>OX381626.1:3198723-4448723 GCA_947459985.1 Diloba caeruleocephala | reverse complement strand
TGGCATTCAACAGGTGTACCAGATCGGATAGTTTCGGCTGTAATCTCGGCGGTTTTCGCCGACGCCGACACCACCAGTCCGTTGCCGAGTTGGTATAGTCAACGAGATAAGTGTTTAGGATTATTTCATTACTTACAGGGAAGTGCGTTTTTATAACCAGGGCGTGACTTTAAAGAAGTTTGCAACCTTAATATGAAAGTAATGTTTGCATAAAATTGTACGGTAGATAGAATAAAATATATTTTTTAAATCTGTATCGATGCCTGTCACCTCAGTCATCATGCGACCACGAACCCTGCAAAGTATTTGAAACCTCAGAAACAACAACAATCTATAATTTACGCGATATTTAAAAGTATTTTATCATAACTTAATAAGAAAATCAACAATGGTTGCGTTCGTTTAGAACGAGAATTTTTTTATGTGTTTTTAATACTTCTGTGAACACCATTTTTGGTCACTGTGCTGTGTAAAATATAATTAATGCGATGTTGAAACTCGACACCATAAGCCCCTCACACTATTCTGTTGCTCCCCATCACCTGTAGTGGTGGCCATTCAAGGGGCCCATCCTGTGAATGGCGAGTCATCGTCTGCCACAGAATATCATTTAAAGGTGCACAGGCCAGTTTTTTCGTTTAAGTTTTCAATCCATTTAGCACCTCTTGCAATAGACCTTATAATTGTAGTTTCCATTTCATACAATAGTTTTACACCTCCAACGACAATCCGAGACTGCGTTATAAAGCAGCCGTGGAGAGTCCCCGGTTAGTGTCCCATAAAATTTGAGATTTTATTCTCGAAAGGGCCTCTGCGTGTTGGACTCATATCTCCGCGTACGCTGTTAGTACAACGTTATTGTATAATAATATAAAGCGGTAAATGTTTCGCATTCCGAATGGTGTCCGGATTAAAAATACCTATAGCATCACTCCATCTCCTCCCGTGGATGTCGTGAAACTAAGGGACTCGAAACCAGAGGGATGGGCAACAGCGTCACTTCTGTGGAACAGTAGCCATTCTGCGCTCACCAACCGACGCGTCAACGGCACGATTGGTCCAGTGGCTAATACAGTCGGCTGCTGCGCTCCGGGTCGTGGGTTCGATTCCCGCACGGAACAAATATCTGTATGATCTGTAGGTAGTTGTTCCGGGTCTGGGTATATTGTATGTGGAATTCATGTCTGTAACCGCACCCACGATACAAGGTTTAAAAAAAAAAAACCGCCTGCCAAGCGTCGTGAAGACTGGCAAATTTCCCCTAAAACAACGATACAATTGTTCGAATCTATGGGCAGACCTTCGGCTTATATGATGATGATGATGATGATGAAATATTTCGCAGATTTCTCGTAATGTTATCATATGAAGTGAATCGAACCATTATTATATATTAATTAGATTGGTATGCATTTCAGTTAAAGTATTAGTATATACGAAAACATAATAACTGCGCTGTCATTATTTTTTAAATTCGGTATCAAATTCTCACTTGACTAACGCTTGCGTTCGCGGTAGTCGTCAACTTCCGGTATCGCTGTGTTGTGTCTGCGATTCGGTACTCAGCCGAGCCGCCGAGACGCTACACACAGATTTGAGTAAACCGCAGTTTTATATGCCACTAGCTGGGAGTCGCGGTTTCACGCGCGTTTAATTTAAAATAAATTTAGAGTTCTTCGACATAGAACGACACTTGACATAGAATATATATATTGGGGCGGAACCTTAATTATTTTTCTAAAATAAAAGTAGCCTAAGTTATTCCTTATAACATCAGCTATCTGCCAGTGAAAGTCCCATCAAAATCAGTCCAGCCGTTTCGGAGATTACCCGGAACAAACAGACAGACAGACAAAAAACTTAAAAATTGTTTTTTGTTATATGTACCGGACATACTTTCATATGCATTTAGTAAAAAGCTGTTATTTTGACATTACAGACAGACTTCAATTTTATTTATTTGTATAGCCGATATGTTATTCTGCCAACTTATATATAGACTTGCTTTGTTTTTGATACTCAGTAAAATTAACATTGGAGACTTTGAGAGAGTCTCCTCTTTAAAATGTAAGCTAGGTATTTAGTTTTGTTCCTCAATAAAAATCATCATCATCAGCATTTTAGCCGAAAAACGTCCACTGCTGTACAGAAGCCTCCCCAAAAATTGCCACAACGACCGGGTTGGGTATGGTTGGGTTGTGTTGTGTGCTCATAGGGGTGTTTGCCATAATCGCCACGCTTGGCAGACGGGTTAGCGATCGCAGTTGTGTTATAAATGTACTCGAAGGACGCTGCTGCCTATTCTCTGGCTAATCCCATAGTCGTCTTTGACGACACTCACTGGATGGGATGGGGTGGTGGTATTCTTAGCCGGCACAACACGGCCTAGCCGAGCCGCAAGAAAACAACTTTAATAATTTTCTTGTCGCTTCCCCACTAATGTACAGTCACAAACAAAGCCACTCTCATTTAAATTTAATAAAACATATTTACGCTACGCCCACCGACTTTGTATCGAAACGCTACGCAAGTCGGAACTTTAATTTCCTAACGGCGGCGGCTAAAGCCGACGCTCGCATTCATTGCGACATTTATATTATAATTCTCTTAACAATTGTGGATTAGTCTGTACACGAGATGTGACAGCTCATTTATTTTATAGCTCACTCTGCTCGCGGTTCTGTCTGCTTAGTAGATAATTTGTGTAAAAAGAAAAAGGAAAGAGTGAAGAGTGAGTTTGCGAAAAAAAAAGGAGAAAATTCATCTAAAATTCTTCTTCTTCTTTCGTATGGTTAGTGGCCAACCTTGTGTCACAGTTGTTCAAGTCGCCCAAAGTCCTCCGACTTGGCTTAACGACTGCCGTCAAAGTCAAATATTTTTATTTCAAATAAACCAAATATTGGCACTTATGAAACGTCAGACTCTAAGTTGCACGGTTCCAAATAGTTGATCTATGGAGAAGAGCCGGCAAGAAACTCCTTAGATACTCTTTTAAAATAATTGAGATCACATTGTTGTAATGTCTTAGATTTTCGCGATTATTACACATTATAATAAAACACTTTTAAACGGATTCTATCGCGTATATTTTGATTTTTGATTTTCCTGACGTTTCGAATACTTTGCAGCATTCGTGGTCGCAGGATGACTGCGACTGCGCGAAATATACGCGATAGAATCCGTTTAAAAGTGTTTTATTATCACACTGTTGATTAATACAAATTATGGTAGACCATATAACGAGCATTATGTAGGCCAATGTACAAAAAATGGCTGACCAGTCCCAACAGACGGCACCCGTTCACGAGCATTAGCTCAACCATATTGTAGGGAACCGAACGACTCGATACACAACGCCACCGCCAGCAAGACATTTTAGTGGGCAAGACAGACCGATACTACCAGGCAAAAGGCAAAGTATAGGTACTAAACATATAACATTAACGGCTACATGATGCTCGCACATTTACAATTTTGTGATTAATTAATTTAATGACAACGTCGTCTAATGACAACAACCGGGACCAACGATTTTACCTATAATATATTCTTCTTCTTCTTCTCTTAGATTATGGCTTCTGTAGAGTATCGTCCCGTATTTTGCCAATGCCAAGTATAAGGCAACGTCGTACGGTGTTTAGAATGATCAATATATAAAATAATATGTATTTTAAAACATTTCTCAAAAATGAAAAAAATCTATGAAATATGTCGGCAACGTCGTACGGTTTCTCCATTTTTTTTTCTACCTACATATTGAGAACTATGAACCACTCGTCATCTGTCAAGTGATTTATAACCTAATCTATTATCCTGTACTGCACCATTTACGATCGAAAACATAGCTGATTTTAAACTGAAAGTTCACGACCGAGACCCGACACTGTCATCCGTCTCATCCCGTGGGTGTCGTGACTATAGGATAAACTAGAGGATGGGCAGCAGCGTCCTACAAGTACATTAACAACTTAACTGCGCCAATCCACCTATCAAGCGTGGTGATTATGGCAAAACTTCCCAAAGAACTCACAATACACCCAGACGTGTAGTTGTGGTGATCTTTGAGAGAGGCCTGAATACAGCATAGGACGTTTATCGGCTGCAATGATGATGATAATTATCAAACACGCTAATCAACAAGTAGTTTAATAATCAAAATGAATCCCCGATAGTTCAAATCTAAAAATAAAATGCGATAACTATATGCGATTATTTTAGACTACAGGCGGTTTCTTTTTTTGCTAGGACCAATGTTTCCAATGTCGTTTGTACTTTTCTAGTTAATCTGTTTTAGATTGACTTTAGGTTAAGGAAAACTTCGCGAGGAAACTCGGACATAATGCTCTTAAATTGCCAACACACAAACAAACAAAGGCAATCATGCTCGTTTTAGGGTTCCGAACGTCCGAAGGAAAAAACGGCGGAACCCTTATAGGATCACTCGTGTGTCTGTCTGTCTGTCTGTCACAGCCAATGTTCTCCGAATCTACTGGACCGATTAAGTTGAAATTTAGTACACATATGGATTTCTGCGACCCAAACACGTACACGTGTAAGTTAAATAAATTATTTTTGAATATAGGGGTCCTTTTTGGGAGGCAATATAGAAATCTAAAAATTAAGTTTTGCGAACTGTACCGTATAACATTAGAAATGGAAGGGCTTGTTGTAACGGTCTCAAATGTATTTATTTAATCAATTTTAAATTTATTTTTTTAACGGTACTTAAGAAAATAAACGAAAATTGACCATTCCCCCCTTATCTCGAAAACTACGGAGCCTAAAATTCTGAAAATAATATAGGTAATGGCTCTTTCCCTAAGATAATCCTATAAAAAATCTATGGTTTTAAAATAATATGGTAAATCTTACAATATTGTGCGTACAAACTTACGTTTGCGGTTAGAATGTATGGGAAAACGTGTTTTTCAACTACGATGTTAAGTTTGTTCTTGGAATAAGTTATTGGTACAAGACCGAAACCAACAACAGACTGAATATATTCAGCAATTTCAGAACCCCCTCCACGCGAGTTCAACTCGCACTTGACCGGTTTTTGTTGTTACGAGAATAGGCCTCCGCAGCGGGAAATTTACAGCCTGATTTTATTTTACAAATGTCTTCCAGAAACCGCCATGATATGAAAATCATTTCAAGGTTAAACACGCACGTACGTGACCACATGTATGTCAGGCGTGCTATCGGTCACGAAGTTATGGATATAACTGCCGTATATCTTGTGAACACAATTCGTCATTGCACCTTCGCTCTACTAACATACTGCGACCCCCAATCTGTTCGACAAGCGTGATTATTATTCATCATTTCGGCCGAATGAAGTCCACTGCTGGACAAAGCCCTCCCCCAAGGATAACCACAACGACCGATATGGGTGTGTTAGGGCTCATTTGGGGGTTTTGCCATAATCGCCACGCTTGGCAAATGGGTTGGCGATCGCAGTTTAGTTGTTAATGTATTCTTAGGGCACTACTGGCCATCCTCCGGATAATCCCTTAGTCGCCTTTTACGACACCCACGGGATGAGATGGGTTGGTGCTATTCGTAGCCGGCACCACATGGTGGTTATTATTACGATATAATATTATTAAAGGGTTGGCATCATCAACATCATATCAGCCAAAGGACGTCCATTGTGATCATTATTTTCACAATTGTGTCCTCATTTTGGGGGGAATTTGCCATTAGCAGTACTCACCACGCTTGGCATGCGGATTGGTGAGCTCAGTATAGGTAATGTTCCACAGAAGTGACGGATTTGCCCATTCCTCTTGATAAGAGTCCCTTACGGCCGAATACTCACGCCTAAATGGCGAATCACGGTAAGTCCCTGCTTAAACAATTTGAGGCGCCCGGTTTTGTACCAAAAACAGGTTTCTCGAGCAGTTAAAGTAGGGACTTAACGTTAAATGGCGTTTGAGTGTTCGGCCGTTAATCGCCTTTTACACGGGAGATTTTATTTTATTTTAAATTTCGAGATGGAGTCAAGTTAAGTTTAGTATCAATAAGATCAATACTACATACACTAAATGGTTACCAGCCCGCCTCGCTCGGCATAAATTAAAATTTACTGATCATTGTTTTTTTAGTAAATCAAATAAAATGTATTTTATATATAACACGATATAATCTACCTCTTTGGCAACGGTATAATGGCACAAAACAGCCAAAGCTGCGGGCAGAAACTATTCTTACATAAACGAATACGTATGTACGGTCCGGTAACAGGTTTTGTAGTCAGTCAGATTTCTAATAAGTTAGTAGAAATGCTAATTTCCCATCGAGGTTGATACGATGAAATTTATTGCATTTCACTTTTACCCAATTAATTGTATCTAATTAGTCTAGTCGTGTGTCAATAATTTCGGCCGAATGAAGTCCACTGCTGGACACAGGCCTTCACCAAAGATCACCACAACGACCGATATGGATGTGTTGTGGGCTCATTGGGGGGTTTTGCCATAATCGCCACGCTTGGCAAACTGGCACCACTCGGCACATCGTCGTGCACAGTCGTGTGGTGCCGGCTAGTAATACCACCAACCCACCTCATCCCCTGGGTGTCGTAAAAGGCGACTACGGGATTAGCTGCAGGATAAGCAGCAGCGTCCTTCGAGTACATTAAGAAGTCAACTGCGACCGCCAACCCAACCAACGCCAAGCGTGGCTATTATGGGCGATTCCTCCATTGAAAAAAAGCATGAAGCAAGAATGACTTTGACCATAGTTCCCGGCTGCCCTACTATTCCTGATCACGGTGACGGTCATGATAACGACAGGGTAGGGGTTGCGAAGAATCCCCGAATTACGGATAGCCGCCAAAAACAACGGACCTTGGCGATGTACAACGGACCCACGTTACGACTTGACGAGCACCTGTCGCAACTCGAGGAACAATCTGGAAGGATAAAGTGGAACAATCTTCGGCTATATCAAGTCCGAAGAGACGGGGAGGACACCATTATCCTGGAATCGGACCATCTTATGTATTTCCAAGAGTGTGACCAACTATCCCAAGGTGGAGTAGGGTTCTTGGTAAACAAAGCTCTCTCTGACAACGTTGTGGAAATCTCCAGAGTGTCGAGCAGGTAGCGTACCTTTTTTTTATTGGTGTCCAGTAGAAATTCACATCAAAACCGTCAATAGAAATGTTTTGTTAAGATAAGTTTTTATTTTTGCTAGGTGGTATTCTGCGTGCGGTGTCCGGGTTAAGAATATAGCTGACCCATATTCGCCCGTGGTTGTAGTAAAAGTCGACTAAAGGACTCCAAACCAGAGGGATGGGCAGCAACATCCCTTCCGTGGAACAGCACAGATACTTCGCTGACCAAATCGACGCCAAGCGTGGTAAGTACTGGCAAATTCCCCCAGCACGATGACAGAACAGTGGAAATCTAAGGGGTGGCCTTTGTTCAGCAGTGGATGTCCTTTGGCTAATTAGATGTTTCTACCACATCTGTTTACAAGCATATTTTAGATACTGCTTAATTTGTGAAGCTGAATCTATTCGGCAATTGGTGGCTATGTGGGCCCCATTGTAGCTTTGTATATAAAGTAATACCCAGAAACATAGCGGTGTCTACAAGGCTCAACTCCTTCCCATTTATAAGTATACTGGTTTTCAGCTGCTTAACATTAGGTGTTAAGAATCTAATACATTTGGGTCAGTAACTGGCTGCTGACGCTTAAATGTAAAAGATGTGTCATCTGCAAATAACACTATCTCGGTAGAATAGAAGAATATATATATATTTAGAAGAGAAAAAGGAACGGCCCAAAAATTAAGCCGTGCGGAACTCCTATTGTGACCCCAGACCCCGAAGGCTTCTCTACGTTAAGTCTTCTCACCAGACTCAAATACGAAATAAAAAATCCAGAAAAGTATTCCTAACTTCAAAATGGGCAATTTTCTGTCTAATGTTTCGTGAAAAACGCATTCGGAAGCCTTTGAAAATACTTAAAAAATACCTAATGGATCATGAGAACCCTTCTAGGCATCAATGATATGTTATATAAGCTCAACGCCAGCATCAGTAGTCGAGCGATCGCCTGTGAAAGCGCATGTTTCCTGTGGAGCAGGTATTTTTTTTCACGTCGCTTTGCAATTGATCAAGCATCCACTTTTGAAATATATTACTGAAGGTACAGAAATAAATCTAAAGTTTGTGGGCTCAGATGTTCCCTATTTAAACAACGGTAATATCTTATTAATTTCCATAAAGTCAGGAACCACACTACAGTCAATACATATGTCATATATTATAGCAAATTCAGGCGCTACAATGTTAGTTATGTATCTAGTGACTTGAACAAATAACCCCACAGATCGGTATTTTACCAATAACTATACATTATCAAAATAGTTTATAATATTATAAAAGTTTTGACTGATTGTTCTTATAATTGAACAAGGAAATACTTATTTGCTTGCCAAATATTTTAAACCAGAAACAATAAAATAAAACAATAAAACAGTATTCGATCTCTAGATCATTACAATAATCGGCAATCAAATGAATACAAACTTATACATCCACACGAGGATATAATTAAACAATCTTATTCCGAAAAGAATAAGCATCGAATTAGCGTCAGTCAAATTTTACAAACAGAAAAAGCAAACGTTGCGGTTCGCCGAAACCGTTCTGAATTCAAACATCGTGTCGCGTGTCCTTCCGCGGAATTGGCGCGGAAATTTTTGTTATCTTTTCGTGTTCCCCGAACGGATTTTAAATTGAGAACACAAAATGTGAGAACGATAAAATGTCGCTGCGTTTATGGGTTGTTCAAAATACAAACAAACTATGAAATACTCGCAACCGAAGCGTAAGTATGAGAAGATACGTAAATATTGAAGAAGCAAAAGGAGCATTACACGGATATCATATGAGAATAGTAGCATTCTTTAGTTTCTGTTTAATTAATTTATAATAGGTTTAGGCGGGCTAATCTAAGACATCAGTTTTGAGGGCAGATAATTTAATTTAATCAGGTGGAAATTTCCATTAATAGATTTACTAGTCATTCAAAAGCGAATTCTCGACAAATACCTGTCGGTATTTGGTCACCAGTAAGTTTAAAAATTAGATACTTACTTCATACAAAGTTTTCAGAGATGTACTTGAAGCAATAAATTTGTTTGCGTAGATTAAATCAGAAGTAAATCCGGTTTCGTTTCCTAAGTGTAACATGCATTAAGTTTTATTTAATTACTAACTTACATCAAGTATAATGCCCTTTTTGTTATTATCATAGTGTTATTTCGGGAGTCAAAGGTTTCAAGTTAAATGAATCAACTCTAATGGGATACTTACATCATTACCTACAGATTTCAGGAATTACACATATAAATTACAGGCCAGATGAGATTAAAACCGAGCGCAGTGTGGTGTCAGGCAGCACTACTCCTGGGTAGCTTAACAACTAGCATATCTTAGTTAAGTATGTTTTTAATGACTTTCGTAGCTAGCCGTTATTCACATCACAGGTTCAAATTGTCTGACACAAAAACAAGTCATTATTAATTTAGGGGATAACTTGTAGGTCGTAAGACGACTCGAGTATATCAAGAAGATAAGCAGCAAAATCCAACCGTGTACTAATAAATACCATACTGCGTTTGCTTACGCCTATCGTTATAGTAATTATGGCGATATCTGTCCAGAAGCCCTTAATCCATCGATCGATTTACAGGTTGATAATTATGGTAAGTTTCCCAGAACTCTGTAAGCTTTTGTCATTCTCGAGAGTCACCTATGATAGTCGTCACAGGTTTTAGCCTTTAGCCTCACTCGAACCTTAAATACTTGGTAAGAAGTTGAGTTTGGGTTTCAGGGGCGTGAGATAGCAGTGCCATCTATTATGAAGTAAAATTGAAAGCTTCATATTTAAATAAAGGTGAAAAAGAAGAGTCTTTTTAAGAGTAATGATAATCAAAAACTTCTTTAATGTACTGGTGATAATAGACATGAGTTTGAATAAAATGCGGGTGGTAAAGGGCTACGAATAACCCTTACATTCAAGTCAACGGTGCACCCTCTCACCGGCTACGGTGTGAGAACCGCTGGATAACAAGATACCCAAACACCAGACTTAATTAACCGACTTGTGAGGGGTAGCAGCCCCAGGACTATACGATCACTAACCAGCATGCCTTGCGCAGAGACTACTTTTAGGAGGAGCTTAGTTAGGTCTGGACCTAACCACCACTGACTGACCACTGGTGGTTGATCTATCTATAGGCTAGAGATTCTAATCAAGTATCTCCAAGTTCTCAAACACTATTTTCCGTTGGTCAAAAGCACCATCTTACCGCCCCAGCGTCGTGTTGCTACTATAACTGGCCAGTGATAAGAGCGCATTGTTTTATAATACGTATCGATTAGCTGTTCGAACAACGTGAACGATCAATTTTCGTACAATCGTATGTTTACAATCTATACAATTAGCAACACATGATGTTATAATAAAGTAAATTTTTTTGACAATCTAATTGTTATTTAGGCAATTAATGATTTGTTTTTCAGTTTATAGATTAGAGTGCGTCCACATTTGTGCAACATGAATTTACTGGACAAAGTGCTCTATTACAAAAAATAACGTGCGATTACAGACGTGTTTTTAGTTTGGCCTAGCTATGATTTGAATTATGTTTGTAACCGTTGTATCTGCTATATTGTTTTGTCGTCTTTCTATCTTCCTCTATTTATAATTACAGTTCTTACGCCCAGCAAAACCCAAACATCTTATAAGTTATTGTAATTATATCATTATCACATCATTTCAGCCGAATGAAGCCCACTTCTGGCCACAGGCCTATCCCAAAGATCACATTTCATTTCATTCGGATCGGACCAGTTAGTATGCCGTGTGGTGCCGGCTACGAATACAACCAACCCATCTCATCCCGTGGGTATCGTAAAAGGTGATTATGGGATTAGCTGGAGGATGAGCAGCAGGGTCCTACGATTACATTAAAAACTCAACTGCGATGGCCAACCCGCCTGCCAAGCGTTGCGATGGCAAAACCCTTCTATGAGCACACAACGTACCCCGACCGTTATGCTTTTGAAAAGAATAACTAATTTACTGTATAATTTTATTGACTACAGAATATCTATTTCCTCTCTTTGTTATTGTCAACCGTTGAAAATAGCCTTCCTGAGACAGCAGTGGAAGGTTTGTTAAAAGGTTTAGGGTAATTCCCGACTTGAAACGTCAGTAAAATATTTATTTGTTGACATAGTTTTGCTTAATGTACAATAGTGTACAACGGCGGTTTTAATGCCATTGGCATTTTCTGCTAGACGACCTTTGAGTGATGCGGAGTCAACAAGGTAGATCAAACCAGAGGCACCAACAAAATGAAAGTGAGATATATGGATGCATATATTCATATTCATTTATTTGCTTGGAATAAGGTACCTACACAAGTTATTACATAAGATTTTATTTTATTTTATTCCAGTGTTAAACCACGACATATTTCGCCAGTAATAGTTGCATGTCAAATGCAGTTTGAATTAAATGAACATATGATTTAAAATACTCGATTACTTATACAACATGCCAAATGAAGTTCAGTTTAGAATAAATGAACAATTCAAAATTATTAATTTCTAAAAGGGGTCAAATTACCTAACAGCTTCAATCCGACTGCGTGATATCAACATACAATATGAGATACAATGTATCTCAATAAGGACAGAAACGACAAAGCTTTTCTTTAAAAATCTTTAGTGGAGTAAAAGTTCTCCTGTTTTTATACAGTTAGTTCACCATCCACTTAGGCAAGGAGTTATGAGATATATATGTTTAAACTTACATAAACACATATAAACTGAATATAAATATTATATGGACTGAAAGTCAAAGTTTTTTATTTTAACTATTGGCACTTATTAAACGTCAGAATCTAAGGTGCACGGTTCCAAATAGTTGATCTCGTGGAAAAGAGCCGGCAAGAAACTCCATGAATACTACCACATACCACAATCATATAATAGTAATGTATTTGCTGTGGCAGTTAATGACTCTCCAATCCCAACAGACGGCACCCGTTCACGAGCATAATGCATGCATCAGCATCGCTTAGCTCAACCAAATTTTAGAGAACCGAACGATCCGATACACAACGCCACCGTTAGCAAGACATTTTAGTGAGCATGACAAACCAATACAGCCAGAACAGAAATAATGAATATGTATTTAGGTGTACACATATATATATATACACATATTTAATCGATATAAGCGACCACTTTATTAAGTGATGATACGTAATGAATATTCACCCTTTAAAACTTTTTTTTACTACTCGGATTAAGGAAAATTAGATCCCACAAAAAAACGTTGATATTCGGCGAATACGAATGTCTGGTAATTGGCTGCTATTCAGCGAATTCACAAACCTACTCGTATTCATTGCATCACTAGGGCCAATGTAACAGTTAACTCATTCGTGTAATAAATACTACGCGTGAGAAACCGCTTGTATGTTATAAGTCACGGTATTATTGAAACCAGAATAATCCCTTTCTCTTAGAACTTAGAAAGTACTATTTCATTATGGTGCCTAATTAAAATTCTACGATACAAAAGACGTACGAAGACCTACAGAAAAAAAGGCTTAATAACGGCCTAAGTAAAACTGCAGTCCATTATTAAACAACAATAATGAGCGAATGTATCCGTGAGAACTACGCACGCGCGAAACCAAAGCTAAATAACGCGGTAGCAGTGAATTCAATGTAAAGATCAAGACCTTTTATTACGACCAGCGTAAGAAAATGACAACGGTTGCGCGCCATTTGCGACCTTATCCATTCATAATCAGCTCGCGAATAAGTGAAAATTAACTCTAAAACGATGTACTAAGGTATAAATTACATGTCTGTAAACTAGTTTTTGTTTAGAACGGTTGGAAATGTCAAACCTTAACCTCAAAACCGTGACGCGCGCCGCCATGTTCGATGCTTTCGGCTCCGGTCGGGGTAACTCGGCTAACATCGAGAGCTCTTGAACAGCTAATTTAAATTGATCTACTGCGCAGACGGTTGTTTTACCTATTCTCATATAATAGATGAATTTTAATAGTGGGCGGGAGGTCAAGCTAGGTTGGTTATAGTGTGGGAAGGGTGCTATTGAATTAGATAAAGACACCTTGTATCTTGAACTATTTGATAGCGCGCAAGATTATTTGTATCCTTGATGGTTTCAACTATTACAAGATTTTTACATGCCGTTCTGTTATTTAACTTAATGTGCAATGACATCATCTTTTAAATGCAATTACTCTTAGAATAATTACGTATATTATAATTGTTTAAATGCTGTTTATGATACTTTTCGATAATAAATGAATATAATAACAACTTGAAATACCCACAGCGGTGCACGGGCCTCTTCAAGAGAAGCATCTTCTAAGAAACGGGCATTGATCAGAACTCTTGAGTGCGTGTTGGCGATTTCAGACCGTTTTAGATACTTTTTGTCGTGGGGAAATCCTTGTCCACGTGGAGGCCAAATCAAGAATATAACACCACTCCATCTCCTACTGAGGCTGTCGTAAAAGGCGACGAAGGGACTCTAAACCAGAATTTTGTCAAAGTCCCAGTCTTCTGTGGAACAGTAGCCATACTGCGGTCACCAGCCCACCTGCCAAGCACGGTGAGTACTGGCAAATCCCTCTAAACGATGATACAATTGTGGAAATCTATAGAGGACGCCTTTGTTCAGCAGTGGACGTACTTTGGCTGATGAGGAAATCCTCATGGACTTTCTCCACCTCCACCTTGCAGGGCAGAGGGGCATGCCGGACTGGTACCGGCTAAAAGCCCTCGTTGTCCTTCCACTTACCATTATTACCGTTAGACCACACCTCCAGCAGTCGGCACGTCACCGTTTGACGGGCCCCGTCTCCGTGTGAAGGCTCGCGCAGAACACGCGCCGCTGTCTCGGGGCTCTTTCTGTACGGGCGATGGACTGCCCTTATGTCGTTGCCCGCAGACCGCTACTCATGAAGCGACCGTTATAGACCATGGTTTGCCCATAACTTTTTCCTTCACTGTTAATGTCTAGGGCTTTTATTCATATAACCAAGTGTCTAGATGAACAAGTCATTCGCCGGGAGGTAAGCGGCACACCTGCCCATTATTTATGTAATGCTAGGGGGATTCCAGGTCCTCGTCACATTACACTAGAACCCCCTATTGATGCCACGTCTTTAGGCACGTTTCGGAGGGGTATGCTAGCCAGGCCTAGTCTTCCGTGGCACCACACTGCACTCGTCACCTCGAGAATTTAGTTATTTTAGTCCCTTATGCCAAGTAATGTCACTAGCTACAGTGCCCTTCTAACCGGAGTACAGTAATGTTAAAGTTTGGACATACTGCTAGGCGGTAAATGTCTGGCACTGTGGTGGTACCTACCAAGATTACGTAGACTAAGTAATAAAGTACATATAACATTGAAAGTGTCACATTGAATCATGCCAGATTTTGAACCCACTCAGTGCTTTAAGAAGCGAAACTTCCAAGCCATATACCCGATCCAGGGGTGCGGTCTAATGCTGACAAGGCCAACACCTCACCCCCCAGCCAGAGGAAAGTGGAAGGATACCGTTGTGGTTTAGCCGGTAAGAGTCCGGTACGCCCCTCCGCCCTTCCCAAAAATATACGACTTCATTTTTTTCACATCTTGTTTGTCTTGTATGTCGCTTTAAATCATTATTTCATTTTCACGAATGTTGTTATATGAGGGTTATATCGCGGTAATAAAAATAATAGATCATTAAAATATTTTACTTCCATCATGTTATTACATCTTAAAATTACTATACTTACAATAAAATTGCAAATGGCTAGTCAAAAAAAAATCGCCATCATGTAGAGCAATTTACCGTGCGTTGCCACCGCGCACACTGGAAGGGGAACGAGTGCCGTGTGACGAAAATCTAACATCACTCATATCAAAACTTCACAAGTGCTTTATTCCAACAAACAAAACCCAACCTTATATCAAAAACATACAGTAAAAAATAGTATGGTAGTAACTTTTAATGTAGCATTTCAATCCTAAATTCTAAAATGACTTGGCGAGCCTAATGACAAGGTTAAGTGTATGAAACGCAAGAAACTGGTTCTAACATACGCCGGCCGTTAGTGAATAGACAAAAAATAGGCGGCCATCTTGAAATGTTGACTGATGAGGTTTCTGGTTGAATTCATGGCCGAGCAGGAAAGTTAATTTAATTTTCGGATCATTGTTCTGTATTATGTGAGTAGTTTTGTTTTATTTTCACTGATAAATGCTGGTTTTATATTATTTGTAATAAGAAACAACTATATGTAGATTGAATTATAATTATAAAGAAAAACGCAAGATGGCCGCTTGGCATCCTGCGCACGTCCAAATAGACGCCCATTGGTAGATTACTAACGAGTATTAATTACTTCTTGCTTACGAATTTAATGGTGGAACACTATTTTACTCCAAGAGAATCTAAGTACTGTAACGTCTGTGCTATCATTTTGCTCGTCAGAAACAGGAAGCAGCAATTAATTTTTCATTTTTTGAATAACATTCTTATATTTAAAATATTTGTTGTCTATGGAAACCCCCCACAACTCTGGTGAAAATATCTTGAAGGTAAGCCTGACTTATATGTAAGTTGCGCACACGCATCGTGGCCGCGTGAGGTTACTACATAGAACGGCTACAGCAGCGACACCTGCCGTTGAGTATGAGCTACTGGCACGACTTGTATGTATTGAATGCTGACCGTTTACTAACTGAAGACTGCGGTGACAAAGAAAATCACCAGTGTGTAGTGGTGGAAAGAACCGAGAGGTAAAATAATGACAATGAAGAGAATACTCATATATATTTTCAAAGCATATTCTATTCTATGGTATTACGTATTGGATCCCACATAACCTATAAGAAAGAGTTTTGTCACAGAAAACTCCAATTTTAGTAGTTTACCTGTGAAAGAGCTTGCGACTAATGAAGCAGAAAAGATTAATTTCTTTAAAATCTTAGTACATAAATGCTTATACGAAGTATGATGAAAAAATTGTCAAGGCACCTACTATTATAGTATGTCATAATTACAAGACCATAGCTGTCGACATATATAAGGAAACAATGATTTAAATTACTTGAGAAGTACCATATGAATGTATAACAATTAAATAACTAGATAACGGTAAATAGCAATAAACTAGTCAGTAATATTAAACATTTATGAAATGCAGTAATATTTTAAAAGTTACTGGGTCTTACCATGGGCTCTAAAATCCATTCATTAAAAATTACTTTTATTCTCTCAATTAATTCACTTAGAAACTGACTTGAATCGACTGGCGATTATTAGACCTCGTACTCCAGAACTCTAGTTTACGGAACATGAATAAAAAATACCCTACTGAAAATTAATGGTAAGTTAGCCATGTTGACTGGACTATACAATTTTTGTCTGTACATTTACTACAAGTTTGCAGATCAAGAGCATGAGCAGTATCAATCTTTGCACCTTTACTTTAATAACCTTTACGGTTACGAATCCTTTTACTGAACATTTCTCTTGGTTTTGATGTTTTGTTAAAGATTTTAACACGGTTTTATTAGCTTCACTTGTCAATGCAGCTGAGAGAGATAAAAAGATTTAAACGTTTTAATTTAGCACTAAACTATTCAAGTGTATTGTGTGTTGACGTTACTACATTACAATAGTATTATTAGAAATTGTATCTTTAATACAAAAAGAAACCAGACCAATTAACATATGTCAGAACGCATTCTCTCGCCAGCCCCACTATAACTATAACGTAAACAAATCTTGGTCATCGATTCTGACCTACTTCTAACTGTCCTATCGATTTGAAACTGCAAGTATATGTAAACCGGATGACAATACAATAATCTTGATACCATCAGACTGATTTTGTCCACCAACCAGGAGGTTGATAATGGAACTCTTCAATGGCTGGTAAAGCCCTCGAGTTTGAGCGCATTTGGTTTGTTTTAACGAGTCGTGGGTGACGAGGATCTGATGATGGAACCAGGAGGTGGATAGTGGAACAAAGCGAGTTCTTAAGTTTTCTAAACAATTATAATTATTATTTTGTAGATTGATCACAAATTTACAACCCAGGGACATACAATACCGTCACGCCTGCTTCCTCGAAAGGTTTAGGCAGAGTTGTACTAGATTCCAATAGTTTGCTAGTGACGAAATTCAGGTCCAAGTAGTGGTGAAGCCTATTACCGTTCACCGGACACTATTTGAACTCCAGGCTACTACTGAAAGTTTCCTAAACAAAAATCCCAATAACACCGCCCGACCTGCAAAGTGAACCAAGGACCTTACGCTTGGCCGCTGTGACTCACTAACGTCATAAAAATTAATAACCTTATTGGACTGATGAATGATAAATTATTTCTACTTTAGGTTTCAAGAAAACTTTGGCTTGTTTATAAAGGAGAATGGCGAGATTTCATGTAATAAATCCAGCCTTCGGGATAGCGTGGACTAAGGAAACTTATTAATACTTGTAGAACTATATAAAACTAAGCAAAAAGCTAATTGAAAGTAATTTGAAAGACCTGGGAAAAAAATGATCTGAAAGCCAGAAGATTATAACCTATAATAAATAAACACGATAAATTTTATGATGTATTTGAATATCTAAATGATTTTGATTAGATTTAATCTGTATGAACACTACACCTCCCTAAACTGATAATCCTGCGCACCACAACGCTGTAAGAATGACTTTACTGGTCAGCAGCGCAGGTAGCGTGGTTTTTGTTTTGTATAGATTGCGGTGCAGTGACTCTTGTATTTAGTATATAATATTTTTAACTATTATTAATATGGTACAATTTGAGCAATAAGTAGGCTTACGTGTATTGGAATTCGTATTCGGAATGTAATCCGAAACTTGTTGCGTTTCGTTAATGCAATGCGTTTTAATATTATTATTTTATAACATTTCATAAAACCCAATGTTTTTTTATAATAAAACCTTATAAATATGTACTTATATTGAACGTAAGTTCATACTACAACGTAGCTTCATTATTAGTGGGTCCAATTTCACCATTCTCCTTTGAGAATAAAGGCCAAACTTCAAGATTTCTTTTTTGAAGTCTAGACGTATTTTATGGTACACAAATAAGGGCAATACTAGGAATAGCTTTTTGGAGATTGATCCGAATGAGCAATCTAGGACTCTACTTACAATTCAAAGATCTCAGATAAAATTAAGAAATATCCTCATGGGGAAGAACTAAAAAATTAGCCCAAGAATCTTACACCTGTATAACAATACTTCTCCAAATGCCCTACATATCCTGCAGAGTCCACCTCCGTTCGATGAACTTTCAGCAGCAAAGCATGACAGTTTACAAGTATCGATTGTGCTACCCGAAATGACCGCTTCAAATATTAAAAGCACGTTTGGACATAATTCTAGCCGATCAATATTGCTTCGTGCAGCCAACAGATTTTTAAGCTTGACATGTAACGTTTTTAGGGAGCTTACTGAATAAATTTCGGTTCCGGTTAGAAGGATTGTTAAAGTTGCTAGATTTGAAGGCAACACTAGGGAAGTTTGTTGATATGAATTTCAGATACCTGAGGATTTTGCTTTAAAGATTTTGAACGCTGGCAAGAACTACGATGATACACATTAGATTAATAGGATTGTAAACGGCTCGAGTCGAGATTGTTTATTAATAGTACTGCAGAACTTCAACCTTGACCGGGGATTTTATTGTACATATACATTGCAATTTGACGGCACGGTTGGTGCAGTGGCTGTTACAGTCGGCTGCTGCGCTCCGGGTCGTGGGTTCGATTCCCGCACGGAACAAATATTTGTATGATCTGCAGGTAGTTGTTCCGGGTCTGGGTGTATTGTGTGTGGAATTTGTGTCTGTAAACGCACCCACGACACAGGAGAAATCCTAGTGTGGGGCAACGTTTCTTTTAAAACAAAAAAAAAAAAAAAAAAACTCACAATGCAAACTAAGGCTTGTAACTGGGAGACTATCATAAAATTTATCGGACACAGAAAACCAAACGTGATCAGACGAAAAGTAATTGAATTGTATCTATTGGAAAAATCAGAAAACCTTGTAATGGTAGCCGATGAAAAAGCGACGAAATCGCCTCCTATCTCACAGGACCTTTTTTATGTGCGAATTGTGGGCGTGATGATTACATGCCAAAATGGCTGGATTATCGAAAGCAATTATTGTACCGTGCTTTTATATATAAACGTAGGTATTGTATCGGTTATACGACAACTAAAAATAAGTCATATTTAAAAAAGCGATGACATCACTGGCCGCCTGCTATCGACCACGCGTTTTGGTATTGTACCTACTGAATTCTTTTGTGCATATTTTATGGTTGATACGGGTAAGATCGAAACTTGTCATAATAACGTTAATAATTTAGTCTAACAGCTATTATTTGTCGATAAAGCAATGGGCAATAGGCTGAAAGAACTAAGAAAGAACACTGGAAGATTGCGTCGTGGTATCAATCCCTACATTAAATAAATATTTGTGTAGTCTACATAATATAATTGCTCAGAGTTTGGGCGTTTGTGATGTAGAAGAAATCCTAATTCCGAATCCTTGTCAAATTACGCCTATTGCTTCCTTAATACAACAAAAGAAAACATAATTTATTGGAGGCCTTTTACAGAAATTGTTTAAAAGAATATAGGTACCTACTGGAATAAAAATGTTTTGGTTCCGTACTAATTCCAGACTACACTTGAGTCACAAAAGAAACATCGAGATCCAGGACATCGTTAATGATTACATTCTTTCTTGAGTTACACCTTATGTAGACCTCTGTATTCCTCAAGATTATTTACTAAATCAAGGACATTTGGACTGCTTCGTTTTTTTTTATGGATCTTCTTAGAATAATACGTCTTTATTCCACATAGCTGTGTTGAACAGTGTAATTTTAAGGCTACATTGCACTCACATATCATCAGTGAATGGTATTACGTTTAATGTAATTGCAATTTTTTTGGTCAGTCATCTATATACCTAGCTGAAATTTTCTCACAGATAAACCGAATGACATTTCTATTATTTTCTATTCGGATGAAATCAGTAAATTATTAAAAATTGTTTAAAGCTTTCCCCATCATTTCATATACTTAGAAAACTCATTAAAATTAACATAAGTAGTAAAACCCGAGTAAAGCACATTATCCATAATAAAGTCTATCTAATATGGCTAATGGAAGAAATAATAAATAAATAAATGGAGAAATGGAGAATTTTAGATAATTACAGTCGATTTTATTAGACGCTTCTGTTCCCATTCTTAAACCATCACTTTTCAGTGCTATTGAAGTAGCATGAGTAGGCTTAACCACATCATCAACTTTCTGAGCATCCAATGCTCATCAAATCAGACTTTAAACATTCACTGTTGGACTAGACGGTCCAACTTAGGTAGAAGGAGTGTTAAAAAATTTGTTGTTGTTAGTTTGCAAAATGACTATTGCTGGGCCTCCAAATATACACTTCAATGACTGGTCATAAGTTAAAAAACACTGCAATAATCATTGGATATAATAACTAGATACTTGCCGTTGTTTCATGATGACGAGTAGAACTATATGTCAGAATCTAATTACTTAGTAAAGATTCTGTTCTATTCAAGACTTTTAATCGCAGTAGGTTGTTTTAAGAGCTCTAGTGTGATCATACGAGGACCTGGAGCCTCCCTTAGGTGCCGAAGATGACCGCCCCAGTGGTTTTAGCCGGTAGAAGTCCGGCATACCCCTTCGTCCTTCCCCGGGGCGAAGGAAGTTCATGATGAATTTCCACTGGGCACCAATAAAAAAAAAAAAAGGTTGTTTTAAGAACATAGAAGGCCGCTACTTCGCATCTTCTTGATAATTACTAAGGCTTGTATATAAAACAAGAATCAAACTCAAAGACCTCACTTGAATCGATATTGCATTAATTGAACATAATCCTAGACTCATCAAATAGAGTTCATTTTTATTACTGCAATCTAGATTTGTGTGCTTACTTTACTTGAGTTTGATTCTAATTTAATAATACGGACCATAGTTGCTTCTTATGTCACACGGTTGTAGTAGTTGGAACAGTCTTGCTTCACAGCTCATCCGAATTCTCATAAGCTGAGATGAAACACAAATTTAATTCTCATATCTCTCAAATTAACGAGACTTAATCTCGAGGTCCCACTGAAACTGTCGTTTAGGCGATAGTTTGAAAACAAACACTTCTACTATCTGAAACATTCGTAGCCATTGAACTTGCCATTAATCGGTATTTGCAGATCTTTGCACCCAGATGTCATTTCTGCACGTCATAGATAAAACTAACTTTAGAATTTGGTCCCATAAAGGCTACGGATCAAGTGGTATCCCAGGGTACTATTTTAGACCCACTACTATAGTGACTTGAAACAAAATATGTATTTTTATTACTCTGATAAAATGGGATCGCAGTAAGTTGTGAATTAGCGAACATTTATCTCAAGAAGGTAATTTTTACAATGCTTAATTAAACAAACAGGTATGTTTACGTGACTAGTCACTTGTAGTTGAACAAAGTACATTTTGGCATTGTACCTACTGAAATATTTTTAGGGATTCTTTGTTTTGTCGAGTATCCGTATTTTCTCATAAACTATTTATGAGAAAATATTATTTATAAATAAAATAATCAGTGAGTCAGTGGTATTCTAACTATAGGCCAGGACGAAGCTAAGCATAGTTTTTATACTTTTATCAATTATACTTACACAATTATACTTTGCATGAAAGATTTAGAAAAATAAATACAGAAATAAGTGGTCGTAAAGCACGGTAACTAAGATTGTGGTCCAGGGTTCGATTCCCAGATTTGACTAGGTGGTATACAGAATCTAATAGGACATTCTGAGTAGTTTGTTTGAGGTAGGGGTCCAGTTGCGGGTAAAGAGCAATCAGCTTGCCATTGCAATGTCTTCCGTAAACTCTGAGTTCTCAACAATAGACTCTGCCTGGGCTTTCAAGACTTAACGGTATATACAAAAATCTACATTTCATCTTTTTTCATACTATAGATAGATACAGATTTACAGGTGGGGCACCCTGTCAGTAGTATAAGATTATTGGTGAACTGGCTACGATATGTAAATTTAAAATAATGTGTTTAATTTGTGTATTATTTGATATTTGAACGTCAAAAGTTAAAATACCTACGGGTAAAATGTCAATGTTCAAAATTTTGAAAAGTTAAATATCGATTGTATCGAAATATCGAAAATTGTTATACCTAAGCTTAAAATGTTTAACATTGAAATGCCGAGTGATTAAAATATCGAATGATTAAAAATGTCGATAGTCATTATCCATAAGTGCTTTTTTGTAACAAACAAAAACACAAAAGCCACGGCGGAAGATGCGCTCCCGCCCTGACCTTCTGACCTACCCTATCCGAAACGGACTGCTCTGAGTATGTATCATTATTTCATTAATTGCGGTAGTTACAAAAAAAAATTAACATATATTGGACATTGGTTATCTAACCATTCGACAATATAAACTTACGTTATTTTTATTTTCGGTTTTATGGTGGTTCGATGTTTAAGATTTCGATGTTTTGGACACTGACATTTTACTCGTAGGTATATTAATTTTCTTTCAAATATGTACCCTTTTAATATCGAGCATAGTATAGTTTCCAGTTTAGTTAGTTTAGTATCCACGAATTTTATAAATAAAGAAATGATTATTTATCTAAAGTCAATATAGAAGATAAAATTGAAAAGAACACACATTTAGATAATGGATCTTGGGATAAGACTCCCAAGAGCTTTCTTGTCTAGAGCAGTTTATCGATTTCGGCCTTAGAGTATTTAAAAGTAACTAAATTCTGAAATTTAGATTCGGCAAACGAAGATTCAAACGACATATGTTGGGGAGAAATTAAAGATGCCACTACTTCTTCGAAACAATAGCTCGTATCCCAAGAAGGTTAAGCTGTAAGACAAATATTGGCAGCAGTGGCCATGTCCATATTTCATAAAGTCAGGAATGACAATTCTCTTCTGGCATATGATAGTCGCTGGGTCGTTATTTTGGGAGGAATGTGCCAGTGCTCACCACGCTTAGCAGGCGATCGCAGAATGGCTGCTGCTCCGCAGAATGGCAGCTGCTTCGCAGAAGAGAAATTGCTACCTATCTTTAGAGCATGGTTTAGAGTCCCTTAGTCGCCTCATGACAACCACTGGAGGAGATGAGAGTGGTGCTATGCCTATTCCGGACACTACACGGACAGAGCAAATGATTAATTTGTTACTTACTATAAAATTGCCGTAGTTTCCTTATTTGTCACCGAATGTTATAGAAATATCAGCATTGCCTATGAATTTATCCTAAACATGTTTACATTCCATAAATGGGAATTCCGAAATTCACAAATATTTTTAACATTTCAAGGTAAATGTGTTTACTAAATTGTACCATTAGTATATTTTGTAAAATTCTGAATATTTGAAGCATTGTAATCCTACGTAAAAAAAAAAATAAAGATTGATAAACGTAGTCTCTTATTGCAAGAGTCCAGCTAGGTAGGTACACACGCCCTGCGTGGGCGGCCTAGCGGCGATTCCTGGTCGATCGGATCGGGCAAGATCTCTCTCTGCCGGCAGTAGTGTCGGCTATGTTGGCAGAGCATGCAAATTGGAGTGCAGTGGTCTCCTTCTGCGAGAGCGTCATGCTCCAGAAGGGGACTGCAGATCGGGAGAGGGCCGATCCCGCATAGAGGACGAGACGGCGCCGGAGCAACAACCGTCCCGACACCCAAGTCCAACATGCCTGAGCCCCCTGCCGTCACTACATGGTGGGGGGCCTCGGGGATCACGGGTGCGCAGATTGGGGAGTCTGCGTGCTCACTCCGAGCGACCTCCGGGAAGACCGCCGCCGCTGTGTGCGTAGCACAGCGCAAAGCGTGGTTTGGGGATCCTTTACAATCGTCCCCGTGCCTGGGGGGGCGACCCTTTTACAGTCGCCTTCCCTCCGCTAGAGGGGTGACCGCTTTACAGTCATCCCCTCCGTGATGTGCCTTAAGGCGTGGCACCAATGAGCCGCTCTAGTGTGATCTTACGAGGACCTAGAGCCCCCCTTCGGCGCCGAAGATGACCGCTCCAGTGGTTTTTGCCGGTAGGAGTCCGGCATACCAGTATACGCACCCATGACATAAGAGAAATCGTAGTGAGGGGCAATGTTTTATAAAGAGAAAAAAAAACAATTGCTGTCGTGCCCTTCAAACCGAATCGTAGTAATGTCTGTAGTAATGTCTTATGATTAAACACCACTGGCGGCAGAATGTCTGGCACTGCGGTGGTACATACGGCTACACAGCAAGATATACAAAACCAGTATAAGCTGATCTCCCATTGTATAGGCTTTCGGTATTATGAGAGTTCAGCGTAAACTTTTTATTTTTATTGGTGTCCAGTAGAAATTCTACATGGAACTTCCTTCGCCCCGGAGATGGGCGAAGGAGTATGCCAGAATCCTACCGAACACTAGAGCGGTCATCTTCGGCATGGAAGGGGGACTCCAGGTCCTCGTATGATCACACTAGAGCCAATTAGCCTTTAGGCACATCTCAGGGGATGACTGTGGAGCGGTCACACCTTGTAGCGGAGGGAAGGCGACTGTAGAAAGACCGCCCCCCAAGCACTTTTCGGGGAGGATTGTAAAGGATCCTCCAAAGCCTCACGTGCGCGATGCCGCCTTCCCAGGGGCCGCTCGGTATGAGCATGCAGCCTCACCAATTTGCGTGCCCACGACCCCCGAGAATTTATATGCATCTAGTCATTATTAGGGTGTCAATTTGCATTATTTTTTATGATCTGAATAACCCCACTCTTTAGCTTAACATCTTACTCAGCTATTGTTTGCCGGATGTCGGAAAACAGTCATAAATTGCCTGGGGGGATTCACTTTATCATATCTCTTGGCAAGCGGACTGAGTATTTTTTAGCATGATGTCACAAAGGACAACTGTCGGCCAAAGGATATCCCCCTGGAACCCTCAATTCGGAAGAGCCAACTCACCTTCTTCTTGCCGGATATCGATGATCAATTGCGGCTAGTGTTATTTAAATTTCTAAAGTCACGTGTATATTTGTAGATAGAGACTATCTTTTGTTTTGAAAGACAATCGAACTTCCTTGCGCTAATGACGATTGCTTTGAGTTTAGAGGCGAATCAAGTGATTCATAATTATGTATATATATGTATTAAATTAATAGTTGTGTGTGAAATTGATGTCCGTAAACGCACCCACGACACAGGAGAAACTCTTGTGGGTGCAACGTTTAAAAAAAAAGTTACAAACATTTCGTGTAAAACGCAGTTATAGCCTAATGCCCGACCGCTTTTTTTTTTTTTTAAACATTTCCCCACACTTTTATTTCTCGTGTGTCGTGGGTGCGTTTACAGACAAATTTCACACACAATACACCCAGACCCGGAACAACTACCTGCAGATCATACAAATATTTGTTCCGTGCGGGAATCGAACCCACGACCCGGAGCGCAGCAGTCGACGGTATCAGCCACTGCACCAACCATGCCGTCTTACATTCCATACAGGAGGATCTGGGTTGGATGGAACCTCTGACTTTTCGGATTCGGGTTAATGGTGAAGGAATACATCGTAAGGAAACCTACACACCTAAGAGGGCTCTAAAATAAATGTAGGCCAACCTGCACTAGGCGACCATGGCGAACTAAAGCCTATCCTTTCTCATTGTGAGAAAAGGCTACTTTCCCACTGATGGGCCCGTGCCACCACTCCATCTCCTCCCGTGGATGTCCTAAAAGGCGACTAAGTCTAAACCAGAGGAATGGGCAGCAGCGTCCCATCTGTGAAACAGAAGTCATTCTGCGCTCAACAACCTGCGTAATTTATACAAAGTAGTTGCCGTGTGGTGCCGGCTTTGCCGTGTGGTGCCGGCTCAGAATCCCACCACCCCATTTCCTCCCGTGGGTGTTGTAAAAGTCGACTAAGGGATTAGCCGGAGGATGGGCAACAGCGTCCTTCGAGTACATTAACAACTCAACTGCGATCGCCAACCCGTCTGCCAAGTGTGGCGATTATGGCAAAACCCCCCAATGAGCCCACAACACACCCATATCGATCGTTGTGGTGATATTTGTGGGAGGCCTGTGTCCAGCAGTGGACTTCATTCGGCCGAAATGACGATGATACAAATTAGGTACCTTTTTAGTGTGTGTTACCAGTGATGACATATGGAACAGACACGTGGTCACTCACAATAGGCCTCGTAAGAAAAGTCAAGGTCACTCAGCGAGCTAAGGAGAAAGCTATAATTGGTATTTCTCTACGACTTCGAATCAGAAATGAGGAGATCCGTAGAACTAAAGTTGCCGACATAGCTGAAAGGATTAGTAAACTGAAGTGGCAATGGGCGGGGCACATAGCTCATACAACTGATGGCCGTTGGGGCAAAAAGGTTCTCGAATGGAGACCGCGCACCGGAAAACTCAGCGTGGGACGACCGTCAACGAGGTGGACAGGCAACCTGGTGAAGGTCGTCGGGGGTCGTTCGATAAGGTAGCTCGCTCGTAGCGGAAATCTAAGGGGGAGGCCTTTGTTCAGCAGTACACGTCCTGTGGCTGATATGATGATGATGATGAGGTACCTAACTGTGGGATTGTCGAAAAATAAGGCTCTAGTTTGTTTACATTGAGTGCAATATAAGTAGAATGGGCGCCTATTGGTATTTTAATACTGTTTACAAAACGAATACCGGTAGGTCGTAGTTTATTCAGTGGGTTTATTTATTGTGGTGCAAAATATACGACTTTATTAATTCTTTCTGACATTTGAAAACAAATTAAAGTAAATGTAAACATGTCAGAAAAAGGGTTTAATTAACCCTATTTAGTTTTACGTATAATGTTGTGAAGTCAGCTGATTTCCCTCCATTGACAACTACTGGTAGATACTGAAATGTCTATACCTGTGAAATCTTTATACCTTTTTATTGCAAAAACAAAGGGGCAAGGGTTATTTAATGAGCACTGAAAGTAAATAAAAGGTTTATTATAGTTTTTCTATAGGTATGTCAACACTGCAAAAATAATGTAAGCTGGATATATACGCTGTCTGTATACGCGGGATATGTATTCTTTTTACGAATACGAATAAAACCTCTTCATTGAAACTTCGTACTATTATCGGATACAAACCTAGGCAAACTAATAGGTTAGCGTTCCTACCTACGCTGATAGCACGAAGGCCAATCGTGCGCACGCAAGGCGACGCACAACAAAAATACTCATGTGTACAACTAAACAAAAATATCTTTTCGCAAGTTCGTCAACCCAAAAATAACCCACACAACCCATTTCAAAGCGAAATTACTGAAAAATAATGTCATTAAGCACCCTTTTCCCTCGTACACACCGTCTCGGACGATGTTAGCGATAGTCACATGAGTAATTTTGCAGTCGCAATCTAGCAATGCAACTCACTCGGACTAACTTCATCCCGCTCCAATCAAGTTCATAGATTAAGATTGGCGTTCATAGAACTGACTTAATAAGTTACAAGCTGCTTGTTGGCCCGTTGCAATTAATTAATACTCCATATATGTACAAACTTACCTAAAGTCCATGCAGTATCTGTCCATATGCATATAAAATGTTCCTTCTTGTTTGTTTCTCGATAAATAATAGTTCACTAACACTCTATATCCTAGTTTTATCTAAGTTTGCACTTTGACATCACAAAATTCAACAAGTTTTGTACGGCGAAGGCACTATGGCTACATCACAAAATTGAGCAAAGTGAAAGAAAAAAGAAATAGTTTCACTTTATGAGGTCATCGAACGCGCGGCCGAGACTATTCCACTGCATTCGAAAATGGAACGTTTTGAACACACTCACATGAAGTTCGGAAAGTGAATTCGGCGGGGTTCGCCACAGACTCGGGGTCCATTCGGTGGATTTTCGTAGATTTTCGTGTCGGATAGTACGCGAGGCGCGTGCGGGGACAGCTCGCGCGCAACTGAAGATTGTCGTAGGTTAAGTTTGGAAAAAACACCGCTAGCTCAATTTTCCGCGTTACGAGCCAGCCACAGTTTCTCCGCGCCAAAAACTACTCGCACTGTAACACATCACTCCGAAAACACCGCGGGTTGGTCTCATAAAAAATCACAGTCCACGAGGTCACTATTGTTTTGACAGCTCCATGAAATACAACCATGTGTATCTATGGAGCGGGAATGGGGCACGGAGAGGGCGCCACCGGTCCAAACGCTGTCGATTAGAAAAACAAACCGCTATTAACCAAATAAACTAGCACAGCGCGTAAACACTACGAAATTACTGAATGCCACTTTTCATTATTATTTTCGCTATGCACCGGCCGACGTCACCAAAATAGCAGACGCTCAGAGCTACGTTCGTCTCTTTCGCGCGCGTGTTGAGCGGGCATTTCTAAATTCGAACATAGGGAATTTGAATTTGAACTGTCATCTTTTGATGGGTTTTATTAGCGAGTTTTTGAATTGATTTCTTGTTATCGTAGTTGCGCGGTAAATAGGTGCACACATGTACGTAAGCGCACTTGTACTGAGGCAGTGAGCCTAGGTGACATTCACAGAGGCTTAAACTCGCAAGTCGCAAGTTCAGACGGATGCGGCGTCAATAAACTGCCCGATGCGATGGTGCGTTAGTAATGTGCGAACGATGTAATTTTATATCATTCAGCCACTCACAACATAACATACACGAGCTTGGTCCTCAGAGGTTACGTCATAGGGCTTTGTAGTTTTAAATTGTTGACGAAAACCACATTGCTCATTAATTAATTCTCACATTATCTACATCACTACGATTACTTCAATGTCAGTTTGTACAAGGATACAAGTTAACTACGTGTTTATGAATATCGTTTTTCATCTTCAAATCATTATTTAAATTGAGCCAGCATTTTTATGTAGGCTATAGAAATGTAGTTCTAGCAAAATTTCAGTTTCATCAAACGCTTTCCAAAAAAGTGCATTTTTGCACCAAACCAGTGACCCACTTAGAAATTGTTACGACTATGTACGAAGTGATTATCTTGGAGTTTGAGTTTTATACATTTGAAATCTTCATCAGCATTTTTCTTACGGAATAATAAATGAAGACTTACTTTGAGATAAGACTTACAATACAACTATTTAGAATTATGTTCAATACTAACGGGTCGTAAATTTATGTCTTCAAATATATCCTATTCATCATCATCATCATTTCGGCCAAATGAAGTCCACTGCTGGACACAGGCCTCCCTCAAAGATCACCACAACGACCGATATGGGTGTGTTGTGGGCTCATTGGGGGGTTTTGCCATAATCGCCACGCTTGGCAGACGGGTTGGCGACCGCAGTTAAGTTGTTAATGTACTCGAAGGACGCTGCTGCCCATCCTCCGGCTAATCCCTTAGTCGACTTGTACGACACCCACGGGACGAGATGGGGTGGTGGTATTCTGAGCCGGCACCACAGGGCACTATTTTCTATTGCAAAGATATTTTATAATCAATAGGTACACTAAAATCTGCCGCGAGTAAATTCTTGGTGATGTTAAAAAACCTATCAAATCAAAATCGTCATAGTTTTTCGTGGTAAGACTATTACAGGTTTGGTAGGCAAGTTTTGGACTAAAATATAATTATTTCAGTGAATTATATGTTATTATAATGAATGTGAATTATAATTTAAGTGATGACATATGGAACAGAGACGTGGACCACGTGGGTCTCATAAAAAAGCTCAAGGTCACTCAGCGAGCTAGAGCAGAGCTTTGACGGCACGGGTGGTGCATTGGCTGATACAGTCGGCTGCTGCGCTCCGGGTCGTGGGTTCGATTCCCGCACGGAACAAATATTTCTATGATCTGTAGGTAGTTGTTCCGGGTCTGGGTGTATTGTATGTGGAATTCATGTCTGTAAAGAAATCCTAGTGCGGGGCAATGTGAAAAAAAAAGTTATTTAAGAAAATTGTTCAATTAACACTTCATGGCGATGTGTATATTTTTAAAATATAGCTTACAATCACAATTTAAGCTAGTTAAAAACAAATAATTGTAATATTGCAGGCAGACAATTTGTCAGAACGACAGCTGTGTGTCGAACCACTAGTGTTAAGCGTTCAGAATGGAATGTGATAATCATCAAAATATGAATAGCGAAGACCCCTCCGAAGAGGTCCTCGTAAGATCTCACTAGTGCCACGCCTTTAGGTACATCTCATATCTCCCTCTAGCATAGGAATGGTGACTGTGAAAATGTCACCCCTGCAAGCAATTCTGGGGAGGATTGTAAAGGATCCCCCAAGCCTCACTGTGCGCTGTGCTGCGCACATAGCAGCATGTGGTCCCGTGCGCACCACCGTCTTCCCGGGGGTCGTTTGGTATGAAGACGCAGACTCTCCAAGCGGCAATTTTTGGAGGATCTAATATTTCTAATTGTATGCCGCTTGGACGTTGTAGACGACAAAGAAAATACTGTATCATCACCATCATTTCGGCCGAATGAAGTCCACTGCTGGACACAAGCCTCCCCCAAAGATCACCACAACGAACGATATGGGTGTGTTGTGGGCTCATTGGGGGGTTTTGCCATAATCACCACGCTTGGCACGCGGGTTGACGATCGCAGTTGAGTTGTTAATGTGCTCGAAGGACGCTGCTGCCCATCCTCCGGCTAATCCCTTAGTCGACTTTTACGACACCCATAGGATGAGATAGGGGTGGTGGTATTCTGAGCCGGCACAACACCAATACTGTATACATAATCATAACTAGCCCATTACTGACCCACTGCTTGGCACGGGCCTTTTGTCACGATGTGAAAGGTTAAGCCTTAGTCCAACACACCGGCTTAGTGCGGGTTGGCAGAGTACACACACCATTGAGAACATTTTGCAGCCCTCTTAGGTGTGCAGGTTTCCTCCACCATTAACGCAAGTGATAATCAAATTCTGATCCGCACATGAATCCAAAAAGTCAGAGGGACAGGATTTAACTCAGACCCTCCAGTATGGAAGGCAAGCGTTCAACCACTAGGCTACCACTGGTTGATACAATAACACATATAACAACTAAGCTACATCGTAGGATTAAACAGATTACGTTCCGGACATTATCCTTCTAGAGAATTCGCATTATTAATGAAGGAAGTCGACTCTCCTAATTGCGATGTATGTGGCATGATAGATGGTGTCCAGCACGTCCTTGTGGAATGTGTTAAAAACCAAAGAGCACGAGAAGTAATGGTACAAACATTTAACACAAACAAATATGATCAAGGAGCCTTTTTAAGTTTATTAGCAGAACCAACATCTGATGCTGCTAAATTTTTAGGGGAAAATATGATTTTGCACCAATAATTCTTTATTTGAATAAAAATGTTTTTGTGTTTGTAGATATTAAGTTCAGTCAACGCTAGGGTTCGCTTATCTTAGTGAGGCCTCGGCGGAATCTTTTACAATCCCCTCGAGAGATGCCTGGTAGGGTGGCCTCTTTACAGTCGCCTTCCCTCGACTAGAGGGGATGACCACTTTACAGTCATCCCCTCCGAGATGAGCCTAAAGGCGTGGCACCAACGGGTGGCTCTAGATGGAGATTATTCGAGTTCCTGGAGCCTCCCTTCGGTGCCGACGATGATCACTCCGGTGGTTTTAGCCGGTAGGAGTCCGGCATGCCCCTTCGCCCTTTCCCGGGGCGAAGGAAGTACATGAGGTATTTCCACCGGATCAATAAAAAAAGAAATAAAAAAAAGGGTTCGATTATCTGTTGAGACAAATGCCCTTAATTCTTATAACACATTTCTTTTCCTTTTCCAATGTCTTAAGGAGCACCCAAATAATTCATCATCATCATATCGAGCCGTGTGATGCTACGAATAGCACCAACCTATCTCATCCCGTGGGTATCGTACAAGGTGACTATGGGATTAGCCGGAAAATGGGCAGTGCCTCCTTCGAGTACATTAACTACTCTACTGCGGTCGCCAACCCGCTTGCCAAGTATCATCATTTTAGAGGGAATTTTTGCTTAGTATGACTACTGTTCCACAGAAGGGACGGTGCTATGAGGCTTATACTCAATGCTATATCTTATCAGCCAAAAGTCGTCCACTGCTGAACAAAGGCCTCCCCCATTAGTGACTAGTTACATGCCGTGTGTCGGGTGTCGTCATTTTGGAGGGAATATACCAGCACTCGCCACGCTTGGCAGGCGGGGTGGTGAGCACACCATGGCTGCTGTTCCACAGAAGGGACGCTGCTGCCTATCCCTCTAGTTTAGAATCCCTTAGTCGCCTTTCATGACACTAAGAGAAGAGAAGAGATGAAGTGGTGCTGTATTCTTTATCATGGAAGTATATCAATCATCCTGATTATTTTGATCAGAATCTTAATTAGAAACGAATCTTCTAAAATCGAAAATAGAATGGATGTGAAAAGCTCACGAAATATTCATTCGCATTAATGTAAGAGTCGTTATTAAACTCCCACGCAATAATGTTAACCTTGGCCCAATTTAATTTCTTGGAAGACCTGCAAATTATATTACGTAATAATTAGGATCGCTATTCATGAATGCTAATTAATTTATCGGCCCAGAGTAAATGCTTTTTAGGCAGTTATTTCAATTGCATATCAGAGTATTATCAATAAAGAAAATACAAGAGGTTTGTAGAGGAGAGTATTATCAACATCACCATTTTAGCCGAAAAACGTCCACTACTGGAAAGAAACCTTACCTTAATTAAAGGTTGCGACCGGTACAGGTTTGTTTTGTGTGCTCATTGGGGGATTTGCCATAATCTTCACGCTTGGGAGACGGGTTGGCGATCGCAGTTAGGTTATAAATGTACTCGAAGGACGCTACTGTCCGTCCTCCGGATAATCCAGGCATAATCTCCTTTTACGAACACGAACACATCTTATTGATGGGGAGGCGATATTCTTAGCCGGCACCACCAATAACTTAATAAGACAAGTTAATCTCTACCGATATCTGTGTGGTGTCCGGATTAAGAATATAACACCACTCCATCTCCTCCCGTGAATGTCTTAAAAGGCAACTAAGGGAATCTAAGTACCTTTGACGCAGCTTGACGTGTCCCATCTGCATCACTTCACGGTTGAGGAGATCGTGGATCTGACTAAATGGACCTTGAATAACGTAAATTTCTAGTTGTTTAAGGTGCAGGTTTCGACTCAGCATTTGGAGACCTTAAAAGAAGAGTTTTGGCCGAAGAGTGTTGCGTGTCGATGTTTTCGCGGAAGGTTAGATGACACCTGGCAGCGAAATACGACGCCGACCATACGTGATAGTGTAGTGACTAGAATAATGATGTTAATATATTGTATTTTATTTCATATGATATTCTTGTATTTATGTAGTACATAAACGGGTCACCTGATAATAAGTAAATATAATGAATCAGCGGGATCCACAGCAGCGTTCATTTTGTGGATCAGTAGCCATGCTGCCACCTGCAAGCGTGGTGAATACCTACTGACATCATTATCATATCAGCCATTTATACGTCCACTACTAAACAAAGGCCTCCCTCATAGATTTGCACAATTGTGTCGTAATTTTGGGGGGAAATCACGAGTTGGTGAGCGCAGTATGGCTACTGTTCCACATAAAGTACGCTGCTGCCCATCCCTCTGGTTTAGAATCGCTTAGTCGCCTTTTACGACATTCACGGGAGATGGAGTGGTGCTATATTCTTAATCCAGACACCACACGGAAACCTACTGACACATTGCCCCCAAAATGATGGCACAATCGTGAAAATCTATGCTTGAGGCCTTTGCCCAGCTGTGGACGTTCAGTGGTTGATATGATGATGGATTGGGCAAAATCCACCCCAATTATTTCTGCTTTTCACGGTGTAGCACGTCACCGTCACCTTCACGCATTTTTCTCAGGATGAAGGCAACGAGGAATTACATTGAGAGTAATACAGAGGGAAAACACCATCTTCCTACCTCCCATAAGTCACAGTCACACATGCCTTAGATGACTTATAGATAGTCAGAATTAGTCAAATTTCAATACACTCACCTAGGCGTAGAGATCATTTTAAACTAACCACGTGTCGACCTTTTGGACCTTTCTCGGCTGTCGATCGCGAGGTTCAGAATGAGAATCCCAGGTCAGAATGTTTCCGTGATAAAAATTCCGGACATGTTCGGAAAATTATATACCTTTGTCCAAAATGCGAGGGGAATTCTAAAGTGCCCGGATTGTTCACAAATAAAGAGAACAAAGTTAAATCAAATAATATCAATCAAAATCAACACAATTACAATATTTATGGCAAAATCGCTACCACCGAAACACATACAGATCAGTCGGTCTGCGAGGTTAAACCATCCTTGCCGTGGGCAGGACTTGGATGGGTGAATATATACCCGAGTTTCAGATCAGACACTCCTTAGAATATCGCTATCTCCAATAATGGAGGTCAAACGGCAGTCGCTTCAACTAAAATACGGAGACAAAGCTGCGCCTGGTTAGACTGCATCTGACCACAATAAGCCGACGATAAAGCCGACCACAATAAACCGACACAAGCCAACAACAGTTGGGAAAAGACTATGATATTAATAAGGTACTCAGTCTGTATCAGCCCTCGAAGGTCACAGATGCTGTTATAAAATAAAAATACTAAATAATACAATTTATTTTGGTAAAGACCCTTTTTAAAACAATATTGCTCCCGAACAATGTGCAGTAGCAAGGTTTCGATGTTTCGTTCGTGGCAATTGAAAGTAACTTTCATCCATTCAATTCCATTTCTGGACCAAACCAATTTAATGAGGCCAATTTCAACAATGAACTTACGTTTTGATGTAAAATAGGAATTATTATCTTGAAAAATAAATAATAATCAGATCAGCCAAAGGACATCCACTGCTGAACAAAGGCCTCCCCCATAGATTTGATTAATTGTGTCGTCATTTTGGAGGAATTTGTCAGTAGTATACTTGGCTGGCGGGTGGGTCGCAGTAAGGCTGATGTTACAGAAGGGACGCTGCTGCCATCGGTTTAGAGTCCCTTAGTACGACATCCACGGGAGGAGATAGAATGGTGCTATATTCTTAATCAGGGCACCACAAACAATACACGTTAAAATTGATACATATCGTTTTTATAATCAAAACTAACTCTTCACTACTAATCCATCATAGTTAATATACTGATGCAGAACTTCCTGGAATATTTCTGTTAATTAAATTACTGATAGCTATAATATGTGCTAACATTACAGTCACCACAAAAAGAAACATAAAATGGCGCGAACGTAACCCCAGCCACCAAAATCCGAAAACGGAAATCGAACTGCATTTCCATGCAGCCAGTGAAAGTGACGTTTTATTTTTTAATCCGAGTCCTGCCGAATGCATCGCACATTCAGCCTCGTGGTGTCATCGACCCTTGTATTCGGGCGTCGACGGCTATTACGTTGGGAAAGGTCAGGCTCACACACACACACACTGAATGAGTTCTAAGTGTGCGTCAGCTTTTACTTTCGATTTATTGTGTATTTAAATTGTGCGAATGTAATATTCAGTCGGTTGTTTCGTTTTTGTTTTCATTGTTAAGTGAAGCGGGTGATGTTTTTGTTTATTAACAATGTATTATTGATTTATTGTACATTCGGTGAACTCTTGATAGGTGAGAACATGACACTAAAATCTTTTACATATTCCTATCACAACAAAACTCATTCAGGCTTCTGGTGAACGACACTGGTGCCTCGAATGCTATTTTTAATTTCAAATAACCAATTATCAATCTATGAGAATACATATTTTATCGGTCAACGTAGAAGTTCAACGTGAACTATGCGGTACGTACATACTTATGCATGTCGACAACTCGTCTTGGTATCATATGACGTCACCCGACACCTTATCTAAACAAAAAGGTCAATCGAGTCGTGCCCACGTAAAAAAAGTGCCAAATTTACAACAAGCGACTCACTTTGATACCTTATCTTATCGTCACTGACCATGCCAATTCGGCGAGTGTTGTCTGGGGTCAGGGCTTTTATCGCTCTCTTTCACTCCTGCTGTTTTATATATGTCTGTTTCATTCAGGCGCGAATTAATGCACATGTGTTTACCCAGCCGTTGCAGAATTATGTAGGTATGTAATTTCTGAGGTTTTTTTTTGTAACCTGGTTATTGCGTGACAGAGAGAAATGGCCATCATTTATAGATGTTATTAGGTAACTAGTGGACAAAATAAGAGCATGAATAGAATTCCATCATAACATACGTAATCAGGCACATGTTGCAAGAAAAAAAGTTCTTCATTGAAACCTATGCGGTATGTTCTCCTACCAAGCGGCCATTTCTTATATAATCTTGATTCTTCGAAAGGGCAATATCCCATATTATTAAAAGCGCACATTGTAGTTATCATTAGTCCCATGTTCAGCAATGGACATTCACGGGCGTGTATGTTCATTACTAACACATCATTATACATTACAAGTTTTCCTCAAATTCCAGTATTGCGATTTATAGCGCCGAATGTTACCAATGGACTGGCCATCCCACAAGAAATGGACGTAAAATTCGCCTCAACGATCCATCCTTTACTTGTCTTGAGAATCGATCCCAGAACATCACTCTAGACCGCCTTGCTTACGACCAAAAGACTGTTTATCATAAATTATTGATATTATTCCTGTTATGGATTAGTTTACCTCAATCTTGCAACGGTCGTGTTGGGCCGGAGGTTCACGGACTCGTTATTAAAGGTTTTGATTATATGGGTAACCATAAGTAACGCATATTTTTTTTATTTTATTCAACCCTGTGGGAATACTTCATAAACTTCCTCCGCCCCGGGGAAGACGCCTTTGCCCTGCCAGTAACTGTACTATTTGTTATAAATTCTTCTGTATGATTATTACTTTATGGTATATTTTTTCGCCCTTTCTTTATCTAGATCACTGGCAGGGCAAAGGTGTCTTACCCGGGGCGGCGGAAGTTTATGAAGGTTCACTTCCCGCGGCATATTCCTTGGGAAACATTCGGCGCTATAAATCACAATACTGGAATTTGATGATAACTTGTAATGTATAATTTTAAATGTGTTAGTGTCGTGGTACACACACATAGACACATCAGCCCGTGAATGTCCACTGTTGAACATGGGACCAATGATTACAACAATAAGCGCTTATAATTATGTGGAATATTGCAATATCAACACGCTTAGGGCGGTCGGTCGGACGGCACGGTTGTTTTTTCTACACTACGTGACGCAGGTTCGATCCCCGCACGGAACAAATGTTTGTTTGATCTGCAGATAGTTGTTGGGGTTCTGAGTGTTTGTGTACCTATGTGAGATCTATGCCTGTAAGCTGTATCCACGACACAGGAAATCCGAGTGCGGGACAACGTTTAAAAAACGAAATGGTTATCTCCGTATTTTGTTATCAGCGATAATGTTCCGTGTGGCCCTGTACAAAAAGTTAAACTCTACAATTATTTTAAAGGCATGGCTTTTTTTCATGGGTCCCCAGTGGAAATCATCATGAACTTACCTCTGGACTCCTACCGGCTAAAATCACCATGGTCGTCATCTTCGGCAGCAGATGGGGGCTACAGGAACTCGAAAAATCTCCATTTTGAGCCATTGGTGCCACGTCTTTAGAGACATCTTGGAGGGGGTGACTGTAAAGCGGTCACTAGTAGAGGGGAGACGACTTTAAACAGGCTGCTCCCAGGAACATCTTGGGGGAATTGTAAACGATCCCCCAGAAGCTTCACTTTGCGCTGTAATGCGGCCATGGCGGCACATGACGGACTTGGTCTGCCGTCTTCCCGTGGGTCGCTTAGTATGAGCACGCAGATTTCCCAATATACGCACTCGCGATTCCTGAGGCCCCCTCCATGTAACGATAATGGGAGCTCAGGCATGTTGGCCATAGGCGCCGGGACTGTTGTTACCCTGGCGCCGTGACCTTCTTCTCCAAGCAGGATCGACCCTCTCCCTTGAAGGCGTACCTTTTTATTGGTGCCCAGTGGAAATTCTTCATGAATTTCCTTCGCCCCGGGGAAGGGCGAAGGGGTATGCCGGACTCCTACCGGCTAAAACCACTGGAGCGGTCATCTTCGGCACCTATAAGGTCCTCGTACGATCACACTAGAGCCGCCCACTGGTGCCACGCCTATAGGCACATCTCGGAGGGTGACTGTAAAGCGGTCACCCCCCACCCCGGGGATTGTAAAGGATCCCCCAAAGCGTTACACGGCAGCGCGTGACCACATGCACGCTACCGTCTTCTCTTGGGTCGCTCAGTGTAGGCACGCAAATTCCCCAATCTACGCACCCGCGAACCCAGAGGTCCTCGTTAATTTGATTTGATTAATGTACGAAAAATTTGTACTCTACGTATAGAACGTTAAAATGTTTGCTCTTTGTTGTGACACGTACTGTATGTACCTATATCTGCAGTATATTTGTATATACTAGTTCGAAACCACAACATTTCGCAGTTGCTTTTATTTCAAAGGTCAAGATCGAAGGCCTCTCGCTTCCTTTATCCACGTTGTATTTCTGTACATGACAATTTGGTGATATTTTGGGATGTTTAAAATTACGTTGATTTAATAAGGCAAATTTATATATACCAAACGGTTGACAGCAAAGTTTGCGCAATGTAGCGATTGGCTTTTGCGCTACGTGTGGCGGGTTCGATCTCGCGCGGAACAAATATTTGTATGATCTGCAGATAGTTGCATCGGGTCTGGTCGTTGTGTATGTGAGATGTATGCCTGTAAACTGTACCCACGACACAGGAGAAATTCTAGTATCATCATATCACCCACAGGATGTCCACTGCTTAGATTTCAACAACGAGCGGTCACATGCCGATCTCATCCAACGACTCCCAGCGACCCTCACCAGGTCATCTGTCCACCTCATTGGAGGTCGTCCCACGCTGCGTTTTCCGGTCCGCGGTCTCCATTCAAGAACCTTTGTGCCCCAACGGCCATCAGTTCTACGAGCAATGGGCACCGCCCATTGCAACTTTAAATTCTAGTATAGAGCATTGTTTTTCTAATGACTAAGACGATCGAGATATCCGAAGTCCAGCGTCTGACGTATCACAGCCCTGGGAGTTGAAGGCGCGAGCCCTTGTCCTAGTCATTATAATATTACCGAGATTGTGAAAATTAAATAACACATTTAGAATTGAATATGGCTCTGACGTCAAAGAAATTTGAACAAATCTTGGATGCAAACACGTATTTAATTGTCAAAAATATGTTTATGATTTCATTTTGACAGCTACTTTAGTCGTATCACTACAGGTATTTTCAATTAGTGCGAACGATTGCAGGATGACAAACGAGCTAACGCGTAGTGTTGTACACCTTACATCAACACATTCCCAGCGCTGTAGTCTGACAACAGCAGCGCTGGTGGACAGTCCTAGTTATCACCCAAACAGCAATGATAGTCGCTACAAGTAGACGTAGTAGAAGTAAATACAAAAGCACTGTCACTGAAACAATTCTAATTCGAGAATATTTAAAAAACAAAAAGTTGTTGACCTACCATAGCATTAACTTAATTAGATGTTTTTCGAAAATTCAGGATATTACCATAAATAATATCAGAAAAGACAGCAAAAAAATGTGTATAAAACAATACATCCGGACAATTTGCTCAATTATGATCGATTATGGAAAACAAATTTAATTAATAACATATAAGTCTAAATTCAGGAAGCAGGAAGCTATAGACAAACTTGTTGTTCCTGCTGCTAGGCTCCAGAAGATAAGCAATCCATTTAAATGTCAGTCTGTACGTTTTTACAATAAAATCCCAAGTCATATTCAAAATAAATTCTCAATAAATTCAAGTCCATTATAAAACAGAATCTATGTAGGAAAATCTGTAACTGTACTGATAAAATTACAGAATATATGATATACGACAAAAACGCTTGGGGTTGAGATTTATTTATTTATTTATTTATTTATTCCTCAAACTTACTACTATCATTACAGGTTTAAAAAATATACCTAATGCGATAGTGTAGCATTCAATATTTCATCTACTAATAATATATATAATACTTGTTAATTAATCTTGTAACAAATTTACTTTACTTCTTAATTAATCTTGTAACAAATAATAAACAGTGCTACCTTTGTGAAATCACTCAGAGTACAATGGAATACGTCAGTCTCACTAGCTATGAGGTTGAGAGTGCGGAGTGCTCGCGTGAGCGGCGCCTCACTTAAGAGGTTGGTTCGGCCACGCGGCTCCACCAGCAGCCGTGGCTGTCGTCGTCGCCACACGTACCCGTTCGGAACACACAAACCTATCTGCCCCAGGATGTCGGCATTATACACCTTCCCTCTAAATATTTTGAACATGTACAAAATGAGTGCGAGATCCCTCCTGACCCTCAGTTCGTTATATCCAACCATGCCCAAAATAAATAAAGTTGGGTATAATAATGGATACAAAGGATAAACACCATACAGCCGCGAGTATACGTATCTAACAAACTTATTCTGTACTCTCTCCAACATGAGCCTATATTTAGATTCGTGCGGAGCCCAAATGACTGCGTTACATTCTAACTGGCTTCTAACCAAAGCATTGTATAAGGCTATAACGGCTTTAATATTGGTAAAATCACGCACCATACGAAGCATAAATCCTAAATTACGATAAGCCTGTCTACAGCAACTAGTAATGTGATCACGAAACGTTAGCCCTGTGTTGAAGCTCACCCCTAAGTCCCTGACTTCTGTTACCCTAACCATTGGCACCCCATCTATCTTGTAATTATATAGTATAGGAGAACGTGCGCGAGAAAAAGTAATTGTTACACACTTTGAGAAATTGAACAGTAGGAGGTTGTCCTTGCTCCAGGTAACCACTCTGTCTATGTCTCTTTGTAGCCTGGCACAGTCTTCTACGTTACTTATCGCGAGGGACAGCTTGAGGTTTAGAGAGAGAGAGATTTGTTATGACATTAATTATTTGTATCATTGTTATTTTTATTTACTTTCATTTTATGCATTTAGATTTGATTATGACTTTATTAGTGCAAATACCATGTGGGTTATTCAATTATTTTGTTTTACTGACGTAATATTTGTGTAGCAGTTTAGATATATAATTCTCACTCAAGTGTCCTGCTAATGGTGGCGTCTTGTATCGAGTTGCTAAGTTTCCCTACAATATTGTTGAACTGAGCGACGCTAATAGCTGTTTAGTTTAGACTTTAAGAAGTTTAGACTCTTTTTCTTGCATTATCCTCACGTTAACTTCATTTCGAGAAAAATGTAGTCAAAAAATATTGTATTGAAAAAGGGTAAGTAACCATGGAGTTGCTTGTCCATTCTTCTCCATGGAAAATCAACATCTTGAAACGTGGCAACTAAAGTCTTGACTATTCATAAGTCCTATAGATAAACGGTTTAACGTGAATAAAAACTATTTTTTATCTTAAACTTTAATAGATCTATTTCAAGATATGACAAAAGCTTACGATAAAGTATTACATAAACGACTACTAGAAAAATATACGCGGCAGGTATCAGGGGTACGGTTTTAACTGCTTCTAGTCTTTGTGACACAAATAATACGAAGAGATAGAATATCATGATGATAAAAATAATCAGATTTCTGAGGTAGGATAGGATAGAAGCTGACAGTACAATAATCAAACACTCCATCCTTCAGGGTAGCGTCGTTACGTGTGCCCTTTTTTATTATACATTAATGATTTACTTAAAATAATTCACACATACTATGTGTTATTTATGTAGATGGTGTTTCCCCGTTACGTACGGCAAACATTGCCTATATTACATTTCAACTCCTTTATAATAGAAAACAATGGCTAGAAATACTATTTTAACTTTTTATTAAAATCAAAACTTAATTCTGTATACTGTACAAAGTCATGGGTAAAATGCTCGCACCCAGTTGCACTTATCTGGGTACATGTACATGCATACTTAGTAATAATTATTTTATATAAAAGACCTATTAAATTATAATGTATGTACGTGACTGTAACTTAAAATAAACAAATTATTGTAAATTCTCAATGATTGTTTTATTTCTATTTTAATTAAAAGAAACGAATAATTTCATTAATAGAGCCTATACGTGAGCAACAGTTGACATTCACAAACCAGCAGATGTCGCTCTATTCGAGATCTTTAACTGATAACTCTATCTCAGATTTATAAAAGTCTCTGTGACTGTCACCTGGAAAATAAAAATGTCAAGTGTCAAGTAAAATAAACTATGAAATTTTTAAAATAATTAATAAATTATTGGGTATATCAAAGCCATAATGTACACATTTTATTAGAACAACGAGTTTATTGTTATCAAGATGGTGACTGCAGCGAAAATGCGCATTCATGGGATGCAAGCAAAGAGATTAAAAGCTTTGGATGCAAGATGATAACTGGATTATAAAGGACAAAATCAACAGTATCGGGGCCTGATAAAGTTATATCAACCTATTGGAGAGTATTAAACAGAACTTTAACAAGAGGAAACAACTTGATGGAATCAGATACACGAAGTACAAGCAAATGGAAAAAATTGTTTGGTACAGTTCATGAAAGAGCTAAATTGGACTTCTGGGGTGGAAGGCCTGGTGACCTGAGATACAGGCTTCAGCCTAGTTTAGGCACCAGTCTCCCACAGTAAATTAGAATAATACTGTAACTTTTACTGTGGTGAGAAATAAACAAATAAATAAAAATGTTGGACAAGTCTGAAGTTTTGTACTCACCAAAAGATCTGCTGCACCATAATGTCTTCAGTTGAGTTCAATGAGTTTATCTAAAATTCATGAAGAAAGTAGCACAGCTCTGCAATAATATATAAATGCCTATATTTCAAGGGTCAGGGGCGTAGGATTCGTTACCGGCGCAAATTGGAAAGTTGACGCAAAAGAAGACGCAAAAGGAGTATATAAGGTTCTTAGCATGTGGCGTAAGACATGAAAAAGAAGTAATATTATGTTTAAACGTATTAATTTCAATAATTCTTGTTTCACTTCATGGCGATCTGGCAGGAGGGCAAAAAGTAGAGTAGTGATTTAATGACAAGATGTAGAATCGAATGAGAAAATTCGTCAGATAACTACATACAATACTTTATCATATATTACATTTATTAAGTCGCACAAACAATACACGAAATATAATGACTTTGTTCAACCTTTCCTCAAAAACCAAACATTAACCCGTACCATCATTAAGCTTAATTACTTTAAATTGATAAAAACGCAGGTTTAGTGGTGTAGCCCTTTAGTAAATTAATTTTGAAATAACTTTTCCTTGTTTTTGTGTAAAGTATACCAAATTCTGACGCATTCTTAACCACAGTGATAAGGCTACGTAAACAAAATTTGGGAGCCCAGAATCCCATTGCTCTTCATGACGGGATAAAATGCGTAATTGGCTTGGTTTTACCTCATAGCTTAATTACGAAGGAAGATGCTGCTGCGTGTTGATCTGTTACACATTCGTCTAAACAGGACACACAGTAAGCAAACCTTGGAAGCGGGCTTTAAAACATCAAAATCATTTAACGTATAAATTATTATTGCTTTGTTACAAAGAACATTTTTGTGGTTGAAGACTAAATATTCCATCACATTTGATACTTTGAATAGGTACCTTTTTGATTCAGACGAATTGTTTACGTTTTGTGTCATACTTTAGTGAAATGTTTTACCTAGTGATATGTATGACAAAAAATAAAGAAATCTCGGAATCAGTTTTTTTTTTCCCAGCCGAAATAAGACGCCAGTTTTCTCAATTAAACTTTTAATTATAGCTGGTGAGGAAGTAGTAGTTGGATCGTCAATAATTAAAGAATTTAACTCTTGTAGGTATAGAAATTTCTTTTCTTCTCTATTTTCCGTTACATCTTCATTATACGTAACATAGTCATAAACTTAAATCATTTTCTTAAAATTTCGTGAATTGGATACATGATTTTAAGTAGTATAGAGATACCGGGACTATTCGCGCACAGATTAATATTAAAATAATATTTTGTCTAACCTCGACGTTTCGACCAGTTACATTGACCGTGGTCACGAGTAAACTAATTACTCTACTACTGTTATCTAAGAAAGAAAGGTAAAATGGATATAGGACGATATTCAGGAAATGATGCCGGATCATAATCATTATTTCCGCCGAAAGATGTCCACTGCTGGACATAGGCCTCCCCCAAAGATCGCCACTACAACTAATTTGAGTTTGTGTTGAATACCCATTAGGGGGTTTTGCCATGCTGGAGGGGATGACCGCTTTTCAGTTATCCCCCCAGAGATGTGCCTAAAGGCGTGGCACCATGGGCGGCTCTAGTGTGATCTTAGCAGGACGTGGAGCCTACGGTGCCGAAGATGACCGCCAAAGTGGTTTGGCCGATAGGATGCCCCTTCGCCCTTCCCTAGGGCGAAGGAAGTACATGATGAATTTCCACTGCAGACCAATAAAAGGGGGGTTTTGCCATAATCGCAACGCTTGGCAGGCGGCTTGGCGATCGCAGTTGAGTTGTAAATGTACATTAGGGTGGCCGTTGAAAATTAATTTTTTTCAGTCGCCCAAAAAAAACTTTCCTTTTGACCAAAAACTACGGGGAAAATTTACATTTTTGAAAAAAAACAAAATAACACGTGCCGCCGGCCAATTGAAGTTTATAATTGAAGATTAAAATTTTAATCAAAAATGATGAAAACGTGCTACAAGCTATTTGACACTATTATGTAGCGAATTTATTAAATTCTCTACATAATAGCGTGTCTGCGCTAATCCATAGTCGCCTTTTACGACACCCACGGGATGAGATGGGGTGGTGGTATTCTTAGCCGGCACCACACTCTATATCTATATATCTTTCACTAGCTCATTTAAAATGGGGTATCCATCAAGTAAACTGTTGTTAACCATGCAGAGCTTAATTACCGAACAAAACATACAAATGTTTGAAATTATCTTGCGCTAGAATAGAAAGAAAGAAAGAAAGAAATAATTTTATTCTGATCGTACACAACAAGAAAATAATTGTAAATAACAACACAGAATATTCCAAAATATCAAATTAAAAAATAAAAAGCATGCAAATAGATTTTTGTGTGAGACATCAGAATAGGCTCCTATCTCAGCATTGCGCTGGTCTTCCGATAGGACCTTAGATAAAAGAACACAAATCACGCACATTTCATTATTTATATTTTTAGATTACCAATACATTATTTATATTAATAATGTATTTATACAGATTATTATATTTAAAGTAATTATATAGAAATAAAAGTAACAAATATACAAACGTAATGGAAGAAGGAATATACTTAACCGTCTAATACGTAAATGAAATCCTGATAATAAGTATTGTTTGAACATGACTTTTGTCAGAAATACCTATACCTATTCAATACAAATACCCATAGTTATTTATTATGATGCAAACATTGTAGGTACTTAGTTAAAAAAAAATTCCGTGTGGTGCCGGCAAAACATACCGCCACCCCATCTCATCCCGTGGGTGTCGTAAAAGTCGGCTAAGGGACTCTTAACCAGAGGGATGGGCAGCAGCGTCCCTTTTGCTGAACAGTAGCAATTCTGCGCTCACCAACCCGCTTTCCAAGCTCGGTGAGTATCGGCAAATTCCCCCCAAAATGACAACACAGTGGAAATCTAAGGGGGAGGCCTTTGTTCAACAGTGGACGTCCTGTGGCTTATATGATGACCTGAAACAATGACTGATGTGACGCTGGGAAGTTTAAATCGCACGTCAATATAATTCTCATAAAAAGAAAATGACAGGATAAAAGACTATGTTGACTATAAGGACATATATCGTTAGTATTTTTCTGTACATGTGGCTTCCCTAGAAACCAAATACATCTGAAGTAATATTTGCTTTGTATCAGCCACTGCACCAACCTATTTTATGTTATTAACACTATTTTATGTCTATTTCTGGTATTTATACAATGAATGTCGCTTTTTATATTAAACATTACCAAGTTTTTACGGACAATCATAATATTTTCAAAAATGTAAAGAGAAGGCATTGTTACTACATTAATATCTCTTAAGAGGTATCGAAGAAATTCTAAGCTAAGTGATAAGGGGATACCGTACGGTCCCCTATGACGCGGCAAGCTTACGTACTGGATCACCGCCCTAGGATCTGGAAGTGAGAGGCTGTGGTACGCTACTTCAGTGGTGCGGGGAAGCGCCAAGTCCGAGCGAACGGCTAGGGCCTTGTACGATCGAGGTACAACGGTCTTTACTTCAGCGGATCCATTTCTTTTTTGATGTCCAGTGGAAATTCTACATGGAACTCCACCCCGGGGAAGGGCGAAGGGATATGCCGGCACCGAAGGGGGCTCCAGGTCCTCGTCAGATCACACTAGAGCCGCCCATTGGTACCACGCCTTAATGCACATCTCGGAGGGGAAAACTTCAGCGGATCCTGGTGGCGGAATTGAATGAACGACTTGTGCAGGGCGCGTGGCGATGGCCGTCATGGATAAATGGCTGGAGAAGTGGCATGTTAACTTAACCCCACCTTCTGACTGACGCAGATATTCTCGGATCATGGGTGTTTCGGGAAGTATCTACGTTGCATAGGCCGAAAAGAGACGAACAGTATTCATCAATGCGGAGAACGCCCAGAGAACACCGCTTAGCACGCGCTGGAGGAATTCACGGGTCCCGTCAGACCAAGTGACGGGCCGATATCTGCCAGGTCTATGGTCCAATGCCTACACGACGAACACGTCACCCCCAGCCATAGGTATCATAGTAATTGGGAGGAACACCATGAGGTTTCAGTCGGTAAGAGTGCGCTATGCCCTTCCGGCACTCCCATAGCGGAGGTAGACCACAAGGACTCTAGTGTGATCATACGAGGACCTGGAGCCTCCCTTAGGTGCCGAAGATGATCGCTCCAGTGGTTTTAGCCGGTAGGAGTACGGCATATTCCTTCACCCTTTCCCGGGGCGAAGGAGGTTCATGAAGAATTTCCACTGGGCACGAATAAAAAAAGACCACAAGGAAGTCCGCAGGACAAAAAAGAAATGGATTATCATAATGTTTTCGTTCACCGTTAAAGTTCTTAGTTTAACTAAGAAAGTATACATAGGTATGACATTTAAGGTCACTTTGTTGTTACAATTCCCCGCACTAAGATTTGTCCTGTACCGTTTACAGACATAAATCTCACATTCACAAATATCCGAATCCGCGACCCGTGACGCAGTAAGCCAAACGCTTAAACACCGTGCCAATCCTGCCGTCAAATGTAAATGGCACGTGCAAAGTTTCAACTAACAACCAAGTGCATAAAAACCTCCGGGCCATCACAACTTCTGTCTGCAACTTTACATGTGGCAAATAAAAAAAGCTCCTAGGCTTATGATGCGACTTTAGTGTGATCATACGAGGACCTGGAGCCTCCCTTAGGTGCCGAAGATGACCGCCCCAGTGGTTTTACCCGGTAGGAGTCCGGCATACCCCTTCGCCCTTCCCCGGGGCGAAGGAAGTTCATGAAGAATTTCCACTGGGCACCAATAAAAAAAAGGCTTATGATGCGAAATGCCAACTGAAATCTAACTCACCTCATATGGAAGCTAATAAAATCTTGTAAAAAATGCATTAGGCATTTCAGAGTATCAATTTTATTACATTTCGCGTTATCAAGGTTCTTTGACCGATTGCGAATGTACTTAGCTCGTAGACAGACACTTACTATGCGTCAGAGTGTAGCGAATTGACGAAATCGAAGCCAAGGGTGGGGAATGTCACGGGTACAACACACTTAGCCCTCCTAAGTGTGTTATACCCGTGACAAGTGAAAGGATGTGTATCAACGTTCATACACACGGCATGAATGAGGTGTGTGCCTGTGTCCAGCAGTGGACTAAATTCGGCCGAAATGATGATGGGGGAGGCCTTTGTTCAGCAGTGGACGTATAAATGGCCGATATGGTGATGATATGACGTACATCTATTAATCTGTGGGGTCGAACCGTACTTGCATCATTTGTTGCTTGCATTAGTGACCGATTTTACGCATCGATCCTTCAATATTTTAGTGCCTTGAACACGTACAGTCAGTCTAGCTTGATGGTCGTATGGATACCTATGACGATCATTACATAGACTAAGAACTTAGATATCGGTAGCTCGCAGTATATATGGTTTACCACTCACCGTATAGAAAAATTTAGTTTTCTTCAGAAGAAACGCCAGAACAAAGTCAGAGTCACGGCAACTTTTAAATTATTGATATTAATATTTTGTCTACACATTAATGAGTGTCTAGACAAAATATTTCAACAGTTAGGGAAAAAACCGGAGGACAAGTGCGAGCTGAACTCGCGTGGAGAGGGTTCCGAAATTGCTGAATATATTGTCTATTTTTGAATTCGGTATTGTACAAATAACTTACCTCAAGAACAAAGTTAACATCGTAGTTGAAATAATGTTTTCCCATACATTACAACCGCAAACGTAAGTTTGTACGCACAATATTGAAAGATTTGCCATGTTATTTTAAGCCCAAAAACGTTTTATAGGTTATAGGTATTCTTATAGGTTTTCCTGGAGTCTGTAGGTAAAAAGCAATTATAATTTTATTTTTCATAATTTTAGTCTCAATAGTTTAATTAATGAATGAATTTCTGTTTGGAATTGTATGTAAACGCAGAAGAAAATGTACCCCTACTACGATTAAAAAAAAACTAAATTGTTAAATTTCGTCTATTTTCTTAAATAAATTTAAAAATGTATATTTTAAAATTATCAAATAAATACATTTGAAACCCTCACAACAAGTCCTTACGTTTCATATGTTACACGGTACAGTTTGCAAAACTTTATCCTTTCTTTATTTTTCTACATTCTTTAATTTTCTATATCGCCCCCCACAAGTGATATACAAAATTCGTTTATTTACGCTACACGTCCGTATTTGACGAAAAGACGTTGCTAAGTTACCCGACTCCGCGAGGCGGATTCAACGATTGATCTCTTTCTCGAAGTTGGACCTACCTAAGTGTACAGTTTGTCCCAAGTAGACTCACGTCTACAACTTCGGGAACAGAGCTCCCAACGTATATTGGGATAGGCACGACACGAGCATTCGACATGACTTTCGTCTTACCCATGGTCTATTTAAGGCCCATCTGTTGCGAAACTCTGTTGAAATCATCAAGCATTATGCTGAGCTCTTGCAGCAATTCTGCCATGACTACGATGTACGATGGAAATTCGAAGGTGAGCGATATACTCGCCATTGATTTTAATGCCGAATCCTTTCCTCTCTAGTAGCTTGAAGGCATCCTCCATTGCAGCGGTGAACAGTTTCGGGGAAATTACGCCCCCTGTCTCCCACCTCTCTGCGATGGAATTGCCCCCGTGCTCTATTCATGTATTCGGACCGATATGGTGATAATTCTGTATAAGCACTTCAACATTTCTATGTACCGATAGACAACGTGGCACCGCTGCACAGATTGCAGCACTGCCCAGGTTTCGATCAAATCGAAGGCTTTCTCATAGTCCACAAACGCTAAGCGTAGAGGCAGATTATACTCCTCGGTCTTCTGTATAACCTGCCGCAGCGTATGGATGTGGTCTGTGGTACTAAAACCTTTTCGGAAACCGGCTTGTTCGGGAGGCTGGAAGTCATCAAACGTACGCTCAAGACGATTAGTATTGATGTTTGGAAACAGCTTATAAACATAACTCAGAAGCGAGATGGATCTATAATTCTTCAACAGGGTTTTGTCACCATTTCAACAGGTCATTGTCACCCTTAAAATTTGATGTCAATCTTTAACATTTTTGAATTCCAACGAAACCGTTGATATAAAAATCATATCGCACTGTTGGTGTAGACGTACCTATAATATAATTTTTAACGTCATATCAATAATTAGAACTTATTGAGTGTGTCTATAAACGGAATGTCATCCAAATATGAAAAGTCAACGGTTTAATGCCACGCTGAACATCTGGGTCAATACAGAATATTTATTGATTTCGTGCAATAATAACAAGCAACAAATATACGGTTACAACTTTTATAGATCAAGAGAAGAACAGATCGGCTATCTAGTACAAGGTTTTATATATGCAAAATGTTTTTTGCCTAAATTCGTGCTGCCCGGAGTGCTCCGTTAGGCTACGGTTTCAAATCCTAGCAAGTAAAATTGTGACTTTTTGAATCATATCACATCATAATGCTGAAGGCCGTCGTCATCATCATCATCATCATATCCGCCAAAGGTGGCCGCTGCTGAATCTCGGTCCTCATAGATGCTCGGTCACATGCCGCCCACATCCAACGACTCCCAGCGACCTTCACCAGGTCATCCGTCGATCTCGTTGGAGTCCGTCCTACGCTGCGTTTTATCGGTGCGCGGTCTCCACTCGAGAACCCGTTTGACCCAACAGCAATCAGTTCTACGAACAATGTGCCCCACCCATTGCCACTTCAGCTTACTCATCCTTTCAACTATGTCGGCAACTTTAGTTCTCTACCTATCTCCTTATTTCTGATTCGATCTCGTAGAGAATTGCCAAGCATAGCTCTGTCCATAGCTCGCTAAGTCACCTTGAGCATTCTTAAGAGTGTTTCTTGCCATCATTACACTGCTCTCAGATAATGATAATTTGTACCATATGAACAATATTTGAGTCTCCTTTTATAATAACAATCACAACCAGCTCGGTTTTTAGGGTTCCGAACGTCCGAAGGAAAAAACGGCGGAACCCTTATAGGATCACTTGTGTGTCTGTCCGTCTGTCACAGCCAATTTTCTCCGAATCTACTAGACCGATTAAGTTGAAATTTGGTATGCATATGGATTTCTGCAACCCAAACAAAAAAACAGGAATTTTGAATGTTTTTCCTTTCCTTTTTGGGGGGCAATATAGAAAATTAAAAAACAAAGTTTTACAAACTGTACTGTGTAACATATGAAATGGAAGGGCTTGTTGTGAAGGTCTCAAATATATTTATTTTATTATTTTAAAATATATAGTTTTAAAGTTATTTAAGAAAATTGACGATAATTGACCATTCCTTCAACTATCTCCGAAACTACAGATCCTAAAATTCTGAAAAAAATATAAGTAATAGCTCTTTACCTATAGATTACAGGAAAACCTATAAAATGTCTATGGTCTTAAAATAACATGGTAAATCTTTCAATATTGTGCGTACAAACTTACGTTTGCGGTTGGAATGTATCGGAAAACATGTTTTTCAACTACGATGTTAAATTTGTTCTTGGGATAAGTTATTAGTACAAGACCGAATCCAACAATAGACAATATATCAGCAAATTCGGAACCCTCTCCACGCGAGTTCAACTCGCACTTGACCAGTTTTTTAGAAGATATTTACTATTTACTTAAATTTATATTTTGAATTGGAAAGTTTTTTGGCTGTTGCAGAAATCTGCTTGAATATGCTTTGCTTAAACGGCTGGAACAGAAACGAAGCAAATAAAAACTGCTAATTATTGAAGGTGTTAATCGGGCACTAGGCAACAAAATATCATCATAGAAGAGGTGGAAAGAACTGGTCTTTCTGTCAATACACCTTTACTACTGTGGAACTACAGCAACCTAGTCTTGATTAACATAAATTGTCAGCAAGAGTGAAGAAAATCTTAAAGTTATTAGGGCTTTTTATATTTGCCTCTATTCACCATTGTAGACGTCTATCTAAGGGTAGTAATTGCTCAAATCTCAACAATACTACTGGCCATTGGCGTCTCATTATCATGACAGTATTAACTAAATTTCGCCCAAAGTAGGAGTTAGCTCTTTTCAACTGAAATACGACAATATGTAGACTTATTTCTAAAGAAATGTCGCATCTGCGCACCGAAACTAAACACACCCGAACATTATCTTCTACAAACAGTACAATTATGAATTGTACACAAAAACGTGTTTTTTGACATTGAGGACGAACGGGGAGGCACTGGTACTGATAATCTATATCTGTCGCGATAAAAATACAAATTGGAGTAAAGTGATAAGGGGTCAGTCAACCCATGAGTTAGCCTTTGTTCTGGTATCGTACTTTTAGTTGAAGCCGTATCATTCGTATTAATGAATTTCGTCATTATCATCAATTCCTCCGTTGCTGCATTTGTACGGTTTGTGGCGAATACCGAAAACCCAATTCCAATAAATATGACACAGTATACAATATGGGGGCCTTCAAGGAAAAAAGTGTACCTGTTCTAAAGGTTCGGCTGCGATTCGCAACGACTTTTCGTGAACAATATCGTAGTGCCTCAAGACAACAGTCTTTAAATTAAGTGTGTGTTACCGGTGATGACATATGGCAAAAAAGTTAATTTATTACTAAGCTTATTTCTAAATCTTTCCAAGCGAGTCGCGGATTTTGGACAAACAGTGATATCCTTTTTACCCACATTTTTTCTTTGGTTTACAACAGTAATCTGCTGTCCACAATGATCTGAGTCTAATAAATTAATAACTTGTTTGTAGGATGGTATAATATCTGTGTATATATTATCCAAGCATGTGGCTGTGGTCTGAGTAATTCTAGTAGGCTCCAGAAACAAATTAACAAGATTGTATGACTGAAAAAGGCTTTGAATTTTTAGAGTTAAACTTGAATTGTCCAATGACACAGAGACGTGGTCACTCACTATGGGTCTCATAAGAAAGCTCAAGGCCACTCAGCAAGCTATGGAGAGAGCTATGCTTGGTATTTTTCTACAATATCAAATCAGAAATGAGGAGATCTGTAGAAAAACTAAAGTTGCTGACATAGCTGCATTGGTTAGTAAACTGAAGCGGCAATAAGCGAGGCACATTGCTCGTAGAAAGTGATGGCTGTTGGGGCAAAAAAAAGGATTCTAGAGTGGAGACAGCGCACCGGAAAACGCAACGTGGGACCACCTCCAACGAGATAGACGGACGACCTGGTGAAGGTCCCTGGGAGTTGCTGGATGCGGGCGGCATGTAACCGATATTGTGGAAATCTGTAGGCCTTTGTTCAGTAGTCAACTTCTTTTGGCTTATATGATGATGATGATGAAGGTCGGCAACACATCATAAACTCCTCTGGTGTTGCGGGTGTATATGGGCGGCGGTGATCGCTTAGACGACCCGCATGCCTTACTAAATCTATACTAAAAATATACCGGGTTAGTCGGAAAGGGCGTGCAAAAGTCAATAGTTACAGAGTTATAGCTGTTCAAAGTTTTCATGAAAAATACGCTGACACAACCCTATCATCAGCCGTGTCTTACATTTAACGTCATATTTGGGTTCACAGTTTTTTTTAAAAAAAAATTTTTTATTTATACCCAGTTGAAATTCTTCATGAACTTCCTTCGCGCCGGGGAAGGACGAAGGGTATGCCGGACTCCTACCGGCTAAAACCACTGGAGCGGTCATCTTCCGGCACCAAAGGGAGGCTCCAGGTCCTCGTAAGATCACACTAGAGCCGCCCATTGGTGCCACGCCTTTAGGCACATCTCGGAAGGGGCAGGCAGTACTTTCCAACAAAGGATTATTTTGGAATGAAAATAATAAATCAAGCCCTGACTGCTAACTTTGACTACAACTTGATGAATTTGAAAAAAAAACCGTTTTACTGGATGAAGCATTTACTGTGCAATATTCATCAGTGACACTTTAAATTGGCCGCGGCTTAGTACACCCTTTCCGACTAACCCGGTATATTATAAAAAGAAAAAACCTTTGATGCAGTGGCTAACCTTGTCGCGGAGTGCCTCCCTCCGTGTTCCTTCCCGGTTAGCTCAACAAGGAGGCTCTCTCCACGACAGCAAGTAACGGAGTTCAGTTATTGTGATTCAATGAAACGTAACATATATATATTGTTATAATGGTATATTGATATTCACAACTTCAACACTTCATCTTCATGGTTATATAAATTTTAAAATATAGCTTATAAACACAATATTTAACCTAGTTAAAAATAAGTAATTGTAATATTGCAGGAGACTATTTGTCAGAGCGACAGCTGTGTGTTGAACCACTAGCGTTCAGAATCCAATGTCTAATGATGATGATCAAAATATGAAGAGCGACTCTACGTCACATAAATTCGAATTTTGATTTGAATAAAGAATGAATCGTGAGGTGGACAGTGATGGAGATAAAAAGGTATGAAGTCATGAAAGAGGTTGATTGAAATGAAAGGATGACTTCGTCACAACCTATTGGCTATCTGACTCTCGGGTCGTGGCTACGAGCCCCGCATGGCGCAAATATTTGTAGGGCCACTAGAAAGGGGTTCACGTCGATAGAGAACGGGGTTTCAGACACACTTACAATACAAATACTTTAATCTCAGATGTACATCATCTAGAGCAGTCTTTCCCAACGTGGGCGATAACGCCCCCTTGTGGGCGCTGCAGGCCTAAAGGGGGGCGGTAAGAGACCCAGAAAAAAAGGGGGCATTGTGTAGGGCTTTGGGGTCGATTTATAATTTCATCTACCTAGCTAGGAAGACTCTTAGACACCGACTGAGCTCTCGACTCTCGACTACATCTTGTGAACATCAACTAATATTAATTAAGATATAGCTCAAACTCGGTTCGATATAAAAGACCGCGGGCAATCATGTTTTAACAAGTTTTTGTTAAATAATCCGAATTGTACATTCCTATACCAATCGGCTGGTTCTATAATACTTGTTCTTGCTTGTCGAGTAAAACGATAAACGAGTTTATGCACGTTTGTCTTATTCCTGTTGGTGCGTGCTGCTTATGCAATCCTATATAAATGACGTAAATTTATTTTATTTTCATTTGCGGTTTCGCGCATAATAGATAAGCAGTACTTGATTTCAACACTTACGTATTTCTTAAAACAAAACAATGTCGGAAGTAAAAAAGAAGAGACGGCAATACTCTGCGGAATATATTAAATTCGGATTTATTAAAAATCCCGCAAACCCGTCGTCGCCTTTGTGTCTTCTATGTCTAAAAACATTTTCGAACGAAGCAATGAAGCCTTCAAGACTGCAAGATCATTTGAATAAAATGCATCCAGATAAGACAGAAAAGAATGTAGCATATTTTCAAGACCTAGAGAAGAAGCATAATACTCAGCCAAGTGTATCAAAACTATTTTCGGCGGCTGCCAAGCAAGATGACGACGGACTTCGAGCTTCGTACAATATCTCTTTGTTAATTGCTCAAAAAGGCAAACCACACAACATCGGAGAAGAGTTAATTTTGCCAGCAATAAAGGAAGTAATAACTACTGTGCTTCATAAACCGGCCGCAGATATTATCCGAAAAATTCCTTTGAGTAATAATTCTGTGCAAAGACGAATTGATGAAATGGCTGAAAACATTGAAGAATCATTGTGCAATCATCTGAGGACTAGTCAATTCTCAATTCAGCTCGATGAGTCCACTTTACCAACTAATGAAGCGTTGTTGCTATCTTACGTGAGGTTTATTAAAGATGAGAAAATACGTGAAGAACTATTGTTTGCCAGAAATTTGGAGACAAATACAAAAGGCGAAACCATATTCAATACATTGGAAAAGTTTTGTGAAGAGAAAGATATTATATCAGTTGCTACGGATGGCGCTCCGGCTATGACAGGGCGCCATAAAGGCTTCATAGCATACTTAAAGAATAAAATTCCAGATGTCCTTGCTATACATTGCGTTATTCGTAGACAACATTTGGTTGCTAGAAACTTAAGTGAACGACTATTTCAATCACTGCAATATGTCATCAAAGCAGTCAATAAAATCCGTAGCAGCTCTTTGAATGATAGATTATTTCATCAGCTTTGTGTTACTAATGACGAAGATTTCAACCGTTTGTTGCTTCATACTGAAGTTCGTTGGCTGTCAAGAGGCAATTGTCTGATTCGATTTTACAACCTGTTTGACTCTATGATAGAGTTCTTGGAAACTAAAGATACAGAACTGCGCAACAAGCTCATAACATCAAAGAATTATATAGCTTACATGACAGACCTGTATAAAATGTTCAACGACATGAACCTCCAACTGCAAGGCGATGAACTAAATTTAATTAAAACAAAAAATGTCGTTGCTGCTTTCGCAGCCAAACTGCTTCTGCACAGAAAGAATATGGGCAGACGTGAGTTTCACAATTTTCCGAATTTATCAGTATTTTGCAGTAACGACGACTTGTTTGCCTACTGCCAACATTTGGAAAACATCCACATTGACTTCACCGAACGATACCAGGACATTTTAAACTTGGAAATACCAGACTGGGTGTTGGATCCGTTTTCAAATGTCAACACAGCAATGTCACCTCAGCTGGAAGAAGAACTTATAGAATTGACAACAAACGAAGAAATAAAAATCAAGTTCAAAAATGGATATCAAGAATTTTGGCTACAAAAACCGATCCCGCAATTGTACCCTGGATTGTGGTCAATTGTTCAACGATTTTTGATAGCATTCCCATCGTCATATTTGTGTGAACGTGGATTTAGTGCTGTGGCAACGCTGCTTACTAAAAAGAGAAATCGTTTGCGTGTTAACGAACGTGGCGACTTGCGGCTGTTTTTGAGTAAATTGGAACCTGATATCAACAAACTTATTGAACAGCATCAGATTCAACCTTCACATTAGTTTTTATATAAGAATTGATTATGTTTGTTTTATTTTCAATAAAAGATGAGTAAATCCGAATACTATAAATTTGCGTTTCAATAATCAGTTATAAGTACTTAGTGGTTTTTAAGTATGTTTAAAAAGGGGGCGTTAAAAAATAATTTATTCTTAAAGTGGGCAGTAGACAAAAAAAGGTTGGGAACCCCTGATCTAGAGCAATCTTATTGAAGCTTTTTATTTTTTATTGGTATCCCAATGGAAAATCATCATGAACTTCCTCCACCACGGGGCAGGGCGAAGGGGTATCTGTAGATCTGTATCTGTAGAGGATATCTGTAGATCATTCAAATATTTGCTCCTATCGGCTAAAACTACTGGAGCGATCGTCATCGGCACCGCAAGGGAGACTCCAGGTCCTCGTAAGATCACACTAGAGCCATGCCTATAGGCACATCTCGGAGGGGGATTGCAGAGGATCCCCCCTTATGGCGCGCTGTGCGCGGGGATTGAACCTGTGACATATTGATATTGTGTTGTATTATTAATTACCCATGAAAATATATACCTACTTTGATTTATTATGTTATTATGCCAGAATATGTCTCTTACCTCTAACTGTTAGGAGAATAACTTAGTCTACGTAAACTTTATTTTCAATAGTTAATACTGACTAAGTAACCGACTAAGTGGTTCTAAGAAGTATGTTGTGAATCGGGCAAGCAAAACGTTAAGGAAATGTCTACAAAAATCTTAAAGAGTCGTCCACTGATCACGCAACTGTTTGAAATTCTGGAGTGAGTTCGGAACTGGGCTTTATAACAATTATTTTAAAAGTGCTATTAATATAACTGCGGCGCTGGACAAAACGAGGTTGCTCAGCGTGAGATTCTAGGTTCAATTGGACGGGAGAGGGCCGATCCCGCACGGAGAAGGACGAGACGGCGGCGGGGCAACAACCGTCCCGGCTCCCAAGTCCAACACGCCTCAGCCCCCTGCCGTCAGTGGTGGGGGGCCTCGGGGGTCACGGGCGCGCAGATTGGGGAGTCTGCGTGCTCACACCGAGTGACCCCCGGGAAGATGGTGGCGCGCACGTGGTCGCGTGCCGCCGTGTGCGCAGCACAGCGCAAAGCGAGGCTTGGGGGATCCTTTACAATCCTCGCCGAGAAGTGCCTGGGGGGCGACCTTTTTACAGTCGCCTTCCCTCCGCTAGAGGGGTTGGCCGCTTTACAGTCTTCCCCTCCGTGATGTGCCTTAAGGCGTGGCATCAATGGGCGGCTCTAGTGTGATCTTACGAGGACCTGGAGCCCCCCCATCGGTGCCGAAGATGACCGCTCCAGTGGTTTTAGCCAGTAGGAGTTCGGAATACCCCTTAGCTCTTCCCCGGGTTGAATGAAGTTCCATGTAGAATTTCCACTGGACATCAATAAAAAAAAAGGTTCAATTGGACATTGATGAGGGTGTTTTAGTCAAGCAACGTTGCGATAGCGGTGGTAAGACCCGTCATGGAAGAACAGCTGGAGAGGCGGCATGGTGCCCTTACCTTCCAGCTGAAGCAGATGCTATCGGGACATGGGTGTTTCGAGAAGTCTCTGTGTCACATAGCCCGGTAAGAGACGCCCAATGTTCATCAACTCCGGTGATTTCCCGGAAGACACGGTGCATCACATGTCCTAGAGGTGTATCCAGCTTAGGCGATGCAACGCCATGATCTCACCGTGGCGGTCGAAGATGGTGACCTCTCACTTTCTGCCGTAGTTCAGTCTATCGTCCGGAACGAGAGCGCGTGGGTTGCCGTCGCCGCCTTTTGCACCTGAGTGCACTGGGTTGGTACCTACCTCACAGATCTCTTGTAATAAGAGACCTTTTTTTTATTGATGTCCAGTGGAAATTCTACATGGAATTTCCTTCACCCCGGGGAAGGGCGAAGGGGTATGCCGGACTCCTACCGGCTAAAACCATTGGAGCGGTCATCTTCGGCACCGAAGGGGGGCTCCAGGTCCTCGTAAGATCACACTAGAGCCGCCCATTGGTGCCACGCCTTTAGGCACATCTCGGAAGGGATGTCTGTAAAGCGGTCACCCCCTCTAGCGGAGGGAAGGCGACTGTAAAGAGGTCGCCCCCCCCCAGGCACTTCTCGGGGAGGATTGTAAAGGATCCCCCCAAGCCTCGCTTTGCGCTGTGCTGCGCACACGGCGGCACGTGACCACGTGCGCGCCAGCGTCTTCCCGGGGGTCGCTCGGTGTAATAAGAGACCTACAAGCAATAAAGTACAACTAGTAATTTTCACTATTATCTTAGGCGAGATAAGGCCGATCTTTGCCCACCTCCTTCCAAAACACCACCTTGGGACGGTAAGATAAAGCAAGCAGAACTCAAGTACTTATCCCTCAATGCACGCCCATACGGCGAACTATCCACTGTAAATGCCGAAGTCGGACTCCTGGTACATTTGTATAAAACGATGTCCCATTAGGATTCCTTTTGTATCGTGCGTACAGTTTACAGAAATGAATCTCACACACACAAATGCCCCAGAACCGAAACAATTATCTGTAGATCATACAAATATTTGTTCCGTGCGGAGATCGAACTCGCTACCACCGTGCCTTCGATGTTCATCTGACTTGTCTTGACGTCACGCTGTGGCTTGTACCGATACTGATAGCTTCATAATCACTGTGTCAAGGATCAAGGAACTCATTGGCAGCAACAACCAATTTATTTTGTTATCACATCGGTAATCTATACAAATACAAGTGTCTGTTTGTAATGTCAAAATAACAGCTTTTTACTAAATGCATATGAAAGTATATACGGTACCTATAACAAAAATCATTTTTTTATTTTTTTGTCTGTCTGTCTGTCTGTCTGTTTGTTCCGGGTAATCTCCGAAACGGCTTGACCGATTTTGACGGGACTTCACTGGCAGATAGCTGATGTTATAAGGAATAACTTGGGCTACTTTTATTTTAGAAAAATAATTAGGATTCCGCGCAAAAACAAACCTTGAAATCCAAATATCTATATATATATATATATATATATATTCTATGTCAAGTGGCTATGTCGAAGTACTCTAAATTTATTTTAAATTAAATGCGGGTGAAACCGCGGGTCCCAGCTAGTATAGTGTAAAAATTCAGCCCGCTTGATAAAACCGTGCAAGCCAAAACATGTGTATAAAAATAAAAAGTGCGTCGCAACACGTCCGCTATTGCGCAGGTCGGTTAAGTGATAGCGGCGCACGCGCAGCGATTATTTTTCTTGTGTTTATATCTACAGTTTAATTGGCCTTGACTTTTTTCAAATATGGCGTCAATTTAGGGATCGATCATCATCATTTCGGCCGAATGAAGTCCACTGCTGGACAAAGGCCTCCCCCAAAGATCACCACAACATAACTGATATGGGTATTTTGAGGGCTCTTTGGGGGGTTTTGCCATAATCGCCACGCTTGGCAGACGGATTGGCGATCGCAGTTAAATTGTTAATGTACTCGAAGGACGCTGCTGCCCATCCTCCGGCTAATCCCTTAGTCGACTTTTACGACACCCACGGGAGGAGATGGGGTGGTGGTATTCTGAGCCGGCACCATACGGGATCGACCATAATCTACCTATATCCTGTAAATATCCAATTCCGAACATTAGCTTCCGAAGTCGCAATTATCTAGAATCTAGATGATTGGGATTTCGGAAGCAAATGACTGAGCTGGTTATGTAGGTAGGTTATATAGTCATATCTAGCTTAGTACTGTCCCACAGCTGGGCATGGGACTTTTCTCATGATGAGAAATGTTGGACCTTAGTCCACCACGCTGGCCTAGTGCCGCTTAGCGGATTACATAGCATTGAGAACATTAAGAGCCCTCTGAGGCGTGCAAGTTTCCTCGCGATGCTATCCCCTTTCTATCACCATTTCGGCCGAATGAAGTCCACTGCTGGACATAGGCCTCCCCCAAAGATCACCACAACGATCGATATGGGTGTTGTGGGCTCATTGGGGGGTTTTGCCATAATCGCCACGCTTGGCAGACGGGTTGGCGATCGCAGTTGAGTTGTTAATGTACTCAAAGGACGCTGCTGCCCATCCTCCAGCTAATCCCATAGTCGACTTTTACGACACCCACGGGAGGAAATGGGGTGGTGGTATTCTGAGCCGGCACCACACGGCATATATGCCCGCGGCCCTTTCTATATGATACCACTATAATGAAGTTATATACAAATATACCTACTCTGTGTAGTAAGTGTAGTAGTAAGTCCCAGGATTTTTAAGAGGCTAAATAATATTTTTTAAAGTCAATCTATTACAAAAGCTAGCCCTTATTTACCGCCTACCTTTTACTGCTGCATACAATGTAAAATATGGATGACAGTGGGTACAGCAACATGAGAGATTATTTGTCAGAGACCCAATTCTCTCAAAATTGTACTTTACCAGGCCCATCAGCTCACTGGCCTCTGTCAAGCGCTCACTAAGTAGCTCTTGGGATTGTTCATCATTTCGGCCGAATGAAGTCCACTGCTGGACACAGGCCTCCCCTAAAGATGTCCACAACGACCGATATGGATGTGTTGTGGGCTCATTGGGGGGTTTTGCCATAATCGCCACGCTTGGCAGACAGGTTGGCGATCGCAGTTGAGTTGTTAATGTACTCGAAGGACGCTGCTGCCCATCCTCCGGCTAATCCCTTAGTCGACTTTTACGACACCCATGGGAGGAGATGGGGTGGTGGCATTCTGAGCCGGCACCACACGGTTGTTCATACCTTTTATAAATAATATCTACTAATGTGATTTCGTTACATAGTAGCTCATCCCGCAAATGCTTTGTGTCCATGGCCTTGCTGTGCTTTAGATCAAAAGAACATTTATCCAATTCAGATAATAAGTTTTTACCGTGTGGTATCCGGATTAAGAATATAGCACCACTCCATCTCCTCCCGTGAATATCGTAAAAGGCGACTAAGGGAATCTAACCAGAGGAATGGGCAGCAGCGTCCCTTCTGTGAAGCGGTAGCCATACTGAGCTCACCAACCCGCTTGCCAAGCGTGGTTGGCAAATACCCCCCAAAATGATGACACAGTTGTTGAATCTATCGGGGAGGCCTTTGTTCAGCAGTGGACGTATAAATGGCAGATATGATATGATGAAATAATAAGTTAATACGTTCTCTTCTAAGTATTACATTAAATGGGCGAAGATTGTGCTGCTTTATGGTCAACCTATATTGCTTTTTTTTTAAACTTTGCCCCACACAAATCTCCTGTATCGTGGGTGCGTTTACAGACATGAATTCCACATACAATACACCCAGACCCGGAACAACTAACTGCAGATCAATCATACAAATATCTGTTCCGTGTGGGAATCGAACCCACGACCTGGAGCGCAGCAGCCCACTGTATCAGCCACTGCACCAACCGAACTTTTTCATTATAATATATTTTTTAAGCTTTCATTCATTCATTCATTTCAGCCAAATGAAATCCACTGCTGGACACAGGCCTCCCCCAAAGTTCACCACAACGACCGATATGGTGTGTTGTGTGCTCATTGGGGGGTCTTGCCATAATCGCCACGCTTGGCAGACGGGTTGGCGATCGCAGTTGAGTTGTTAATGTACTCGAAGGACGCTGCTGCCCATCCTCCAGTTAATCCCTTAGTCGACTTTTACGACACCCACGGGATGAAATGGGGTGGTGGCATTCTGAGCCGGCACCACACGTCTTTTTAAGCTTGTTAGGACTTAATATTAATGGACTCTGTAGGATGGTATCAACAGTCATCACCAGTCAAGTCAATCGTTACAGCTGATGAGCATACAGTAATGGCCACGCTGCCTACCAACTGGTTATAAAGCCTCCGTGTGTTAGTGGCCTGCTCAGTTACTTTGGTGGATTCTCATACAGATATAGCCTTATGGGCTTCACTTAGTTTAAACTCGAGTGCTGATATACGGTTCAAAGCTAACTCATGAGTGCCACCGTTGAGTATGTTGGTCGAGTAAGTCCATGTGTTGAATGTGAAGTTCTGCCAGCTCATTCTTGATTGAGCTGTTTTTGTCAATAATGTTTTTTACTTCCACTTCGCTGTCATCCCTTTCCTGTAGCAATTATTGGCACATGGCTTTAGAAGACTCCAGTTCTTTCAAACTTGCTCTTTGCTTGTTCTCCATATCTTTACCAGTTGCACTACGGTTCATCATTTTTCTACTTATATTCCAGTCACCTGGAATGTGATTCTCCTTCTTATTTATCTTCTCACTTCCAGTATATTTGTTCCAACCACAATAAATATCTCCGTTCTAGTAATAATCGTATTCTTCAATGTCCCACTCATAACTCTGGCTTTATTCATTCACTTCTACGTCCAATCTGTTTTACTGTGGAATGCGCTCCCCCTTGAAATCAGGATGGCTAACAATCGGAACAACTTTAAAACTAAATTACAAAATACCTTTTAAAAAAGATTCATCTCAACTTTTTTTTTTCATCTGTGTATATTTATTATATAATAAGTATGTACGTGTTTATTTCGTCTATATAAATATATTTTTATACATGTAATGTTTATGTACGTCTATGTATTTGTATAATTTGTCTTCGCATCTATACCTTTCTTTCATATTTTGTTGGTGCATCTACCTTATTGTTCTCTGCATCACCCAAAGGTCGTCTGGCAGAAAATGCCTACGGCATTAAGACCGCCTTTGTACACTAGTGTACATTAAGTATAAATATATAAATAAATGTGAAAAGGATAGCTCAATGGCAGTATTCCAAGTGAGATATGTATGAGAGGTCTAATTAGAAGAACAGTTTGCAAGAGGAAAATTAAAATGTTGACAAGAGAATAAAAAAGGCAGAAAAGTGGATAAGAAAGGGTAAGTTACTAAGAAAGGGTAAGTTTCCGGAAATGAGTTCAGTTCTCGCCACGAATTCTGTTTTACATAGTCTTCTACCGATTGAAAACGGGCGCCACGAAGTGGTAATTTGAGTTTAGGAAAAAGAAAGAAGTCGGCTGGAGCCATATCTCGTCAATATGGTGGTTGCTCGATGGTGTTTGTTGAGTGTTTGGTCAAAAATTCGTTCACAACGTACTAACGAATAGGTAGGTAATAATCATTGTGACTTACCTGTTATGTTGCACAACATAAGTATTATGCAGGTCAGTGACACGGTAGTGACGAACTCAGTACGTAGCAGCAAAATGACCGTCATCATAGAGTCATGATTAACATGAGAAATTGGGATATCCACTTCTAGTAGCTGTTTCTGTGACTAAGTACTTGTAGGTACTCTGGTACAGATGTACGTGCGGTTTCTTTCGAGAATTAGGGTGCTTCGCCGTATTCAAATTTCCTCCTTTTGCTGCGGATGTCGTAAGGCAGGTAAATTTCCAGAGACGACCAAAATCTTCCCGAGGGAAAAATATTAATCACCAACCGGATTGCCAATCGTGGTGATTATGCCCCTTCATCCTTGCCCGGGGCGGAGGAAGTTCATGATGATATTCCACTAGGATCAATAACGAAAAGGTGAGGCAATATTTCCCGTGTAGTGCCGGCTCAGAATACCACCACCCCATCTCCTCCCGTGGGTGTCGTAAAAGTCGACTAAGGGATTAGCCGGAGGATGGGCAGCAGCGTCCTTCGAGTTCATTAACAACTCAACTGCGATCGCCAACCCGTCTGCCAAGCGTGGCGATTATGGCAAAACCCCCCAATGAGCCCACAACACACCCATATCGGTCGTTGTGGTGATCCTTTGGGGAGGCCTGTGTCCAGCAGTGGAATTTATTCGGCCGAAATGATGATGATGATGATGAGGCGATATTACCGCTCATTTTAGCCTCCCAATGGTCACTAAAATGTTCAGCAGTGGACTTTTACCGGCTGATGATTATTTCAAGAACAATTTTGAACGATTTTCTGAGAAAACAATCATGTAAGTCTAAAGTGTCATGGCCTGTATGGGTTCTTAAAAAAAAAAATTGTCGAGTTGAGTCCACACGTGGTAGAAGTGATACTTTGTATTTTGGTTAATTTGTAAGAGAATGAAATATTAGAATACACTATGGAGGTGGTAAACAGAGAGAGAGAGAGAGACGAAGGATAGGGAAACTATATAGAAACGTGTTTTATCTCATTCTCTCACAGCCTGAACCCTGTACATTTATAGTTGTCTCTCTTTCGTTTTCGTTTCATAAAATCCAATTCACACCATCCCAAAAGAAGTTTCACTTCAAAAAAGAATTTGTCTATATTCAGTTTGAAAGTGTCACACGCACCAACACCCAGACCCGGAACAACTGTCTATAGATCATACAAATATTTGTTCCGTGCAGGGATCGAACCAGCGACACGTAGCGCAGAAAGCCAATTGCCAATCTTTTTTCTTTGTATTTAATTTAAACGTTGCCCACACTAGGGTTTCTCCTGTGTCGTGGGTGCGTTTACAGTCACAAATTCTACACACAATACTCCCAGACCCGGAACAACTACCTGCAGATCATACAAATATTAGTTCCATGCGGGCATCGAACCCGCGACCCGGAGCGCAGCAGCCGACTCTAGCAGCAACTGCACCAACCGTGCCGTCAAACATTGCGCCAACTTTATTAGCGCACGGGACAATTAATACTTTATTCTCTTTGGCACAGGAGATATTCGATGGTTTCTGATCATGATTCTGGATAGGTATCATTTACATGTGGTGTCCGGATTAAGAATATAGCACCACTCCGTCTCCTCCCATGGATGTCGTAAAAGGCGACTAAGGGAATCTAAACCAGAAGAATGGGCAGCAGCATCGCTTTTGTGAACCGGTAGCCATACTGCGCTCACCAACCCGCCTGCCAAGCGTGGTGAATATTGGCAAATACCCCCCGAAATGATGACACAGTTGTGGAATCTATAGGGGAGGCCTTTGTTCAGCAGTGGACGTATAAATGGCCGATATGATGATTATAATTATATTTATTAAATTGTTTTGACTCTCGCTGTCGTTGAGAGTTTCAGTTTTATGTTAAGGTAGCTATCGTGTGGTTCCGACAAAATAGACTACTCCTCTCCGCCCCTGGGTATCGTAAAAGGCGACTAAGTGTTAATATCAAGAGAGCGTCACTTAGGTAACTTGAAATTGGCTCCCCGGATTTTCAACAGCATACCGCCCAGGTTTCCTAGTGTTCTTCAAACGTGCGGCCCACGATAATTATGTCATCTAAATAGGCAAGACACACATCTCTGATCAGTCCGGTCAGTAGTTGCTCCATCAGCCTTTCGAAAGTCGTAGAAGCATTGCACAATTTGACGACACGGTTGGTGCAGTGGTTGTTACAGTCGACTGCTGCGCTCCGGGTCGCGGGTTCGATTCCCTCACGGAACAAATATTTGTACGATCTGCAGGTAGTTGTTCCGGGTCTGGGTGTATTGTGTGTGAAATGTATCCCATAGATTTTCACAACTGTGTCATCATTTGCCAATACCACGCTTGGCATGCGGGTTGGTGAGCGCAGTATGGCTACCTTTTCACAGAAGGGACGCTGCTGCCCATCCCACTGGTTAAGATTCCCTTAGTCGCCTTCTACGAAATCCACGGGAGGAGATGGAGTGGTGCTGTATTCTTAATCCGGACACTATACGGAAAATAATTAATACATGGTAGTAATAAATATAATCAATACATAGTAATTGCAAACCACGCACACCTATAGATATTCAGTATGTACGTTGATATAAATGTAAGTATGCGTGTATGAGTGTATGTGTCGCCGATGCATCATCAAATCCAAGTTCAATGCCCTCGGCCCTGATTCACGACTCTTTTTGCATCCGCCTGTCTCTTTCGCACGCATCTTATCACGCATAACGCTAACTCTGTTAATCACATAACAAATTAGTGCAGCGATTTAAGGATAGTGAAGTTTACAAAGCATTTATATTTATTTATTCGTTTATACAGATGGCCGTGACGGACAGTGATAAAAAGTGTGTTTGACGTTCTTATCAAAACAAGTTTTAATAGCACGGTACATAATGGCCCATGTTGGACAATTTTAAACGGCCACTGCTCCGTTCAAAGAGCATCATCAAGGTAAACTATTTAAAAGTTGGTCCAAAATACAACCATTTGGGCAATATACACCACGTAGATTATGATCAATGTCAAAAGGACCCTTTAGATTTTACAAAATAGCTATCCAACATATAGCTGCCTACCTCTGTCCGGCCCCTTTCCGTCCGTGGGCTCCATAATAGGCGGCTCTTGTATACTAATAATTTCAAATTCGATCACCAAATTGTGTACCAGAAATGGTGATGATGTCAAGATCTCTATCGTTCTCAATAGCGGTGATTAGGAGTATACAGCTGTAGAAGATTAGGGGCTTTTTTTCAAATATTATTTAAGAATATCATCGAGGATTACCTACGCCGTCCATAGAAATACGACATAAAACGCAATAAAAATTGTCTACTAATTAATACGGAATCCAGTTCCAAATATCCCTTTAGAGATCGTCACAAGGAACACTGCTAAGGGAATTATCAAAATCACCATCTTTAGGCAGAAAGGCTAGTGATGTACCGTATTGAAATTCAAGTAAATTATGATCATGAAGGTGTGTCTAAAGGATAATCAGCAATCCTCCTGTAATAACAATATCTTCAATCACCCACCAGTTTGCCAAGTATTGTTATTATGGCAACATTTGAGGGAAAACCCGTTCATTGTAATTAATACGCCAACCTTCTGTATTCAAACATCAAATATTACGTTCGATTCCCGCGTGCATTTAGTTCGAATTTTAAATATATAAAATTGTGCAAAGGAAAACGATAATCATATTTAGAGCCAAAGTAAAAATATTTAGTTATTGTTGTATTTATTGCAAGTATGTTATCGCGGAGTGAGTGACCACGGCTGATAAACGTTTCAGGTATTCCTGAAAATTGTTTATTTTCAAGGCGTTGGCTCGGTTTGATTGGAAATGGTTAAATATTCGATGGAAATAACAATATATACAGATGAGTAACGATGCCGTAGGTACCTATGTAAGGTCAGTTTGAATGTTATTAACTCGTCAATTATTCTACAACAATGTAGGTATATAAAACCAGTAAAACAAATTTAAAGCATTAGTAAGCTGAAGTGGCAATGGATGGGCCACATTGTTCGTAAAACTGATGACTGTTGGGGCAAAAAGGTTCTCGAGTGGAGACCGCGCCTCGGAAAACGCAGCGTGGGACGTCCTCCAACGAGGTGGACAGACCTGGTGAAGGTCGCTGGGAGTCGTTGGATGAGAGCGGCGTGTAACCGCTCGATGTGGGAATCTAAGGACCTTTGTTCAGCAGTGGGCGTCCTTTGGCTGATATGATGATGATAATGATGATGAGGAAAAAAAATGTTTAGACTTCCTTTATTACTCGATGAAATGGATTGATGCCATCTAAATCAACACCAAAATAAATTCAGGTATTTAATTATTTAAAACCAATGCCCTAAGGAAAATCTTATCCCTTCCAATCAAGCTCAAAATCAATTTTAAACTCAAATGTTCCAACAAAAACAATTTTAAACTCTGAATCATTTCGAAACTCAAAATTCAAATACAATTTTAAATCACGATGATTAACTCTACAGAATATTTCAAATTCAAATTACTTTCACCAAACCCCAGTAAAATACGTATTCCATTTACGAATTCGGTATACAAACATCCGTCACAAAACGGGGACAACCGAATTCGCTTCAAGGTCGTTGTGGCAGGTCAGTGATGTGACGTCAGAGTCGCCCTCCAAAACATGGGGTTAATGCCCTAGCCACCGCGGAAACTGTTGTGCGCGTACCGAATGCGAATTGGGGGCTGTCTGTGTGCGTGAGCAGTTCCACACTTCGGTGATTCAGATGTTCGTTTGCATGAAGAGGGCTGTGTGTTTTGTCTTTGGTAAAGAATTGAATGGATTTTTATTTTCAGGATACTTATGTGCTTGTGGCTGTTCTTTGTAGGTGTCATTTGGAGACCCATGTTGTGTGAGGAATGATAAGACAAAGTTTCGGAGGACGGCAAAGTTTTAACTTGACGTTTGCAGTGAATTGAAGTGAATAGAATAACATAATGTTTAATAGTAGTCTATACATATATTTATATTTTATTGTATAAAGTATTATAAATAGTTGTATATATTTGCATATTATTTAAGTAATTTATAGAATATATACCTACAGACTATAGGTACTTAATTATGCTGCATAAATGTGATTTGTTCTGTCTATATCTAAGTTCATTTTATTTGACTTAGATTGAGACTTATAATGTCCAGGTTTTCCACATCAGTTTGCAATATGAAAAATTCATAAAGACACATACACACCTACAGTTCTCCAAATACCTCTTAGCAACTGTCAAAGCCATTCAAAAGCTGTCAAAATCGCATCGTTTTAACAGCGTTTGAAAGGCTAGAGACAAAAAAAATAAAAAAATTGTAGAACTATAATAATAGTAAATTTGTTTCCAGCTTCGTCTTCTTCATCCTTTTCAACTGACCCTGGACTCCTAACTTTTCCAATTGGACTTTTATTTTTATTAATAAATTCTTTAGCATAAAGCTGGCCGAACAAGTTCGCCAATGTCTGAACGCTCCATTACTCCGTGTACATACACACTGCCAAGGTGTGCGTAAAGTCGTCTGGCTACGGAAGTGTGCGTGCAATTCGGCTACTCACCCGGTTTTTAACTTTCTTTGAGTGATTCTTGTTTATCTTTGTACCTCATAACATTTTGGCGTAAATTTCCTGCTCTAATTCCTTATATTTTGACATTTTCGTTGTGTAATAAATTTTTATTTTTATGAAGATAGTAGATAATAATCTTGTTGAAATTTTTATTTTGCGTGTATGATGCAGGACTTTAATTTGAAAAGGTGTTTAAATAAGGAACATTCTGGCATCGCTTTTTATGAAATTAATTTTGTTTTGATCAATTTGAAGAAGATTAACTTTTAATAAATAATCACCTTCACACACATCTGAAGTGAATTCCTTAAGGTCAAACATCCCAACAACAGTATCGGTAACAACCCAATTTGGTATTTGCCAAGACTCGTCCTCATGGCTCACCGTTTGCAACGTGTCCTTGAATAGCTTCAATCATGTCTCAGCGAATACAAAATTGGGATTTCTCCGATATTTCAATATTGTATTCATATGGATCTATGGATGTTTGAACTTAGGGAATTGCTCTGCAGCTCGTGAACGTCCACAGCTGAACATGGGCCTCCCAATGGTCACTTCAGTGGCTTCACCACGCTTGGCAGGCGGATTGGTGATCGCAGTATGTTGTTATTAGCAAAAATGATGCTGTTGGCCATCCTCTTGACATTTTACGACACCCATGAGTGGAGTTTGGGAGATCGGGATGGTCATATTAAAAAATCACATCACAACATTAGAATAGAATGTAATGTCTTCATTTACCTACTTTACTAATCATGCGATAGGACTCATAACTACCTGATTACAATACATTTTTTATTGTACGCAGAGAGGAAATTGTTTATGAACTTCCTCCACCCCGGGGAAGGGCGGAGGTGTATGCTCTACTCCTTTTTTTTTTTTATTGATGTCCAGTGGAAATTCTACATGGAACTTCCTTCACCCCGGAGAAGGGCGAAGGGGTATGCCGGACTCCTACCGGCTAAAACCACTGATGCGGTCATCTACGGCACCGAAAGCACAGAGACGGTCAGTTTAAATACCACTACGCGGTTATCTATCCATAGACTGACCGGACAGCTCTCGGAGCTGCTTAACGTCACCGATCGTTTAACGACTGACTAAAAGCGCCTCATTTAGCAAAAAGGAGCATTCATAAACTGGAAATTTTCACACCAAGTCTTATTGAACAATGAGTAGCTACCTAAATACTTCATCATTTCGGCCGAATGAAGTCCACTGCTGGGCGCAGGCCTCCCCCAAAGATCACCACAACTACCGATATGGATGTGTTGTGGGCTCATTGGGGGGTTTTGCCATAATCGCCACGCTTGGCAGGCGGGTTGGCGATCGCAGTTGAGTTGTTAATGTACTCGAAGGACGCTGGTGCCCAGCCTCCGGCTAATCCCTTAGTCGACTTTCACGACACCCATGGGAGGAGATGGGGTGGTGGCATTGTTGTTGGCACCTACTACTACTAACCTAATAACTTATACATCTTCAAATCAAAACAGTTCTTTATTCGAAATTAACTTATCACTTTTAAACTGAATAGCATTATATATATTTGAAATGTAGACAGTGATTTTAAATTTACTTCTTTAAGTTTGTAATATTTAATACCAAACAATGTCAATAAACTTTCACAAAATATGAATATCGTCCAGCAAAATAATCTTACAAGGCAGCCATCTTAATAAAAACCATAAAAATAAAGAATGTAACAAGTCCGGTCCGTCTAGCATTTTATAATAAAAAAACAAGATGGCGGACCGCCAATCGTCTAACGCGGTTCAAATTTCGGATGCGCAAGAGTGGGGAGTGCGTTAGACGACGACACACACGCTGGTAAAGTAGGTACGTATTACTATGAGTGCGTTTTAAAATTGGGGTCTAGATTTGATTTTGTATTGTGATCTATGATTGGACAAAGGCTTCCATTTTGTTTATATTTTATTGAGGGTCATAAATTAAGACGAGCCTTAAGCAAAACAACATGTTTTCTTACAATGGTAGTTCTTTTATTTCTTTGATTAGGAACATTTATCGTTATTGTCAATTCCATAAGCCTTAACTTTAATATGCATACAACTTTAACATTTTTTTGTATATAGGTAAAGAATCATTTCATTGTTGTAAATAAACAATGAAATGATTCTGTTGCATGTTAAACATGATATTTAGGACTTAAAAAAGTACAATACCTAATTATAAACTATCTTATAATTATCGATTAATTTATAATTGTGTCATCATCATCATCATTTCGGCCGAATGAAGTCCACTGCTGGACACAGGCCTCCCCCAAAGATCACCACAACCACCGATATGGATGTGTTGTGGGCTCATTGGGGGGTTTTGCCATAATCGCCACGCTTGGCATGCGGGTTGGCGATCGCAGTTGAGTTGTTAATGTACTCGAAGGACGCTGCTGCCCATCCTCCGGCTAATCCCTTAGTCGACTTTTACGACACCCATGGGAGGAGATGGGGTGGTGGCATTCTGAGCCGGCACCACACGGCAAACGGCAGCATAAATACAATTAATTTTTAAACTAAAACATTTAGTACCTACCTACCTATGTATATAAAACAATTCTCAAAATCACACCCACGAACAAATGTGTAGTAAATAAATAAATCACGCCGTAATAAAAAGATATTTGGCCAACAAAAACCATTTATCACTATATCAGTCACAGCCAAAAACACCGACCACTCACGAACAACCTCACTGACCTTCTAATTTTTTCTAACGCAACACCAGCCAATGGGAAACACCCAAATTTTGAAGATGCGCTTGAGTGGACGAATTTTTAAACGGGTTAGACACACACAGACTCGCCACGTATCTGAAGGTTACATTATTATAGCTGTGTGTATGAAACGTTGTATGCATTGTATGAATGTTTATGTGTGATACTAGCATTTAGTAAATAAGTGTCAAGTGTGAACGACGTTGAATAATTTATTTTGTTGGTTTTCGATAATTGAATATGCATGTGTGTGGGTATTTAAATACCTGTATGTAAATTGGTTTTCGTGTTTGTAGATTATTAGGTAGGTATGTTAAAGTAATGAAATAACGAGGTTATTTTAGTTTAGTTTTCATAAAAGTCAAAGATTTTATTTACAACCATTAAAATGATTTAGAAACAATACCTAATCCGTGGACTGTGTGGTGTCCGGATTAAGAATATAGTACCACTCCATCTCCTATTGTGGAAAGATAAAAGAAAGACAAGTTTTATTTTTATTTATGTAAACCATATAGTAGGTATATGGCACTTATGAATCGTCGAGACTTTCTTTGCCGCATTCCAAGGTGTAAATGTCATGTCATTGATGATATCATGAAGCCATTAAAAGGCGATTAGGGACTCTAAACCGGAGGCATGGGCAGCAGTGTCTCTTCTGTGGTACAGCAGCTACCAACTGCAACTGCGCTTACCAACCCGCCTGCCAAGCGTGGTGACGGGAATATTGGCAAGTTCCGCCCAAAATGACGTCACAGTTGTGGAAATCTATGGGGGAAGCCTCTGTTCAGCAGTGGATGACATTTAGCTGATACCTATGTGAGATGAATACCTTTCTTTTATTGATGTCCAGTAGAAATTCTACATGAACTTCCTTTGCCCCGGGGAAGGGCAGAGGGGTAAGCCGGACTCCCACCGGCTAAAACCAGTGGAGCAGTCATCTTCGGCACCGAAGGGGGGCTCCAGGTCCGCGTAAGATCACACTAGAGCGATGAATAGGTACCTAATGAATGGTAAGAAAATAAATGTTACTTAAAAAAAATTACATAGACGAAACGGATACCTTGGATCTATTTACATATATGTAGGTATATCACCACGTAGGTGATCGCAGTAGGTATGTTGTTATTAGAAAACGAGAAGATGGCTGCCCATCCTCTGGATAGCAACCACTTGTGACCTTTAGACACCCATTGGTGGAGAGCGGTGGTATATTCTTTGCCAGAAACCACAGGAATAACAACAAATTAAACAAAATAAATATTAATATATAATAAAAAGTTTTAAAAGAGGTAGCTTTAAGAACGGACACACTGCAGACCCCACAGCCCACAGCCAACGGGTGTACAATTTAGTGCACTGAAGTATACAGTAGAGGACATAGTAAAGGTAACACTTCATTTTGTCTTAAAGTTTTATATTGAATTGGTGTTTCTTGCTTGAGTCTTAGTAAGAAAAATGGAGTTGCTTAACCAGCCTCAAATTCTTGGAGCAGTTGCTTTTATTGTTTATTGACACAAACCCGCATAGGATACAGTGGTTGTCAGACAACAAAACAAAATAATATGAACCTTTTTTTTTATTTGTCCCAGTGGAAAATGTTCATGATTTTTCTCCGCCCCGGGGAAGGGCGAAGGGTGGTGGGAGGTTTGGTGCTGGCTCAGAATACCACCACCCCATCTCCTCCCGTGGGTGTCGTAAAAGTCGACTAAGGGATTAGTCGAAGAAGGGCAGCAGCGTCCTTCGAATACATTAACAACTCGACTGCGATCGCCAACCCGTCTGCCAAGCATGGGATTATGGTAAAACCTCCCAATGAGCCCACAACACACCCATATCGGTCGTTGTGGTGATCTTTGGGGGAGGCCTGTGTCCAGCAGTGGACTTCGTTCGGCCGAAATGATGATGATGATAGCTGACGTCAACCATAGGCACTCCACAAACTCTGCAATGTGCCAACATGCCAAAGAACCTAACCAATGTCTTTGTTTTGACCAACCTCAAGTCCTCGTGAAAGAGAATCGATGTTTAATTGCAATAGCCTCACGCTATTAAAAAACATCCTAATTAAAATAGATAAAATGGTTGGTGGGTACTCACCAGTTTGTAATACGGTTATTCAAATAATATAGTCCCAAATAACATACCACACAAAATACATCAGGATACTGTGAGTGAATACTGCGTGCATCGAAACAATATTTGATTAGTTTTGTACGGTAGAGGTAGATCAAATAAAGTTTTTAAATATGTAACGGCAACTGTCACCTTACCTAGTCATCCTGCGACCACGAACGCAGCAAAGCGTTCGAAATGTTGCGCAAAAAAAAACAAAAATAGAAGTTTAAAAGTGTTTTATTATAATGTGTAATAGTCACTAAAACCTAAGAAAGCTATATTATTCACTCCGAAATATGCATACAAAGTTTGTGGAAAGGATACGACGAGCAAACAATACAACATTGAGGGTGAGTCAGCGCCTTGAAGGACACTTAATTTAGTCAAATAATTTAAATCCTCCTGCCGTAACTTTATAAGTAGTGGTTTGAGGAGACGTTGCTGTTACACTTCAAGAGGCGTTAAAATAGTCTACATTGGCTTCCACAGACGATTTCGACGACCAATCAATTGATTGTAAGCTACCTGGTTGTCGAAGGTACAACAACGGTTAACGTGCCAACATTAACTGGAACCCATTTTTTATTGTTGGCACGGTTGGCGCAGTAGCTAAGCAATTGTCTTTCTGCGCTACTTGTCGCGAATTCAATCCTGGCTTGGAATAAATATTTGTAAGATCTAAGTACAGATAGTTGTTGCGGGTCTGGTGCATGTGCGAATTATGTCTGTAAACTATACCCACGACCCAGGAGAAATCCAAGCGTGGCGCAACGTTGTATAAAAAAAAAGAAAAACAGTCCGCAGTCAACAATCTGGAAGCAACTTTTGATGGCAGACTGCTCGGTGGCCGCCAGTGTAAAAATAGGTACAGTGGGCGTGCAATTTTTAAGACTAATTATCGCTGTACGTCAGTGTCGTGCGGTGACACCACGTATTTTTCGTTGCCGACTGACTGTACATGTGCTACTAGTTTAGTAAATCAATTTTGTTTTCGAAAAATATTTTGAGTGTTTTCTTTAACCATAAAATAATTGTAGGTAGATGTAGTCACATAATCTCGGGGGACCGAGATAAAGTTCACCGCCTCTACGGGGGAGTCGTGCGGTCCGTGGCCCTCTAGGGGGTGCCTTTATAGTCATTGAGACTGTCAGGCGCCCAGCGCTGCCAAGCCAAACTTCACAGTGTGCAGCGCAGAGTGGCTGTACTGGGGTGCAATTCCCTAAGCTCAAACATCCATACATCCTTGACAACAGAATTGTAATAACGGTGAAAAACCAATTTTGTATTCGCTAAGACATAATTGAAGCTATACAAGGACACGTTGCAGAAGGTAAGCCATGAGAACCAGTCTTAGGGAATACCAAATTGGGTTATCACCGTTATTTCAATTCTATATTCAAGGATGTATGGATGTTTAAGCTTAGAGAATTGCACCCCTGATCGCACGAGGGTACATACTTACGACGGTACCTACGCATCGGCAACTCTCCTGGCGCGGTTTCCGCCATATGACACCCTGGCGGAGATGGATACTTGGATCTACGATCAGACACGCATCATAACAACATGATTTTGTAAAACATCGATCGAATACCACAAACGTTATTAATTTTTCCAGCTTTTCGTTTGACTGCATTGATAATAGTCTACGTATGGGCGTATTATACACAGATTTTTGCAAGGCCTTTGTAAAGATGGATCATGTATTCTTGCTGGATAAAATCACCTTCAATAGAATAAGAGGAACCCTACTACGCTGGTTTGCTTCGTATATATGAAATTGCTGCCAAAGGGTCGTGATCAACATGTCCGATCAAACATTACCAAAGTAACATCTGGCGTTCCACAAGGCTCTGTTCTCGGGCCATTATTATTTAACATCGTTCATCATCATTACCATCATTTCAGCCGAATAAAGTCCACTACTAGACGCAGGCCTCCCCCAAAGATCGCCACAAGAACACGTCTGAGTGTTTTGTGAACTCGTGGGGGTTTTGTATAATCGCCACGCTTGGCAGGCGGGTTCGCGATCGCAGTTGAGTTGTTAATGTACTCGAAAACGCTGCTGCCCATCCTCCAGCTAAACCCATAGTCGCCTTTTATGACACCCATGGGCTGACATGGGTTGGTGCTATTCGTAGCCGGCTAGAATGGAGACCGCGCACTGGAAAACGCAGCGTGGGACAAACGACCTGGTGAAGGTCGCTGGGAGTCGTTGGATGAGGGCAGCATGTAACCGCTCGTTGTGGAAATCTAAGGGGAGGCCTTCGTCCTATACTACCGACTATCGTAAAATCGTGCAATTATCTCACTTTCACCAAAAATAAGAACACTGTTAACTTTATGTACTCCCTACGTCCCGTCAGTGACGTTCGAAAGACTGAGGCAGCAGACTCGACGACGAGCACGCGAGAAGAAACAAGCACTTGCGGCTGCAGCCTAGCGCGTTGTAGAGGCCGTTCTGCCGATCTTTAGAGCTTGGCTCAAGAAGAACAAGCGCATCATGGCTACCGTGTGCGCAGCACAGCGCACAGCGACGCTTGGCGGGATCCTTTACTATCCTCCCCTTTTTACAGTCGCCTTCCCTCTGAGATGTGCCTAAAGGTGTGGTGCCAGTACCCATTGCTCTGGCTCAAGTTTAATCTTACGAGGACCCGGAGCCCCGATGACCGCTCAAGTGGTCGGGGCGGAGGAAGTTCATGACGAATTTCCACTGGGTATCAAAAACTAAAAAGATTTTAAACCCGCAACGTGATGCTTCAGAAGTCTTTTAACCCCCGGTCCACCACGGCCATTGGGTACTATTGATGGCATGATCGTGGTGTAACGTTGTGTGCAGTGGAATGTCCAGGGGTTACGAATGCTATGTCACTGGATAATAATAACACCATGATTTTGATATTACAAAAACTGTCTTAATTTTGGAGTGACTTTTTCCTCGTTTCATTTTCCTGGTAAATTGCGACATCGTATGCTTAAGATCAATTTCCTTTTTCGTGGATAATCCTTGGTAGGTATAATAAGAGGCTTGACAAATCAGTGGTCACAGGCGACCAATATTTACTCATAATAAAATGGCGTCTCAGATTTTCAGGGCGAATACTGTAACCTTTACTTACTTTAGTGAAAACCAGATTTGCAAAAATGATTGTCACGTCGGCTGACTGTCTGTCCGTACATCGCAACTCCGATGTAATGTGTATCTGTCCTGCAAATTTTTACCTCTATAACAATCGGTGATAAATTGATCACCATCATACGAGCCAAATGGCGTCTCCTAACGAACAAGCCCTAATAGGTATCGCAATACCACCAACCCATCTCATCCCGTGGGTGTCGTAAAAGGCGACAGTGGAATTAGACAGGGGTTGGGCAGCAGCGTCCTTCGAGTACTGTACAACTCAACTGCGATCGCCAACCCGCCTGTCAAGCGTGGCTATTAGGTATGCCAAAGCCCCCAATGAGCACAACACAAAGCCGAAAATACCGGTCGTTGTAGCAATCTTTGAGAGAAGCTTATGTCCAGCAGTAGACGTTTTTCGGCTGGAATGATGATGATGACGGAAAGAAAATTAAGGATTTTTTTATATTTTATTTAGAATTATTGCCGGCCGTTTCCGCAAGTATGGTCGCCCCACGGGAGAAAGTAGCGATACCACCGCCCAATTAGTCTCGGTCGCCAACGTATCCAGTGCAATTTAGGTTGCCAACATACGGGCATTTTTGCGCAAGTTCTGATTTTAAACTTTTTGATAGTATCGTAGGTATCTACTTGCATTGTGTTTCTTGGCGAAGGGCCACCTGTTTTCAGCTGCGCATGTCGTAAAAGGCGACTCAGGTTTTATTCAGAAGGCAGCACCGTTCTGTGTGTTAAAAACACCATACCTACTTACTGCGATCACCAATCCACCTGCCGACTGCGGTGATTATGGAAATATCCCCGATCATTGTAGTCGTCATATTCAAAGTGCATGTTTACGTGCTGAAATGCGCGTGAAGTCGTTGCAGATGTTGTCAATAACCTAACCTAACTCATTGCCATTCATAGCATAGGCTGTCTACATGCGCTCGAGGAGTGCCCTGCGTTTGCGGCGGAGCGGCGGATCCTGGTCGATCGGATCGGGCAAGATCTCTCTCTGCCGGCAGTAGTGTCGGCTATGTTGGCAGAGCATGAAAATTGGAGTGCAGTGGTCTCCTTCTGCGAGAGCGTCATGCTCCAGAAGGAGACTGCAGAGCGAGATCGGGAGAGGGCTGATCCCGCACGGAAAAGGACTAGACGGCGCCGGGGCAACAACCGTCCCGGCTCCCAAGTCCAACACGCCTGAGCCCCCTACCGTCACTTCATGGTGGGGGGCCTCGGGGGTCGCGGGCGCGCAGATTGGGGAATCTACGTGCTCACACCGAGCGACCCCCGGGAAGACGGTGGCGCGCACGTGGTCACGTGCCGCTGTGTGCGCAGCACAGCGCAAAGCGAGGCTTGGGGGGATCCTTTACAATCCTCCCGGAGAAGTGCCTGGGGGGGCGACCTTTTTACAGTCGCCTTCCCTCCGCTAGAGGGGGTGACCGCTTTACAGTCATCCCTTTCGAGATGTGCCTAAAGGCGTGGCACCAATGGGCGGCTCTAGTGTGATCTTACGAGGACCTGGAGCCCCCCTTCGGTGCCGAAGATGACCGCTCCAGTGGTTTTAGCCGGTAGGAGTCCGGCATACCCCTTCGCCCTTCCCCGGGGTGAAGGAAGTTCCATGTAGAATTTCCACTGGACATCAATAAAAAAAAAAAAAAAAAAAAAAAAGGCTGTCTACATGCGGGCAATTTTCTTAAGTAGTTTCTTATTTAGTAGGAACAATCATATCAATCCATCCTTTTTACAGGAAAATTTCTTTCTTTTCTGGCATTTCTCCTGTGTCGTGGATACCGTTTACAGACACACACATAGCAAACACCCAGACCCGAAATAACAATCTGTAGATCATACAAATATTTGTCCCGTGCGGGGATCGAACCCACGAAGGGTAGCGCAGAAAACCGACTGCTTAGCTACTGCACCAACCGAGCTATCAGAGGCAAAGTAAATATCAACGGCATCCGTGGTCATCAGAAATTAAGACCTTCTTTTTTTTATTCATCCCCGTTGGAGATTCATCATGAACTCCCTCCGCCCCAAGGAAGGGCGAAGGGGCACGTTGGACTCCAACCAGCTAAAACCACTGGAGCGGTCATCTTCGGCATCGAAGGGGGGTTCCAGGTCCTCGTAAGATTACAATAGAGCCGCCCATTGGTGCCACACCTTATGGCACATCTCAGAGGGTATGACTGTAAAGCGGTCACCCTCTTTAACGGAGCGAAGGCGACCGTAAAAAGGCCAGGCACTTCTCGGGGAGGATTGTAAAGTAATAGTAGGTTTGCGTCAAGCCTCGCTGGGGTGCTGTGCTGAGCACACAGCAGCAGCACATGACCACGTCCCCACCGCCTTCTTGGCGAAGGTCGCCAGTGTTGCCTTTGGGTCGTAGGAAGTACATGACGAATCTCCAACGGGGATGAAAAAAAAAAACGTGTGGAGTCCAGATCAAGAATATAGCACCACACCATTTCCTCCCGTGGATGTCGTAAAAGCCGACTAAGGGACTCTAAGCCGAAGGGATGCGCAGCAGCGTCCCATCTGCGAAACAGCAATCATTCTGCGTTCACCAACCCGCCTGCCAAGCGTGGTGAGTACTGGCAATTTCCCCCCAAAATGACGACACAATTGTGGAAATCTATGGGGGAGGCCTTTGTTCAGCAATGGACGTATACATGACTGATATGATGTAATGATAATATAATTATATACATTACTAGCTAGGACCCGCGGTTTCAGCCGCCGTTTAATTTTATATATATAGAAATTAAATTCATTGGAATGATAGTGGCGCCATCTGTCAAAGATTGATCGTACCAACTCAGAAACCTTTGTGGGCTCATGCACAACACTTTGCCGAAGATCATGACATGATCAAATGCATAGTTTACTATTCTATAAAGGCCATTTTATTTTATTTTATTTATTTTATTCCATACACACAAACGTTCATCTTTATATATACATATAATTTAAATATAAAAAGTAACACTTAGAATATAGAGTACAATGGGCGGCCTTATCGCACACGGCGATTTCTTACAGGCAACCTTAGGATGGAAAAAAATTACTGGACAAGATATGAGGTAGTCTCTGGTGCACACAAATAAATATCCTTAAACTCAAATAATACTATACTAAATATCTAAATGAAGATTATAAATACACTACATACATAATTATATAAATATTTGTTTCTTAAAAAAGTAGCCTAAGTTTTTCCTTATAATATTAGTTATCTGCCGGTGAAAAACCCGTCAAAATCAGTCCCGCCGTTTCAGAGATTGGTCGGAACAAACAGACAAAAAATGAAACATTGTTATTTTGTTGTAAGTACCATATATGCTTTTATATGCATTTAGTAAAAAGCTGTTTGACATTACAAACACACTTCAATTTTATTTATTTTCTTATTCCTATTCATATTTCTACTATTTCTGTAGTACCGCTCCCATCGAACCCTTCACATAGTAATTACCTGGTACCACATTTTCACCATGTGGTGCCGGCAAAGAATACCACTACCCCATCTCATTCTGTGGGTTTCGTAAATGGCGACTATGGGATTAGTCGGAGGACGGAAAGCACCGTCCTTCAAGTATACATACATCTCAATTGCAATCGCCAACATGCTTGCCAAGCCGCCCAATGAGCAACACACCTAGACTGGTAGTGTACTTTATTTGGCCGAAACGATAACCACCTTTCTTATATCTTCTGTGTTAACAGAAATAAGGATGATGAAGAAATGTAAGCCAATTTCTCGTCGGAAATACTTTGGAAAATTATAATATCATTATAATTTCCAGTCCATTTCAATCGTGAGTCGTGATTCAAAAGCAAATAAGTCGACTTTCGGATTAACATTAGCTCAAATTAGGATAGTGACTGGCGAATTGTCTGTGGATTGTATGACAGTCACTGAAGGCTCACCTCCCACTGTGAGCGAGGAGGGGGGAAATAGTTGTGCTAAAAAGAGTACCAATTTATGTAGGTACGTACCATCAAAAAAGGGTTAAATAACCGTCTATTGTTCTACCTCGAACGTTCGGCGTTCAAAGATACAGAATTTTTTTTTCATTTAAACCCAATTTACGGGCGCTTATGAAAAGTCAAGACTTTGCTACCGTGGTCCAAGATGTAGATTTTCTATGGAGAAGAACGGTCAAGAAACTCCATGGTTATTCTTTTTACACGGTTGGTGCAGTGGCTGATACAGTCGGCTGCTCGCAGTCGGGTCGTGGGTTTGATTCCTGCACGGTACAAATATTTTTATGATCTGTAGGTAGTTGTTCCGGGTCTGGGTGTATTGTATGTGGAATTCATGTCCGTAAACGCACCCACGACACAGCAGAAATTCTAGTGAGGGGCAACGTTTTATAAAAAAAAAAGTAAAGCCGCTCAGTCCGCCCTACTCGCTCGTTTTTCAGAAGCCTATTTTGTGAAAACGACGATTGCGAAACCGCATAGATTAAATAATCCATAACGTAATTCAGTGTTAATGTCTGTATTCAAGCAGTTTGAGCGGAGCCCGCTGCGCTTGCAGTGGAAGGCAGGCTTAATAGTGAGCGGCGAAAAAGCAAGAGGTGTATACTTTTATGTAGGTCGTTTGTTAGAGAAAGTGGCTTGTGGCCCGAGCTATTTTGATGTAACACTAGTTGAAATTTCTACTAATACTATAAATGCAAAACTCTGTCTGTCTTTCTGTCTGTTACGCTTTCACGCCTATACCGCTCAACCGATTTTGATGAATTTTGGTAGAAAGATAGATCCAAATCCAAAGACTTTCAATTAGGTTGATTACAAATTTCGGCCATTAAGTGTGGACCCGAAACGGGGAGACGAGTGTGTCGCACGTATGCGAATACCAAGAATATGCGCTGCAAAGATTTCGATTTGTTGACAGGAATGTTTGCTTTCGTTAATGTTCTGCGGTAAAATACAGTAGTTTTGTATTAAAGTTCGTCCGGTTTTTTGGTAGGTATTTTTATTATTTCGACGTGTTATATATGTCGATAGTACAGATGATCTAAAAAATAATGTCTATCCCGATCTGCAAATAAATAAAGGCAATTGAAAATTACTATTTGAAATGGCAATTTTAGCACTGACAGATAGAATCGCTGTAATTTTAGCACCGTTCATGAGACAGTGAGGCAGATAAACGAACAAATTATGTTACACGTGGAGGAGGCTGTTGTCGAGTATCTCTCGGTAGACAGTGTTATGGAAACTGAGCAAGTAACATCGTACCCTATAGAGTTTCTCAACACTTTAGAATTCTATTCTCCTGAAAATTGTCAGGTGCCTTGCTACAAGCTGAAGCTGAAAGTTGGTGCTTGGGTCTTGTGAGAGATGTTGAAGCACGAAGACTATCTAATGGTACACGGCTATAAATTGCTCACTTGGGACGCAATATTATTAAAGGTTTAATTATGACTGGAATGGCAAAAGGAGAAAATGTTTTCATTTCCCGTATTCCAATAATTCCGACCTATTTGCGATTTCAGTTTAAAACAGTGCAGTTTCCCCTAAAAGCAGCATTTGCAATGACAATAAACAAAGCTCAAGGACACGACGACACGGCGGCGGCTCATTTAGTAAAATATTTCTAGATAGAAGGGAAGATTCAACTGCCACTACCTACTACCTACTACTATATTACTACAAGTGTAGGCACACTTGTAGTAATATAGTGCCTTCGGAGCTTGGCTCAAAAGGAGCGACCGCGTCACCCAACGCCTAACGCAGTTTACAGTCGCCTGTAGCATGCCCATGACCAGACTACCTAACGAAGGCCTCTTCAGATGTTGGACGAGGCTTCCGGAAATGTAGTCTTTGGCTGTCACCACTATCGGTACAACGATTGCGCACATCCCACATGTCAACAATCTAGAATGCCATCTTAAGATACTTACTTTATCTTTCTTTCTCATCCTCGGGCTAATACTGGATCGACGGCACGGTTGGTGCAGTGGCTGATGCAGTCGACTGCCGCGCTCCGGATCGTGGGTTCGATTCCCACACGGAACAAATATTTGCATGATCTGCAGGTAGTTGTTCCGGGTCTGGGTGTATTGTATGTGGAATTCATGTCTGTAAACGCACCCACGACACACAAGAAATCCTAGTGTGGGGCAACGTTTCTTTTAAAAAAAAAAAAAAAAAAACAATCGCTCAACGTGGCAGCTGTACATTTCGAAAATACTTGTTTTTGGCGTACACACGATTATCAAGCCCGCGAAATCTTTATGTTTTAGCGAAGGTTGGCAAAACAAAAAACCTAGTTTATATAAATATGTTAAAATAACATATTTACAGTAAATCACGGCAGTTACAGTTCTTTTGTATTTGTATTAATTCCAAAATTAAAACCCTAAAAATAAAAAATGGCTGCTGAATGAAATCGCGGGAAAAGCTAGTAATAATATAACAATAGCATATCATTCCGTAACGTTACTCTGCAGTGAGCTGTCTCGAAGTCTTTAATTCTCATACTGCAAACAAACGAGCATTGATTACCAAGATTGACTGCATGTCGGCACTTTCAGACCAGAGATTCAATCCAGGTTTACTCAAGATGTTTCCTCCCCAGTGGAATACTTCATGTAGTTTCTCTGTCCCGGGGAAGTGCGGATGGACATGCCGGACTCCTACCGACTAAAACCACCGGAAATTTCATCTTCGGCACCCAAGGCTCCAAGGTCTGGATACAATCATCCTAGAGCCGCCCATTGGAGCGACTCCTTGAGGCACATCTCGGGAGAGATGACGGTAAAGCGGACACTCCTTATAGCGGCGGGGATGCGACTATAAAAAGGCCGCCCCCCAGACATGCGAAATGTACGCTAGGCTGGACGGATGACCTAGCTAAGGCCGCGGCAATCCGTTGATACGGACGGCTTAAAACCTTTCAACATGGAAATATATGCTGAATATCTTGGAGTTTCAGGTGATTAGTCCGCATTATATTTTCCTAACATCCATGAAATAAACAATCTAATAGAAACCAAACCCAGCAAAGGTAGGAAGCTCCTTGAGAACTAATACGTACAATTTATATTTCCAGACTAAAAATAGTGTTGTGACGACTCGCTAATTTGGCTGGAATGTTCCAATCGTCTGGCGCCCACATTGGCTTAATAAATAGAGATGGGACGTGTACGTCGACTATCTGGCTAGCACAGACTTAAGCCTGAATTCTCCGAAGAGATAAGTAGCAGTGCAGATGCTGCTGTACACGCTGAATTCCGCACCTCCAGCGGTAGGTAGGTCGAAGAAACACAGGGAGGTTTTAGCCGGTAAGCAGACTCTTCCTTCTTCAAGTTGGAGGAAGTCTACAAGGCTATAAAAAAGTACAGCAATAGACCGACATGTCACTTGTAACATTGTGAAGTCATTTGGCTGCTAGTAATATCCAAATAGAAAAACTTTAATTAACATCCGACCAAACCGAGACCGAGCGTATCCTGGGTTCACCCAGCAGCCGGCAAACGGGTTACCACAAAACAAGCGACCCCTAGCTTAATTAATTAATACTTGGGGTACAGTAATACTGTTTGCATGTGGTGTCCGGATTAAGAATATAGCACCACTCCATCTCCTCCCGTGGGTGTCCTAAAAGGTGAGCAAGAAACTCTAGCCAGAGGGATGGGCGGCAGCGTCCCTTCTGCGGAATAGCAGCCATTCTGCGCTCAACCCGCCTGCCAAATCTGTGAGTGAGTGAGAAAATTCCCCCGGAATGACGCCATAGTTGTGGACGTCTATGAGGAAAGACTATGTGGTGGATAGTGGAGTTGGTTTGGCTGATATGATGACGATGACAGTAATATTCCAAATAAAATATTTCCCCAATATTGGTAGCAAAAGAAGCCTAGTGGCACAATTTGTGCGCTCCCTCCGCCAGAGTGGCGAAAACGCGCTTCCAGGGGCGCTGGACAGGCTGAGGCGGCTGGCTCGGCGACGCGCACTTGAAAAGTGGCGTCACCGCCTGTGGATGCAATTTGGGACCAAGCGCGTCGTCGAGGCCGTCCTGCCGCTCTTCGGAGCCTAGCTCAGAAGCCTCGTCGAGCAGTCAAATGAAATTTAGAGGGAGACCCTTCTTTAATAGAACCAAACTGGTTTCCTTCCAGCTGGACGGGAACATGCTGAACATGCATGATGGAGGCAGCTAGTGAACAGCTGCCTAAAGTGGTCCCCAAGAAACTGCAATGCATACACCCACGCGTGGCTCGGAATGCCGTCTGGACCAGGCGTAGTGCTGCGAGATTTTAGGCGGTCAATAGCTAAGCCCAACCCCCCTTCGAAACCTCCAACTCCTCGGCTCAGTCCGTGGCAGTCGAGGGTAAAGAGGGGACCAGGACGGTCCCGGACTGCCCGAAAGAGCGTGGAAAGTACTCCTTCCAGCAAATCCAGGGCCCTGGTTTCAGTCACCGGTGGGACATACGGGCGCAACTTACCCACTACCATTCAGTAAGGTCTCTCCCACAGATCTCTGTACAGTTCCTCCAGGAGCTCTCTCCTCCTCTCCTCTCTCTCTCTGGTGGATCTGAAGCGCCACAATGGCCGCCTGGTAGGCTCTATGGGCCTCAGCCATCTCTGCAATTGGAGTACTGCACCGTCGTCGCCTGGTCCGGGGCATGGATGCGTCGCATATTGACGTCATCGTCTCCCGGAACCAGGTCGCTTCCTCTTCGGGATCGGGCAAGATCCCTTTATCGACCTCTGGCAAGGCCGCGACGTCGGCATCTGAAACGAGCAACTCGCGATCCAGCTGTGTGAGGCCCCAACGCCGGACCACGGGCTGAGACTAGAACAGCTCGGGCAAGGCATGCGCAAGGTCACGTAGAGCATAATTTGGCAGTGGTCCGAAGGTGCGAGGACCCGCTGACCTAGTGAAGATTGCAGGAATGCGCTGGACGTAAGTAGCACGGGACCGATCGTTGTGATGTTGATCCTTGGGAGCTGTAAGTCCAGCAGTGGACATCATTCGTCTGAGATAATGACTATGAAGGGTCTATTCATAGTGAATCCTAAGCCGGAGATAACCAAGCAAGTTTATACTAGTCTTCTTTTTTAATGAATTAGAAGCACGGGAACATCACTAGTAACAATGTCGTCTAGTCGACACGTGACGCGAGTATTGGGACAGGATGCCTCGATTTATCAACAAAATCATTTTACAAGTTGTTTCTGTTTAAAATATAGTCTATAATAAAACACTTTTAAACGGATTCTATCGCGTATATTTTAGATATTTGTTTTCCTGTCGTTTCGAATACTTTGTGTGGTGGATGCCCAAGAATGCTGATATGTTGCTGTTTAATATAATGTGTAATAATTGCGAAAACCTCAGACATTAATATGTAGTCTATAATTTAATTACTTTTAATTTGTGGTAATATTTTAGATTTTAAACTGGTTTAGCGACTGTAATTTGCAACTAAACTACACGCTATTTTTTGTCGTGAGGTTTTCTTCCTTCCGCCCTGAGCAATGATGCTATGAGACTCATTATTGCCGTGCAAGTCGCCGATGAACACGTCACCTGCATCAGACACGTCGTTGCCGTTGGAGAAGTTTGTCACGTTCTCGCATCCTATACGTTGGAGGAAACGCCCTTTATCGTCGAAAACAACCACACAGTGCCCCTTGAAATACAGACATAGAATTTCTTGCCACGGGTAGCAATATCACTCCCTCATGCACTCACTGCAATCAAACCAGCTTAGATCGACTCAACCCCAGGGCGTTCCTTCTACTTACGGCTGGGGTGTTTGTGTGTTAGGCATAAGGTACAGTCAGTACACTTACTAACGGGCCCCTTCTCTGTACGACCTGGCCAGCCGTAAATGCCCGCAGAGAGGCGCGCGCAGATCACAGCGCGTCGCCGTGTCGGGCCTGATTCTATACAGTCGACGAACTACTCCAAGTTGGTCGCCCCCAAGCCGCAACTTATGGAGGCCGGAGATCAGTCAGTGCCGTCCGATGACACCCGGTGTGTTTTTTGCAGCGATAAAGAGAGGTGGTGCCTTCCCATCCCTACTCTGCCGCCTCCTTTATGTGCATCACTTCGTCGTAAAAGGAGGCGATGCCACTAAACCACAACCGCCGCGATGAGATCGTGATCGTGATAGCCGTGGCCCAAGATGGGCGCCAAGCCACCTCTCCATCCAATCCTCTATGACGGGTCTGACCACCGGCTCTGAAGTGCTCGTGCCCTGCACTGGGTTACGAAATCGCCCATTCCATTTTGCCACCAGGATCCGCCGAAGCTCGGACCGTTGGATCTCTGGAGGCGCTGGCCGTTCACCCGACTTAGTAGCTCCCCGCGCCACTGGTGCCTACGTATCAATTTGCATCAATATTACAATAATAGCTTGGTATATTTATATGTACTAGGTGTGACTCGCAATTTCGAACTAATGAAACCCTTGAGGAATAATGTAATAAAATCTTAAGTAATCTTCTTGTTAAAAGAGCACCTCTCTCCAAAGTTTCATAGTTTTTATACCACATACATAGTGACGAGCCAACCACCTCGCATGGGGTTAGGCGTCATGCCTTCCCATAACAATTGTAATATAACCAAAGACGGCACGGCGCGGCACCTTACTGCACTCGTCACTTCAGGACAATAGTTATTCAGTCTCTCACTAGCTACAGTGCCCTTCAAATCGGAACAGAGTAACTTCCAATGTTTAAACACTACTGCTTGGAAGCAGAATATCTGTCAATGCTGTGGTAACTTTTATTTTTATTGGAGTCTATTGGAAATTCTGCATGGAACTTCCTTCGCCCCGGGGAAGGGCGAAGGGGTATGCTGGACTCCTACCGGATAAAACCACTGAAGCGGTCATCTTCGGCACCGAAGGGGGGCTCCAGGTATTCGTAAGATCACACTAGAACTGCTGTGGTACCTACCTATCCCGACTCTAGCAATAAGAGATTTACCAGTGAATAAATAAACCACTTACTATTTTAATCCCGGTAATTTTTTCATGCTACCTATATTTACGTCACTCGATCCACATGCAGCACATTAGGTAATGTTTAAGGTAAACAGTGCAGTCGCATTACGTTAGTACGGCTTCGGTTAAGTCAATTTATTTCGCGACTAACCGAACATTCTGGTAGCTTCACGCAGTAAATATGGAATTTAATGTAACCTGTAGTTAAATATTGTTGTTTGATTTCTCCCCTAGAAATCAAACAACAATATTATAGGAGGTAATTTCTAGGGGTGATATTTGGCCTTATTCCTAATAGCTCGGTTTTCCCCGCTTCGACACTTTTTATTAAAGATTTATTATCCTTACAGGTATGGTATATCCTTAATAGTCATCACACTGTGTCTCAAATTATTCCATCGGATAGTCAGCGTTTTTTCAAGGCAATATAGCCGCTCTATTTACTTTTTTATTTCCTTTGTTAAAAAAAAACCTTGCCCCACACTAGGATTTCTCCTGTGTCGTGGGTGCGTTTACAGACATGAATTCCACATACCCGGACCCGGAACAACTACCTGCAGATCATACAAATATTTGTTCCGTGCGGAAATCGAACCCACGACCCGGAGCGCAGCAGCTGACTGTATCAGCCACTGCACCAACCGTGCCGTCGAACTAAACAAACGAAAGGTGTTTGGAAATATTTTTCAACGTTTTGTCAAGGAATGCTTTGTGTAAAAAGTTCGTAGTTATGGAGCAAAATTAGGGTCTCCGGAGACCTCTCCAGCCGCACAATCCTTCAGAAAGGCGCGCGCAGAACACTTAGGGTGAGATTCAGACCCTCCGAGATATACCTAAAGGCGTGGCACCAACGGGTGGCTCCAAATGGAAATTATTCGAGTTCCTGGAGCCTCCCTTCGGTGCCGACGATGATCACTCCGGTGGTTTTAGCCGGTAGGAGTCCGGCATGCCCCTTCGCCCCGGGAAAGGGCGAAGGGGCATGTAGAGTACAAGTACATGAGGTATTTCCACCGGATCAATAAAAAAATAAATAAAAAAAGTTGAGATTCAGAAACGAGTCTAAGCTAAGTTCACGCTTCCATCTGTCAAAACTAGGGGCGAAAGTAGTGCATTTTGACATAAGGAAGCGTTAGTTCACGCCTAGACTCGTTTCTGAACCTCACCCTAAGCGCCTCCGTCTCGCGCCTAATAATTTCACCCGAGAATCGACCCTCAACCTAGCGCCACTTCCCTCCGCAACACTCGAGTGTTTGTGTGTGTGTACAGTATTTTGTGCTACAAATCTTATTAGCGAGTGACGTAACGCCAGCGTGCGCGTTACCTTAGCGTGATTCACGTAATCCAGGCATTATTGAGTATCGAATAAAATAATTATGCTTATTTATTTTATTAATGAGTAATGACTTGAGTCCGTGTGGTGTCCGGATTAAGAATATAGCACCACTCCATGTCCTCCTGTGGAAGTCGTAAAAGGCGACTAAGGGAATCTAAACCAGAGGGATGGGCAGCAGCGTCCCATCTGTGAATCGGTATACCGGCCATACTGCGCTCACCAACCCGCCTGCCAAGCGTGGTGAGTAATTGAGTATTGGCAAATACCCCCCAAAATGATGACACAGTTGTGAAATCTATGGGGGAGGCCTATGTTCAGCAGTGGACGTATAAATGGCCGATATTATAATGATTTGAACGAATCTTAATCTTACTAATGTTATGAATGTGTTTCTCTCAATTACGCCCAAATGTTTGAACGAATTCAAATGAAAGGAGAATGCCTAAACATGATTCCAAATTTTCTCACGCGTCTACATATATCATCAAATATTGTAGTTTTTTTAATTTATATTTAAGCAACCTATTTTCGAACAAGCAATTTAATTTAACGTAAAAAGTTAATTATATATGTTATTTCAGTTTACACTTCCGTAAACATTGCATTCCATTACATGAATAATCTGCTGTGTGGTGCCGGCTACGAATAGCACCAACCCATCTCATTCCTTGTGTGGCGTAAAAGGCGACTTTAGGATTAGCCGGAGGATGGGCAGCAGCGTCCTTCTAGTACATTAACAACTCAACTGCGATCGCCAACCCGCCTGCCAAGCGTGGCGATTATGGCAAAACCCCCCAATGAGCACACAACACACCCATATCTGTCGTTGTAGTGATCTTTGGGGGAGGCCTGTGTCCAGCAGTGGACTTTATTCACCCGAAATGATGATGATGATCATGACATGCATAATTGCATAATGCTTTTGCTTCCTTTTACTCGACGATCCGTTCACGTGATTTGTACATTTGGATATGATCATGACCCTTTTGCACAAAAATAATATAATAATACTTACCCGAGTCTATATCAAGAAACAGTAACCACGAAAATTAATAATAATACTAAAACTTATAATGAATATTTTGTGCTCGCTCGTTCTCCGTTAATCATATATTTCTTTGGTTATTTTGGTCATTATTATCTGTGGGTTTTTAGACGCCGCCGGCAGCCATTACAGTTTTTATATTAATTAATTAAAGCGAAGTCACTGTGCTTATTTCTCTACTTATAGAGTTCCAGAACTACGTTTTGGTGTTTGTTATAAACAATCCATTATAATTATGTTTTATTGGTACATTGGTTCGTGAACTTCAGTCTAGGTAGTGATGTCTATCGGCGGCTATTTGACGGCTCGGTTAGTGCAGTGCATAGACTATACACTTAATACTGATAGTGCAGTGGCTGATACAGTCGGCTGCTGCGCTCCGGGTCGTGGGATCGATGCCTGCACAGAATAAATATTTGTATGGACTACAGGTAGTTGTACAGGTAGTAGTTCCGTGTCTGGGTGTATTATGTGTGGGTAAATGCAGCCACTACACAGGAGAAATCCTAGTGTGGGGCAACGTTTTAAAAAAAAAATGGGTTGCACTCCGGGAGTGCCGACAGAAGTGAAACTTATTTTGGCGCGTTAGACATTTTTTAGATGGGTATTTTATTTATGAATGGTATTTTATTAATTATTATAAAATTTAAAATACATTTAATATTCTTTTATGAATCATCGTTAACAATTTCGACAACTCTTTATCTAGACGCGTTCGCGGTCTGCTATATGTACATGCATATATGCACACACTATAGCTGCGTCTCGTAACGGTATCGCGAGTCCAGAGATTTTATCTCATCTAAAAATATGCGTAACGCGATAAAAGAAGTTTTCACTTCAAAAAAAAATCTAGCGCATGAGAATCTCCCTATAGATTAGGGTCCGTATCCTCTACAGTCATCCCCTCAGAGATGTGCCTAAAGACGTGGCACCAATGGGTGGCTCTAGATGGAGATCATTCGAGTTCCCGGAGCCTCCCTTCGGTGCCGAAGATGACCACTCCGGTGGTTTTAGCCGGTAAGAGTCCGGTATACCCCTCCACCCTTCCCTGGGGCGGAGGAAGTACAAGATGTATTCCCACCGGATCAATAATAAATTGAAATGGTCCTTATCCTTGCACAAAAACAATTGAACTCTTTCAAAAACGTCATGTGAGGGCCTACAAAGCGTTATAAGTAAAAATTAATAAAAGCAGCAGTAAACAGCCATTAGAAAGTATATGGCGCATAAATTTAAATACAAACGAGACAAAGCCACCACACTCGATATTCATTTAAATGTAACACATATCGACTAGTGAATGGGAAAATGTGGGACGCAACAGACTTGGATAAGAATCTGTTCGTTATCGTCTATCGTCTAGTTTCTGTTATATTAAAGGTTTTATTTAGTGCTTAACCATTTAAGTTTATTAAGTGTTGACGATACCACAGTAAAATTATATGATATATAATATTTAATCTTGTCAGAAATGCATTCTCCCGGCGGCCGCACTTTAATTATGTTAAATACCGCCGCGCGGCAGATCCTGGTCGATCGGATCGGCTATGCTAGCAGAGTATGAAAATTGGAGTGCGGTGGTCTCCTGTGAGATCGTCATGCTCAAGAAGGAGGTCGCTGAGCGGGATCGGGAGAGGGCCGATCCCGCATAGAGAAGGACGAGACGGCGCCGTAGCAACAACCGTCCCGACACCCAAGTTCAAAACGCCTGAGTCCCCCCCCTGTCATCACTACATGGTGGGGGGCCTCGGGGATCGTGGGCGCGCAGATTGGGAAGGCTGCGTGCTCACTCCGAGCGACCCCAGGGAAGACCGCCGCCGCCGTGTGCGTAGCACAGCGCAAAGCGTGGTTTGGGGATCCTTTACAATCGTCCTCGAGAAGTGCCTGGGGGGAAGACCCTTTTACAGTCGCCTTCCCTCCGCTAGAGGGGTGACCGCTTTACAGTCATCCCCTCCGAGATGTGCCTAAAGGCGTGGCACCAATGGGCGGCTCCAGTGTGATCTTACGAGGACCTGGAGCCCCCCTTCGGTGCCGAAGATGACCGCTCCAGTAGTTTTAGCCGGTAGGAGTCAGCATTCCCCTTCGCCCTTCCCCGGGGCGAAGGAAGTTCCATGTAGAATTTCCACTGGACACCAATAAAAAAAAAAAAAAAAGGTCGTAGACATTTAAACAATACTAGAAGAAAAATATATGTTTTCAGATTTAATCAGTACTCTTTTGGCGAGTACATATTGCTCACTTATTTATCTAACTATTACAATCGTGACGGTTCATTAAATAATTTGTAATACCTAGATATAAAAAAAAAAAATAGATTGGTTCCCAATTCATATCCACGCTAAACCATTCCAAGCTGTTCTATTACCAGCATATTATAGTTTCGCCGTGGTTATTTTCACTGGACACTATCGGTTACTGTCGGATGTCGTCGCGCAACTTCGTGTGTTTCCGTGTGTTGGTGAGGGAGGTGGCGGGGGATGGCTAATAAACGATTATTATTTTTGAAATCGGAAAATGTACGGCTGAGATTAGAAACGGGTGCAGTGTCGCGGAGCTGTTGTTGGAGAGATATAGTGAGATTCTATGGGTATTGAGGAAATGTACAGAAGATTAAGAGTAGTTAAGACGTAGTAAATAGCACCAACCCATCTCATGCCGTGGGTGGCGTACAAGGCGACTATGAGATTCACCGCAGGATGAGCAGCACCGTCTTTCGAGTACGTTTACAACTCAACTGCCAATCGCCAACCCGACTACCAAGCGTGGCGATTATGGTAAAACTCCTCAATGAGCACACAAACACCCAGAACGGTCGTTGTGGCGATCTTTGGGGAGGCGTGTGTCCATGATGAAGTAGTAGGTATCAAGAGGATGGGCAGCACCAACCTCCCGTGTGCTAATACCAACATACTGCGATCATACCAATCGGTCTGCCAAACGTAGTAATTATGGCAATATCGCTTATAACCGCTCTCTGCAGAGATTATTGGGAGGATCATGTGCAGCAATGAACGGCTACCGGGGCATGTGCGTACTTGTCTTAGTTAAGTGCTCGCTAATATTAGTGCCAATGCTCACATGGGTGTCGTAAAAGCCTAAACAAAATGGGTGGGCAGCAGTGTAACTTTTGTGGAACGACGGCCTTTCTGCTCTCACCAACCCTAACCTGGGTGGGTTGGCTGACTGCACCAAGCGTTGCTTAACCTCACCGATTACTGGTCAATGAGCACCTTCCGACCAGTCGTTTTCGGAGCACACGAATGTAAATCTCATGACTCATTACTGAAGAAAAACCATTTCAAAAGTAGATTTCCATCAAGATTTTACGTCATCCCAGGCTAGAAGACTATTCTTGCTAATATCTAAGGCAAGGTATATTGATTCGTTTCGGAAAACCTCTAAAAGAGGTTTTAAAATTTTAACTCTGCTCGTACACCTGTATGTGGCGACGCCACTAACATGGGTTCCCGATTGCTATTCACTTCTTATCGATGGCTAAAGTAGTTCGAGAAATAGCCGGGTCGCTGATATAGACTACCGTTATTAATATCACCCATAAGTATTCAACAATTATTGCGCAGTATCGATGGACGGACGGTACTGTAACGATGGTCACCACTATGCTATAAGTTGCTGACCACTACAAAAAAAAACGATTTAAATAAAGAACAAATTTGAAAATGCTGTAACATGACGTTTCGGTCATGCGTACTAATGTCGGTACGGTGACATGTATTCTAGTCTTTTCGATTGAAAAAGAGAGACGTGTTATAAACTATCAGATAACTTCTCTTACTGTACAAAAATCCGGTACCAAGCCGTACTACCTTAGTACCTATCCAATTTTCCCCAGCGCATCAGCCCCACGCGTGTCAACTCGTTTTCTTTCTCGTATATTTCGAACTGATCCCACTATCTCTCTTCCACCACCGGACTCCCAGACGCATAGACGTAGATCCACACTTGGTTGATAGGTATACGTATCCGTCGAAGATTGGCCCTCAACCTTCATTATGCGCCGAGCGAATGTGTGAAATTCCTTGTCAGCATCTGTTTTCCCTGCTACCCAAGTAAGTAATAGTTCTTTATTGACACAAAATAAAAATGCACAAAGTATAAAGAAATCCCTGACTCCTGCGCTACTAAAACTGTGTTGCGGGAGCCAGTGTCCTCCCGGTACGTATGAAGACAATTAATTTATTTTATGACAATAACATTAAATACATGACCGTAACTAAAAAAAAGAAATTATTTCACTTTTTAGAATTCATCTTGCGTGTACAGTGTTATTTGTGAGTATGCGTGTTTGGTTTGTGTGTGTGTACGTGCATGCGAGTGGGTGTATGTGTATTTGTGTGGGAAAGTGTGTATGTGTAGAGGGACGGTGGATAGACGTATGTTGGACATGCATTAGTTGGTGGTTGTGTTTGGGTGAGTATGTTAGGTGATAACTGATAGTAGTTTTTCTACAGCTTCATAGTCAGGGGTCTTTAACCAGTTAGAAGTAAAAAAAATTAACTTATTGTTGTTAAGTTTTCTTATTTTATGTACTTTATGGCATTTATTATAAACATATGAGGCGAGAAAATATTAAATGCTTTAGTCCAAAAGTTGTTTTTAACATGATTTAAGTGCCGTGTAATGCCTACGAATAGCACCAACCTATCTCATCCGGTGGGTGTCGTAAAATGCGACTAAGGGATTAGCCGGAGGATAGCAGCAGCGTCCTTCAATAACAACTCAACTGCGATCGCCAAGCGTGGCGATTATGGCAAAACCCCTCAGTGAGCACACAACACACCAATATCGGTTGTTGTGTGATCTTTGAGGGAGTCTGTGTCCAGCAGTGGACTTTATTCGGCCAAAATGATGAAATGTGAATAGGCATCGTCTGTATGCGCTCGTTCCATCGTAGATCGCATCCATAGGTATTTATCAGACGAGATAGAGGTCAAGAGAGGAGCCAGTCATGAAAAAAAAATTCTATAAAGTTGGCTCGTATCGGCCGAGCTGATTTTTACCGACATTAACTATCATAATGTTGTCCACTGCTGAAGGGTGGCTGAATGTTTGCTTCCCAACGTTCACTACAATTAACGACTAGACAATGTTAACCATTGGCAGACGGATTACTGATCGTAGTGTTATATCTCTGCCATGCAATCTTATTTAAAAGACAGTTATTTTGAAAAAAGTTTTATTAAAATGAAGTGAACACTATCAGCAGCTTTTAATTATTTTACAATAGAGCAGAAACCATTAGATCACACAAACAATTTAGAAATGCAAGGTATAGCCACTCTACAAATCCAGCACGCGCGAATGCCCTACAAAAAGTGTAGTCCTCCCTCTCACTCTCTCTCTCTCACCGCCTCTCAGTGCCCGCTACAGGCTGGCTCCCCGCTCTGTAGCTCCATCACTCTCGCGCCATGCCACGTGATCGTGACGTATTGTGTTTCTAATAGGATTTTTTCATATTTTATTTTAGTAGGTACTTCACCCATTTCAAATTTTGGCATTACCAACATGATTCTTCCATAACTTTTTTTTAATTACTTTTAGAACTGCGTCTATAGAGTTTCTTACCGGCTCTTCTACATTGGACTAACAACTTATAATCGTGGATGTTAAATTTTGAGTATTCATAAATGCCCTATTTATGTGCCGACTCAGAATGCCACCACCCCATCTCCTCCCATGGGTGTCGTAAAAGTCGACTAAGGGATTAGCCGGAGGATGGGCAGCAGCGTCCTTCGAGTACATTAACAACTCAACTGCGATCGCCAACCCGTCTGCCAAGCGTGGCGATTATGGCAAAACCCCCCAATGAGCCCACAACACATCCATATCGGTCGTTGTAGGGAGGCCTCCCTCAAAGATCACAAAGTGTCCAGCAGTGGACTTCATTCGGCCGAAATGATGATGTGTACCATATGGATATATGTATAATATTGTTACAGTATGCTATTTACGTCACATCACATGTCGTCAAGTTTTTGGAGAGCGACTTTCATAACTTTAGCATCCACCGTGTTATCACAACAAGCGCAGCGTGGACGACCTCCAACGAGGTGGACAGACTACTTGGTGAAAGTCACTGGGAGTAGTTGGATGCGGACGGCATTAACCGCACGTTGTGGAAATCTATAGGAGAGGTGTATGTTCAGCAGTGGACGTCCTTTGGCTGACATGATGATGATGATGTTACCACAAGACAGACAACTGACGGGCTGGAACAAAGGTTAGCTCACAAGACGCGGCAAGCCCACGGATTTCCATCGTGTACCAATGGTACGTCTCCAGCTAATGCGGGAGGCAGTTACGAGCACTCTCAATTTATGACCACCATAAACTGCCAACGCTCAGTCGCACCTAAGGTATGTAACCATACCACACCATAACTCCCTTATTACACCCATAGGACACGAGGATTTCATAAATGTGTCATATATTACCTAATTCAATTTTCACGGCGATGTTGTTAGGTATGAATATTTAGGTGGCTATCGTTCCGCGATAGAGACGAAAGGAGAAATACGTTTTGTCTGTCAGAATGTCAGCTGTCATTCTTTCAATTGCGATGTGTCATCCTTACTGACAGTTCACTGTTCTGCACACACACCGTGCAGTTTCTTTTTTTAAACTTTGCCCCACACTAGGTTTACTCCTGTGTCGTGACACAAATTCCAAACAAACATACAATACACTCAGACCCGGAACAACTACCTGCAGATCATACAAATATTTGTTCCGTGTGGGAATCGAACACACGACCCGGTGCGCAGCAGCCGACTGTATCAGCCACTGCACCAACCGTGCCGTCTTACTTAGTTTACTCACAGACTGTACGAGTGACGTAATAAGTGGCTCGGCCGCTCCGTGCACCTGTTTGACCGCGATTCTGTAAACAATTGCGAGACTGAGTATTATTACTATCTACTGTCGGTTCACACAAGACTGTATGCGATGAATGAAGTCGCTTGGTGCAGCTGCTCAGCCGAGCGACAGTATTACTTTTACTGACAATTTACACAATACTGTATAGCAATTTCTTAGGTAAAGACCTAATAGTTGCGCCTAAATTAGCCCTGATATTTAATAAATGTTTTGACTCCTACCACATCCATTCCTGATCGAATGTTAAATAATAAATTAACATATTTTAAGGATATTTATTTGTGTGCACCATAGACTAACCCATATCTTGTCCAGTAATTTTTTTCCATCCTAAGGTTGCCTGGAAGAAATGGCCGTGTACGATAAGGCCGCCCATTGTACTTTATATTCAAAGTGTTACTTATTATTGTACTTTTTAATAACTGGTGTACAATAAAGAATATAATAAAATAATTTTACACCAATTTCCGTGCTACTACGTTTAGTAAATTTTTGAAAAAATACTTCGTACGACGAACGCGGCCGCTCGGTGCAGCTGCTCGGCCGCTCCGCTGATATATTGACGGACGGTGCGAAGCGGCCGTTCTCACGTCAAACGAGCACGTCATTAGCCAGGTGGTTAACGTCACGCCTGCCCATAACAATTGTGCACATTAAATTAGTTATTTAGTCCCTTATGCCCAGTAATTTCACTAGCTATAGAGTCCTTCAAACCGCAACACAGTAATGTTTAACTGCTTGGCAGTAATATCTATATCCACTGCGGTAGTACTCGTATCTATCTTTTTTTATTTATCCCAGAGAAAATTCATCATGAGCTTCCTCCGCCCCGAAAAAAGCCACTGGGCCAAACATATTATGCACCTAAGGGGGGCTCCAGGTCCTCGTATGATCACACTAGAGCCACCCGCTGGTGCCACGCCTATAGGCACATCTCGGAGAGGGTGACTGTAAAGCGGTAACCCCCACTAGCGGAGGGCAGCAGGATGGAGGCTGTAAAAAGGCCGCCCCTCAGGCACTTTTCGTGGAGGATTGTAAAGGATCCCCCCCAATCGTCGCGCGGTAGTATTATAATAGAGTTCAAACTCTTTGCGAGAAAAATCCTAGCGACATAGAATAAAAAAAACATTATTTGAAATAATTGTATGAGAACATTTTGACCGAAAATAAAAGAAGAGAATGAATTCGGGCTGCCGTCAGCGCGGTGGTCGATTGTAGAAAAAGCAAATTGTATTTTCTTCCATGTAAATAAATTTATATAGAATTAACTAGTGTTTATTAATTCCGAGCTCATACACAAGTTCCTTCCCGTACCTATAATACGCCGACCCAATCACACTTAGAGTTACTACAGTATCTACCTAGCCGTTGCTACCAAACCGTGAAATAAGAGACTATATGTCATACGTTAAGCTGCCTTGCGTTCTGTGCGCGCCTCTCAGAAGGGACTCCCAAGTGACGGGCCGATACCTACTATACCATAGGTAAGTGGAAGGACACTGTAGTTTCAGCCGATAAGAGTCCGGCATGCCCCTCCACCCCTACTCCCACCCCTCCGAAGGCGGGGGAAGTACATGAGGATTTCCCTACGAAAAAAAAGGTTTTTGTTGTTAGTACACGGGAGCATGCTGCTACCCATCCTCTTGATATTACGTCTGTTGGTCTGCTTTTACGATGCCCATTGGTGGAGAAGGGTGGGCTATTATCTGCTGGGAACCAAGTGAAACTAATTACACTAATTACACAATTAAACTCAATCCAAGTTTCAAAATAAATCGTTGTTTTCTTAATTAGTTTGAAAGGGGCCGCCAGTTAAGAGGATTTGCGTTAAAACTAATCTAGTCGAGTGCTAAAAACTGTCTCCTTGCTGCAAAATGTCTCGTCTAATAAAGCTTTTATTGTAAGCTTGTACGAGTGAGGCTATTAATTTGAACGATTACAGGACTTTGATGCTTCCCGTATCCGATAAAGGGCTGTTAACCTTTTTTCTGCTCGGTGGAAATGCTAATGCTTCGTCCAACGTCCCGGGTTGTAGGGGATACGAGCGTTTACCGGCTAAAACCTTCGGCATCTCAGGATCTTGAGAATCACTCAGAGCCGCTCATTGGTGCCACGCTTATAGGCACATCTTGGAGGGGATGGGGGAATATTTAGTGGAGTGAACTGTAGAGAGGTTGCCCCATGCATATCACCGAGAGTGGGGGGATTTTTATGGGATATCCGCGGATCATCGCTCATGCATGCCGTCGTATTCCGGTGGTGCTTCAGAATGAGTGCGCAATTACTCCCACCTTTTATTTTATTTTATTGATGTCCAGTGGAAATTCTACATGGAACTACCTTCACCCCGGGGAAGGGCGAAGGGGTATACCGGACTCCTACCGGCTATAACCACTGGAGCGGTCATCTTCGGCACCGAAGGGGGCTCCAGGTCCTCGTAAGATCACACTAGAGCTGCCCATTGGTGCCACGCGTTTAGGCACATCACGGAGGGGATGACTCTAAAGCGGTCACCCCCTCTACCGGAGGGAAGGTGCCTGTAAAAAGGTCGCCCCCCTGGCACTTCTTGGGGAGGATTTTAAAGGATCCCCCCAAGCTTCGCTTTGCGCAGAGCGCCTTTTAAATTGGCACAGTCTATCACCATAGTGTTTGATAGTGCGTTGAATACTAGCTATTGCCGAGAGTCTGATGGCACGGTTGGTGCAGTGGCTGATACAGTCGGCTACTGCGTTTCGGGTCGTGAGTTCGATTCCCGCACGGAACAAATATTTGTATGATCTGCAGGTAATTGTTCCGGGTCTGGGTGTATTGTATGTGGAATTCATGTCTGTAAAAGCGCCCACGTCAAAGGAGAAATCCTAGTGCGAGGCAAAGTATTAATTAATAAAAAAAAAGTCTTCTAATTAACCTCTTTTGTATGTTTTCTTGACGTTCAATATTGATTTGGTAGGTAGGATACCAAATGATTGAACAGTATGCAATGTGGCTGCACACTTATGCAAAATTGAGGGATTTTAATGAGGGAAGAAACTTACTGCCGAAATAATAATCAATCCAATCCAAAATCTTCAGATTTAAGATTCTGAAATCCATCCGTTGTTATGTTACGATTTAACACAGAAAGCAGACGTATCCGTAATCCGAAATCCAAAGATTTTGGATTAGATCGATTATAACAGCCGTAAAACTACGTTGTGTTGTGATTAATAAATGATAACATTCTTAAAGATTTATTTCAATGAATCAAAACACCCAGGTCCCCAATTCATGGCATTCAACGTATGTCCGCTCATGGTATAGGTTGTAGGGAATTAACATTTTTACGGGAGAACTTAATGTTATAACACCTACTAATAATTAGTTACTTTTACACTAATTACAGGTTATCAATATCAACATGCCAAAGCTTTCGATCCCTTTCACAGTTTACTTTCCTAGATTAAAAAGAAATTAAACGTTACGCTAAGATTTCTCCTATGCCGTTGGTATAATTCAAAGACATAAATCTCACATTCACAAATACTCAGACGCATAAAAGCTATCTGAGATCATACAAATGGCAATTGCTTAGCCACTGCCAACCGTGCAGTCAATAAATTTAGAAAGGAGAGTAGTGTATCGAGTATTTAATGTCATCAATGAAAATTGTAATTAGTACTGGGCTGATATAAGATCCAGCAATCTCTAGGAGATGCGGAGGTAGTATAAAACATCAGAGGAATGTCTATTAATACAATACAATACAATACAATACTCTTTATTGTACACCAAAAATAACAAAAATAAGATCCAATGTAGAAAAAGACATGTACAAAGGGCGGTCTTATCGCACACGGCGATTTCTGCCAGACAACCTTGGGATGGACAGATTTGTAAGCGATAAAGAAAAAGGTAGTTCGCGGTGTAACAATAATAAAGTTAATACATAACATGATATATATAATAAAAAATATTGTTATAATAGATTTAAAAAAAAATATTATTATAAAGTCTCTCTATTACACGGGTTTATATCCCCTGTAAGGGGGAACCCGGTCTTTTGATAGGCTTACGCGGGGACATGGGTCCAACGCGCAGAGGCCCTTTAGAGAATTTTAATCTAAAATGTAATGGGACACCAACCGGGGACTCTCCATAGCTGCACTATAAAATGAAGTCATCGATTGTCCCCGGTGGTGTAAGGCTATTGTATGAGATGGAAACTATAACGATAAGGTCTATTGCAATGGGTGTTACATGGAATAAAAAAAAAACTTATAAATACGGGAACTACGGCGTCTACCTATCAACTTTGATCGTGAAATTCTGTGGCAGACGGTGACTCGCCACTCACAAGATGGGCCCCCTAAATGGCCACCACTACAGGCGACAAGGAGCAACACCGGTGTGAGCGGCTAGGGGTGTAGAGAGGTGCGGCACCGGTTTCACCATCGCGCGTCTCGAAGACTCGGAGCGGGTTTCCCCGTTATTACGCCATTAGACACTTCCACCCCCGAGCATATAGCTCTGGCGGCCCCCCTCTGATCGGCCAACTAAGGCAAGTCAGAGTTGAAAATCCTGCGGGCACTCATGGGGTTCCACTCCAACCAACCAATAAAGGCAAGCGGAGACGAGGCCCTGACCGACTCTCTGGAGCATTCGGGTACGCAGTGTCGCCACTCACATTCAGCTCGCCACAAACTGCCCTGCGTTCTGTAAGCTACTTAATATACTTTTTTTTTTCTTATGAGATACTTTTTTTTTATCATAAGGTATGAAGAAATCAAGCAGCTACTTTAATCTGCCCTCCAGGATTACCTTATCCCATGGTGAGATAACGTTTGCCCAGAGGGGTTTATTATAAATATTATTATAATAAATACATATAAATATACAAATGTAATAAATAAATAAAAGAAGTAAAGGAGAAACTACAGTGATAGATAATGCTCCTTGACTAGTCTTTTAAATATTGCTAGGGATTGAGCACGTCTAATTGCCACTGGCAACACATTCCATAAGCAGGCAGCCTGGACTGAAAAAGATTTTCCCATGTAATTAGTGGAATGCATTGGCATTTTCAACGTCAAATTCTCTGATGACCTTAAGGATCTCGAATGTGTGTTATGAAGGAACTTGAAACGTTCTTTAAGATAGGAGGGAGTGGATGTATTGTACAGGATACTGTATAGAAGATGAAGAATATGAGTATTCCGACGAAGGCGTATAGGGAGCCACTTGAGCTGAGTACGATACTCTGACACATGATCATATTTGCGTAAACCAAATATAAATCTTATACAGAAATTTTGGAGTCGCTCAAGTTTATCAAGTTGTTCCTCTGTGAGATCAAGATAGCTGGTATCGGCGTAGTCAAGAATCGGAAGAAGAAGCGATTGTGCAAGCGCAGATTTTATTAACTACTATCCTAACTATTAACTGGGTCAAATATGACTTAAACCAGTCTAACAGAGTCCCTAGACACTTATACGCATACAGTACTTAGCTTCTGCGTAAAAATGATACTATCTACTTTATCGAATGCTTTGCTAAAGTCACTGAACACAGCGTCACCCTCGTTGCCTTTGCTTATATCAGTAAACAGTTCTGTTGACAAAGCTAGTGAGATTTGTGGCTGTGGATCTATTTTTAACTAAGCCCGTGTGGATGACTTTGATGGGTTGTTTAATGTGCCAGTTTATGAAAGGACATAACAGTGATGCAAACACTTTAGAACATAACATTTATAATAGGTATACATAATACATAAAATCAGCCTGTAACTGTGACACTGCAAAACAAAGGACTATTCTTATGCAGAGGTGACGAACAGTTATCACCACGCTTACTCACTGCATGACTTCACACCATTTGATCCAGAATTCGACTTAGGGTCTCTTAAATGATTTTGATAAACCGGACAAGCTCAAGGTGAACTCGCATGGACTATCTTTTTTTTTTACTTTCCACCATGTTTTTTTTTATCTGACCCAAAGTGTGTGTTAACCATAGTAATTTATCTCAATAACAAACTTAACATTGTAGTTGAAAAACATATTCTCCCACACATACACCACAATTTTGAAAAATTTACAATGTTATCTTAAGACCATAGACTTCTAATAGGTTTCCCTGATATCTATAGGTAAATAATCATATATATATTTTTTTCCAAAAGTAATATTAATAATTGTTATCTACTCTCAAATCGTAAAATTCGAATTATAAACTTCAAAACGAGTTTATACTGACATACTATATTATATTAACACAATAGCGAAATTTTAAAATATATCACTTTTTCTCTAACAAAATAATGTTATGATATTTTTTTTCGTTACGATATTATACGACGGCAAATCCATTATAAGCAGTAAACAACTTTTACTCTTTTAACTTTGATTTAACTTTTAATCTTTTATTTAGTAGGTTCAATCCCAGTGTATGAAATTAGATAAAGTAGTGTATGAAACTGCTCATTACTAGGTAAGTAGTATAACACTCATGTGATACATACTATTAAAACACAGTTACATGACGACGACTGACGGCACGGTTGGTGCAGTGGCTGATACAGTCGGCTGCTGCGCTCCGGGTCGTGGGTTCGATTCCCACACGGAACAAATATTTGTATGATCTGCAGGTAGTTGTTCCGGGTCTGGGTGTATTGTATGTGGAATTCATGTCTGTAAACGCACCCACGACACAGGAGAAATCCTAGTGTGGGGCAAAGAAAAAGACATAAACTACAATTTTTTGTTAAATAGCAAATAACCTACATACAGCTTGTACATGCAGCATAGTTATCGATAAATGATTGTTGAGGTTAAGCAACACTTGGCGCGTTCAGACTATGAAAGGGTGACCACATAGTGGTATTTGAAGTTATCGTTTCCACACTTTGGAGGGCACCTAAAATCGTCGGTCCCCGTTATTGTCATTAGACGGCAGTCGTTAACGGCCGAAATTAATAATCAATCTAATCCAAAATCTTCAGATTTGAGATTTTGAAATTCATCCATTGTTGTGTGACGATCACATTTAACACAAAAAACAGACATGTTCCGTCATCCGAAATCCAAAGATTTTGGATTAGATCGATTATTAATTTCCGTTAGCCAAGTTGGAAGCCTTTGGGCAGCTTTGACGCAAGTTTGGCTAGTCCAAATCCAAAATGAATAAGTATTATAAGTACATTCTATATCGATCCTTCGATCAACTAGAAAGGAAAACACGTCTCTAATTCCCAAGCACGTTACATATTTTTTATCTAGAAGCGCTTTCAATTTCAGTGTAACGGAAAAGCATGAAACTTTGACCAATGTGTAGTGAGCCATCGAAAATGATAAGGTACACAATTAATGCGCTGCTGCACGGTCAATTTGGCTAGTAACCCAGTGGACTAGCCAGTGGACGAGCTGTGATCATTCCCCGGCAAATATTGCCCAATCGCCACGCTTCGTGCGATGCACATACCGTCCGCATAATGCGATTACTTTATGGGATTTAGATAAAGCGTTTTACTGAGCTTACAACCACTTATTATTGCTGGCGATCCCCTTTTAATCATATAATGAAACGAGACTATAATTATTTTTTATTGTAATTAATGTCATTATTTGTAATATTTTAATGGTTTAATTTATTTGATTATTATGTCATTTCGAATTTTATAATGAAATGAGAATAAAGTTGTTTTAATTTTATTAATGTTTGCATGGAATTAAAATAATTAAAACTGTAACGTCGAATGTAGTGAAACCATCCAATAATTAATACCATGTAATATGTACCTACCTATGTACAGGCAAATAAATATTTCATTAATGGCAATATCCCCTATGACCTCTTATTATAGTGATCATTGGGGGGCCGATGTTCAGCAGTGGACGCTTACAGGGTGATGTGTATGTTAAACAATATAAATAGACAAAAAAACTAGAAAATCGTAAAAATCTTTAGGTCAGAAATCTCCAAAGTTTTAATTTCGTCGCTTTTCCTTTCATTTGCCACATCTTGCTCTCGAGTGCTCTCAAGCGCATGTTTGCGCAAAATTTGTAAACCTTGATTTCTATAAATATTTTTTCTCAGTTCTCAGTTGATTGTTTTGTTGACAGTACACGTCCTAAACTCATGTAAGCGTGGCGCGAATCCTCACGCCGCGACACACTGTGACCAAGCAGAAATGTGAGTTATTATCCACGGAAAAAATATTCAGCGCTGTTATATTTTACCTATATTATTTAATCGATCGGTAGCTTGCTTTACAAAACAGTTTTTATCATCAAAGGAAAGACCTCCCCCATAGATTGCAACAATTGTGTCGTCATTTTGGGGAGAATTTGCTAGTAATCACCTCGCTCTGTAGGCTAGTTGATGACGAGGCCTGGAGGGCGACCTTTTCACAGTCGCCTTCCCTCCGCTAGAGGGGGTGACCTCTTTACAGTCATCCCCTTTTTTTATTTTTTTTATCGGTGCCCAGTGGAAATTCTTCATGAACTTCCTTCGCCCCGGGGAAGGGCGAAGGGGTATGCCGGACTCCTACCGGCTAAAACCACTGGGGCGGTCATCTTCGGCACCTAAGGGAGGCTCCAGGTCCTCGTATGATCACACTAACACAACAAGCAAGTTATTCGCCAGGTAGTACCTGGCGAATAACTTGCTTGTTTCGTCAACAGGTTGTAAATACACTTTTGTTTTTCTTTTAAACATGCTTCTCATTGGTAGAATCATCGACAAAGCGATGGAGCCATTTAGTCTATGGAGCCATAAAATTAAAATTGAAATTGGAACTCCTTTGACAACTTCAAATGTCGTCGAACTTTTTTAATTACCTATCTGAGGCAATGACATCTTAATTACAGCCTAACCATCCAGCCTTCTTATACAACTATTATCAACTCAACAAACTCACAATTATAATTAAACTCCACTATCAAGCAGTTATTCTAACGTCCATATTAGGTGCAGACCAGTTTAGGCTAAGTTACATCTGCCACCTGGGACAGGTGCGCGTTTATAGCTGGCATAGCTAGGTCGTAGGCATTAGAACTTGTATGTTTAGTGTATTTGTGCGTCCATATTCCGTACCTGGTAGTTGAAATAGAATTGAGATGGAATACGTTGGTATAATATGAGCTTGTAACTGTCCCTCTGCAGGAAGGTAGGGTTTTATTTATTTACTAGCTGTGACCCGCGGTTTCACCCGCGTATAATCTATTCAAATAAATAAATTTAAAATAAATTTAGAGTACCTCGACATAGACACTTGACGTAGAATATATATATTGGATTTCAAGGGTTTTATTTTTTTACGCGGAACCCTAATTATCTTTCTAATATAAAAGTAGTCTAAGTTATTCTTTATAACATTAGCTATCTGCCAGTGAAGGTCCCGTCAAAATCGATCCAGCCGTTTCGGAGATTACCCGGAACAAACAGACAGACAGACAGACAGACAGACAGACGGACAGACAGACACAAAAAAATCTAAATTGCGTTAATCAAATATGAGCCCTACGTAATAACTCCAGCACTTATACTCAATTGATGCAATGTCGACTCAAATTTGAAAACAGAACATTATGTTTCTTTTTTCAGACTCAATTTCCACATGAAACTAATCGTTTTGGCAATATACTGGCTGGTTTGTCGAGTTTCTGTTACTGGACTAAACACTGGATGCGAATGATGAGATGACAAATAAATGACTTTACTTAAAAAAATACACTTGAGTGCAAAGGTAGGTGCTTATTTTAAAAAGAAATTTTGTCAGCAGACCTGCGATAGGAGACGAGAGTTATAAAAGCGTAGACAACTGTGTGTAAAGGTAGAGATGAGAAATAACATCATATTTTGTGCATATCTTAAGCTTAAGCACTATATAGTTAAACAATAATACGATAAATAAAATAGTACAATATTATCATCATTATATTAGCCATTTATACGTCCACGGCTGAACAAAGGCCTCCCCCAAAGATTTCCACAATTGTGACGTCAGGGGGGTATTTTCCAATACTCACCACGCTTGGCAGGTGGGTTGGTAAGCGCAGTATGGCTACTGTTCCACAAAGGGACGATGCTGCCTATCCCTCTGGTTTAGAATTAGTTAATTAAATAGTACAAAATTCATACACATTTTGACGTTCACCTACACTAGGACACAAATTGTCCTCTGAATCGAATGTTCTCCTTTTTTGTGAACTTTACTGTGAACCGTGACCTTACAGTAACTCGACAGATATGTACGAGCGCTTATAATACTAACGCAATTCAAATTATAAAGATACAAGTTGTGCAGCAGTGATAGTATAGTGGTTGAACGCTTACCTTCTTGCCTTCCATACATACAGGAGGGTCTGAGTTCGATCCCAGCCCGCACCTCTGACTGTTTAGATTCAAATGCGGATCAGAATTTTATTATGATTTACGTTAATGGTGAAGGAAAATGTCTTGAGGAACGCTGCACACCTGAGGGTTCCAAAATGTTCTCAGTGGTGCAATTCATCATTCATTATTTCGGCCGAATAAAGTCCACTGCTGGACACAGGCCTCCCCCAAGGATCGCCACAATAACCGGTCTGAGCACGTTGCGGACTTATTGGGGGTATTGCCATAACCGCCACGCTTGGTGGGTTGGCGATCGCAGTCTAGTTGTTAATGTACTCGAACGACGCTGCTGCCCTTCCTCCGGATAATCCCATAGTCTCCTTTCATGACACCCACGGGATGAGATGGACTGGTAGTACTCGTAACGTTACACCTGGTGGTAAACGTTCACCGCCATCTATACCCGCGACTTATAAACATGATGCGCAGTTGAACTCTTGGAGGGAGGAGGTAGAGAATTGGAGATGGAGATACGGTGAGAGGGTAGAATCAGGACTCGAAACGTAGTAACTTAATCAACTCTACTTTACGCTGATATTCCATGAGAGCGTAGGGCTCTAGGGCTCTCATGCTTGGGACACTGCATGAGCTGTAGTCAAATACTGGCAACACAAGGCTGTACCTAGAAAAAATTGAGCGCTGATTATCAGCGGCCTATTTTCACCTGAGGGTGAGCGGTTATGATCTGCAGAATCTTAAAAAAAGGCTGTTCATTTTTTGGTATAAAAGTAGCGTATGAAAAACAGCTCTTATTCTACTAATTTCGGAATAAATAATAATTTGAAACAAATACCACACCCATTTTTAAGGTTCCGTACGTCCGAATGAAAAACGGAAACTTTATAAAGGATCACTCTTGTGTCTGCCTGTCTATCCGGCTGTCACAGCCAATTTGCTCCAAATCTACTGAACCAATTAAGCCGTAATTTGGTTCACATATCAATTTCTGTGATCCAAATACGGACGTGTAACGTAAATAAATACATTTTGAATATAGGGTCACTTTTGGGGGAAAATAGAAAACTTAAAAAAATATAATGTTGCTAACTCTACCGTGTAACATATCAAATGAAAGGGCTTGTTGTTAGGGGGTTAAATTTTTATTTTATAAATTTGATATAATCGTTTTAAAGTTACTTATAGATATTATTATAATTTTTTTACTTATAGATAAACCTATAAGAAGTCTATGGTCTTAAAATAACATGGCGTATCTTTCAATAATGTACGTATAAACTTACATTTGCAGTTGGAATGTATCGGAGAACATGTTTTAACTACAATGTTAACTTTGTTCTTGGGATAAATTATTGGTACAAGACAGAATTCAACAATAGACAATATATTTAGCAATTTTCCTCTACAATCCCGGTATGTATGATACATACTTTTTTAGTTACCACAAACATAGTAGATAGCATATTCAGAGTACGGAACCCTCTTCAAGCGAGTTAACCTCGCACTTATTCGGTTATTTGTTGTATGATCGATAGTTATTGCCGACAGCAATAATTATTATAATTAATTAATTCAATGTAATTCTTTATTTGAATTTCAATGTCTGCCTTAGCTACATAATACCAGGGTTTGTTCAAATTCGTTTAAATACGACATAATACCTAAATGTCAAGTTATTACAACGTGCACGGAGTCAATGTTTCGTGCAGCGCTTTCGTGCGATCTGCGCATGCGGCGCACAACTGACATATCTCAGATTTTAAGATTTTTATCTGGTCAGGGCTGTAGGTTTGTAGAGATACCAGGTTTTATTGTGTGTGTGTTAATTGCAGCTCTGTAGAATATTCTGTATAATGATAAGATAAAATAAATCCGGGATAAAGGCCGTAGAAGTTACACGACTCTAAGTTTTACAGTTGAGAGCTGTCAAAGCCAGCCAGAAGTTGTCAAAACAAAACCGCTTCCAACTGGCTTTGACATCTGTCAGCAGGTGTTTTAGTAACTGTAGGTGATTATCGTGGATATCTCAATAGAACAATTTGACTGTTTTTATTTTTGTTTTTGTGTGGTTCGTGGCCACCCCTGTGTCAGAGTTGATCAAGCCGTGCAAGGGTCTCTGACTTGGCTTGATGACTGCCGTCTAATAACGATACAACCGGGACCGATGATTACGCTCAGTTTCAACACCGCCTTCTAATAAGTTTTTTTTTATAAATATATGCGTGGAATAGCAATTTGCTATAACAATAGTTCATAAAAAGTAAATTGAATAACTTTTATTATAAAATGGTGGCAAGGCGTATTTTAACTTAAGATTCAATGCCCAATGGTTAAATATAAATGGGTGCTGCAAAATTCATCATTGCAAATCATTACTATTTTTTGTATGATCTGTACGAGTAGGTTGTTGTTCCAGTTCCAGTTGTAAACGCACCCCCGACACAGGAGAATTCCTACCGAGGGCAACATTACTTTTTAAACTAAAAAGACAAAAATTACATAAGATTTCATGTGTCCGGACTAAGAATATAGCACCACTCTATCTTCTCGCACAGATCTCATAAAAGGCGACTAACGGACTCTAAACCAGATGGACTGGCAGCAGCTGTTTGAGCTTTGGGATTTGCACTAATGCGCTCACCAACTCACCTGCAAAGCGTAGTAAGTACTGGCAAAGTCCTCTTAAAAGAAGATTAAATAAAATTTAGATCAAGAACAAAAATGCAGAGTGCAGGGCCGTAGGCTACTAGATGGACTGACATCCTTGCAGTCATTAAACTCAATTTTAATATTTTAGTGTACAATTTGTTCCTTATCATCATCATATCAGCCAAAGGATGTCCACTGCTAAACAAAGGTCTGCCCCATTGATATCTACAACAACCGATGACATGCCGCCCGCATCCAACGACTCCCAGCGACCATCACCAGTTCGTCTGTCCATCTCGCTGGAAGGCGTCCCACACTGCGTCCTCCGGCATATGGTCTCCACTTGACTCCACCTTTCGGTCCTAATGGCCATGAGTTCTATGAGATATATGCCCCACCCGTTAACACTTCGACTTACACATTATTTTAGCCATATCGGCAACTTCTACAGATCTGCTAATTTCTGATTCGTTCTTGTAGCTTGGTAATTCCAAGCCAAGCTCGCTCCAACCACAGCTCGCTGAGTGACCCTGACAGTTATATTATTAAACCGAACCGTGAGCGAATACGTTTCTGTGCCATGTGTCATCTCTGGTAACAGTACTCGTTATGACTCCATTAAAATAGTTCTTTTTACGTCTATTTTGATACCACTGATTATAACAATTTACCTCTAAAACCAGTTCTAATATATCAATTTCTCCAGTTACTCTAGTCATGTTAGCATGCGACGGAGACTGCGGGCGCGCCGCAAATTCGACGCGGCCTTGACGCCGGTCGGCGACTCGGCGCAACCGCGAAAATAAGAACTTCTGCAAAATAGGACGAAGCTATGGGACAAACGCTTTAAGAGTGTATGGCATATTTAGAAGTATGCCGAAAAGCATGGAGGAAATGACTGATGAATTTGTGTATGTTTGGAAAGAATAGGCTTGGGACGATTACATTAACTGTGGCTCCCAATACAGAATACCACTGGCGGTAAGTCTCCTATTCTAAGAATCTAGCTAGGTAAGTACCGCCGCAGTTCCAGATATTCGCAGCAGCAGCAATGTTTAAACTTTAAGCTTTGTTCAGGTTCGAAGGACACTTACCCCCGAATACTGAACGCCACTCGAATGTTTAAGACGTTTTTTTTTTATTGTTGTCTAGTGGAAATTCTACATAAACTTCCTTCGCCCCGAGGAAGGACCGCTACCACCTAAAACCACTGGAGCGGTCATCTTCAGCACCGAAAGGGGGCTCCAGGCCCTCGTAAGATCACACTAAAGCCACCCATCGTTGCGACGCTTTTAGGCACGGAGGGGATAACTGTAAAGCGGTACTAAACTATTTGAGACGCCTGATTTCGGTAGGACCGCGTGCGTCTCAAATAGTTGACCGGGATTTAAATATTAAGTTACGTTTCAGTATTCGGCCGTTATCCGTGTGGTGTCCGGATTAAGAATATAGCACCACTCCATCTTCTCCCGTGGAGGTCGTAAAAGGCAACTAAGGGAATCTAAATCAGAGGGACGGGCAGCAGCGTCCCTTCTGAGAAACGGTTGCCATACTGCGCTCACCAACCCGCCTGCCAAGCGTGGTGAGTATCGGCAAATACCCCCCAAAATGATGACACAATTGTGTTGAAATCTATGGGGGAGGCCTTTGTTCAGCAGTGGACATATAAATGGCCGGTATGATGATGATTCGGCCGTTAGCTAGTAAAATAACTGGGCATAAAAGACTAAATGTCTCAAGTCTACGAGCGCAGTGTGGCACCACGCTGGACTAGTCCTGGGTAGTATCTTATGGACAGACGTAACGCTTACCACCACGCGAGTGACTTGCTCGTCACGTTACTAGAAAAAAGAAGGAAGAAACCACCGTTGGTTTCAACACTGTACAGTGCACGTTTACTAACCCTTATGAAGATGATGTCTTATTGGGAAAAAAGCATTAGTTCAGTGCCTTTTTGAAGTGAAACTTCTTTTGGGACGGTGTGAACTGAATTTAACGAAACGAAAGAGAGACAACTAAAAATGTACTTATTAATAGGATTTAGACTGTTTGAGAATGAGATAAAACACGTTTCTATATAGTTTCCCTATTCCCTATTGTCGATCAATCGCTCTCTCTCTCTCTGTTTAGCACCTCCATAGAGTATTTATCCCTTTCTCTTAAAAAATGACCAAAATACAAAGTTTCACTTCTACCGCGTGTGAACGCACACTCGACATCATTTTTGTACCTGGGAAAATCTTCATAGACTTCGTTCGCCTTGCGGCTCTATCCGTGACAGACCCGAGTCTGTAGATGTGTCACGAAACAAGTGTACCTACTGCTAAATTAAACTCTTCTTTTTAACAAGGAGTAATTCGAAAACCTTCTTGATACAAACACTTCTTTAAGGTTTAAAGCTTCCCCCGGGGGGGTGACCACTTTACAGTCAGCCTCTCCGAGATGTGCCTATAGGCGTGGCACCAGTGGGCGGCTCTGGTGTGATCATACGAGGACCTGGAGCCTCCCTGAGGTGCCGAAGATGACCGCTCCAGTGGTTTTAGCCGGTAGGAGTCCGGCATACCCCTTCGCCCTTCCCCGGGGCGAAGAAAGTTCATGAAGAATTTCCACTGGGCACCAATAAAAAAAAAAAAAAAAAAAAAAAGGTTTAAAGCTTCAGCCTAGTTTAGGCACCAGTCTCTCACAATAAATTTGAATAATACTTATAACTTTTATTGTGGTGAGAAATAAATAAATTGTGATTGATTGTGATTAGTGGCCAGTTGCTTTTTATTTATATTTCGTTCTTGTTAAGTCTAATGAATAACTTTAGAAGTTACAGATATCGAAGATGGAGTGACTGTTTTCAGAGGACCGATTCTCGGAATTAATTTAGGTACACTATAATTGGTATTCCGTGTGGTGTCCGGATATTCCGTGTGGTGTCCGGACATTCCGCGTGGTGTTCGGATTAAGAATATAGCACCACTCCATCTCCTCCCGTGGATGTCGTAAAAGGCGACTAAGGGAATCTAAACCAGAGGGATGGGCAGCAGCGTCCCTTCTGTGAAACGGAAGCCATACTGCGCTCACCAACCCGCCTGCCAAGCGTGGTGAGTATTGGCAAATACCCCCCAAAATGATGACACAGTTGTGAAAATCTATGAGGGAGGCCTTTGTTCAGCAGTGGACGCATAAATGGCCGATATGATTATGACACTATAATTGAAGGTGGAGGTGGACAGACGACCTAGTGAAGGGCGCTGGGAGTCGTTGGATGAGGGCGACATGTAACCGCTCGTTGTGGAAATCTAAGGGGGAGGCCTTTGTTCAGCAGTGGACGTCCTGTGGCTGATATGATGATGATTGAAGGTTGACCGAACTGAGATTAAATTATGAATTGAGTAAAATTGGTATTCTGCCTCCGGTTTTACTATGTTCGCAATGTAGTCAATTCAATTTTGATGTTTGCTTAGTGACTATTATATTCTATGTGTCAGTTCATGTAGAATTTCCACTGGGTCCAGTAAAAAAAGGTCTCTTACACTAGTGGTTGGTCTCTTATTGTATGAGGCTAGGTGGTACCACCCCTTGGGCTCTAGTGTGATTTTACGAAGACCTGAAACTCCCCTTCAGTGCCAAAGCTGACCGCTCCTGTGGTTTTAGCCGGTAGGAGTCCGGCATGCCCCTTCACCCCCTTCCCCGGGGCAGAGGAAGTTCATGTAGAATTTCCACTGGATACCAAAAAAAAGGTGGTACCACCCCAGTACCAGATATTCGCCGCTAAGCAGGAGTGTTTAAACTTTAGACATTACTGTGTTGCTGTTAGAATGGTTACTGTAGCTAGTCAAATTACTAGGCATACGAGACTAAATAATTTCATCTCTCGAGATGACGAGCACAGTGTGCCTCGCAGGGCTAGTCCAGGGTAATATTCTAATTGTGATGGGCAGGCATGTCGCTTACCACCAGGCGAATGACTTGCTCGCTCGTCACCAAGTTGTATATAAAAATAAAAATGACGTCACTGGATCAGCTCCTCCTCAAGAAGAAGCTAAAGATTGCAGAGTATATTTGTATTTGTTTTTTTTTATTGTTTTCTACTTCTAAACAGGAACATTACACAAGGTTTCTCTTTTTTTTTTTCTCTTCTGTGTATATTTACTATATAACACGTATGTATGTGTGTTTATGTACGTATGTTTATGTATTTGTTTAACATGTCTTCGCATCTATACCTTCCTTTCATATTTTGTTGGTGCATCTACCTTATTGTTTTCTGCATCACCCAAAGGTCGTCTGGCAGAAAATGCCTACGGCATTAAGACCGCCTTTGTACACTAGTGTATATTAAGTATAAATAAATAAATAAGGTTTTGCTTTACTTCCGAAAATATTATAACAAGACAACCACTTTAATATAACATAGATAGATAATAAACAAAATTAAATCACCAGAAACTTTTAAATATGAAGCGGAAAGCGGATTCTGGCAACTGGTCGGGCTACCACTATAAAGAAAAAGTTAAATAATAAAAGATAAAGGGTCATTGACATTAATCCATTCTTAGTGACACTGTATGACAAAAATGACACCTGATGAATGAGTCTAAAACTTTAAATATTCCGTGAACGTGGGCTTTAATACGTTAAATGTACATTTTATAATAAACATTATACTTAAGTCTCTGAGTAAAATTTGCCCGAACAAACTTAAAACAATGGCTAACTTATCCGTTTATGCACCTGCATTTAAGTTTTTATAATTATCGTTTTTATTCGTCTTTGTTGCTATTATCTAAATACAAATAGCCCCTTTTTAATGTGTATATCCGTCAGCATACCTTTTTAACTTAATTTAAGAAAAAAATAGATGTAACTGTTTAAAGAAACATTATTATGGCAAGTTTATGACATAAATTACATCTTTATAAACACTGATATAAGCTCGTCTGTTCCTTAAATAAATAAAAATAGAAACAAAAAGTATGCATCCAAACTGACTCCACCCTGAAGGTCAACGGCCTTAGACGCGTCATTCTTATATTGGCCGCATTTTGGCCGGACGAAACAACGGCAATGTACCTGTCCTTTTCACACCCACTACGAAACATACACAATTTCGTGTGCACAATGAATACCGATTATCTCATTCCGGCGTTCGCTTTTTGAAATTTTGCGTCGATGTGCGTTTTTATGTTTATATGTGTGCGTCACAAAAATTATCTGTCCCGCGCTCTGCGTTGCATTCGAATGGCGTTCGCGCCAAAAATATCCTTTTATTATGAATTTTTATTATATTTTGTATTCAACCGGCGTGCATACGCATACGATGGCATGTATATTAGTATCTATATAAAGGTATTTTTCGATAACATTCTGGTAGGTCACGGATGTTATGCATGTGCGCATGAGCGCTTACGTGTTTCGAATTTCGGTATTCTAATATCGAACCGGATTTTGTTTTTTATGCGCATTTAAGCTAATCTTGTTTCTTATTGGTTGCCAGTTATTTTTGATATCTACATTGCACCTTCTCGCCTTATACATAACGATCTAATTGTTTATGATTACTTGAAATGGTATTTTATAAGAGGTTATGATATAGGCAATCTAATATACCTATTTTATTTTTGTACTTGTCTACAATAGTAGCTCTATTCGGGAACAAAGATCGAGGAACAAGTATAAGGCTCTTGACATGAAACTACCGCAAATTACAGGAGACAACTCAAAAACAACATAATCGGATATTTGTGCCTGTCTTAATTTCCTTTTCATCTCCCACGCATGTCGGCACTATCGTATGACAATCAAACAGCAAATCTAATTAGATTCAAACAGAACGTCCTAAATAAAAACAATAAAAAAAAACTGTTACGGGCGATCGGTTCTCCATAAAATCTCAATGTATAACGCAACTTGTTCACACAAGGTGCTTGACCGACACCACAATAAGAAGAGTCCGTATCCCGTCACCTGCCGCTACAAAAACACAGAACCGACCCGGACCGGTTCGTCCTAGTCCGGTCCGAACCGGCCCGAGTGATTTAATGATAGAAACACGGTTTTTAGGTATGGTCGCACGATTTTTAGATTATGTTTGATTTATGAGGAGCAATTTTTTTCTTCCTGTCAGTATTTATTATTAAATGTACGCATACGTATTAGATAACATAATAATTGGTTTGATATTTCATTAAAATAAATGTATGTTTGTTTTTGAATTTAGATGCCGAGAAAATGACAGTCAGAACCGGACATTTCTGTTTTAAAAAAAAAGTTTAATGGCCGTATTATTGACGATTAGATTCCTATAAGGCCTTAATATTGTCTATAAATTGTTATTAGATGAGACTTGGCTTAATGGTCACCAGTAATGGCATGCATATTCTAAAGTAAGCCGATAATTGTATCATTTTAAATTCAAGGCATTTTTTTACTAACAATGCAACCCTTGTTATGTTACATCTGAGAATAGCGAGCCATTCGAGTCATACATTTTCGTACATTAACATAAAAACGTCCCAACATCCATATTTAGGCAAAAAACACATTCACCTAACGTCAGCCATTTCAGTAATTAATTTAAATGGTTAATTAATTTTATGCAAACCAATACAGTTATATAAATGTATGTTTAAACGAAGCTGAGCGCTAATTGTAAAAATAGCTATTCGCTTCTCGGTCATTACCCCTTCAAACTAGGACCCTCGTAGATTAGCAGGGAAAAAACTAAAATGGCGCATTGTATTGTTTAAAACCAGTGTTGGCATAAAGGGTTGTATTTTCATGATTTTAGTTAGAAAACCGACGTTAAGGCTCCGCCAATAGCCAGCGCCCCTGTCAGCGATAGATAGGGGATGATTTTAATAAAAAAGCAGGAAGCGATTCATAGACAAACACCGAAAGCGCTTTACCGCTTGACTTCCAAATCGCCTCTCAAACACTTATCCTTAACTTATTCACAATCCCGAAACGTTTTACTTGCATCATATCAGCCAACCCGTCTGCCAAGCGTGGCGATTATGGCAAAAACCCCCCCCAATGAGCCCACAACACACCCATATCGGTCGTTGTGGACATCTTTGGGGGAGGCCTATGTCCAGCAGTGGACTTCATTCGGCCGAAATTATTATTATATATCAGCCAAACCATGTCCACTTCTGAACAAAGTCCTCCCCAATAGATTTGCGTAACGACCGGGATTTCGGCAGTGCTGACCACTCTTGGCAAGCGGGTCGGGGAGCACGTGGTGAACGCAGAATGTCTTCTGTTCCTCGGAAGCGCACTTTTAACATTTTACTTAACAATATATAATTATATATTATTAGCAATTTTTCGTATCAAAAATATATAACAACGTAACCAAAAACAATTTTCCGCCGAACACACAGAGTGATCTATCAAGCGCTGTCCGCTGCGGGGGTAAGAGCTGCCCCTAGTCGGCATCTAGGTCCCATCCCGGGCGTTTACACACATTATTGCAGTTTGATGAATTGCGCCGCACGCCTCGCTTACGGTCATTCAACTTGTGAAACGTATCAGCTCGGATATCCTTATGGGAGGTAAACAGAAGATTCGGAACGTAAATATAAAAAAACACATTTTGATTTATAAAAAAAGAAACTATTAATTCAAGATTTTGACTGCGGCAAATTACCTCCGTGTATCGCTTACTGTATTTTATATTCTCGTGGTTTTTTAATCTGAAGGTAGACTTGTTAATACATATATCAGAATCTTCTCTTAGATTATGGCTTCTGTAGAGTATCTTCCACAATTTCGCCAATGTCAAGTATGAAGGCAACGTTGTTCGTTGTGTTTAGATTAATTAATCATTAGGTACATACCCATAAAAAAATTCCAAAAAAAAAAACCCATACATCAGAAGCATAGGAATTATTTCTGTATTTTTAAATGTCATTTTACATTTAGGTGAAGGCATTGTTTTTTCTTATATGCTATTTAAATTTATTAAAGGTTTTATTTTATTGAAGTGGATATAAAATTCTGCGTTGCTATAATTAAGCAAAATACAAAACGGATTCGGCCAATCACAGAGTGCGTTTTTCAAAAGTTCCATTTTTATTTTGTTTTTATCATCATCATATCAGCCACAGGACGTCCTCTACCGAACAAGAACTTTTTTATTGGTGTCCAGTGGAAATTCTTCATGAACTTCTTTCGCCCCGGTGAAGGCCGAAGGGGTATGCCGGACTCCAACCGGCCAAAACCACTGGAGTGGTCATCTTCGGCACCGAAGAGGAGCTCCAAGTCCTCATAAGATCACACTAGAGCCGCCCATTGGTGCCACGCCTTTAGGAACATCTCGGAGAGGATGACAGTAAAGCGGTCACCCCCTCTAGCGGTGGCTGTAAAATGGCCGCCCCCAGGCACTTCTCGGGGAGCATAGTAAAGAACCCCGACGGCGGCACACAGCGCACAGCGAGCCTTGGGGGGATCCTTACGGCCTCCGACATTGATTTCAACAATTGTGTCATCATTTTGGTGGGAATTTGCCAGTACTCAGCACGCTTGGCAGGCGGGTTGGTGAGCACAGAATGGCTACTGTGCCACATAAGTTGCTGCTCATCCCTTTTTGTTGGTAAGGGACTCTACTTAATCGCTTACACCTTGTCCAGTTGGGGAAGTTGGGAGAAATCGAGGGCATGGAGTGGAAGTCGCGCTAGATTTTTTGTGTGATTAATAATATTCAGGTTCTTTGTACTCATTGAATCAGGTCTAATAAGTAGAGCATCATTGATGCCAAAAAAAATAAGTAAAAAAATAGGACTGTTAAGAAATATTTATATTATTATGGAAATTGTATTTTCTGTAAAACAATTAAGAATATATGACTTTCTTCTCCTTCTTTTAGATTATGGCCTCAGAGTATATTCCACAATTTTGCCAATGTCAAATATAAGGCAACGGCGTACGGTGTTTAGATAAAGAAATCTTTACATATTCATAAAATATTTGTCAAAAGTGAAAAAAAAACTACAAAAATATGTCGGCAACGTCGTACAATAAATAAACCTACTCTGTGCTCGTGAATATAACTTTGTTGTCTATTAAAAATATATCATCCGTTTCTTCACCATAAAGTTTATTGGTCATATAATGCACCAACAATAAACACATCTCAAAAAAAAATTGAAATGCGCTGTAAGTCCACTCTATGTCCTCTCTATTCGTCCGATATTTAACCAAGTCGCGGAGTTGCATTTTTGCCATACACGCACTTAACGCTCATGTGTGCGACACACATGCACACACGTATTACGCACACTGGGTGCGTGTGATGGACGCTTTATTTTTTTCCTTACACTCGGTGCACACTGGCCGAAGGAAGTTTTAAGATATTTAAATGATCGAGTCCATTTTTGTGGCGGACTTGCTTGACATTTGAGACAGTGTTGCAAAGGATTTATAAGTATTATATTTTGTAAATACGGTTTCTGGTGGTAGGTTTCTTATTGCAAGACCAAGGTACCACCCCCCCGAGTAGTGCCTGAGGGGCGGCCTTTTTACAGCCGCCTGCCCTCCGCTAGAGGGGGTGACCGCTTTACAGTCATCCCCTCCGAGATGTGCCTAAAGGTGCCGAAGATGACCGCTCCAATGGTTTAAGCTGGTAGGAGTCCGGCATACCCCTTCGCCCATCCCCGTGGCGAAGGAAGTTTCATGTAGAATTTTCACTGGACACCAATAAAAAAAAGGTAGATACCACCCCTCGCTTTACAGTCACCCTCTCCGAGGTGTGCCTATATGCGTGGCACCAGTGGACGGCTCTAGTGTGATCATACGAGGACCTGGAGCCACCCTTAGGTGCCGAAGATGAACGCCCCAGTGGTTTTAGTCGGTAGTAGTCCAGCATGCCCCTTCGTCCTTCCCTGGGGCGGAGGAAGTTCATGTGGAATTTACATGGGGCCCAACAAAAAAAAAATTGGTATCACCCTATTGCCACATATAGATATTCCCCCCAAAGCTGAAGTTGTCGTAGTAGCCTAGCCTAAAGTTGTGTTTAAACTTTAGACATTACTGCGCTCCGGAAGGGCACTGCAGCTAGTGAAATAACTGGGCATAAGAGACTAAATACCTTTACGTCTCGAGGTGACGAGTGCGGTGTGATGCCTCGCAGGCCTAGTCCTGGGTAGCATGACAATTGTTATGGGCGGGCATGTCGCTTACCACCAGGCGAAAGACTTGCTCGTAACCAAGTTATAAACACCAGCTATATCGCCTTTGAAACCCCAACACAGTAACGTCTAAAGTTTAAACACTTCTGGTTGGTGGCAGAATATCTGGCACTGCAGTGGTACTTACGTAAAAGTAGGACGGGAACTGAGTGAAGTTTATGACGTCATTTATATATCGTCACTTATATAAATGCCTGGAGTCGGGGCTTTCTGTCTGTGTTATAAATTACGCACGTAAACCAGAGCACAAAAGGGCTCAAAATATAATTCACACTGGCTCTACGGCGGGCTAAGCACATTGACCTTAAATAAAAACATTTTTTTTAATACCTACATGACGTTTGACAGCGGCGTCTGCGCGATTTACGCCTGTCGCAAACGGTTTGCGACATACACAATCAGCCCACGGGTCGATCCCTCCTTTCGTTACTCTGTTGCTTGACCTATAGAACGAGCATGAGATAACATTACAATAATCAATACTTTTAGTGGTAGTAGCTATATATGAAGCACTCTTCTGGGGTGGTACTACAAGCCTCTGTCTCCCCAACGTGTCTCGCCGACTTCGAGGGATACCTGGACGGGGTGGCGCGCAGCATTCGCTGTAAATGCTCGCCCCGTCCAGTGCTCGTCCTGGGGGACTTCAACGCTCACTAGAACTTGGAGTAACCGTCAGGACCGTCAACAACTTGGAACCGTCCTACTACTAACATTCGGACTATTTATAAGTGTTGCCGAATGGTTTAAAAAGACGCTCAAGTCGTTTGTACTCATCATATCAGCCAAAGGACGTCCACTGCTGAACAAAGGCCTCTCCTTTAGATTTCCACAAGGAGCGGTTACATGCCGCCCTCATCCAACGACCGTTTCACTCACCGATCGGCGAGGTTAAGCAACGCTTGGCGTTGTCAGACTATGAATGGGTGGCCGCATAGTGGTATTTGAACTGAGCGTCTTCGAATTTCGGAAGGCATGAGAAATCATCGGTCCTGGTTGTTGTCATAAGACAACAGTCGTTATGCTAAGTATTTAGGCGGCTTGGACGACAGAACACGAAAGAATAAGAAGACTGGTTTGATTTGATTTGATTTTAGCAAACATATATATAGGTATATATATATATATATATTATCTATACATACATACAAATAAATAAAACTGAAGTGTCTGTTTGTAATATCAAATAAACAGTTTTTTACTAAATGCATATGAAAGTATACGAGTATATGGTACCTACAACAAAAAAGCTATTTGTAATTTTTTTGTCTGTCTGTTTGTTTCCGCTAATTTCCGAAATAGCTGGACCGATTTCTACGGGACTTTCACTGGAAGATGGCTGATGTTATAAGGAGTAACTTAGGCTACTTTTATTATAGAAAAATAATTAGGGTTCCGTGCAAAGAATAAAACCCATGAAATCCAATATACATACTCTATGTCTATGCTGAAGTATTCTAAATTATATATAAATAATCCACTTTCTTTTAAATTAAAGGGTGGGTGAATCCGCGGGTCCCAGCTAGTATATATATAAGTGCCAAAGTGGTTTTACTTGATTTTGTTTTCTTTTATCCTTTAAACAATCTCTCAAAATGAAGACAATTTTAATATTTTCGTTAACACAACACCTACTCCAGCAGTCGGTTAACACAATTGTGTACAGTACCTATTAACGCGTATCAGTTTGTTCGTGATGTCCGTTCGTTCGTCCGTCCGGTAACACTTCCGTCATTCGCATTGTTTGAAACATTTAAATTTTATGACAATCTCATCTCCCGTATTTACTCAAAATAGCACACAGATAATGTAAAGAAAAAAATGTATATAATAAAAAAGCCGCAACCGAATAATATGCGACATAAAAAATAAACCGCGGTACTGTTTTTCAGATAGGATGAAAGGTGACAGTTATGATGCGGGTTCATCATATCGGCCATACAACGTCCACTACTGAACAAAGGCCTCCCCCATAGATTTCCACAACTGAGTCATCATATTGGGGGGAATTTTCCAGTACTCACCACGCTTGGCAGGCGGGTTGGTGAGCGCCGAATGGCTGCTGTTCCACAGAAAGGACGCTGCTGCCCATCCCTCTGGTTTAGATTCTCTTAGGATCGGGAGAGGGCTGATTGCACACGGAGAAGGACGAGACGGCACCGGCGCCCAGGTCCAACACGCCTGAGCCCCCTGCCGTCGTTATATGGTGGGTGGCCAAGGGGATAGCAAGCGCGCAAATTGGGGAGTCTGCGTGCTCACACCGAGCGACCCCCGGGAAGACGGTGGTGCGCACGTAGTCACGTGCCACCGTGTGCTTGGCACAGCGCGCAGCCGCATAGCGAGGCTTGGGGGGATCCTTTACAATCCTCCCCGAGAAGTGTTTGGGGGGCGGCCTTCTTACAGCCGCCTTCCCTCCGCTAGAGGGAGTGACCGCTTTACAGTCATCTCCTCCATGTGTAAAGGCGTGGCACCATTGGGCGGCTCTAGTGACATCTTGCGACGACCTGGAGCTCCCCTTCGCTGCCGAAGATGACCGCTCCAGTAGGTTTAGCCGGTAGGAGTCCGGCATACCCTTCGCCCTTCCCCGGGGCTAAGGAAGTTCCATGCAGAATTTTCACTGGACATGAATAAAGAAAAAGGAGCTCCGACATACCCCTTCGCCCTTCCCCGGGGCAGAGGAAGTTCATGCAGAATTTCCACTGGACACCAATAAAAAGGGCACTTTGAATATGTTCTGAGAGTTAAACCTTAGCACAGAAATCCAATCAGACCACTGAGCTTGCCATGCCATCCGTAGACAACACATTATATTTATCAGTAATCTCTTTTGCTGATATATTCTGTGATTGTTAAACACTCAACATTATCATAATTTAACAGCCAAAGTACGTCCAATGTCGCGTTCCCTGTAGATTTTTGATATCCACGGGAGGAGATGGAGTGGTGCTATATTCTTAATCCAGACATCACACGGAAAACAAATCCGTTATAACAGTTTACCTAACACTCAAAATAATTTAAATATTGATAGATATGGGGCCTGAACTTACTACCTCTCGATCGGCAGTCGACGCCTTTGCCATTGAGCCATTCTACGATTAATTATATTTAGCTTAAAGGTCAGTGGGATGCTATGGAGCTCCGTATCCGTAACCAAAACTCTCGGATATCCAAAATGATTTAATTTCCTTATCCGTAACCGAAATAAATGTTTGGGATAAATTCGGTTATTACGTGGGGCGGAATCCCTGAGCAGAAGACGGGCTGTGTACTGCCATAGACAAGAATGTCCGGGGTTGGCAGATGGTGCCCGCCGTGACATACAAGCACACTCAACGCACACTGTGGTCAATTTGTCCGTAAATTTAGTACATATATGATGAAAATGAATGACCAGAAAATGTATTTTTCATAAAATTTATATAAATAATAGTTACATTCTTTGCTTCTTAAACATCGCATTTCTACAGAAAATCTATAAAAACCACGAACAGTGGGGCGTAGTTAGTGTAAAACATTAAAATCCGTAACCTAAATTATCCGGATATCCGAAATATTTTTAATATCCATATCCGTAAACGAAACCGAAAAAAAATATATTAAACGATCCGTATCCGAAATTCTATATTGGGATGTTACATCCCTGGTCCGTAACATCTTAAATAGAAATACAATTTGCGGTAAAACTATCTCTAAGTCTGAGAGCCTAATATAAAATCTGCTGCAATGGTTGGCGTGGTCTGAATATCATACGCCGTGAGAAGCCATCGTAACACAGAAACGCAAAAAGCGTTAAACAACAAACGGCCCTGAACGGTCACCCTCCCGTATCAGTAGAGTACGCCGCCCGAGGCACGTTCTGGTCGATCCAGACGACAAAATCACGTTAGATCACATAAAGAGACTCGCGTTGTCTCATTCACTTAACATCCGACTGTTTTACCGCCCTCGCCGCCGAGGATGCCCGCCTCACCGACGTCGCGGAGGCCTATCGCCGCGTCACATTCCCGTTCAAGTTAGCACTTCTCCCTCCCGTCTCTTGCTCGCGCCGGCCCGTGCCGAGCCTGTAGTTTTAAATGTCCCCTAATACATTATAAATAATACCGATCCAGCTGTCCCCAAAACAACAGCTTGTTATCCCCAGCAACGCCCTAAGCCGAGGTCCGTGTCCCGCAGGGGGCGCCCTTAGCGTAAGTTGCTTAGTTTTTAATATTAATTTTAAGCCTGGCTGGAGGCCAGAAATGACCGGTTAAGCAACTACATTTCCCATTAATGAATGCGAGAAGCCCACAATAAAAACAAAACGGTCCTGAATTCCGACCGTTTGCAGTTTTGTAGGTGGTCACATTTTCTACCTCCTTCTTGCTCCGGAGGGAAGTGGTTGTTTCCTACACCTTTGCTTTTCTGATTCATTTCCATGCAGGTCCCGCAACAGTTATTCTTCCCTAGGGGACACCGAGCTTCATTGATCGGATTTTTCGCCGGTGATTGCGATAGTAAATTCTGGATTACAGGAGTTGTAGTGGTTGAGATTTGGGTGTGAGTACTTGACCCAATTAAAAAGTCTAGTCTCATGTCCAACAGTGGATGCTCACTGCCCGATTAAGATTATGCAACTTGTAGCGTATCGTTAGCCACTGCGTCATTTGCTTATTGGTATTTAAATATTTCATCTTGATTACTACAAATTTGCATTGTCTTTTGCTGCCGCTGCAGTGTCAAACGACGCAAATATAATAAACCTTATTGGAAGTTATGTATTTGAGCTGTTTGGGATCGAAACGCTTGGGTCATGGGGGCCGAGTGCACATCTGCTTTTTAAAGATATTGTCTAAGAAAAGAAAGAAAGAAAAGAAACGTCTAGCGTTTGGTCAGTTCTTCGCGTGACTAGAAGGCTAGCCTATTTTTTGGACAAAGAATTAGCATTGCCATCCAACGTGGTAATGCTGCCAGTCTTCTTGGAACGTTACCAGTTGACAGCGATGAGGAGGGAGTACTTTGACGCCTAAATGCGCTCCCTTTCTTACAGTCGTTTTTTACATAGTAGTATACTATACTCGTACAATGTATATTTGTAGTTTTAATTGTGTATAAAATATTTATAAATTATTAATATGAATATATTAAGGTTCTTGAGTGGAGACCGCGCACCGCAAAACGCAGCGTGGGCGACCTCCAACGAGGTGGACAGACGATTGGTGAAGGTCACTGGGAGTTGTTAGATGCGGGTGACATGTGACGTTGTGGAAATCTATGAGGGAGGTCTTTGTTCAGCAGTGGACGTTCTTTGGCAGATATTTTATTTTATAAAATACTTTGCCCCACACTAGGATTTCTCCTGTGTCATGGGTGTGTTCAGACACAAATTCCACACACAAAACACCCAGACCCGGAACAACTACCTGCAAATCGTACAAATATTTGTTCCGTGCGGGAATCGAACCCACGACCCGGTGCGCAGCAGCCGACTGTATCAGCCACTGCACCAACCGTGCCGTTTTTTTTTAATGTCATATTTATTTCCTTTTATACTACTATCCCTTTATGCATATTATCTATACAAAATAATTTCGATGTTTCACATCTGCCAGGCGCCCCGCGACGGCACACATTTTTTTCTATAAACGTTCCACTATTCTACGCAACTACTCGTATATAGTTTACACCTTTATACGTGGCTCCCATTGCTAGCTTACTAAACTATAAATATGATAATAAAAAGTAAAAAAATATAAATATTGGTATGAATGACACTGTTCTCGGTAATTAAAACTTGTCGAGTCGATCCTTATGCTTACTGCTATAAGCAGACGTGGTGCAGAACACAGGCGGAAGGAGGGCTTGAACATTATTATTTTATACTAGCTGGGACCCGCGGTTTCATCCGCGTTTTCACCCGCGTTTAATTTAAAAGAAATTTAGAGTACTTAGACATAGACACTTGACATAGAATATATATATTGGATTTCAAGGGTTTTATTTTTTTGCGCGGAACCCTAATTATTTTTCTAAAATAAAAGTAGCCTAAGTTATCCTTATAACATCAGATATCTGCCAGTGAAAGTCCCGTCAAAATCCGTTCAGCCGTTTTGGAGATTACCCGGAACAAACAGACAGACAGACAGACAAAAAAATTAAAAATTGCTTTTTTGTTATAGGTAACGTATATACTTTCATATGCATTTAGTAAAAAGCTGTTATTTTGACATTACAAACAGACACTTCAATTTTATTTATTTGTATAGATAAACTGGTGTTAATGCGAAACTACCTTTGAATAGCTGATGTTTCGAAAACGTTGCACCGATCGTGGTCACAAGCAGACTGATGCAGCTAGATCACTTCGTTTATGAGGTAGATTTATGTTCATCTCCCCCGTTTTTGCTTTATTTATTTTAGGACCGCGACACGCTACTCTATCTGTGCCTGTGAATAGCGAGGTTGTGTAATTAAAACATAAATAATGTAAGCATTGGCATGTCATTGTCAGTTGTTCTTCGTGACATTAAAAATTCGATCATGTACTTAAGGCCAATTGATGTCAATGTACTTAGATTCTAATTGGTGTATGAAGAAGAAAATTACATCAATCACACTCTCCCTCCCATAACTCGTGGCCAATATTGAGGCGTACCTACCCTTCATTTCGGTACAGACTCCTCCAATTATAACCATGCCCGTTCACGTGTTGACTAAATTTAATGAATTTTAACACATTTCTGTTTGACGCACGAAGTTCAGTTGGTTTTCGAAGAGTTTCTGGCTGTAAAAGTAATCATACTGGAGAGTGGAACCACACGCTTTGTAGAAATAATAGCCAGCCCACGCAGTGCACTCCTCTAGCGTGCAATGCAATGCGGTATCCTGGGGTGCAATTCCTTAAGCTCAAACATCCATACATCTTTGAATATAGAATCGAAATAACGGTGTAAAAGCATTTTGGTTTTAGCTAAGACATGATTGAAGCTATTCAAGGACACGTTGCAGACGAAGACGTCCAGTCTTAGCGAATACCAAATGGGATTATCAACATTATTTCAATTCTGGGGTGCAATTCCTTATGCTCAAACATCCATACATCCTTGAACTCAGCATTGAAATAACGGTGACAACCCTATTTGGTATTCCCTAAGACTCGTCCCCATGGCTCACCGTCTGCAACGTGTCCTTGAATAGCTTTAATCATGTCTTAGCGAACAACAATTTGGTTTTACACCTTTTTTTTAAATCTGTATTTAAGGATGTATGGATGTTTGAGCTTGTGACGAAGTCATCCTTCATCTTCATTTCAATCAACCTCTTTCATGACTTCATACCTTTTACTTCCATCACTGTCCACCTCACGATTCATTCTTTATTCAAATCAAAATTCGAATTTATGTGACGTAGAGCCGCTCTTCATATTTTGATCATTATCATTAGACATTCGATTCTGAACGCTAGTGGTTCAACACACAGCTGTCGCTCTGACCAATAGTCTCCTGCAATATAACAATTACTTATTTTTAACTAGCTTAAATATTGTGTTTATAAGCTATATTTGAAATATATAAACATCACCATGAAGATGAAGTGTTGAAGTTGTGAATATCAATATACCTATATAACATATATGCTACGTTTCATTGAATCACAATAACTGAACTCCGTTACTTGCTGCCGTGGAGAGAGCCTCCTTGTTGAGCTAACCGGGAAGGAACACGGAGGGAGGCACTCCGCGACAAGCTTAAGGAATTGCATCCCTGTATTCAAGGATGTATGGATGTTTGAGCTTAGAGAATTGCACCCCTGGTCGCTATCACAGTGGTGCGTTGCCGACCGAAGGCGTACGATGGAATGCCTTCTGTTCCGGTACATTCACTGGATGTTCCTACCCTTCAGCTGTAACACAACTACGTTCACACATACTTGTCATGGTGGGTGAAACAGAACTGCAAGACCACTCTAGTCCTTTACATGGAACTCTACTACCACTGAAGGATGAAACTACTTGTCATGCTTCACGGTCCGTATAAATAATATTATCCCACGACGCGTTGTGGCTTCGTGCGATTGCAACGAGTCTTCCGCGTGGCACATAGCACGACCCCCATCTCATGCCGTAGGTGTCCTAAAAAGTGACAAAAGAATTACTCAACTGTGATCGTCAACCAGCCTGCCAAGCGTGGCGATTATTGCAATATCCCTCACACACACAGGTCATAACACAAACCCATACCGGTCGTTGGGGTGATCGGGTGACCTTTGAGGGAGGCCTATGTCCAGCAGTGGACGTATTTCAGCTGAAGCGATGATGATGAGTGCATCGATATAAATTACACCTTATGGATGAACGAAAAAACCACAATGATTTTATTTCAGAAAACGCAGGGTGGGGCGAGCTTGCAAGGCCGCTGCCTAGGGGCGCGAAAAACTAGGGGTAGTCTGTCACCAGAACAGAAACAGGCCCGAGCGACAGCACGTGGTGCTCTTCGCGCGCCATTCTGAAGGAATGTGCGGCCGGCTAGGTCACACGGAGACGATGCCCATCAGACCAAGTGATGGACCGATAACGGCCAGGGGTGCGGTCTAATACTGACAAGGCGATCACCTCACCCTTAGCCAGAGGTGACTGGACGGATACCGTGGGGTTTGAGCCAGTAAGAGTCCGGAATCCACCTCTCCCAAGGTGAAGGAAGTCCATGACATATTCCCCACGGCAAAAAAACCATGGGGCCAGGACCAGCGATATGACAATGGTCAATTCAGACGGATTTTTTCAAATCCGTCTGGTAGCGCGTTCAAACAAACAAACAAACTTTTCAGCTTTATTAAATTAGTATAGATAATTAATACTTGTTAGTAATATTAAGTTTAGCCTATGAACAGCTATTTACTCGTATATGATTAATCTATCCTAGATTTAATGTCTCATTGACATTTTTCGTGACATTTTTCGGTAACCTAAGCAAAGTGATGTTATAGCCCATTAAAACTAAAATAGGATAAATCCACTTTTAATTTTAAATTTTATCTAATACAGATAGTCATTAAAAAAATACATAAACATGACTTCCTACAAAACAGAAAATGTCCATCGAGAGCTGCTTGACCAACTGCTATCTGAGTCCGGATTGGTATGCATCAGGTCACCTCCGGTGTCTTCTGAGTCATCCAGTAGTATAAAAAGCAGTGAAGAACAGGGTTGGTAGACCAACAGCTAAGGTAAACGGTAAAGAGAATGTGGAAGAGTCAGTGGATCAGGAAGTAATTACATTTTAGCTGTTTTAGTTGTGTTGCCGTGTGGTGCCGGCTCAGAATACCACCACCCAATTTCCTCCCGTGGGTGTCGTAAAAGTCGACTAAGGGATTAGCCGGAGGATGGGCAGCAGCGTCCTTCGAGTATATTAACAACTCAACTGCGATCGCCAACCCGTCTGCCAAGCGTGGCGATTATGGCAAACCCCCCAATGAGCCCACAACACACCCATATCGATCGTTGTGGTGATCTTTGGGGGAGGCCTGTGTCCAGCAGTGAACTTCATTCACCACACGTGAGCCGACCCCACACGTCGTCATGATCGCGAAGTCAGAATTCTCGCGATCATGTGTACGCCAATGCAGGATTCCCAAGCGTATTATAAATGGTTGCCGACTATAATGCCCGTAAGGATTGCCCTACATCGAATAATCATATAAACTCAGCCTTCTTTAGTCCTTTTCTTTTTTTATCGTGGGGAAATCCTCGTGGACTTCCTTTGCCTTGGAAAGGGTGGAGGAGCCATGTCAGACTCAAACCGGCTAAAACCCCACGGTTTCCTTCTTCTTACCTCTAGCTGGGGTTGAGGTGTACGCTTTAATTGCATTAGACCGCGCCCCCGGCAGGAGCCTTATCTAGTCCTCGTATACTAGTCTCATTAGTGCCCGTCATTCGGACATTGTTGTAAAATACTTTTCTCGTGTTTCAAGTGTAATGAAAGATCTTATCATACACAACAATCCCTTGCAACACATGGCAAAAGCTACAATCAATGTTTCAACGATTCCCTCTCTTAATTTGTACCTTCTAGGTCCAACCGTGGAAGAAGAAGAAGCTGCAATAGAGGTTGTTCTCGAAGAAGAAACGAAGGTTTCTTCCGAGGAGGAAGCAGTCGAGGAGTCACCTCACATATTCCCCAGTCCATCGCTACGACGTGTCCTGCCTGATAAAGTGAGAACGATTGAGAAACAGAACAGGTATGAAGATGGAATATGCGTTATGCGAAACGCAATCGTTGTGTGAACGTAGGTAGTCTTCGTCCTATTTTAGCCTTACTACACAAGGGATATGGTTATGGTGTCCGGCGGGCTGATTAGCTAAAAACAGCAACAGCAGACGCGATAGCAGCTATCCCGCAGCCAAGGATCCACCGGTGGCAAAGCGTCAACAAAATTGGTATTACGTAAGGCATCGCCCGCCTGTCGCTATTGTGGAAGATGGATAGTTACTAACGCCAGTAGCCACCAGTGGAACTAAAAATAATGAACGTTTTTAATTCATTGATTGTCCGACAGAGGCGCGTCCGAGTTCTTCGCCTGTTTAGTCGCTATCTGCAAATAGGTAATACCAAATTGACGTTTTTTTAATTTTTTGATTTTTTATAATCATATTATTTAGTCAAAATATTACATGGATTTCAAAATCTATCGATTCTATTAAGTAGCGATTCTGAACAAACTCCTTTCAGTTTTAGTATATACTATGTTGCATATTGCTCATCTTCAGGAAGAGCAGAGTTAGCCCACTGCCCAGAAAACGTATCACAACACGGAAATATGACTCCAGCACTGCTAGGATTTGCAGTACAACACTTAACATAGAATCTCTTTAAATGCCGATTGCCCGTTATCGCCTAGTTAGACAAGCGAGTCTATGAACGCAGTAGCCCCGTTAGCTGTTGCTCAAGTGACGCTGAGCCGCGCTGAGCAACTTTCGTGGTGATCGATCAAACTACGCCGAAATTTAATATTCTCAAAAAGATACACCAACATCTGTTTTTACATATACATACATATAGAAAATTGAGATTATAATGTTGATTAATATAAATGATATTGATATAATGCATAGTAAACGATATAATACGAATAATGTCGGTCAATAATATAATGATAATTAATTCGTCATGACAGTTAACGGCTGTCCTGACAGCCGACACTCTTCCACGAGCATGAGGCATGAATCAGCTTCGCTGAGCTTAATCGTGGAAGGGATTCAACGACCCGTTAGACAAAGGCTTTAGCATATGATATGAGTTATGTATGTAGGCTTCGGGGTATAAAATAATTGCAGAAGAACTGAACCAAATGTATATTTCTAAGACAGAATACAAACCCAAAAAGCTTTTCGGGAGCAACTTTCAACTGTTCGTCGTAGCCGTCGTTCGTCTTCCTTCTTTCTTTCTCATAGCCCTTCCCTTCAATTCAATCAGCTTGAACCCGTTTTGTGTCCGGATTATAAATATAGCACCACTCCATCTCCCGTGGAGTTCGTAAAAGGCGACTAAAGGACTCTAAACCAGAGGGAGGGGTAGAGCGTCCTTTCTGTGGAACAGTAGCCATTCTGCGCTTACCAACCCGCCTGCCAAGCGTGGTGTGTACTGGCAAATTCCCCCCAATATGACGACACAGTTGTGGAAATCTATGGCGGAGGCCTTTGTTCAGTAGTGGGCGTTGTATTGCCGATATGATGATGACGATGAATACGTTCACACATTAATTTTACATTTCCTATAACATTTGGATACACACCTAATCCCACATGTATTATGTGGGTTTTTTATAGAATCTACGTGCTACCAGAAGTATTTAACACCAATATCGATCCTCAAGCAATACCTAAGATCGCAAACACAGCACAACAGAAGAACATAGAGACCCTGGCGGACATAGTCGGATGTAAGAAGTATAAGAGCAGTTTGGCGGAGTTCTGGTTCCTGGATACTCTAGCTAATTTACTCAGAAGGGCACAAGAAGACGCGTTAGATAGACGTAAGTAGCCACTAGTCATAGTCCGCTAGGGATCGGGAGAGGGCCGATCCCGCACGGAGAAGGACGAGACTGCGCCGGGGTAACAACCGCCCAAATACAACGTGCCTGAGCCTCTGCCGTCGCTTTATGGCAGGAGGACTCGGGGGTCAAGGTGCGTAGATTGGGGAGTCTGCGTGCTTATACCAAGCGACTCCTGGGAAAAGGGTGGCGTGACGTGGGCACGTGCCGCCGTGTGTGCAGCACAGTGAGGCTTCAAGGATTTTCTTTACAATCCTCCCCGAGAAGTACCTGGGGGGCGGCATTTTTACAGCCGCCTTCCCTCCGCTAGAGGGGGTGACCACTCTACAGTCTTCCCTCCGAGATGTGCCTAAAGGTGTGACATCATGGGCGGCTCTAGTGCGATCTTACGTGGACTTGGAGCCCTCCTCGGTGCCGAAGATGACCGCTCCAGTGGTTTTAGTCAAAGTCCACTACGAGATGGACAAACTACCTGTTGGAGGTAACTGGAAGTCGTTGGATGCGGGTGGCATGTGACCGGTCGTTGTGGAAATCTATGGGGGAGGTCTTTGTTCAGTAGTGAATGTCTTTCAACAGATATGATGACAACAACCCGAACCAACAGTTTTAGGTGCCCTCCGAAACACGAAGCCCTCAGTTCAAATACCACTATGCGGTCACCCATCCATATACTGACCGCGCCGAGCGTTGGTTAACCTCACCACTGGATTACCGTTCAGCGAGTCCAACTGGCTATGAGAAATCGGTGTGTGGAGGCCGCACATATGCGATGTAATATAGTGGCATCAATGAGGCTTTGTCGCGAGTCGCTCGTCCGTAAAGATTTCCCTAATTGTAATAGATGCAACCCAGAGGAACAGCCAGGCAGTTAATAGTCAGTAGTAATAGTTACTTCGTTTCACACTGTTTACAATTAGGTATAAGAAGGTAATGCAAATTTATAAATCAATAATATTTCAGCGACGCAGGCAATTTTGATATTATGGTTCTGTGAGTGGATGAAGGAGATGCAATACTTCGATGCTGCCGACAGAAAACGCATGATGAGACGATTTCAGGTGTATACCCTGTCTGAGAGACGGTATTACTTTAAGATTTCGACAGTTATATCGTTGGAACAGAAATAAAATAAAATTATGTACATTTTTCATGGAAATAAATGAATGTATAATTTCGTCTGGTGTCTAGATTAAGAATATATAACACCACTCCATCTCCTCCCATGGATGCCTGATAAGGGACTCTAAACCTGATTGATTGGTTGGTTGGTGCAGTAGCTGATACAGATCTGCAGGTTGATGTTCCGGGTCTGGGTGTATTGTCTGTGGAATTTATGTCTCTAAACGCACCCGCAACACAGGAGAAATCCTAATGTGGGGCAACGTTAAAAGGCAGCAGCGTCCCTTCTATGGAGCAATAGCTATACGGCACTCATCAACTCACCTTTTTTTTTTATTTTTTTTATTTTTTTTTTTTTTTTTTTATTTATTTATCTCAAACACAACTATCATTACAGGAATATCCCAATACGGTAGTGTGGTCCTTAATTTTATTTTAAGTAACATAACACATACAAAGCAACTTTAGTAAACTCATTCAGAGAGCAGAAAAATAAATCTATCCTATCAGCAATGTCATTGAGTGTATGCAAGGCGCGCGTCATTGGCGCTTTGCCTAACATGTTAGTTCGTCCGCGCGGTACCGCGAGTAACCGCGGCCGCCGCCGCCTCAACACGTAATTGTCTGGCACATACAAGCAAACCCCCTTCAGTATACACGGATTATGTGTTTTACCACGCAATAACTTAAAAATATATGTGATAAGAGCCAAGTCTCTTCTCGTTTCCAACTTGTTATACCCAACCATGCCTAGAACAAACAACGTTGGGTACATCAAGGGATAGAAAGGATAGACCCCGTAAAGTTTCATATACAAGTACCTAGTGAATTTGTTTTGTATGCGCTCCAACATGAGACTATATTTAGTCTCATGTGGAGCCCATATTACGGCATTGCACTCCAACCGACTTCTCACGAGAGCATTGTACAGTACTTTAATGGCTTTAAGGTTCGTAAAACCCTCCACCCGACGAAGTATGAAACCTAAGCTGCTGTAGGATTGTTTACATACTGTAATAATGTGTTCTCGGAATGTCAATTCAGTGTTCAGGCGTACCCCTAAATCGTGTACTATTTCTTTCCGGTCCATTAGTGTACCGTCCAGCTCGTACCCATGATGCCGTGGTGCTCTCATTCGGCTAAAAGTTATGACCGAACATTTTTTTATGTTAAACTGTAGTCTATTTATCCTACTCCACTCGACTACTCTGTCTATGTCCCGTTGTAATCGTACAAAGTCATCATCTTCTTTGATGGCCATAAAAAGCTTAAGATCATCTGCGAATAAAAGACACGTGGCATCTTTGACGATATCTGGCAGGTCGTTTATCATGACAATAAATTGCAACGGCCCTAAATTACTGCCTTGACTTACTCCAGATCTAGTATAGTAAGGCTCAGATTTATAACCCCCATATTCAACAAATTGCCGGCGATCCCTCATGTAGCTAGCAAAGAACTGAAGCAATTTAGGAGTACATCCCACTGCCGCCAGCTTCGATAATAGGATGTCGTTATCTACCATATCGAACGCTTTCCTGAAATCAAAATAGGCGGCGTCGACTTGTACTCCAGCATCGACATAAGGGACCACATCCGTCATGAATTTCAGCAAATTACTAGTCGTACTGCGGGCCGGTCGAAAACCATGCTGGGAGTCCGACAGTAAACCCGATACTTGATCGAATACACATCTCTGTATAGTAGATTCAAAAACTTTCGCTGGTGTTGACAGTACTGCTACCGGCCTATAGCCACTTATGTCCGATTTCATGGCGCCTTTGGGTACTGGGATTACACGTGTGGTTTTCCAACGCTCAGGAAAACATGACGCTTCAAGGCACACATTAAACAGATGTAATAACGGCTTCGCTAGAACTCCCCGGCAGTCCCTCACAATAAAAGCGGGAATACCGTCCGGTCCCGCGGAGCGTTTTGGTTTAAGTCGAGTTAGTGACTCCAGTACCTGGCTGATTTCTAGGCGACCGATATGAACACGCTTGCTGCTTCCGTAAGTAGATGATGTCACTGCTGCTTCTACGCTCAGTCGGGGTTTCTGAATATCGTAAACAGAATAAAAATAACGCGCAAACTCTTTAGCACAGTCAGACTCCGATAAAATATTTCCATCTTTGCTAATTTTGTTACGATTAACCGACCCTTTTTTAGCCCTGACATAATCCCAAAATGATCTTGGATCATGTGTAAAATGTTGCTGAACCCACTCCTGGTGCTGTTCATGAGCACGCGATATCATAATTTTAACCATTGCCCTATACTGAGAAAACATTTCATAATGACTACTCACCCCACTTTTTTTATACTGTTTATGAAGTCTCGCTTTCCTTTTAATGTTGTGAATAATCTCACTCGTGTACCATTCTGGGTACTTGTACCTAGAATCTACACGACTTTGCCTTTTTTTAGGAACACATCTATCCATAATTGTATTTATACTGTCATAAAAATAATTAATTGTCTCTTCTGGGGCCTGTATATTATACATCGGACTCCAATCGTTTGATAATAGCGATGAGTATAATAACTTGTAATCAGCTTTAGCAAAATTCCATTGCGGCCACAATTCACTCGCTTTTGCAATATCGGGACTCGCTGTGAAGACGTCGGCCTGGGTGGGTTCCGCGCACTCGCATTTGCCCACTGAGACGCATATCGCGAGTGGCGGATGGTGCGGATCCACTGGCACTAGTGCTTCATCCGCCTCACTCACACGCACCTCACCCTCACTCAATGACCACATTACCAAATCCAACTGACGTCCATTACAGTTAGGTACCTTATTACTCTGAATGAATTCACAAAAAGAAAGAAAGTATTCATAATAGTTGATCACATTAACATTACAAGAGTGCAAATTAAAATCTCCTATAACAATAACACTCTTATACCTAACACATAACTGTTCTATAACTCTAAATAAAACCATGTACTCGTTTTCGGTACTGTTCGGTGGTATATAGACTACACAACACAGAAATAAAAATCTATTACGCGAATGCACGGTAGCACAAACCAGTTCAAATGCGCATGTATCGATGTTGACGTCCCCAGGTACCGTTACTTTCCGTAGTTCAATCCGGTGTGTGGCCACGAGAAACGCGCCTCCTTGTTTTCTTCCATCCAATCGGTCGCATCGATATTGATATCCAGTGGAAATCCTACATGGAACTTCCTTCACCCCGGGGAAGGGTGAAGGGGTATGCCGGACTCCTACCGGCTAAAACCACTGGAGCGGTCATCTTCGGCACCGAAGGGGGGCTCCAGGTCCTCGTTAGATCACACTAGAGCTCATCAACTCACCTGCCAAGCGATTCACCCCAAAATGACGTTGTTCAGCAGTGGACGTAATTTGGCTGATATGATGAAGTGAAAGTAAAATCACAGTGAAGAAGATCTACATATTTCTGCCATCTGACATTAGGACGAGAAAATCAATTTTGCCTAAAACAATTAGATCAGCAATTTAGACGTTTGCAAATCGTCAGTCCGTATGACTGGATACATACATGTCGGGTTACCTAAAAAGACAAGTCTTTAACCAGTGTGTTACCAGCAATGACATGGCACAGAGACGTATCAAGTCACAGTTTATGGTGACAATGGGCAGGTCATATTACTAGTAGAACTCATGGCCGTTGGGGCAAGAAGGTTCTAGACTGGAGACCGCGCAACGAAAAACGCAGCGTAGGACGAACTCCAACGGATGGACCGATGGTGAAGGTGGGATTTTTGAATGCAGGCCGCATAGTAGTGGATGCCCTTCGACTGATAATATACAGATTTCATTAATATTGTGCCTATAAGTGCTGATATAACTATACTGCGTAAACCTCGATCCCATCAGTGGTGCGTTGTTCTTACCTTCATACAAAAGACGGTAAAAAGAATGGACTAAGATTGGGGATTTGGGATTTGAATGGATAGTGTGATGACGGCAGCGTAAGCGAACTCCTTCTTTTATTTAGACGCTGGTGATCACAGGACGTTCTGAGGTGCCGACCTGCAGTAGTTGTTTGGGCTTAAACAACATGTTCACGATTATAATATAAAAATGCTTTTTTATAATAATAGATATTTTCCAATATTTACTTACCTCATCAACATTTCGGCCGAATGGAGTCCACTGCTGGACACAGGCCTCCCCCAAAGATCACCACAACGTCCGATATGGGACTGTTGTGTGCTCATTGGGAGGTTTTGCCATAATCGCAACGCTTGGCAGACGGGTTGGCGATCGCAGTTGAGTTGTTAATGTACTCGAAGGACGCTGTTGCCCATCCTCCGGCTAATCCCATAGTCGACTTTTACGACACCCACAGGATGACATGGGGTGGTGGTATTCTGAGCCGGCACCACACGGCACTATCTACCTCATACATGCTATTATAATTAAATTTCAGGACAACATGCTGGCAGCAGCAAGAGTCCTAGCCAAGGTAGACCATCTCCCAACTCCAGCAGAAGCCGGAGTATACTACAAGTCACTAGAAGATACTGAGGTTCTGGAGGCTACTTCCGTACACAAGGAGTCCAAACATCTAGTGACATTCGAAGGAGCGATATACGAATGCTGTCTGAGAGATCTCACGAAGATAATTCATTATATCTTCGATCTGTGAGTTGCTGAATTTTTGTTAAGGCGTAAGGCCTCGTTACTCAACCTGCGGCCAATAGGCATTATGCGGCCTGCCAAGCTTTTGTGTGCGGCCCGAAAATATAGTGAAAATTCAAATTTTGTGAATGTGAATTTTATAATGGGTATAAAAATACTTGTAACATTTAAAACGTATATATTATGTAATGTAACGAGTGCAGTAGGTGACTGTCATAGACAAAAACTCGTTTGAGTTGAAGCTGAACTTTTGTTTAACAGTTTACATCATTTGCAGTTCAATAAAATTATTAGTGGTTAAAAGTAAAGTATTCATGCACCATAATTTATTGCACGCGCAGATGTAATATGAAACGCGTTCATATTACATCTACAAGTATTTTACGAAATAAAAAGTTCTCAATAACAATTTTACAGGATAATCTGAATGGAATTAGGAATCTGTATGCCACATACAATAAAAACAAAAATAGCTTTTTTTTTCGTGTCGAATCTAATCTAAAGTCTACTTTTTGTCCAGTTTCAGTACAGAATACCAATACAATCTGGTCCGTTCAGTCTTCACCTTTACTCCAGAGTACATACATATAGATGCACCATATCAGATACAGAACCCGAAAAGTTTATACACACCGCTAAAGATTAAAAGCAAGAAGGTGGAGAAGTCACCTAAGAAAGAAAGTAAACCTGCATCTGCTAAGGCAAAGAAGAGGGAGGCTGAGACTGAAGAGTATTTGGCTTTGATGGAGGTTAGTTTCGTAGCAAGATTAAATTATATAAAACTCCTTATTCCACACTGTAAATAAATAAATAAATTATAACCAGGGGTACTGCTTTACGATTGACGCGGGCTACTTTTTTTTATTAACCTGGTGGAAATACATCTTGTACTTCTTCCACCCCGGGGACCTTCCCCTTGGAGGGGCATGCCGGTCGCCTACCAGCTCAAACTCACTCTAGGTGCGGTCATCTTCGGCACCGGAGGGAAAGGGAAGGGGTTTTTACAGGTTAAAAGTCCTGTACAAAATGAGACCCTACCTTTCTGAAGAACTTCGAATTCGACTTGTGGAATGCCTCATTTTATCAAAACTTAATTATGCCGACACCGTCTTTGGCCCACGTTTGCTTGCCCGTACTAACAGACTTATACAAAGAATACAAAACGCCTGTGCCCGGTTCTGCTTCTCTATACCACCACGAAGTCATGTAACACCGTATTTTAATCAACATCTTATTCTTAAAATGAAATCACGACGCAAGTTACATTTAGCATGTCTTCTGTTTGGCGTAATTAAGTTCAAGACGCCGTCATATTTGTATGACAAACTCTCATGGGTGTCAAGTACAAGACAGTGTACCCAACAACTGTCAACCCCGCAGCATGGCACTGCAGCATTCAGAGGTAGCTTCCGATACGCCGCAACAAAATGTTGGAATAATATTCCACCGCCGATCAGGAACTTAAAATCTGTTTATAACTTTCGTTTTCACTTACGAAAATACCTCATCGATTCTCAGAAAAAGCTGGTTAATGTGAATTTGAATGCTTCTTTCATATGATTTCGTCAGCGTCAGCAAGTAATAAAATAATAAAATATAATTTATACGGTAAGTATGTAAATAATAATAACACTTACTTGGTGGATTTAGCGTGATTTTCATAATACGTATGGGTTTCTCATAATACAACAATGAAGCACTTGTAACACGTCTTGCATTATTCCTCCTGAGTCCTGGGATCTTTTTGTGACAGAAATAAAATATGTAACTGCCTTGCAATCCAATTAGCAACATAATAGTTTTTTTTTTTTGAACTTATTTTGGCGAGGGTATAAATGCATTTATATTTTTATATATTTTAAAATAGTATATATAGTTTTCAATCCCGTATCTTACTATTGATTTTATTTATGTACCAAGAACGAGTACGACACATAAGGTTTTCATTTTATTATTAAAAAAATGTGCTACCTGACATCTGTATGCCGCTTCGGGTGCCAGCTGAAAACCAGCGCTAGGCATCACTGCCTGGCATAATGCTGAGCTGGACGCCTATTTGGCACAGACGTGAGACACATGATTGCTCATATCTAATCCTTTTGTATAATTTTTAATTTCTACAAGCTTTTTTTTGTGTGCTGAACCTATGTATACTGTTTTGTAATACGTGTCTCATATATCTGTGACAAATAAATTATTTTTCTTTCTTTTCTTTCTTTCTTTCTTTCTAATATCACACTAGAGCCGCCCATTGGTGCCATGCCTTTAGGCACATCACGGAGGGGTAACTATAAAGCGGTCACCCCCTCTAGCGGAGGGAAGGCGACTGTAAAAGGTCGCCCCCGAGGCTCTTCTCGGGGAGGATTGTAAAGGAACTTAACTTGGGGGGACCCAAGCCTCGCTTTGCGCTGTGCTGCGCACACGGCGGCACGTGTCCACAGGCGCACCGCCGTGTTTCCTCGGTGTGAGCAGGGAGTCTCCCCAATCTGCGCGCCCGCGACCCCTGAGGCCCACCACCATGTAGTGACGGCAGGGGGCTCTGGAGTGATTTATATTTCCTTTTGTCCTGCAGCTAAAAGCTAGAAGTGAGAAATATTTTGAGGAGCAAGAAGAGCTCGACAAAGAGGCATGGAATCGCAAGAGCCACATTCTACCCCTGGCATATGCTGCTACTGATGAGTTCTTCAATAAGTACTGGCCTCCACCACCACCAGATCCAGAACCTGAACCCTCAGTTGAATCTAAGGGCAAGGGAAAAGGAAAGGGGAAGAAGTGATAGTAAAAAGGGATAGTAGCGGGTAAGACGGGATAGTCATAGGTAAGGAAGGATAATACCTGTAATGGAATTGGGCCGTAAACTAATTATATAAATAAAGATATGCTTATGTAGTTTAAGAGTCGATTCATTGCTCATTTTCTAAAGTAAAAACCATATAGAGCGATAGCAACTTTTTATTACGGTGCCATCTCCTATCGCAATTCCACAATCAAGAGGCTATCAACATAGTATTTAATCGTCATTAATAATAACTATTACGCGCTTTTATTGAAATATGAACCTCCGTGGAGGCCTCCTCTGAGTGGTGTGATCTTTCTGCGGGTGTTCCTCAGGGTGGTGTCCTTTCGCCTCTTCTTTTCTCTATTTTTATTAATACCATCACTACTGTTATAGCTTCACATTATCATCTCTATGCAGACGACTTGCAGCTATATCGGCATTTTAAAATTGAAGATTTTCCAGAAGCCATTGATGCCATTAATAATGACCTGCGGAATATCAACCAGTGGGCTAAATCTTTTGGCCTTTTAGTAAATCCAGTAAAATCACAAGCAGTCATTATTGGTGGTAGACATTTTTACAGTCTTATAGATCACCAGTCTCTTCCCTTAGTGCTATACGACTCTGTTCCCATACCCTATTCGAGAAGTGCTAAGAATTTGGGCGTCTCTATAGACTGTCACCTGTCTTGGGATGTTCACGTTGCTGAGGTTAGCCGGCGTGTATATTGCTCGTTGCAGTCACTCAAACGCCTGCAGAAGTTCCTGCCATTTCAAACAAAAATTACTCTTGCCCAATCTCTTCTTCTTCCACTTCTAGACTATGCTGATGTCTGCTTTCTTGATGCAAAGGAGGATCTTCTGAATAAACTCGAACGTTTGCAGAATTTGTGTATCCGCTTCATTTTCGGTCTTCGAAAATACGATCATGTGTCGGAATTTCGGGTGCCATTGAAGTGGCTACCTATTCGGCAACGTCGAGATACTCACATTCTATCTTTTCTCTTTTCTGTTCTTCATAATCCGAATTCTCCTGCATATCTTCGCGAGCGCTTTGAGTTCCTTACCCCCAGGGGGAAACCTTGCCGCACGGTCTCTTCTCTTCTACTCCGTACTCCTCGTCACACTACAAGTTATTACGATAAATCATTCACTATACGTGCAGTGCGTCTTTGGAATTCGCTCCCACATTCGTTGCGTGATAGCCCTTCCTTGGAAGCTTTCAAGAGAAGAATTAAGGATCATTTCCTCTCAGTATAAATTAATAGTATGTATATATTATGTATTATTATTGTTGTAAATATATATATATATATATATATATATCTATCTATATATATATATATCTATCTATATATATATATATTTATAACATACGTAATATCTTGTATTGTATATTTATATCCATGTTTTATTTATATAGCTAATTTATGTTAAGCTTATCCCTATTATATGTATTGATAATAAATCATACTTTATTCGTGTTGTACACTTGATTCTCTCCTCATATAACTCTATCGCTCAAAGGTTTGCTGTTAGAGAACTCAATATTGAGTTAAGCTCGCCTAAGTACGTCAATTTTTTTTGTTTTGTTTGTTTATACATTGAAGATATGTGTACAATAAAGAATTAAGAATTAAGAATTAAGAACATTTACAAAATGATATCATGAGAATTTAAGTAGAGCCCATAGCTCTTTATAATTAAAAAAAATACACGCTTTTTATTAGCTTGACCTACATCGTCGGCGTAGGTGGAGAACTAAACAAATAACACTTTCAAAATTTACTTTTCTGTATTTCCTTGTACCCCAACAAATGCCGCACCTTTTAGTCTTATATACATTTGAATAACTGAAATCACTAAAACAATATCTTAATTTAATGAACCAGATTGAAAAATATAGTTATATTCACTATAAAGAGAAGCAAAAATAATAACTCGAAAAAATAAAATTACTCTAATTTATCTTTACTTGAGCAGCGAAATAATTGAACACGTATTTTAATTTTGCCAATAAAACATATGACATGTCCATGTCAATAAAGTTGAAGCAGAACTAAATAAGGTTACTTAAATTGTCAGTTATGAGATTTGAAATGTATTTCATACGTAAACAACCGAGAGGAAAAAATAATTAATATCATTATAAATTCCGAAAATTTGGTAGTGAAAAAACTGGATAACTTACATTTTTTTTTCTTAGTGACAATAAGCCTTTAAAAAAATATCCAAAAAGATGAAAACGATAAAGATATACGACATATAAAAACATTGGATTGTAAATTTATTATTTCAAGTAAAGTTATATGAATTAATGCGAACAAAACCCAGTCTCGTGATTTCGGCCGAATGAAGTTCACTGCTGGACACAGGCCTCCCCCAAAGATCACCACAACCACTGATATGGATGTGTTGTGGGTTCGTTGGGGGGTATTGCCATAATCGCCACGCTTGGCAGGCGGGTTGGCGATCGCAGTTGAGTTGTTAATGTACTCGAGGGACGCTACTGCCCATCCTCCAGCCTTAGTCGACTTTTACGACACCCATGGGAGGAAATGGGGTGGTGGCATTCTGAGCCGGCACCACACGGCACCCAGTCTAAGGGCCTCTTAACCAGAAGGATAGGCAGCAGCGTCCCTTCTGTGGAAGTAGCCATACTGCGCTCACCAACCCGCCTGCCAAGCGTGGTGAGTACTGGCAAATTCGCTCCAAAATGTCGACATGATTGTGGAAATCTTTGGGGGGTCTTTGTTCAGCAGTGGACGTTCTTTGGCTGATATGATGATGATCCACAATTTCTAAATGTGTATGATGATGATGATTTGCAATAAAGTGAGCGAAACACAAATTATGCGTAGAAATTTCAAAATCATTATCGAGCTCAGTCTAGCGGCTAGGGCAGGCTCAATATTTTCCAGGCGTAGTTTAAGATAAGATAAAAAGATTTTTATTCATTTAAACCATTAATAGCACTTATGAATCGTCAAGACTTTAGTTGCCACGTTCCAAGATGTAGATTTCCTATGGAGAAGAACGGGCAAGAAACTCCATGGTTACTCTTTTAAAATCATGTTACAATATTTATGTGTACAATGTTCTCGAAAATTCAGGTTATATAAAGACAATGTTCCTACATTAAACATAGTAAAGTCTAAACCTCTTAAAAGTGTCAATATCAAATCATAAACCAGTTGAATATAAAAAAATTATACAATAATAAATTCAGGTGTAAATAATTGATAATAATGTCATGTCAAAAAACTGGTGTTTTCATGGTGTACCCCTGGCTCCGGCCTGCAGTGATCGTTGTGGGAATCTATAGAGGTGACCTTTGTTCAGCAGATGACCGTCCTTCGCCTGATATTATGATGATCCGCAACTTAAATTTTTTTTTTAAACCTTGCCCCCACATTAGGATTTCTCCTGTGTCGTGGGTGCGTTTACAGACATGAATTCCACATACAATATAACCCAGACCCGGAACAACTACCTGCAGATCATACAAATATTTGTTCTGTACGGGAATTGAACCCACGGCCCGGAGCATAGCAGCCAACTGTATTAGCCACTGCACCAACCGTGCCGTGATGTGTGTATAAGGAAATGAAACCAACAAGTTAATTCAGGTTACAGTTCATTTTATTCACTATAATTTACAGCACTGCGACATCTGGTATTCAATGTACAAGAATAACGTCTTTTAGATCAGTTCCAACTATTTAATACGCAAAATATTATCATTTAATATGAATTGTGCTTTTACGGCTAACTGGTGCTAAACGAAAAGCACGATCCGTAAGTTGTGATTAACACGGGCAGCAGTGTATGTAGATTACTATTTTTATAATAAAAAAACGTGTCAGTATGATATTAACGTTTTGAACGCTCCCAGCCAAATAATGAAACGCCTGTTAATATTAAGTCCCGCTTTAAGTATTTGAGCCGCCCGGTTTCGTACCGAAAACAGGTTTCTGCAATAGTTAAAGCGGGATTTAATAATAACTGACCTTTCAGTATTCAGCAGTCGATAATATACTAAAAAAAAAGCTGTCGTTCTAAATTGCAGAATAATATATACTTTCTTTTTATAAGCTTAAAGACTTGTTACTCAGCGAGGTTTGGAGAGAACTATGCTTGTTATATCTCGAGATCGAATCAGGACTGAGGAGATCCGTAGAAGAACTAAAGTTGCCGACAATGCTGGAAGGATAAGTAAGATAAGTGGCAATAGGCGAGGCACTTGGCTCGTAGAACTGATGCAACGGCCATCAGTAGAACGTAGAACTGATGGTTGTTGGGGCAAAAAGGGTTCTTGATTTGATTGTAGCTAGTGAAATTACTGGGCATAAGAGACAATAATGTCTCGAAGTGACGAGAGCAGTATGGTGCCGCACAGGGCTTCCTGGGTAGTGTTACAATTGTTATGGATAGGCATTATATAGGCGCAATGTCAGGCCACTTCGGCACCAAGAAGCGCCTTCATATAATGAAGCTTTGTACGACGGCTACATGCAGATTCTGTTTGGACAATCAAGAGTCAATGTTGCACATTTTGTGCAGCTGTGACACTCTGGGAAGACGTAGGGCAAATCATCTAGTAATGGCTTATCCATCACCTGATGATTTTGCGCGGCTCCGGGCAGGTATTATTGCGAAGTACCTACAGATCTTGATCTTGATTTACCAGCGGAGGAGTAGTGCAGGGCTTTGGGCAGCACAATGGACCCAATAAGATTGAAGTGCGTTCGGCTGATGCTGAGCCTGTGAGAGCCACAATAGAATAGAAATAGAATGTGGGAGGCATGACGCTTACCATTTGGTGAACGACTAGCTCACCTCGTTACCACCTTGAAAAATGTGCTTTTTGTAGATAACTGCCTTGAATTCGTCGTTTGGCTAAGAGGGGTGCGCGTCCAGTTCTGAGTTTGGCAGTCAGAAGGTTAATAGTGCAAAAAATACTCGATTTTGGTTAATCGATCATACAAATCATCAAAAATCGAGCAAAACGCGTAATTTACTGACAGGTCTTATTCAAAGACTGGCATACACATTGTGAGTAGAGTTTGTTTAACAAAATCGAGCGAGTATGTACACAACTAGCGAGAATTACCCGTGTTAACTCATTAACTGTTACAAAGCCAGACATAATAAAAAATCTATTGTCTCGCCGGCTGCCGGAAATTGACAGGGTGGCATGGTGGTGCTCTAAAATGTTATCATCATTTCGGCCGAATGAAGTCCACTGCTGGACACAGGCCTCCCCCAAAGATCCACAACGACCGATATGGATGTGTTGTGGGCTCATTGGGGGGTTTTGCCATAATCGCCACGCTTGGCAGACGGGTTGGCGATCGCAGTTGAGTTGTTAATGTACTCGAAGGACGCTGCTGCCCATCCTCTGGCTAATCCCTTAGTCGACTTTTACGACACCCATGGGAGGAGATGGGGTGGTGGCATTCTGAGCCGGCACCATATTACATATTAGATAATAGATTTTGATTATTAGAGATTATTGGCTTGTGTTTTTCGTTTAGTAACATTCAAGATTTTACTAAATGGTATTTACATCAATAGTTTATAAACTTAACACTAATAAACGACATTTAAGATTATATTTGGTTAATATCGAGTAATGTTTTTTTGTTAAGATCCTAAATTACAATACACTCTATACTTAGTACTTAAATACGAACGTTGGCTATAAGATCAATAATTACCATGTTAAATTTCAAAAATAATAACTTATGTAACACAATAAGTGTACTTACTAATATATAACACAAATAAATCACAAAATCATGGAATTCTTGATTAACATTCAGTCCAAAAACTATTGGGCAAAGTGGAAATATAGGGATATTATTAATCTACGCTATATGAAAATTGAATCATATTCTACATTGAATACTCATAAAAAGCACTTAACGCAAATAAAACAGAATAGGTTATGGATGAATAATGATCAATGGTTCCAGTATTTACTAAACTGGCACTTTAAATGCAACTTATATTTATAATGTATTGCACGATATTCATTATGTGGAAGTCAAATCTATCTTAAGGTGTTAATACACAATTGTAATCATTTAAATAGTAACTATTGATTGACCAGTAACATTTTGTATCAGTATTTCACTGAGAGTTTCACTGTTAAACCGTTGATGGCAGCTTTATGTTATTTTTAAATTTGATTAACCAGCAGACACGGGTAAGCAAGACATTGGGTTTAGTGAATATGTCACTTTACTTTTACATTCAAAATGAGACATATTTTTATAGATTTTTATCATTTTTGAGAAATGTTTTATGAATATGTTAAGATTGATTAATCTGAATACCGTACATTTACACTTATACATGACATTGGCGATATTGTGGAATATACTCTACAGAAGCCATAATCTAAATTTTTGACAGCTGTCAAAGCCAGTCAAAGTAGTCAACAGAATGTTCAATTAAACTTCAACTCTTGGCTTCTAAAAATGTTTTGATGTCACCTTTCCGTTTTGGGGTACTCAACCTAGATATGTAGATAAACTAGGACTAATAATGGTATTGTTATTTTATATATTGACATATCGAGCCATTAAATTAAAATTGGAATAGGAAATGGCTTCTGAAGAGCTTCTAATCTAATCTCACAATTTCACCATGTCATGTATATCAAGAACGTCGTACGGTTTTCAATTGTTATTTTTCAATACGATGTTGTTTTGACAGCTTGACTGGCTGACAGGTGACAAAAGGTATTTCATTTACTTAAAAAGTTAAATTAATGTCTTCTACGGATTTCCTAAATTCTGAATCCATCTCTTAGAGAAATGGCAATAATACGTACAATTGTGCAGGGCACATAGCTCGTAGAACTGATGGCCTGGAGCGGAAACCAACGAAACGGCCTCCAACGAGATGGAGAGACGACCTGGTGATGGTAACTGGGAATAGTTACATGCGAGCCGGACGTAACCTGTCATTGTGGAAATTTATAGGGGGCAAACTTTGTTCAGCAGTGGACGTCCTCCAGCTGATATGATGATGATGATCGTAATCAATGCTAGTAATCTTTGTCCTGGAATGATGTTACGTCATTACACACTACATACATTTCACAGATAATTTAAATTTAGGACCAAAGCGTCAACTGTACCACAAAACATAAATTTCACACAGTTGAATATTTGACAGTATTTATCAAAAGACAGTATAAAATTCTACAAGACAATTGAGCGATGAACCAAAGATTAAAGCGCATAAATGTAACGATTGAGCCTGACGGAGATTAGATAACTTCGACTAACATCCCGCTCCCTCTTTCCAATACGTTTTCTACTTTTCGGAGCTGTGACTGACACGGTTAGACGACAGGTTGTGCAGCTATTTCCGCTAGATGTAGGTGGTTCAGCACTTGAGTGCATGTAACTTTTTGACTTAATGTACTTTGCTTTGACGAAAGTTGAAGACTGTTGTCTATAGATGTGAAATAGTATAAGCCAAATTTAGAACAGTCAATAATAGCATCTGACCAAAGTCACAAGAATAAATATGGTGATGGATATAATAGCAATCCATTATATCCATACTTATCCATTATATCCATACTTATCCATTCTATCCATACTTATCCATTATATCCATACTTATCCATTATATCCATACTTATCCATTATATCCATACTTATCCATTATATCCATACTTATCCATTATATCCATACTTATCCATTCTATCCATACTTATCCATTATATCCATACTTATCCATTATATCCATACTTATCCATTATATCCATACTTATCCATTCTATACATACTTATCCGCACACATCCATTCTCATTTAGTTTTTCTTCTATCTATAGCCATCCGTTCTACCAGAGCTATTATTGGTGGTTCTAAAGGCATCGGTAATTACTTAGTATTGATTGTTACTAAAGTTTCACAGTAAAGAACGAATATAAACGAACGAATGCGGAGTTATAAGGTAAATTTTAAAATAATATGCACGTATTTTAGAATACTATGATGAAATGATGATTGCTGATGACGAATCAAGTAGGTACATGTTTGCTGTGACACTACTACACAAATTTTACTAAATGTCGTAAATTTTCTTAAGTTTCGTCTGTACATCGTGTCGCTAACTGTATGCTTTTTACGTGCCATTTTATATTGATCTTATTTTTGTTATTCCTGGTGTATATTAGAATTTTTAATTTTAAAAATTACTTTAATAACAAGATGTTATTAATTATTTTTCTCAGCAAACCCATATAATGGGGGTACATAAAAAATAACTGGTCCGCCATCTTTGGGAGTCCGCCATATTGGATTTAGAATGACGTCACTCAGCTAACCATGCATTTTGATTCAAACTAAACGTGTATGCAAAATTTCTACTCAATCGGTTGGTGATAACTTATTTAAAATTCTGTTGCAAGATTTGATCCATACTAAGAAGGCAAGTTAAACAAAAAATTGTAATAATAAAGAGTATTATCGTATTGAAGCATGATGTGGTTAATTTGGCGATGTTTTCTTCACACAACCCAATATAATTATGTTAAGTGTTGAGCATTGTATTTTTGTATAGAACGGCTATAATTGCCATGCACCAATGACATAATTATAAAATACATAATCCGACAAATTCAAATTTATAAACATATTATTTGTTATATACAAAATAGCTTTTTACGAACTTCATAAACAAATTACATATCATACAAAGTTCATATTCCCTAGTAAAAATAATATCAGTCTAAATTTTAATAATAAAAAGATAATCACCTTTTGGTCTTATTAAGTCTTGAATTTATTTTGGAACAAATTGAGCAAACCCTGAGGGTTTTAGGCAAGAGCTTGCGTACTGATTTGCAAGTGATTAGTAAAATGACAATGACTGGCCGTGTGGTACCGGCTACGAATACCCGTCTCATCCCTTGGGTGTCGTAAAAGGCCACTATGGGATAGCCGGAGCATGGGCAGCAGCGTCCTTCGAGTACATTAACAACACAACTGCGATCGCCAACCCACTTGCCAAGCCCGATTATGGCAAAAACCCTCCTATGAGCACACAACGCGCCCAGATCGGTCGTTGTGTCCGGGGGAGGCGTGTGTCCAACAGTGGACTTTATTGGGCTGAAATTAAGGACCGTCCAGGTGGAGTGGCGCAGCCGCATGGGGAACCGTAGACCAAGACCTCTGCTTATACACAGAAGGAACGACCACTGATCACCAAGCTTGGTCACGACGTGTTGGCGATTTTAGATCAATGTTTCCTCACGATGTTTGACTTTGCCGTTGAAGTCAGTGGTGACTAAAGGCGGGTCCACTGTGCCTAAATCTAACAAAACATGTTAAGTAAACAAGTTAAGTAAACATGTTAAGTAAACAAGTTAAGTAAACATGTTAAGTAAACATGTTAAGTAAACATGTTAAGTAAACATGTTAAGTAAACATGTTAGCAAAAAATAGCGTTCTGCTACAGCTTTATAAACAAAACGTCCACAAACAATATTAGATAACTTTTCATAGAAGCCAAAATTAGTTTTGCTTACTTACTTGACGTTCGAAGTGATTTTTCATACAAGAAACCGTCATCGCATTTGACTAAATCTACAACAATATTAAATATTAAATCATTCACATTAGGTAGTCATAACTTACAATCCCCCCGGGGGGCGGGGGGTGACCGCTTTACAGTCACCCTCTCCGAGATGTGCCTATAGGCGTGGCACGAGTGGGCGGCTCTAGTGTGATCATACGAGGACCTGGACCCTCCCTTAGGTGCCGAAGATGACCGCTCCAGTGGTTTTAGCCGGTAGGAGTCCGGTAAACCCTTCGCCCTTCCCCGAGGCGAAGGAAGTTCACGAAAAGTTTCCACTGGGCACCAATAAAAAAGAAAAAAAGTAGGTATGTCTTGGGCAGATATACCAGTATCCTTACCACTGAATATGAATGATTTTTTAATTTACTAATCACTTGCACTAAATCTGCTAAGGCTCTATAAAAATAATGTAATAAAAATTATCACAATTTTGATATTTTCCTACTTAAACATTAAAAAGGAAGATTGTTTGTTCGTGTAACGTAATTACTATATTAATTTCACTATTATTAATCATTTAAATTATTAATATTCAATTCAAACTCTATACAAGTACACTGATACTGTTACATTCTGATTAAATGATCTATACGGAGATATAACTATCTCAAAAAATTTGGATATTATGTATACAGAGTTGCTTGATTTGAGCGATCAATTATATCTCTCAAATTTTTATAAAACATTGTCCCACGCTGGGACATCTGTATCGTGGGTACAGTTTACAGATATTAATCTCACATGCAGAAACACCCAAACCATACAAATATTTTTACCGTCCGGGAATCGAAGCCACGACTCGTAGCGTAGAAAGCCAATCACTTAGCCGCTCCTACATTTTGAATATTGAAGGTTGGTTTCAATATTCAAAATGTAGGAATTTTGGTTTAGAAAGACAATCTATACAATTTTTTATTCCTGTCAACGCCGCCAACTAAGCTGCGTATGATTCGCCTAACTACTTCGCAATCGCAAGTCCTTCGTCTTAGCCTTTGGGATATTGTCGCTTCATTGTGATAATCGATCGACCAAATCTAGCACCTCTCTACGCACTTTGAAAGCAGTAAAGTGAAACGAAGCAGCACTGCACTTGGCACAGAATTAAATTCGTAGTATGAGATGTCCCAAATTATTAATAACGCTTTTAGTATGTACAGTCGTTTTTAAATGCGATAATAACTAAAATAATATGGAATACATAAACTAATATATTATAATAGGGTTCTTTATAGAATAAGCAGAACTTTAGGAGAGTAACTCCTTGCCAGCGTATGTTTACCTGGTACCTATAACCTTTAAAATAACGAGTGAATAGGATCTGGATGCGCTCGTTCCATCTTAGACCTCATCTATCGCTTTCCAACAGGAGAGATCGAAGTCAAGAGCGCACCCAGCCACGAAAAGGCGCAAAATAATAGTAATAATTTGGTGTGGACCTGGCTGAAAATACCATCCCTCTCCCACTATGGGTGACGTATAAGTTCATATCAAGTGAATGGGAACTAGCATATACTAATAACAGCATACAGCGACCACCCATCCGCCTGCCAAGCGTGGGCATTATGGCAATGTCCCCTATAAAACTAATAATTAAGTATCTTAACTTGGCGCAGGAGATTGTCGACATATGGGAGGTAGACTGCAATAATTGTGCCGATAGTCTTAATGGCCAATGGTCTAATGGCCAAGAGCCTTGACCAACATCTCTCTCTCAGAAGAGACTCTCGTTGGGCGGCTGGGTCAAGGACTTGATGCAGAAAGCGGTACTCTTTGACACGGCTCGAATGGTCAGGAGATTCCTCTCTGAAGCCCTAACCGGTGACTTGGACCTCGTTCCCGACGCCGGTCGGGTTTTATTATTAATATTTTTAAATATATACAATGTTTTTGTATATATTAAATTTTTTTATTTATTTAAAGGAAATAATTATTTATTTATTTCAGACTAACTGTATGTCCATCATATCAGCCACAGGACATCCACTGCTGAACAAAGGCCTCCCCCTTAGATTTCCAAAACGAGCGGTCACATGCCTCATCCAACGACTCCCAGCGACCTTCACCAGGTCGTCTGTCCACCTCGTTGGATGTCGTCCCACGCTGCGTTTTCCGGTGCGCGTATGTCTGTATATCCATATTTTGTTAATTAACTATGTTAGTCACAGACAGTACAAAAGCATCCCCATTGCAGGACTAATGTCGTTTTTAAAATGTATAATATACACATACAATAAGAACTCATCAGGTCACATGCAGCCTTATGAGTCACACCACAACTGCAGACTGGTCTCTCCGCAACCATCCTTAGGATTCCATTGCCGCTGCCTCAATTCGGTGTATCAGTGAGGTCGACAAGTCATCCATGATCCATCCATGCAAAATCGAGGATGATGAGATGAGAACAATATGTACGATTGGTCACCCACCTAAAGTTCTGCCAATCATATAGAACCAAAATATTAACAATAGATACATCTTATAAACTGTTCATATTCATTTCAGAAATTGGGAAACATAAATATTACAGCTAATATTACAATAATTATTAATAATATGCACAATAATGCCGTTAAAATAAAAAGCTCTTAGATCTGCCTTCTCCCCTATGGGGTTGGCATGAAGATGAAATGCAATTCTGAATTAATTGAGATTCTTTCGTTAATTCTGTATCTGTTTGATGAATTCTACTTTTGTTTGAAATTAAGACTATGGTCAATAAATGATTTTCTCTGCTGATAAGTTTTTTAACAAAAGTAAAATTCTCAACAAACGAAATAAATCACAAACTGTGTATTATTGATGGCACATTACTTGTGTTTAGAGTCCAGTCCATATGTCGTGGGTTCGAATCCCAATTACGGAATTCGATGGCACATCATAATATTTAGATAGAGTTCAGAGTTCGTGTCCAGGTTCCGAAAGTAATCCAAATCCAACTTGACTTCAAAAAGTTGACCCTTCACAGTAAAATTTTGCACTTTCGAGTCCACGGCACATCACGTGTCACTAATCCAGATTGATAACAATGTCGATGGCACATGTTTAAGTAGCAGCATTTCGGTTTAAGAGAGTCCAGCACTGGGCACGTGAGCGCCTCACAGGTGCAGCGCGGCGGGGGCCCCGAGGGGCGCGAGGGCCCAGGGGGCCCCGGGGGGCGCGGAGGGGGGCGCGGAGGGGGGCGCGGCCGGCGGGGCGCGCTACAGCAGCGCGCGGCGGCACTCGTCGCGATACGCGCCCATCGTGCCCCTATTTCATGTCTGCCATCTGGAACGTGGATAGTCCATCAACATGTGTCCAGGTCGCCTTTACACAAGACGGCCGCAGCCAGGTTGCCGTGAGCCAAGCTCATGTGGTTTTCAAACAGGCACGGCTACGATGTCGCGATTTCCACCCACCGACAGGGTTGCGAGCACGGGGGACGAGTGTGCTACGTGGGACCTGCACGCGTAGCGTTTTTAGTCTAAGTTTATTATGTTTTGTTTGCATAATGTCCTATAATTTAAATAAAATCTTAAGTTAGTAGAAAACAGTTGCGCCTTAAGTTATCCAGTATAAGAAGAAATATCTGGAAGAGAGTCTCTCAATGCGGTATCACCATCATCATAATATCAACTAAAGGATACGTCCACTGCTGAACAAAAGAGGAGGGTTTTAAATACACAATTGCGTCGTCATTTTGGGGGGTATTTGCCGGTACTCACCTCGGTCTCGGTCACTTTGGTGCAGAATGGCCACTGTTCCACAGACACTGCTGCCCAGCACTCTGGTTTAGAGCCCTTAGTCTTTTACGACAATCACGGGAGGAGATGGAGTGGTGCTGTATTCTAGATCCAGACACCACACCAACAACACAGTAGCTACGTAGCATTCCAGTATTTATTCACATATGTTAAATGAATAAGACAATAGAAGAACATAGGCAACAATACCAGGGGCGGATCCAGGCTTTTAATCTGGGGGGAGGGTCTCATTTCAAGGTTTTGAGAGATCATTGTTCTGCATCCCAGATATTTGATTGACCCCACCTCACCCCGCGAATCCGCCGTTGGAAGGAATGTATTGAAGATATTGTCTCTCCCCTTGGGGATCTCTTTCATGTTCTGCTGCGTATACGCCGCTGATTCCACCGCGTAGTCCGTAAGCGACGCTAACACCACACAATAATACTTATCTTATTCAAACATCACAAGAACTTACATTGTCGATATGTGTTTCTAGAACTCAGTGTTCATTTAAGATTACAATACTGTCTGCTGCAAATTTCAACACGCGTCCTGCCCGTACCATCAAATATAATCATGTCCGAGATGCCGATAGAACCTTTTTTTTTTTTTTTTTTTTTTATTGATCTGGTGGAAATACCTCATGTACTTCCTTCGCCCCGGGAAAGGGCATGCCGGACTCCTACCGGCTAAAACCACCGGAGTGATCATCGTCGGCACCGAAGGGAGGCTCCAGGAACTCGAAAGATCTCCATCTAGAGCCACCCATTGGCGCCACGCCTTTAGGCACATCTCGGAGGTGATGACTGTAAAGTGGTCATCCCCTCTAGTGGAGGGAAGGCGACTGTAAAGAGGCCACCCCCCCAGGCATCTCTCGAGGGGATTGTATGCCGATAGGACCTACATTGTCGGAAATGAAATTTTGAAAAGAATTGAAAACACCCATGATCGAAATACGAACTTACAAGTTTTGGCTGTCAAGTGCACAAGTTCTTTTGTCGCGTCGCCATCTGTCACTGATCACGAGCTTGTTGGCGAACAAGTTAGTTTGCTTAGCTGAAATCGGCGCATCGCTCGACAGGTACTAGCGCCATTGCTGTTGTTCTTTCACAGCTAAAGGGATTGTATCGATGCGGAGTAAACAAGCATTTTTATACATAAACAGTGTGCGCATGCGCCTGCGTGCTTATTAGTGTGTACTTGTGTGTGTGTGCGAATGCGTGCATTTGTGTGTTCATGCAGAAGTGCGTGCAGATGAGTCAAATTGTTTCGTTTCTCAACCTGGGTTCCTACTTTCCGTAAGAAACTCTCTTGTCCTAGGTGGTGATAATATTCCTTCAGCTAGAGGGGATGACCGCTTTACAGTCATCCCCTCCGAGATGTGCCTAAAGGCGCGGCACCAATGGGTGGCTCTAGTGTGATCTTAGAAGATGACCACTCCGGTGGTTTTAGCCGGTAGGAGTCCGGCATGACCCTTCACCCTTTCCCGGGGCGAAGGAAGTACATGAGGTATTTCAACCAGATCAATAAAAATATATAAAAAAATGGTAGTGATAATATTGTATCGGTTAAGCTGACCAACCATGAAAATTAGAGTGCAGTTGAGCTGGAGAATGGCGCTGTCGCAGGAGACAGGAGAGTGGGAGCAGGAGAGGACTGGGCCAGCTGATGGAGGGAGACTAGGTAAAAGCCGCCCTATTTCTTAGATCCTGACTCCTTGCCGCCGCTATATGGTGCGGGGGAGGCCTCGTGTGTCGTGGACGCGCGTAGTGGGAACTCTGCTTACACCACTGCTTGCCCCGGAAAGAAGGACGTAAGCATGAGGTCAAGCGCCGCCGTGTGCGCAGCACCGCTCACAGCGAAGCTTCAGGGAGATCTTATACAAAACCCCGAGATGAGCTTCAGGAGTCACCTCCCCTCCACTAGAGTGGGTCACCCCTTTGGTGCCTAAGTTGACCTTCCAACTGGATTTAGTCAAGTCCGTCGGCATGCCGGTTCCGTGTAGTTTCCGGCAAAGTATAGACCATGCCACTTCACTCACGGGTGTCGTAAAAATCAACTAAGATTTTTTAAGATTAATGTCAATAGGATGGGGGGCACTATCCACCCAGGCTGATGTGGATCTGAGTGTAAAAAATGTTTGGTGGATGGTGGGGATGACATTATATTCTTTTTGAGAGAGCCCTGAGTTCAAAGGTTCCTTCATCAGGCAGTATGTCTACTACCTGGCTTTTTGGAGTTCTATCTGTCCCTCCAAGGTCTTGGCGAGGTATATGATGAACAGCTGTGACAACGCCACGCCGAGCGCGACCGAAGCAATTGTGTATAGGTGTCGCTCAGCCCACGAGCGGACAACCTCTATGCAACCACTAGTCCACACTCGCTTGCTTGCTTCTGCCACCTGAAATGAGAAAACATTCATTACGGGTCTACGACCTTTTATTTAGATCTTGTTTAATACTAGTATTAAGGTATAATGATATAAAAAAAAAAACAATAGAGGACTGACTTCAATCACTACTGTAAAATTTATGCTGACAATATTTCAGCTGAAAAATGTCAACTGCTGGACACAGGCTTCTCTTACGTTCCACCACAACACTAGGTTCTAAAGGCATAATAACGGAGAAACCCGCTCCAAGTCTTCGAGACGCACGATGGGGAAACCGGTGCCGCACCTCTCGACACCCCGAGCTGCTCACACCGGTGTTGTTCACTATCAACTGTAATGGTGGCCACCGGGACCCGTTTTGTGAGTGACGAGCCACCGTCTGCCACAGAATGTCATTCAAAGTTTGAAAGGCAGACGCCATTGTTTTTGTTAAGTCAACGTTTTCAGTCCATATAACACCCATTGCAATAGACCTTATTATGGAAGCTATCATTTCATACAGTAGTTTTACTCCTCCAGGGACAATCCGAGACGGAATTTTTATAGTGGAGCCATGGAGAGGCCCAGGTTAGTGTCACATTACATTTTAGATTAAATTTCTCTTAAGGGCCTCTGTCGGTTGGACCCATACAAAAGACCAGGTTCTCCTTGCAGAGTAGTAAATAGAGAGACATATATTATTCAATAAGGTATTCAATGGCTTAAATGAGTGTGCTAAACTGACTACCTTGATTGAATAACTTGTCAGGAAAGGATAGGAATTAAAGACTCACAGGATAGTTTTGCATGCCATATCCACACATGATGTTGACCAGCCCAGAGGATATGTCGGTCGCATTGATGCAGCACGAGAATGGAACCCCGCACCGCTCTATTGAAGGAGACGAACAGTTGAAGTATTCGTTCTTCGACCAGTCCATATAGCCGTCCGAGGTTAAGCCGCAGCAGTGGAACTGAAAGATAACATAGATATTATAATATAGTAAGAAACAAAATGAATATTATAAGAAGTGTCGCGGCTTTTACTTGGGAATTAATCAAACAGTTTCAAGTAAACTAGTTTATAAATTGTCGGTCCTATGGAGAAGAGCTGACAAGAAACTCCATCAATTATCTTTTTCGATATTTTTATCACCATCATATCAGCCACAGAACGTCCACAGTTAAGCCGAAAAAAGTCCACTGATGGACACAGGCCTCCCCCAGAGATCGCCATAACGGTTTAGGTGTGTTGTTAACTCATTGGGGGGGTTTGCCATAATCGCCCATGTTCCGACTAATCCCATAATCACCTTTTACGACACCCACGGGATGAGATGAGTTGGTGCTATTCTTAGACGGCACTACACAGCCAAAGAACGGCCAGTGCTGAACAAAGGCCTCCCCCATAGATTTCCACACCGACTGGTTACATGCCGTCTGTCGTCATTTTGAGGGGGAATTTTTCAGTACGCTTGGCAGGTGGGTTGGTGACTGCAGAATGGCTACTCCACAGAAGGTACGCTGCTACCCAACCTTCTTTTACAGTCCCTTATTCGCCTTTTAGGACATCCACGGGAGGGGACGGAGTGGGGCTACATTCTTAATCCGGACACCATTACGTTTACTATTATACCCGATTCGTTATTATATGTTCGCATGTTAAACAACTTTCTGCATCTTCAACAGTACAACGTGAATCCTGCCGGGATAATAACCGAATATTACTGCCGACAAAGACTTCCGGCGACCTTCATCCGGTCGTCTGACCACCTCGCTGGAGGTCGTTCCACGCTGCGTTTTCCGGTGCCCGGGCTCTTCTCGAGAATCTTTTTACCACAATGGCCATCAGTTCTACGAGCAATGTGCACCGACCGAGATGAATACAGTAAAGGTTAACGGTGAAGGAAAACATCGTCATCGCCAGCGTGGTGGACTAAGGCCTAACCTTTTCTCACCGTGAGAAAAAGCCCGTGCCCAGCGGTGGGACCATAACGGGCTGATTATGTATACTATAACAGACTATTAAAATGAACATAAGCTGTGTGTGTTTACCTCGGGATTCAACAATAAGTATCAGATATAAAAATTGACAATATAAATAAAATAAAATCTCCTCCCGTGGAGGTCGTAAAAGTCGACTAAGGGACTCTTAACCAGAGGGATGGGCAGCAGCGTCCCTTTTGCTGAGCAGTAGCAACTCTGCGCTCACCAACCCGCTTGCCAAGCGTGGTGAGTATCGGCAAATTCCCCCCAAAATGACAACACAACATAAGCACCGGCCCCCAGTTCCCGGCAGCCCCACCATTCCTGGTCATGGTAGCGGCCACGGAAACGGCGGGGCAGGGGGTGCTAAGAATCTCCGGATGGGATCCGGCTACCACCCAAACCGAAAACTGGCCCTGGTGACATATAACACACGCACACTGAGGGCAGACGAAAAGATTGTTGAGCTGGAAGAAGAAATAGATAAGTTGCACTGGGATATCATGGGTCTATCAGAAGTCCGAAGAGAGGGGGAGGACACGATAACCCTGAAATCCGGCAACTTATTCTACTACCGGGAAGGCGAACATCTGTCTCAAGGTGGTGTCGGGTTTCTCGTCCGCAGGTCCCTCATTAACAGTATAGTGGCCATCGAAAGTGTGTCGAGCAGGGTAGCGTACCTTATACTCAGAATATCCAAGAGATATTCGTTGAAGGTCATACAGGTCTACGCACCGACCTCGACACACCCAGATGATGAAGTAGAGAGTATGTATGAGGACGTAAGTAGGGCCATACATACCTCGAAGACACATTTCACTGTTGTGATGGGGGACTTCAACGCAAAACTGGGCACTCGATGCGATGGTGAGTTGAGAGTGGGGCAATTTGGATATGGGCAACGGAACCCCAGGGGACAGAGGCTGGCCGACTTTTTGGAAAAGGAGGGACTCTTTATGATGAACTCCTTTTTCCAAAAGCCGCCTCACAGGAAGTGGACCTGGATGAGTCCCGATGGTTCCACGAGGAATGAGATTGACTTCATCATGACCAATAAAAGACAAATATTCAATGATGTCTCTGTGATCCACAGGGTGAAAACCGGTAGTGATCACCGAATGGTAAGAGGCACATTGAATATTAATCTCAAAGTTGAGAGGTCTCGTCTGATGAGGTCTACGCTCCGGCCCTCTAGTGCTCATATCCAAAACCCCGAGAGCTTTCAACTCGAACTCCAAAACCGCTTCGAGTGCCTGGAACATTGCGTATCTGTGGACGATTTAAATGGTAGGTTTGTAGAAACTGTCCAAACGGTTGGGTCTAAGTTCTTTAAAGCCCACCGTAAAGGTAGACCAAAAAAGTTCTCCGATCACACTCTCGACCTTATGGCAGAAAGACGCGCCATGACGCTGCAGTCTTCCGATGATGCTGAAGCATACCGACTGCTCAATAGACGGATATGGAAGTCCTTGCGGCACGATATCCGCACCTTTAACACTAACGGTGTTAAAGAGGCGATTGAGCGGAATCAAGGCTCCAAAGTGTTCGCAAGAGACAAGTCTATTGGGCAAAGTCGTATTATGAAGCTGAAGACCGAGGACGGCAGTGTAGCGTCGACTAAGCCAGAGGTTTTGAGAGAGATTGAGAACTTCTACCGGCAGTTATACACCTCGGTTACTATACCTACCATTGGCTCTGACAAAGACTCGCGAGCCAAACTAACCCGACACTATACCGAGGATATCCCGGACATCAGCCTGTACGAGATTAGGATGGCCTTGAAACAGCTTAAAAATAACAAGGCGCCGGGTGGAGACGGAATTACGACAGAGCTTCTGAAAGCGGGTGGAACACCGGTACTTAAAGTCCTTCAGAAGCTATTCAATTCCGTCTTACTCGAGGGCACAACGCCGGAAGCGTGGAACAGAGGTGAGGTGGTGCTCTTCTTCAAAAAGGGTGATAACACCCTATTGAAGAATTATAGACCCATCTCACTTCTGAGCCATGTTTATAAGCTGTTTTCAAGGGTCATCACGAATCGTCTCGAGCGCAGGTTTGATGACTTCCAGCCTCCCGAACAAGCCGGTTTCCGAAAAGGTTTCAGTACCATAGACCACATCCATACGCTGCGGCAGGTTATACAGAAGACCGAGGAGTATAATCTGCCACTATGCTTGGCGTTTGTGGACTATGAGAAAGCCTTCGATTCGATCGAAACCTGGGCAGTGCTGCAATCTCTGCAGCGGTGCCAGATTGACTATCGGTACATTGAAGTGTTGAAGTGCTTATACAGAAACGCCACCATGTCGGTCCGAGTACATGAACAGAGCACGGGGGCAATTCCATTGCAGAGAGGTGTGAGACAGGGGGACGTCATTTCCCCGAAACTGTTCACCGCTGCAATGGAGGATGCCTTCAAGCTACTGGAGTGGAAAGGATTCGGCATTAACATCAATGGCGAGTATATCACTCACCTTCGATTTGCCGATGACATCGTAGTCATGGCAGAATCGCTGCAAGAGCTCAGCACAATGTTCGATGATCTCAACAGAGTTTCCCAACAGGTGGGCCTTAAAATGAACATGGGCAAGACAAAAGTCATGTCAAATGTCCATGTCGTGCCCACCCCAATATCCGTTGGGAGCTCTGTTCTCGAAGTTGTTGACGAGTATGTCTACCTAGGACAAACTGTCCAGTTAGGTAGGTCCAACTTCGAGAAAGAGGTCAATCGTCGAATCCGACTCGGCTGGGCAGCGTTCGGGAAACTTCGCAACGTCTTTTCGTCAACAATACCGCAATGCCTTAAGACGCAAGTCTTTAACCAGTGTGTGTTACCAGTGATGACATATGGAACAGAGACGTGGTCACTCACAATGGGCCTCATAAGAAAGCTCAAGGTCACTCAGCGAGCTATGGAGAGAGCTATGCTTGGTATTTCTCTACGAGATCGAATCAGAAATGAGGAGATCCGTAGAAGAACTAAAGTTGTCGACATAGCTGAAAGGATTAGTAAACTGAAGTGGCAATGGGCAGGGCACATTGCTCGTAGAACTGATGGCCGTTGGGGCACAAAGGTTCTCGAATGGAGACCGCGCACCGGAAAACGCAGCGTGGGACGACCTCCAACGAGGTGGACAGACGATCTGGTGAAGGTCGCTGGGAGTCGTTGGATGAGAGCGGCATGTGACCGCTCGTTGTGGAAATCTAAGGGGGAGGCCTTTGTTCAGCAGTGGACGTCCTGTGGCTGATATGATATATGATGAATTAGATTAATAAAATTATGACTTCATATTCGAACGTTCATGTTGGGATACGAATGCTGAGTGATTATTTTCTTAAAAAAGAGTTGCGTTTTTATGCGTAAAGCAACAAGTGCTGTGATTGGCCGACGCCAATAGGCAGTCCCTATCGTACGATTTTGTGCATCGCATATAGCATAGTTATGTCGAGCTTGACGTGTAGCCGTGTGTACATAGATAGAGCCTATTAGGTTGAACAAATTACCAGTTATAAAGACCTGTCATCCTAATGCGAGCATTATGTGTGATAAAAGAGAATGCATCAACCGTTCGCGCACGCGTTGCGCGGCTACAGCTATATTTAACTGAAACCATCCGGTTAACACACGACGCTAACAGTTTTAACAAAAAGTGGATTGTTACTTTAGTACGAAACGGTATTATTCTGCTGTAACCAATGCTCTATAGACATCTCTTTCTTTTATATGACGTTGCGTATGTGCTCGTACGAGGTGTTAATAGATTTTTTGTTTATGCTTAAAACTATCCGTCTATAGATACTTGGTCTCAGGAGTAACCTAATATAATGAAATTATTGATTTTAATGACAGCTGTGACAGGAATCAAGCTATGTCTTATGACTCGTGGTATAAATACGTGTGAGATCCAATATCCTCGAAGCAGCAACGCAATCACGACGCGCTGTGTTATTGCAGTTAATCGCCTTTCTGACACCCACATCAGGAGATTGTGAGGTTTATCTAAATTAGGAACACGGAAAAGTATAACAATAATTCCTAAAATCAAATAAATACTCACATCACTTTGAGCAAAATCAATGAAGTTTTGTAGATCAGGGTCTTCTCTATATCCGTGAACCGCCCGCTCCGTAAAGCTCTGTTCTACCAGGCCGTGGAATGAGCGAGGAAACACGAAGCCGCATACAGCAGCACCCATTTCCACCAGGAAGAGAATTAGAAGACAGAGGGAGTACTGTAAGAAATAATTATGCCATAATCATCAAAGGCCTAAGACTATACGGCCGTAACGGCAGCCGGAGGTACCCGTCCATCAATACACCCCCACAACAGGCCGAGTCATCCCACCAGCACTACACCGCTGCAATGTCAGCTTAAGTCGTCCTCCCAACTTTTTTTTTTGTACCGGTGGAAATACCTCATATACTTCCTTCGCCCCGAAAAAGGGCGAAGGGGCATGCCCGGACTCCTACCGGATAAAACCACGGGAGTGGTCATCTTCGGCACCGAAGGGAGGCTCCAGGAACTCGAGAGATCTCCATCTAGAGCCACGCCTTTAGGCACATTTTGGAGGGGATGACTGTAAAGCGTCTAGCGGAGGGAAGGCGACTGTAAAGAGGCCACCCCCCAGGCATCTCTCGAGGGGATTGTAAAAGATTCCCCCGAAGCCTCACTATGCGCTGTGCTGCGCACACAGCGGTACGTGGCCACATGCACACCGCTGTCTTCTCGGGGGGCACCCCGAGTCCTACCCCAACATTACACCGCCAGACGAGCAGCGCGAGTCATGACCCAACACTTAAATATGTCTTTAAATTCACTTTTAAATCGTCATCATTATCATATGAGCCAACAGAAATGTACTGCTAAACCAAAGCCTCCCTCATAAACTACCAAAATTGTGACGTCATTTTGGGGGCAGTTGGCAGAACCCCCGGTTGACGAGGCCCATCCCTCTGGTTTAGAGTCCGGGAGTTAGGAGATGGAGCGGTGCTATTAAATTCTAAATCTGGATCATCATCATCATTTCGGCTGAATGAAGTCCACTGCTGGACACAGGCCTCCCCCGTAGATCACCACAACGACCGATGTGGGTGTGTTGTGGGCTCATTGGGGGGTTTTGCCATAATCGCCACGCTTGGCAGACGGGTTGGCGATTGCACTTGAGCTGTTAATGTACTCGAAGGACGCTGCTGCCCATCCTACGGCACGGTTGGTGCAGTGGCTGATACACTCGGCTGCTGCGCTCCGGGTCGTGGGTTCGATTCCCGCACGGAACAAATATTTGTATTATCTGCAGGTAGTTGTTCCGGGTCTGGGTGTATTGTGTGTGGAATTCATGTCTGTAAATGCACCCACGACACAGGAGAAATCCTTTTTTTTTTTTTTTTTTTTTTTATTGATGTCCAGTGGAAATTCTACATGGAACTTCCTTCACCCCGGGGAAGGGCGAAGGGGTATGCCGGACTCCTACCGGCTAAAACCACTGGAGCGGTCATCTTCGGCACCGAAGGGAGGCTCCAGGTCCTCGTAAGATCACACTAGAGCCGCCCATTGGTGCCACGCCTTTAGGCACATCACGGAAGGGATGACTGTAAAGCGGTCACCCCCTCTAGCGGAGGGAAGACGACTGTAAAAAGGTCACCCCCTCAGGCACTTCTCGGGGAGGATTGTAAAGGATCCCCCCAAGCCTCGCTTTGCGCTGTGCTGCGCACACGGCGGCACGTGACCACGTGCGCGCCACCGTCTTCCCGGGGGTCGCTCGGTGTGAGCACGCAGACTCCCCAATCTGCGCACCCGCGACCCCCGTGGCCCCCCACCATGAATTGACGGCAGAGGGCTCAGGCGTGTTGGACTTGGGAGCCGGGACGGTTGTTGCCCCGGCGCCGTCTCGTCCTTCTCCGTGCGGGATCGGCCCTCTCCCGATCCCGCTCTGCAGTCTCCTTCTGCAACATGACGCTCTCGCAGAAGGAGACCACTGCACTCCAATTTTCATGCTCTGCCAACATAGCCGACACTACTGCCGGCAGAGAGAGATCTTGCCCGATCCGGTCGACCAGGATCCGCCGCTCGGCCGCCCACGCAGGGCACTCCTCGAGCGTGTGCTGTGCGGTGTCCTGGTCGCTTCCACAATGGTGGCACTGTGCCGTGACCTCGCGTCCTATTCTGTGCAGGTATGCACCGAAACAACCGTGACCGGTGAACACCTGCGTCAGACGGTAGGTGACGCGGTCGCTCCTTTGGAGCCAGGCTCCGAAGAGCGGCAGGATGGCCTCAACGACGCGCTTGGTCGCGAACTGCAACCGTAGGCGATGACGCCACATCTCGAGTGCGCGCCGTCGAGCCAGCCGCCTCAGTCTGTCGAACGCCCCTGAAGGCACGCCTTCCCCACTTTGGCGGAGAGAGCGTGTCTGGTCGTAGACCCACGCATCCATCTCCGCCTGGATGTCGAAAGGCGGAAAGCGTGCCAGGAGAGTTGCCGCCTCGTAGGACACTGTCCTGTATCCCCGTGCGATCCGTATAGCCACTCTGCGCTGCAGACTGTGAAGTTTGTTTCTGCAGCGCTGGACGCCTGACAGCCGGGATGACCATACAGGCGCCCCGTAGAGGGCCACAGACCGCACGACGCCCCCGTAGAGACGGCGAACTTCCTCGCTCGGTCCCCCGAGATTGGGCAGCACCCGGTGTAATGCACCCACTACCCTCTCAACTCGGGGGACGAGGCGCGCGAAGTGCTCTTCGAAGCCCCAACGACTGTCCAGGGTGAGCCCCAGGTACTTCATGTATTGGCCCACCCTGATTTGCGCGTCACCAACGCGTATCCACGAACTGGGTGGTTCTCTACTCCGCGGCAGTTTGTGGAACCATAGCGCCTCGGTTTTGTGAGGCGCTATCTGCAGACCCAGAGCGTGGATTTTGGCCACGACAATTGCCACCGCTTGCTCGGCAAGCCGGATGGTTCCCTCGAAGGACTCCCCGCTGGCCAACACAAGAGTGTCATCAGCGTAACACACCAAGCTGACGCCAGCGGGGAGAGCGACACGTAGGACCGCGTCGTAGGCGAGGTTCCATAAAAAGGGGCCAAGAACCGACCCCTGCGGAACCCCGCACGTAATCTCCCTCCGCTTTACGCTACCGTCCCTGCCCACGTAGCGAATGTGCCTATCGCGTAGATAGGCCCCTATGATGCCCTGCAGGTAGGGGGGGCAACAGGAGAAATCCTAGAGTGGGGCAACGTTTTTAAAAAAAAAAAAAAAAAAAAAAAGAATACGAATCCCTTAGTCGACTTTTACGACACCCACGGGAGGAGATGGGGTGGTGGTATTCTGAGCCGGCACCACACGGCTAATCTGGATGCCACACCGAATATGCATTTTCAAAAGCAATTCTTTAATCTCTCGGAATTCTGTAGCGAAAACACGTACACAAAAGAGTCACATATATTTTCCCGTTTCAAAACAGATCCATAAGTATGCGGTATGTATTTACAGACGTGCTGATAACAAGTTTAGTTCTCACTGCACTGATAACAGCGGACTGATAAATGAACGACATTCGTTTTTTTATATAAATACCATATCATACTTTTAATATTATTATATTTTTAACGGTTTTTAGGGTTCTGAAGGTCCAAATGAAAAAACGGCGAATCGAACCTGAAGTAAACAACCAGATAGCTTGATACAGACTGACTTTATTTCCGGACACCCTCAATACATTTTATTAATTACTTATAAATAATCATGCAACATCTTCCTCCTTAATTAATAATGAACATATTATTAATTATATACGGTTAATGAATCTAACATGCGTTTAACAAGAGTAGACATATATTACTTATTTTATTTTGTTGTTTACAATCACCTTGTACTAAAGTATAAGGGAGTAACAAACTATGCATAGTAAAAGTAACATTGTAATTTAACACTTACTTGTACATATACTATTACTACTATCATATATGTTACTACAATAACAACAAAATATATTTTAAACATTACAACAGCTTTTATTAAGAAGGTCCCTATCATTTTGCAAATATTGTTTCTTTTATTAGTAATACAATTGCTTTAGTTTATCTTTAGCTACCCTTGCAGCTGCCCTTTCAGTACGTGAAGGATTTTTGAATTGAGTAAATGGTGAGTTTGTCGTATCCTTGTCATCGCGGTCTGCGCACAAGTCATAGCCATCCAAATTGCAAGAATAGTGATGGTCGGTATCTCCCTGGATCAAGGCGTCTTTACAAGTTATCTGCCTCGGCGAAGGTGCTTGTGCTGGTACAGAGGAGCCGAGCTTGATAAGGTGCCTCCGGTTCCTGCGCAACACTCTGCCAGCATTGTCTACCACAAAGTAGGACCGGGGCTGTGGCGCGCGCTGCACAATACGTGCATGCTGTCGGCGCGCCCCCTCCAGCACCACTACGTCATCGCCCACTTCTAGTTCGGGAAGTGGTCTGGCACGAGAATCGTAACACGCTTTGTTTCTATTTTGATTTCTAATTAAGTTACTATAATCATTTGCGTTGTCTCTTTCCGGTTCCAATTTATTGTCATGGCAAGGAAGCCGAGTATTAACTCTTCGACCCATTAGTAATTGCACGGGGCTTGCTACTCCGTCTCTCGGTGACGCCCTGTAGTTGAGCAAACTTAAGTAAAAATCTTCACTAGACTGGACCGACTTGGACAACAACGTTTTTATCGTTCGAACTGCACGCTCGCTGCGACCATTCGACTGGGCATAGTTAGGTGATGAAGTTAAGTGTTTGAATCCCCACTTATCTGCAAATAGTCTAAATTCTCTTGAAGAGTAAGCGGGACCATTGTCAGAGAATAACTCTTGCGGTATGCCATGCCGGGCAAATTGATCTTTCATGGCTAGTATTACTTTTTTTGAAGTAATATCGGTTAAAGGGCAAACTTCCACAAAATTAGAAAAATAATCCACTCACAGTAAAAAATATTTTTTGTTTATTTCAAATATATCAGAGCCTACCTTTGCCCAAGGCAACGCTGGTATGTGATGCGTGATGAGTGGCTCACGCTGCGGGCGGGGCGCATTCTGCGTGCAAACGTGGCAACGCCGCACGCACTGCTCCATATCGCGTGACATTCCCGGCCAGAACATCACATCGCGCGCGCGACGTTTGCATCTATCAATACCTAGATGACCCTCATGCACTCTTGCTATCATTTCCGAGCGAAGAGTTTTAGGAATAAAAACCAAATTATTGATCAATATTACACCATCAACATATTCTAAAGATTCTCTATAACTCCAATGTAAGCGTGCACATTCCTTCACATTATATTTATTCGAAGGCCATCCATTTATTATATATTGTACTAAAGTTTGACATTCCTCGTCTCGTTCTGTATGTATTTTTACAGTATTTAGTCGATCATTACTAAATCTTAAATTTTGTATGAGGAAGCACGTTTGTTCCTCTAGCTCCTCCGATATCTTATTATGGAATAAATCGGGAAGCGGAGCCCTAGATAACGTGTCCGCAACGAACATGAACTTACCTGGCTTATATGTAACTTGAAAATCATAACGTTGAACTCGCAGCATCATGCGCTGTAATCGGGCCGGCACTGAGTCTAACGGTTTCTTAAAAAGTGCCTCTAATGGCTTATGATCGGTTTCAACAATTATGTCACTTTTCCCAAAGATGTACTGATGAAATCTTTCTACAGCAAATACGATGGCTAACATTTCTTTCTCAATCTGAGCGTACCTTTGTTGGGTGTCTGTCAGTGTCATGGAAGCGAACTCCACGGGGCGGCCGGCCTGTAACAGCACGGCTCCGAGTGCGCGTGCGCTCGCATCCACCGACAGCACGGCAGGCGCGCGCGCCTCGAACAGCGCCAGCACGGGCGCGCCACACAGCGCTCGCTTCAGCTCACCTAGTATGCGGTCCTCGCATGGTCCCCAACACCACTCGCTATTCTTTTTCATTAAATTACGCAATGGGGCTACTTTTTCTGAGTAATTAGGAATAAACTTGCTTACGTAATTTACCATGCCGAGAAATCTTTCTAGTGATGGGCGATCTACTGGAGGCGGCATGTTAGTAATCGCATTCAACTTTGATTCGTCTATTTTCATTCCTTCGACGCTAAAAGTATGTCCCAGGTAAGTAACCTCTTTTACGCAAAACTCACACTTTTCAGGATTGAATTTTATACCCACTTCGTTGGCTCTTTCGAGGAGACTTCTCAGATGATTATCATGTTCATCCTCAGTAGACCCCCAAACTATGACGTCATCGACAAAGGAGTCAACGCCTTCCAAATCTTCCAACAATTGCCTTATTCTTGCATGAAACACCTCTGAAGCAGAATTGATACCATACGGCAAACGCAAATATTGGTACCTACCGAATGGTGTACCGAACGTACATAGGTCAGCACTCCTATCATCCAGCTGCACCATCCAAAAGCCAGATTTTGCATCCAGCTTGCTAAAATACCGCGCACCTTTTAATTTCATGGCTATTTCAGTAAGTGTAGGCAATGGATAGTGTTGGCGCCTTATGACTCGATTAAGTGGTCGCGGATCCAAGCAGACCCGAATACTACCATCTTTTTTCGCTGCGACCACAATACCATTAACCCACGAAGTTGGGTGATAAACCTTTCTTATGACCCCCAACCTTTGCATTCGAATTAACTCCTCTTTAAGCTGGTCCCTTACCCCCAACGGAACTTTTCGAACAGGGCATATGCAAGGGTTTGCGTTATTTTCTATAGGAATAGTGTATTTTCCCGGTAATTTACCTAGTCCTCTAAATAACTCTTTATAATTACTCAAATTTAAAGAGTAGACCCTTTTAACAAGGCCTAATCGTTCTACTGCATCTTTGCCCAATATACTTTGACAATTTTGTTCTGATATGACAAATTTTAAATTATATTGAACATTTTTATGTGTACAATTAATAACACAAGAACCAGTTATTGACAAGTAATTACCGCAAAATGATTTTGCACAAGTATTGTCATCAACAATATTAGAAAGAGGCAAACCTAATTTTATATAGTCATTTTTCGATAATACATTCAGGTCAGACCCGGTATCCAGTTTAAAACAATGTTTAATACCCTTATCTGATAAATAAAGAGTTTCATACCACTTTGAGTCCTCCGCTTGCACAATCGTATCTACGTACTCTAGCAACGACACATAGTATAAGTCTTTCTCGTCGTCTCCTTCTTCACAATCCGCGTACAGTTCATAGACATTTATAGATTTACGCACCGGACACATGACTTTATAATGACCCTTGCTACCACAAATAAAACACTTCACTTTACGCGCTGCACAACGATCGCCTCCGTCACAATAGACCGACGCACAGGCCGCGCAGGCGCGCGTGCCGGGCCCGCTCACCGCGCCACCCGCACCGGCGCTGCCGCCCGCTCCACAGCTACGGCCGCCGGCGCTTGCGCCAGCCCTGCGCTGCATTATACGACTCGAACTCGCAACCTCAAACCCACGTTGCAAGCCTCGCCGTCCTCTCCAAACACTATCCACCGAAGCATTTTTCATGGATTCACCCTTAATTCCTTCGATTTGTTTTTCACCGTCGTTGGAGATTTCATTAGCTTGGCATATTTTTATCGCCTTCTCCAGTGATAAATCATCTGTCCGCAGCAATCTATCGCGTACTGCGATGTCTTTAACACCGCATACGATCCGATCGCGCAATAAGCTGTCCTCCAGTTGCTCAAATTCACATCGCTGGCTCAGGAGTTTAAGTACGGTAACATATTCGTCGATGCTTTCTCCGACCTCTTGACATCTTGTAAAAAATTTGAATCTTACCATGGCAGTATTAGATTTCGTACCAAAATGAGCATTGAATTTTTCTATAACTTTTTCAATGTTTTCCTTTTCAGAATCGCTATCAAACTTGAATGTTGTAAAGATATCATATCCCTCCGACCCAATCAAATTGATTAACAAACTAGCTTGCACCTCATTAGATTCCTTGTAAACTCCTGACGCCTTCAAAAATACTTGGAACTGTCGTAACCACTTACGCCACGCGTCAGCCCGGTTAGCCGGCCCTCCTTCTAGACACAATTCTGCCGGCGGCCGCGCATGTTCCATTGTATTTTTCGTTATGGAATAGTTTGTGGCGAATATAAAAACACTTTTCACTGTCTTAACACCTCGATATATACGCTAAGTTTAATTAATTCACGCACCGCTGTCACCATGAAGTAAACAACCAGATAGCTTGATACAGACTGACTTTATTTCCGGACACCCTCAATACATTTTATTAATTACTTATAAATAATCATGCAACAGAACCCACGACCCGGAGCGCAGCAGCCAACTGTATCAGCCACTGCACCAACCGTGCCGCTAATAATTAATAATTTCGACCGTTAGTTCTCTTATACGATATCTAATGGGTGGAGATGGGTACTTTATTTTTTACCGGAAAACTCACTGGTTACATATTACTAGTAGTCATGTTAACACCTCCAAATAATATAAAATAAGTTTGTGATCAAAAAAGGTTTGCGTTCAACAGTGTAGTAGGTTTTCTGTCTCCGTGATGTGCCTAAAGGCGTGGCACCAATGGGCGGCTCTAGTATGATCTTACGAGGACCTGGAGCCCCCCCTTCGGTGCCGAAGATGACCGCTCCAGTGGTTTTAGCCGGTAGGAGTCCGGCATACCCCTTCGCCCTTCCCCGGGGTGAAGGAAGTTCCATGTAGAATTTCCACTGGACATCAATAAAAAAAATAAAAAAAGAAGTTACGTACCCCCCAATGCCAGACATTCGCCGCTAAGCAGGTGTTTAAACTTGACATTACTGTGCTCCGGTTAGAAGGGCACTGTATCTAGTGAAATGACTGGGCATAAGAGACAAAATAACTTTACGTCTCGGGGTGACGAGGGCAGTGTGATGCCTCGCAGGCCTAGTCCTGGCTAGCATTCTAATTGTTATGGGCGAGCATGTCGCTTACCACCAGGCGAATAACTTTCTCGTCTCGTCACAAAGTTGTATGAAAACAAAATATAAAAATCTCCGAGGGTACTTATACCTGCCACCTTTCTTTTTATTGATCAGATGGAAATACCTCATGTACTTCCTTCGCCCCGGGAAAGAGCGAAGGGGTATGCCGGTCTCCTACCGGCTAAAACCACTGGAGCGGTCATCTTCGGCACCTAAGGGAGGCTCCAGGTCCTCGTATGATCACACTAGAGTGACCACGGGCCTCCTAGTGATCACTACAATGAGCGATTATATTGGCATATCACCACGCTAGAAGTATGTTTTTAGCATACGGGAGGACGTTGCAGCCCATCCTCTTGATTTCGACCATTACTTGCCTATTACGACACCCACGAGTGAATATGGGTGGGCAATTCGTTTACCGGGAACCACACGGAACTTCTATAGATAGGTACTAACACATTTCACTCTATCCATATTTTATTTACTAACAAAGAAAAGCAAACGAATTGAAAGAACACTTTAATTTCTCAAATCAAGTCAGATACTATGTGGATTACCAAGTATGACAAAGTTGTATAAAAACAAAATTAAAAAAATTCCGATGGTACTTATACTTTTAACCTAGTATCAAGTTAAGGAATGTCACTTACAAATTTGAGCAGACAGGTGTTTTCTCTAAGGGCCCCGACGCAACCCGCGAAGCTCACGACGAAGACCACGCCACCGAGCAGAGCGATCAGAAGACTTATGTTCAATATTAGATCGTATATCGTCTCCAGCTGCAAAGGAAAATTAGTTAGGATAACTCGTCTGCCACGATGAAACGGAATAGAGCGAAGAATTCGTAGAGTGCAATCAGAGGGCCAATTCTCGTAATAAATTTACACTACGAGGGCGGCACTGAAAATTTCGGGAATCAAGGAAGTGACACAACATTACTATTTAAAAATGTATTTATTGCTTTTCGAAGTATTCTCCGCGAAATTTGACACATTTTTCCATACGATGGAACCAATCATTGAAGCAACCATTCCATTCGGAAGTTGGGGTCTCCAAAATGGCCGTTTTGTAGGCGTCCACAGCTTCTTTAGGTGATGAAAATCTCTGTCCACGCAATTTATTCTTTATTTTAGGGAAAGTATAGAAATCATTAGGGCTTAGGTCGGGGCTGTACGGCGGATGGTCTAATAATTCTATGTTTTCTTGCTCTAAAAACTCTTTTGTTCTGTGCGCGGTGTGAGAACTCGCATTGTCGTGATGGAGGATGATGCGGCGGTTGCAGTTCTCTCTACGGAGTTCAGAAACGACCTGTGGCAAACAAATGCTAGCATACCATTCTGCATTAACCGTTCTTTGTCCCTCAAGAGGAATAGTCGTAACATGGCCGGTTTTGGAGACAAACGTGGCCACCATTTTTTTTGCAACACTCCGTGAACGAACAATTTTTGTTGGCTTTAACTCATTTTCGAACACCCAAACTCGTGACTGGTTTTTTGTTTCGGGTTCGTACGCATATATCCAGGATTCGTCACCTGATACGATGTTGTATACAGCATTTGAGGATCCTGCGTGGAATCTTTCGAGAGTTCTGACGCACCAAGTAACGCGAGCCGCTTTTTGCTCTTCACATAGCAAATGCGGTATCCATCGGGAAAACAACTTTTTTACACCTAATTGTTCATGCAAGATTATTTGTATTTGACTCATGCCAATGTCTAAAGTTGCCTGAATTTCGCGGTATGTCACATGTCGATCTTCCTCAATCAGCTTACGCACAGCATCAACGTTTTCTTGGGTGACTGCAGTTTTTGGACGACCTTGACGAGGATCATCACTGAGCTTGACACGTCCACGTTGAAATTCAGCAAACCAGCGATAAATTGTGGTTTTGGATGGGGCTTCATCACCAAATGCAGAAATCATCCGGTCAACACACTGTTTTTGTGTTAAACCACTTCGAAAGTCATAATAAATCATCGCTCTTGAATTTTCTCGAGTCCATTCCATTTTCTCAACGACTAAACAAGTTTGACAAAACCTTGTGACAAGACCGTAAATCTTTTTAAAAAAAAATAAATGGTATTCGATTTGTAAAACCAAGGAGATTTCAATTAAAAAGATTTTAATATGACAGGAACAGTGGAAATATTCCATTCCCGATACTTTTAGTGCAGCCTATGTATGACTGAAACTTGACCGAACTGAGATTAAATTACGAATTGACCGAAAAAATGGTATTCTGCTACGGCTAAAGTTCAATCGGATTTCGGTGTAATCTCGATGTAGTCTCATTTCAATCTCAATTTTGATGTTTATTTAATGACATTTTGTACATGTAACAGTTCGAATTGTTAGCAGAATACCATTTGTGACATTTACGACACTAGATACTACATAAACGAGACTAGATCAGAACTATATTTTGAACATTATAAAATTACGAGAATTGGCCATCAAGTAAAATTGACGAGATCTCTTTTTTCATCCGACGGAAATACATAGGGCGTAGGGCGTAAGGGCATGCATTCATGACTCCTACCGGCTAAAACCACATGAGCGGTCATCTTCAGCACCGAAAAGGTGCCACCTATTGGTGCCACGCCGTTAAGCCCATCTACGAGGGAGGGATTGTAAAGGATACCTCCGATGACTCACTCCGCCGTGCGCGCTGGTTCCCGGGGGTAGCTCGGCCCGACCTAACGCTTTTGGGACCTGAATGGTGCTGCCAAGTCCAGTAATCAAATAATCGGGGCGTAAAGCCGGGACAGTCGCGAAATTTTTGTTTTAAATTGGTCCTGACATATTTTGAGCAGCTCGCTCACACACACCTTAAGATAAAAATATCGGGATATAGGTTTTGAAAAAACTACATAGAAAGACACCGATATATCAAAATGCGCAGTATTTTTCGAATACGATATTAAATAAAATCTTGCTTTTTTTAAAGTGTTTTACTGTAAAAAATAGTATATTATTATGTAGTACTTTTAATAATGTTTAATAAACGTAAAATATCCCCACCATTTGAGGTGTGTGTAGATAATATATGCAATAATATGACAACATTTCCCTCACACATTAAGGAAAAGCAAGCATAGGTATACTATTCTCGGAAATGTTTTAAAACGGGGACAAGCGGTTATAACATAATATCCCTTACTTTTATAAGTCCTGTGGCTTGCCATTTGTCTATGAATGCATATAGGCCCACTGCAACTAGCAAGCCGCTCAACAACTGAAACAAAAACACAAAATATTTATATACATAATAATGGCAATCATTCTCGTTTGCCCAACCTCTTCTCCAATGTTAAGGTTAGGCTTCTAGCGCAACCAGATGCGGTTATTTACACGGGCCGACTGCAATCTGATCGTCACCACTGGGTAGTTAACAGTAACTTAGAGTTACACCAATTGTCAGACTTTTGGATTCTGAGATTGTCCATGACGATTACCTGAGACCTGGAAAGACTTGACAGCGGCAAGCATTGTTTAGAGTAGTATGTCACACCTCCAATATATATTTGTACAAATTTGGATCAAATTCTGTGCTTCATGCCGCTCAGCCAACATCTTTGTCAAAGATATGATGTTTGGCAAGTGCCATATCCTTACCATACCACTTACAAACCATTGTTATATAATATTGCTTTCATACCCACTTTGTATGGTTTTGATAGAAAGTATTGTAATGTCTAAATGTTTGATTAAACAAATAGTGTAGCTCATTTGATGAAATCGTCCAATCTCTTTGATCAAATGTACATTCAAAGATGAGAGAGATAAGTAGCATACCTCGCAATAACTTCATTAATTCACTCAACGTCGACAGTAGCTAAATATGAAATTGCTTAGCTACCAACAAATCGATGTATGTGTGTGTAACAATAACGGTAGAAATATAGATATAACATACTTTGTGGACTACTGTGGACGTTCCTCTACAGTACTACTGGTGGTAGGTTTCTTATTGCAAGAGGCCAGCTAGGTAGGTATCATCCCGCGTCATGGTCCAGACTCCAGAAGGAGATTGCAGAGCGGGATCGGGAGAGGGCCGAGCCTGCACGGAAAAGGAAGAGACGGCGCCGGGGTAATAACCGCCCCGGCTCCCAGGTCTAACACGCCTGAGCCCCCTGCCGTCGCTACATGGTGGGAGGCCATGGGGGTCGCGCGCGCGCAGATTGGGGAATCTGTGTGCTCATACCGAGCGCCCCCCGAGAAGACGGTGGCGCGCACGTGGTCAGGTGCCGCCGTGTGCGCAGCACAGCGCACAGCGAAGCTTGGGGGGATCCTTTACAATCCTCCCCGAGAAGTACCTGGGGGGCGACCTCACAGTCGCCTTCCCTCCACTAGAGGGGGTAACCACTTTACAGTCATCCCCTCCGAGATGTGCCTAAAGGCGTGGCATCAATGGAGTCTCTAGTGTGATCTTACGAGGACCTGGAGCCCTCCTTCGGTGCGATGATGACCGCTGCAGTGGTTTTAGCCGGTAGGAGACCGGCATACCCCTTCACCCTTCCCCGGGGTCGAGGAAGTTCATATAGAAATTCCACTGGACACCAATACAAATAAATAAAAGAAAGGTAGGTACCACCCAGTGCCGTTCGACATCCAGGCGGAGACGGATGCGTGGGTCTACGACCAGACACGCTCTCTCCGCCAAAGTGGGGAAGGCGTGCCTTCAGGGGCGTTCGACAGACTGAGGCGGCTGGCTCGACGGCGCGCACTCGAGATGTGGCGACATCGCCTTCGGTCACAGTTCGCGACCAAGCGCGTCGTCGAGGCCATCCTGCCGCTCTTCGGAGCCTGGCTCAGAAGGAGCGAGCGCGTCACCTACCGTCTGACGCAGGTATTCACCGGTCACGGTTGTTTCGGTGCATACCTGCACAGAATAGGACGCGAGGTTACGGCACAGTGCCACCATTGTGGAAGCGACCAGGATACCACACAGCACACACTCGAGGAGTGCCCTGCGTGGGCGTCCGAGCGGCGGATCGATCAGATCGGGCAAGATCTCTCTCTGCCGGCAGTAGTGTCGGCTATGTTGGCAGAGCATGAAAATTGGAGTGCAGTGGTCTCCTTCTGCGAGAGTGTCATGCTCCAGAAGGAGACTGCAGAGCGGGATCGGGAGAGGGCTGATCCCGCACGGAGAAGGATGAGACGGCGCCGGGGCAACAACCGTCCCGGCTCCCAAGTCCAATACGCCTGAGCCCCCTGCCGTCACTAAATGGTGGGGGGCCACGGGGGTCGCGGGCGCGCAGATTGGGGAGTCTGCGTTCTCACACCGAGCGACCCCCGGGAAGACGGTGGCGCGCACGTGGTCACGTGCCGCCGTGTGCGCAGCACAGCGCAAAGCGAGGCTTGGAGGGATCCTTTACAATCCTCCCCGAGAAAGGCTTGGGGGGCGACCATTTTACAGTCGCCTTCCCTCCGCTAGGGGGGGTGACCGCTCTACAGTCATTCCCTCCGTGATGTGCCTAATGGCGTGGCACCAATGGGCGGCTCTAGTGTGATCTTACGAGGACCTGGAGCCCCCCTTCGGTGCTGAAGATGACCGCTCCAGTGGTTTTAGCTGGTAGGAGTCCGGCATACCCCTTCACCCTTCCCCGGGGTGAAGGAAGTTCCATGTAGAATTTCCACTGGACATCAATAAAAAAAATAAAAAAATAAAAATGGTACCACCCAGTGTCATATATTCGCCGCCAGGCAATATTGTTTAAACTTTATACATTACTGTGGTCCAGTTGGAAGGGCAGTGTAGCTAATGAAATTACTGGGCTTAAGAGGCTTAATAATTTAAGGTCTCGAGGTGACAAGCGCAGCGTAGTGCCACGCAGGACCAGTCTTAGGTAGCATTACAATGGCTATGGGTGTGACACTTCATTTCAACCGAAAAACGTTCACTGCTGGACAGAAGCCACCCCCAGATTCACAAAAACAACTGGTATGGTTTTGTGTTATGGGCCCACTGTGGGGATTTGCCATAACCACCATGCTTGGCAGTCGAGTTGGCGATCGCAGTTGAGTTATAAATGTATGTACTCGAAGGACGCTGCAGTCCATCCTCTGGCTAATCCTTTTACGACACCCACAAGATGGGATGGGGTGGTGGTATTCTTAGCCGGCACCACACAGCAAGGCGTGACGCGTGCCACCAAGCGAATGACTTGCTTGTCTCATCACCAATCTGCATAAAAGCAAAAAACAAAGTCAAACATCAACATTCCTCTCATTACTGTTTTCATGATTTGAAGCAAAACAAGAGGATAATGCAGACTGCGGTTGAATAAAATATGACATAATGGAATCTGACGTCACTTTGCAAAAATGCAAATGATAGATTACCAAACCAATCAGATCCTAGAATTGATATCACACTTTCTTCCATTATAGCAAAACACACAACATCATTTCGGCCGAATGAAGTCCACAGCTGGACACAGGCCTCCCCCAAAGATCACCACAACCACCGATATGGATGTGTTGTGGGCTCATTGGGGGGTTTTGCCATAATCGCCACGCTTGGCAGGCGGGTTGGCGATCGCAGTTGAGTTGTTAATGTACTCGAAGGACGCTGCTGCCCATCCTCCGGCTAATCCCTTAGTCGACTTTTACGACACCCATGGGAGGAGATGGGGTGGTGGCATTCTGAGCCGGCACCACACGGCACACATGGCAACATAGTAACACTAATAAACCTTCGATCTCTCTCCTCAACAGAGACCAACAAATACTTGGGAATGTCGGAGACTTTGGGTATCAATGGGGCTGACATGAGGCAGACGTTGAAGGAGCGCTTCTTCGGCCGCCTGATAAATGTACTAAAAAGTCTTTTATCAGGCGGTAACAAGGTGCGTGCCTTCAATGGCTGGGCCATGCTCATTTACTCCTTCGGCATACTCAAGTGGACTCAGACTGAACTGGATGCCTTGGATTGGCGAGCCCGTACATTGCTGACTGCAAATTGGATGCATCACCCACGATCCTCGGTAATGAAGCTGTACATCCCGCGGAAATGTGGGGGCCGTGGCTTTTTGAATACCAAGACCCTCCACAATCGTGAGGTGTACAGTCTTAGGGAGTATTTTTTACATACTCAAGTGGAAATGCATCGAGATGTAGTGGCAGTGGACAACGGGCTCACCCCGCTTGGTCTCGCGAAAGAGAATTGGTGCAAACCTCTTGTACTCAGTACCAATGACCGCAGGGAGATATGGCAGAGCAAGGAACTGCATGGACGTTTTTATCGGGCCCTCTATGGACCTGATGTAGATTTTAAAACATCCGTATCCTGACTACGTTTCGGCGACCTCTTCGGGGAAACCGAAGGTTTTGTTTGTGCGATTATGGATGAGGTTATCATGACGAACAATTACCGGAAGTATATTGTTAAGGATGGCACGGTTGACATCTGTTGGGCATGCCACCGTCCAGGTGAATCCATTAAACATATTCTTTCTGGTTGTTCTCGTCTTGCTAACAGCGAATACTTGCACAGGCACAACCAAGTGGCCAGGGTTATACACCAGCAACTTGCGCTGAAATATAAATTTGTAGCCTTTGAGGTACCATACTACAGGTATGTGCCCGACCCAGTTCGAAAATAGTCATATCACATTGGGACCGGTCTATCATCACTGATAGGACTATCGTTGCCAATAAGCCTGTTCCCAAAGACAAAAAAAAAAGTATATTAAGTAGCTTACAGAACGCAGGACAGTTTGGGGCGAGCTGAATGTGAGTGGCGACACTGCGTACCCGAATGCTCCAGAGAGTCGGTCAGGGCTTCGTCTCCGGCTTGCCTTTATTGGTTGGTTGGAGTGGTACCTCATGAGTGCCCGTAGGATTTTCAACTCTGGCTTGCCTTAGTCGGCCGATCAGAGGGGGCCGCCAGAGCTATATGCTCGGGGGTGGAAGTGTCTAATGGCGTAATAACGGGGAAACCCGCTCCGAGTCTTCGAGACGCGCGATGGTGAAACCGGTGCCGCACCTCTCTACACCCCTAGCCGCTCACACCGGTGTTGCTCCTTGTCGCCTGTAGTGGTGGCAATATAGGGGGCCCATCTTGTGAGTGGCAAGTCACCGTCTGGCGCAAAATTTCACATTTAAAGTTGAAAGGCAGACGCCGCATTTTCCGTTTTTCTTAGTATTAAATCCATTTAGCACCCATTGCAATAGACCTTATACTTGTAGTTTCCATTTCATAGAATAGTTTTGTACCTCCGGGGACAATCCGAGACTGCATTTTGTAGTGCAGCCATGGAGAGTCCCCGGTTAGTGTCCCATTACATTTTAGATTAAAATTCTCTAAAGGGCCTCTGCGTGTTCGACCCATGTCCCCGCGTAAGCCTATCAAAAGACCGGGTTGGGGGTACCCATGGGGCAGGTAATTTATTTACTAACCTACATATCCAAGAAAACTTTCACCAATTAATTAAAATTATGTTCTTGCGTTTGACTACATGAAATCTCAGAAATGCTGAAAAAACCCTCAGTATCTGTTGAACTTATTTGACCTTTGCTTTGTTTGGTTTTAGTAGTATTTTTTACTAGTAATAATATAAATTGTTCTTTTTATTTCTTTGCCAACAGTAATTGTTTTTGTAAATCTATAAATGTAGTTGTAAATAACTTTCAAAAGAACTTATTTTCTTCTTTATTCACAACTGTAACTGTGCTTAATTAACTGCCATGTCTAAATTTCCTGCCTGCAGTTTTTTTTTAATGAATTAACACCACACGTTTTATTCATAGCCACATTTGCTATTTCAATTATTACTAGGTACCTTTTGTATACTGGCAAAGAATAAAGAAACCTTGTGTGGCTATGGGAACAAAATCGAACTTCCTCTATTGATTTTATTATTATCTATGCAACTTCCTCAATAATTATCTATGAAGGCTGAGGACAGCTCCTGTATTCATCATCATCATATTGGCCATACAATATCCACTACTGAACAAAGGCCTCCCCCATAGATTTCCACATCTGTGCCATCATATTGGGGGGAATTTGCCAGTACTCAGCATGCTTGGCAGGCGGGTTGGTGAGCACAGAATGGCTACTGTTCATCAGAAAAGACGCTGCTGCCCATCTCTCTGGTTTAAAGTCCCTTAGTCCCCTCTGGTTAAGAGTCCCTTAGTCGCCTTTTACGACCTCCACAGGAGGAGATGGAGTGGTGCTATATTCTTAATCCCGACTCCACACGGTATTAGTACTGCATTATTTACTGATAACTTCTCAACCCGTGGTTTGTGCCAGTTGAACTGACCAGACACAATAGATTAGATTTTTAATTGTGTCTGTGATTGAGGCCACTAATGAGATAAGGTAATAAAGATCTTATAATAAGACTAATAAAGGTTTACATTTATGTTAGCACCTTCTAATGGTTTGGTACTTTTTTCAATCATTTGCCAGTTTCTGTGTGGTGTCCAGATTTAGAATTAGCACCACTATCTCCTCCCATGGATGTCATAAAAGACGACAGGGATTCTTAACCAGAGGGGTGGGCAGCAGCATCCCTTCTGTGGAACAGTAGGCATACTGCACTCACCAACCCACCTGGTGGAGTGGTGAGAACTGGGAAAATCTCCTAAAAAATTAAGACATAATTTTAGATATCTATGGGGGAGTCTTTTGTTCAGCAATGGCTGTTCTTTAGCTGATATGACATGATGACAATTTTTCTGCCCAGCTAACAGTTTCTGGATGTATTTTAAACATTTCCTATTAGTGCTGCTGTAAAAAATATGGATTTTAGATATTCTAATGATCTTTGGTTAATGAACCCATATTCTTAGATGCTGCCTACTAAACGACCTTCACCTTGCCGTAAATTTAAAGCACTGAGAAGCGAGAAATATTTATTTAGTTTATCGTTTTTTATTGTACTGCTATAAAAAACGATAACAAAAAGTACGATTATCGTAATGTCACATTATCGCTACAAAACCAAAACAATAGAGGACGGATGCGGTCGGGAAACGAAACTAAGGTGCACATCAGATTTCCCATACTGGCATACCGTGGAAACAATGATTCATACACAAACAATGATAAGTGAAACCAAGCAATTTTGGCTCTTTGACATTGCTAGCATGGTAAATTTTATTTGGATATCTGTTAATATATATTTATATTGAAATAAGTCACAGAGAAAACATAAAATAACTCACCCAAAATATAAAATTTAATACAAAAATCATGTATTTTACACATCCGCTGACGTAGGTGAAGTTTGGTCCCCTGCGCCGATGCATTTTGAACTCTTTTGCCATTTAATAATCACAGTGTTATACGATACACTATTTATGTTTATTGTTTAGTATTAATTAGAATTTATTAACTAATCATTATTAATGAATGAGTAATCAACGTCCACCTCCAATAAGTTCTTCTACTGTCATTATCTGGTATTGAATGTAGTGATGTGCTCAGTCGGGTAGACTCGATTACTGTCTCGAGTACCTTGTAAGTATTCATGTACTCGAGTACTCAAATTTGAGTATTAGGATACACAAAACTCGAGTAAAGACTTAGGGTATCATAGTACTCCAATACTGAACCAAGTATTTAAATTGCGACTTTATTAGATTGACTTGAAGGTAAAGTTTTCAATGCATGTGCACTGCCGCCATTTGCCGGTCGACGGCACTCGGCTGGTTTTTCGCCTAGGGCCCCTACACGATCACCTGAGAAATACAGCTTTCTACGCGTTTGTTTTTGTTTCGATCGCGAGAGTTGCATTTCTAAGAGTTATTGGTGGCTAATTAAATAATCTTAACATTAAGTTGACACAGTTTTGAAGTAATAATCTGGACAGTGTAGACTTTACTGTTTTGGAAAGTGGATATAAGTATCATGCATTTGCTTTTATCGTTTGTTGAGTGAACATAGTTTCAAAGTGGTTAATCTGAACAGGGCTATGCTAGGCAATGGAGTATTGAACAGTGGAAATCACAATACCTAATAGCCTTTTGTTTTTACCACTGTCGTGAAGTTTTTTTATGTATCGCTAACTTCAATGTATGTATTTCTAATTATATTTAATTAAATTTTTCTCATAATTACAATGTGTAACTTTAGCATGATATATGATAGGATGTTAATGTTTTTATTTTGATATTGACTGATCAATAAAACAGATTTGTTTTAGGACTATTTATTTTATCTCTGCTTTTGTTATTGGACTTGAGAAACGTTAAGATATTAGAGCGAATGATGATGAACTGAGATCGCATACCGGATCTGTAGTGCTATTCTGTAAAAACTCACTAGCAAACTCATCATCTGAATCCGCAGTGAAAAGTAGTAAAAACAACATGAAATGAGAGATTTTACTGCGGATTCAGAAGCGAGCTTTCTAGTGAAGCATGACATAAGAATCCACAGTGAAAAGTAGTAAAAATTATACGACATTACAGAATTCACCACGATTTAGAAGTGAGTTTGACCTACTCGAACTCAATGGAGTACTCGAGTACCGGATCTGGTACTGGAATACTATATGGGAGTCAGTGTCTCGAGTCCTGACTGGATTGATTTGAAGGCGAATACCAAAGTACTCGGGTCAGGATAAAAATTGTGGTCTCAGCACATCACTATTATCAGGTTCCAGTGTTGCCAAATCTCTATTTGTCGTTTCAGCTGAAAAATGTCCACTGCTGGACAGAAGCCTCGCCTAAAGATTGCCACAATGACCGGTATAGGTTTGTGTTGTGTGCTCATTGGGGGGTATTGCTATAATCGCCACGCTTGGCAGACGGGTTGGTGATCGCAGTTGAATTATACATGTACTCGAAGGACACTGCTGCTCATCCTGCGGGTAATCCCATCATCCCATGGTCGCCTTTTACGACACCCACGGGATGAGGTGGGGTGGGGGTATTCTTAGCCGGCACCACACAACAAATCTCTATTAATCAACTTTTATTTCTATAAAATAAAATAGGTACAAAAAATATGTTCAGACAATACTCATTAACTAGCAATATATCATATAAATCATATTATATGCGGAGATAAGCGCGAGGTAGTTTATTGTGTAGCCTAACATTTCAACGCAGTAAAGAGTAGGTACAAAAAGCTGTGTCTTGTAAATTTAGCAGTTTAAAAAAAAATTAACTGTATAGTCGAGTTTGAATAAATAATTAACAACTGTGTCGTACCTTCACCTTGCAGTCAATTTAAAACACTTAGAAGCGTGACATATTTATTTCACCACTATTATTATTGCAATATCAGCCAAAGGACTTCCACTGCTGAATAAAAGGCCTCCTTCATAGATTTCCATAACGACCAGTTACATACCACCCGCATCCAATGACGCCCAGCAACCTTCACCGGGTCGTCTGTCCACCTCGCAGGAGGACTTTTGTCTTGCGGCATTGCGGTATTGTTGACGAATCCGTGTTGCGAAGTTTCCCGAATGCTGCCCAGCCGAGTCAGATTCAACGATTGGCCTCTTTCTCGAAGTTGACCCTACCTAACTGGGACGGTTTGTCACGGGTCTATCGGGGATATCTGTCAACAACTTCGAAAATAGAGTACCCAACGGTTATTGGGTCTTGCCCATGTTTATTTTAAGGCCCACCTGTTCGGAAACTCTGTTGAAATCATCGAGCATTGTGCTGAGCTCTTGCAGTGATTCTGCCATGACTACGATATCGTCGGCAAATCGAAGGTGAATTTATAATTTATTTACTGCTATAAAAATGGTTATAATATACATTTTATCGTAATGTCTTTACGTGATACCACTTTTTGGTCTAGAATGCCTCCGTATAGGTGCTTCTTGTTGTGTCCACATCGGTGTCACTGTAGTGAAGTTGTCTGCCTGACACTTTAGCCTGTCGTACAATAGAAGTGCAAGTCGCATAGCATGGCATATCAATATTAATGACATTATCCGTCGTGTTCTTTCGATTCCTTGTCGGCTTGGCACGTGACGATAGAAAAAGATCGGACAGTATGTCGTTGAGTTGGTTCTATTGGGTTTTGATTATCTAACAAAAGTAATAGGACCGGTATAGAAAACCGAGATTAAAACTGACGACATGGAGCTCAAATAGTTGATGTATTTACCTATTATTTAAACCCCATGTTGTATGGTAGATGACCTCCTTCCGATGAATATTATGGCCATCGAATGATTTATTTAATCGCTCTTTGGTTTGTATCGCAATAGCTTTTGCTTTTCCAGTCTTAGAAAGGAACTACTGCCTATTCATTTGTGTGTGACATTGACATGCCTGTCACTCGCATTGCTTTTTTCTTGTGTTGTGTGCGGTTATGGCGATTTTTCTAGTTTTATTCGACTACAGACTACACCTTGAACTCGGATAATTCCCCACGTGATTCGTTCTTGGCCAAGAATTTCGATTGATTGTGTATATGACGAAATGCCGTGTAGTGCCGGCTCAGCCACCACCACGGCAATACCACTTACCAACACACACATATCGATCGTTTTGGTGATCTTTAGAGGAGGCCTGTGTCCAGCAGTGGACTTCATTCGGCTGAAATGATGATGACGAAATTCTGCGACTTATAGACTACGATCGTGCTTTTGTGTTTAGATAGTTATTTGTTTATATGTTTATTTATACTTTCTCCGCTAAAAATCTTAATATAAAGGAGCTTATGAAGTATGCTGAATAGTTTTATTTATTTTTGACTTTTATAATCATGTACGTGGAACTGCAATTGTTCTTTGACCTTATTTTTTGGATTAGAATGGAAACCCGGATACTGTGGGTAAATATTATCATAATAATTACAACGATTGATTAAATCTTCCTGGAACACGGTTTGCTAAAAAAAAAAAAAAATAACGTTCTTGCGATTTATGTCTCCAATCGGTAGAAATTCCAAAATATCGTAAGGCTTGGCAACATTGTACAGCTCACAGAGTAAACAACCTCGAAAGTCATTACCATTGTAATGTCTTAGATTTTCGCGATTATTACACATTATAATAAAACACTTTTAAACGGATTCTATCGCGTATATTTTTGATTTTCCTGACGTTTTGAATACTTTGCAGCATTCGTGGTCGCAGGATGACTAAGGTGACAGGCGTCGTTACAGATTTTAAAAAGTTGTATGTTATTTGTATATCACCATTGTAAACAGATTATAAAATTGATCTTTATAGAATAGAGAGAACAAAAATATACATATTATGTTAAATCAAGTACACATAGTATCTCAATTGATTAACGCTATAACCGCTAAATCCTACCAGGCTTCGCAGTCGTTCCCTGCTGGCGTCAGCTTAGTCTGTTACGCTGATGACACTCTGGTGTTGGCCAGCGGGGAGTCCTTCGAGGGAACCATCCAGCTTGCGGAGCAAGCGGTGGCAATTGTCGTGGCCAAAATCCACGCCCTGGGTCTGCGGATAGCGCCTCAGAAAACCGAGGCGCTATGGTTCCACAAACTGCCGAGAAGCAGAGAACCACCCAGTTCGTGGATACGCGTTGGTGACGCGCAAATCGGGGTGGGCCGGTACATGAAATACCTGGGGCTCACCCTGGATAGTCGTTGGGGCTTCGAAGAGCACTTCCAGCGCCTCGTCCCCCGAGTCGAGAGGGTAGTGGGTGCTCTACACCGGCTGCTGCCCAATCTCGGGGGACCATGTGAGGAAGTTCGCCGTCTCTACGGAGGAGTCGTGCGGTCCGTGGTCCTATACGGGGCGCCTGTATGGTCAGCTCGACTATCAGGCGCCCAGCGCTGCAGAACCAAAATTCATGGTCTGCAGCGCAGAGTGGCTATCCGGATCGCACGAGGATACCGAACGGTGTCCTACGAGGCGGCAACTCTCCTGGCGCGTTTTCCGCCTTTTGACATCCAGGCGGAGATGGATGCGTGGGTCTACGATCAGACACGCTCCCTCCACCAGAGCGGCGAAGGCGCGCCTCCAGGGGCGTTGGACAAGCTGCGGCGGCTAGCTCGGCGGCGCGCACTTGTAAAGTGGCGTCATCGCCTGCGGATGCAGTTTGCAACCAAGCGCGTCGTCGAGGCCGTCCTGCCGCTCTTTGGAGCCTGGCTCAAAAGGAGCGAGCGCGTCACCTACCGCCTGACGCAGGTGCTCACCGGGCACGGCTGTTTCGGCGCGTACCTGCACAGGATAGGACGCGAGGCCACGGCACAATGCCACCATTGTGATAGCGACCAGGACACCGCACAGCACACGCTCGAGGCGTGCCCTGCGTGGGCCGCCGAGCGGCGGATCCTGGTCGATCGGATCGGGCAAGATCTCTCTCTGCCAGCAGTAGTGTCGGCTATGTTGGCAGAGCACGAAAATTGGAATGCAGTGGTCTCCTTCTGTGAGAGCGTCATGCTCCAGAAGGAGACCGCAGAGCGGGATCGGGAGAGGGCCGATCCCGCTCGAAGAAGAAGGAGACGGCGCCGGGGTAACAACCGCCCTGGCGCCTAATTCCGATACGCCTGAAAACCCCTGCCGTTGCTATAAGGTGGGGGACCTCTGGGTTCGCGGGTGCGTAGATTGGGGAATCTGCGTGCCCACACCAAGCGACCCAAGAGAAGACGGTAGCACGCATGTGGTCACGCGCTGCCGTGGGACGCACTGGGGGATCCTTTACAATCCCCCTGGGGGGTGACCGCTTTACAGTCACCCTCTCCGAGATGTGCCAATAGGCGTGGCACCAGTGGGTGGCTCTAGTGTGATCATACGAGGACCTGGAGCTTCCCTTAGGTGCCGAAGATGCCGAAGATGACCGCTCCAGTGGTTTTAGCCGGTAGGAGTCCGGCATACCCCTTCGTCCTTCCCCGGGGCGAAGGAAGTTCATGGCGAATTTCCACTGGGCACCAATAAAAAAAAGGCTTCGCGGTGGTTTAGTTTAGTTTCCGAGTTTGGTTTCTGTATAGTATACATCGCCATCTATTGAAACTTGACCAAACTAATTCTAAACCTTTCCAGTCATAAGAAGAACTTAACCAAACCTAACTAAAAATAAGAATGACTCCCTATGCCTCTGTTCCCTCCGCTAGAGCGGTGAAAGCGCGCCTACTGGGGCGTTCGACAGGCTGAGGCGGCTGGCTCAGCGGGTGGCTCGGCGGCGTGCACTTGAGATGTGCCGTCATCGCCTAAGGATGCAGTTCGAGACCAACCGCGTCGTCGAGGCCATCCTGCCGCTCTTCGGAGCCTAGCTCAGAAGGAGCGAGTGCGTCACCTACCAGCTGACGCAGGTATTCACCGGGCACGGTTGTTTCGGTGCGTACTTGCACAGGAAAGGACCCTCGCGTCCTCGGCACAGTGCCACCACTGTGATAGCGACCGGTATCCTGGCACAGCACACACTCGTAGAATGCCCTGCGTGGGCTGCCGAGCGGCGGATCCTGGTCGATCGGATCGCTGACCGCTTTACAATCACCCTCTTCGAGATGTGCCTATGTGAGTGGCACCAATGGGCGGCTTTAATGTGAGCATACAGGAACCTGGAGTCCCCCTTAGGTGCCGAAGATGACCGCTCCACTGGTTTTAGCCGGTAGGAGTCCGGCATACCCCTTCGCCCTTGTTCAGGGCGGTGGTTGCTTATGAAGAATTTCCACTGGGACAAAAAAAGTTTAAGTTCAGTCACCCCCTCCGAGATGTGCTTAAAAACGTGGCAACAATATACGGCTCTGGTGCGTTCGTTCTCAAGAACCTGGAGCCGACCTTCGGTGCCGATGATCACCGCCCAAGGGGTTCAGGCTGCTCCACACTGTCGAAGACCATGACGTTTTCCACTGTAGTGATTTTTTAGTCTTAGCCCTAACTGTTACCTCTACTTATGAGTCAAGCTGAGCGATAGATCAATAAAACAAAACTATAGTTATTTACAATTATTTTTTTATTTAACAGTAATAAATACGGTAAGGAGGTACAATACTAACAATTATATTATCAATGTCCTTCATCGATTGTCATGGTCATAGATCCGGGTTCGTATTCGTGGTCTATGAACCGATTCTTAATAATATTCTTGTAAATGAATGCTGACTTTCTTGGCGTGCGTGTGCGAGCAGGGTCCTCGAAGTCCACGTTGTAAAGCCCGAATCGTTCTCTGCAAATAAACCAAAAATTTAAATCTAAGCATATACATTTTTATTTTTTATTTGCAAGTATGTCTATCGTTATCGTGCTACTGGTATCACATTGACCGCTGCAATTAACGGTTATAGGGCAACACTGTTATCGCTTGGCTGGAATGGCAGAAGATATTTTTCGTATTAACTTACATATAAAAGGCAATACCCTATGTGCTGTGTATGCTGTATTGCTCCATTGAAATGATCTCATAGTCGCTTTGCACAACATCAACGGATGGAGTGGGATTATTTATTCACGCAGAGAAGCACGCGGGCCGTATACCCACAGTTTCTAAGCCTATTGCCGTCTCCTGTTGACATAGGCCGCTCCCAAGCACCACAACGATCTTATCAGCTTTTCCCACCCAGCCTCAAGCTACTTTCTTCAAGACGTTGGTCCATCTGACTAGAGAGGATCCCAAACTTTATACCGATTACATACTACGGTCTCTACTCGGACTAGTCTGTCAAAATCATAGTCACTTCAACTTGTTAATCCTGGAGTCAGAGTCGAAGCCTGGGTTCTACCTTTTATTTAAAAGCCTCGAACTCGAAATTTAACCTGAAGTTATAGGAATAGCATGTATTAAAAAAAAGATGCAATATATTTCCGCGATATCCGTCACTACGATTTCTCCTGTGTCGAGCGTACAGTTTACAGACATAAATATCTTATGCACAACACCCAGAATGAAACAATTTGTAGATCACACAAATATTTGTTCCGTGCAGGATCGAACCCGTGACACATAGCGCAGAAAGACAATTGCTTCGCCACTGTGTCTATCGTGCTGTCAATTAATAAGTAAAGTCGCTTCACGAGCCCTTAATTTTTTTTTTTGTTAAATTACTGATCACTAAGCAGGACTAAAATAACTAGATTCTCGAGGTGACGAGTGCAGTGTGGTGCCACGGAACATATGCCCTGGCTAGCTCTACATATATTATGGGCAAGAGTGACGCTTGACCAGACAAATGACTTGCTCGTCTTATCACCACGAAGTACAAAAAAATAAGTAATCTGGTACTAAATTACGAGTACGTTCACTTATTATTTTTTTACTTACGTATAACCCTCCATCCATTCGAAGTTATCCATCAAGCTCCAAGCCATGTATCCCTTCAGATTAACACCAGCATCCAAGCTGTCCAACACGCTTTCCAAGGCAGCCCTGTAGTACGTGATCCTGTCATCATCAATTAGGTCGCGGTCGGGAGATATGGACCAGCCATTTTCGGTAATATAGAAGAGTGGGTCGTTATATTTTGTCTTCAGGTGTGTTAATACGTTGTAAATGCTGTTAGGAGCCATCTGGAAGAAAAAAGTAAATTTAAATTTCCATGTTCCATTCGCCATTTTAATAATCTTCAAAAACAGACTAGATATATTACAAAATTTGCGGTAGCCAAAAAGGAGCTGATCAACTGGAAAGAGATCGAGTTGGGAACGGGTCTAACATCTATACAAATAAATAAAATTGAAGTGTCTGTTTGTAATGTCAAAATAACAGCTTGTTACTCAATGCATATGAAAGTATATACGGTACATATAACAAAAAAACAATTTGTATGTTTGATTTAATTTGTCTGTCTGTCTGTTTGTTCCGGGTAATCTACGAAACGGCTGGACTGATTTTGACGGGACTTCCACTAACATATAGCTGATGTTATAAGGCATAACTTAGGCTACTTTTATTTTAGAAAAATAATTAGGGTTCCGCGCATAAAAAATAAAACCAGAGTAATCCGACATAGACACTTGGCATAGAATATATATACTGGATTTCAAGAATCCAATATATATATTCTATGCCAAGTGTATAAAATATCGGACTAATGGCACAGCCAAGGTAAAAGTAGGTTACATCACAAATCATCATTTCAGCAACGTTTTTTAAAAAGAAAGAAGAAAGAAGAAGATGGATTTCCACAATCGAGTCATCATTAAAATTTTCTTTTTTAAATGGGGGAATTTGCCAGTACTCACCACGCTTGGCAAGCGGCTCTGGCTTAGAGTCCCTTAGTCCTCTTTTACGACGTCTACGAGAGAAGATAGAGTGGTGCTATATTCTTAATCCGGTCACCACATGAAATAAATGTGAATAGGCTCTAGCCCCTTTCTTATAAATTTATTTATTTCACAAATTACAATTGTCATTACAGGTTTCAACCCAATTCAACAATGTAGTTACACAAAAGACAGATAATATTTATATTTGAAATCATTTCAGCAGAATAATGTCCACTGCTGGACTCAGGCCTCCCCCAAAGATCGCCACGACGACTGGTCTGGGCGTGCTGTGTGCTTATTGAGGGGTTTTGCCATAATCACCACGTTTGTGGCAGGTGCGTTGGCGATCGCAGTTAAGTTGGTAATGTACTCGAAGGTTGCTGCTGCCCATTCTCAGGCGGCATTTGCAATATTAGAAGGTATTACAAATTACTAAGTATTAAAGGAATATTTAAAAATAAATTGCATGTAAGAACAAGAAAGATAATTGAAGTAGTTCGGTTTTTTTCTCGCCATCTTTGCAGGAGGTGCTCGTCACGTTCTCTTGTAAAAATACAATATAGTAATAAGCATAACCTATACCATACCTGCTGTGTGGTGCCGGCTCAGAATACCACCACCCCATCTCTTCCCGCGGGTGTCGTAAAAGTCGACTAAGGGATTAACCGAAGGATGGGCAGCAGCGTCCTTCGAGTACATTAGCAACTCAACTGCGATCGCCAACCCGTCTGCCAAGCGTGGCGATTATGGCAAAACCCCCCAATGAGCTCACAATACACCCATATCGGTTGTTGTGGTGATCTTTGGGGGAGGCCTGTGTCCAGCAGTGGACTTCATTCGGCCGAAATAATAATATTAAAAAATAACATACCTTCAACCAACTCGAAGCAGATACAGGCCAGTCCTCAGGTGTATATGTCCCAACATCCATGTCATCCAACAAAGAGGGCACAGGATGAACATTCTTGTGATCATTTGCTGATACTAGAGCTGAAGTGTAATGGTTCACGCCAAAGAAGTCAGAGGAGCCTCTCACAAAAGCCTTCTCCTCTTCTGAGAATTCAGGTATACGGGAGTGCGGGTAACCTTGCTGGGCACTCTTCTTTGCAATTCTCTCGGCGAGCTCTTTTGGGAAGCCACCTTCAGCTGAGAAGATAGGCTCGGCGTATAATCCCCACTGAAAATAACAATACAAATGTATTTGATTAGTATAGTTGACGTTCAAAGATCAAGCGAAATTGACCTTCAAGGCAAGCTGAGTTAAGTTATTTTTTTGTTTATTTAGAAAACGTTGCCCCACACTAGGATTTCTCCTATGTCGTCGGGGCGTTTACATACACAAATTCAACACACAATACACCCAGACCCGGAACAGCTACCTGGAGTTCATACAAATATTTGTACGGCGGGAACGAACCCGCGACCCGGAGTGCAGCAGTCGACTCCATCAGCCACTGCACCAACCGTGCCGTCGAAGTGGATAATGAAAGTTATGTTTGCATTCTCCTTAGTATCGAGTTGCTTAATATAGAACTTCATGATCATCATCAGCCAAAGGATGTCCACTGCTGAACAGAGGTCTCCTCCAGAGATTTTCACACTTAGCAGACGGATTGGTGAGCGCAGTATGGCTGCAGTTCCACAGAACCAAAGCTCCACCCATACCTCTGGTTAAGAGTCCTTTAGGCACCTTTTACGACATCCACGTGAGGAGATGGAGTGGTACTATATTCATAATCTGTACACTACACGAAGAAATATACAACAACCAAAACAAAAATTTTAGTGAATAACTTTAGAAAAAGCATTATTGTGCGTAAAAAGGAATGTTTCTATGTCTGAATGTAAAAAAGAGTTTTTACTATGCGAATAACAAGAAGCGAAGATAAATCTAAATTTTGTTTAATTAGTGCCCAAGTTTTGGACTCTTTATATAGACAGAAGAACTTAAGTTGCCGACATAGCTGAAAGGATTAGTATACTGAAGTGCTAAGAACGGGCGTCGCACATAGCTCGTAGAACTGATGGCCATTGGAGCAAAAAGGTTCTCGAGTGGAGTCCTTGGATGAAGGCGGCATGTAACCACTCGTTGTGGAAATCTAATTAGTTTGAGTAATTACTGGGCATAAGAGACTAAATAACTTTACGTAGGACTAGTTCGGGGTTCCTGGAGCCTCCCATAGATGCCGAAGATGACCGCTCCATAGGTTTTAGCCGGTAGGAGTCCGGCATACCCCTTCGCCCTTCCCGGGGTGAAGGAAGTTCATGAAGAATTTCCACTGGGCGCCAATAAAAAAAAGGACTAGTTCGGGGTAGAATTAAAATTGTTATGGCCAGGTGAGATGCTTACCATCAAGAGGGTAACTTGCTCATTCTGTGATTTGTCTGTATCATCATATCGGCCAAAGTACGTCCACTGCTGAACAAAGACCTCCCCCATAGACGACCGGTTAAATACTGTGTTGGGGGGAATTTTGCCAAACTCGCCACGCTTGACAATCGAGTTGGTGAGCGCAGTGTGTCGACGGTTCCACAGAAGGGACGCTGCTGCCCATCCCTGTGGTTAAGAGTCTCCTAGTCGTCTTTTTCGACATCCGCGAGAGGAGATGGAGTGGTGCTATGTTGTTAATCCGGACACCACACGCAATACCATACCGGAGGGTCATACTAAGTAAATAAATTAGAATAGAAAGTAAAATGTTATCTTACGTCGCCTTGTCTTTTAATTTCAGCAGCGATTTCATCCTCGGCGGAATCCGTAGATGGACCAAACCAGTTCACACTGATCGTTATACCACACTGTCCACCCTGGGCTGCCCTGAACTCTTTATCATATACATAGTATGCCTTAGCGTGAGCTACAACCAGGTTCTTAGCGCATATATAAGTACCCACAGCAGTTGAATTCAGAATAGGTGCTTTAGTGGAAGATCCATAACCTTCATAGCAAATTTCTCTTGGCTCGTTAAAAGTGATGAAATGTTTGACTCTGTCACCAAAGCTTTGGTAGACAACTCTGGCGTAGTCTTCGAACCAGTCAGTAAACAGAGGGTTAGAGAAGCCTCCTAATTCCTGTAGTTTTTGGGGAAGGTCCCAGTGGTACAGCGTGATCATGGGGGTAATGTTGTATTTCAGCATTTCATCTATGTAGTTGTTGTAGAAAGCGACTCCAGCTGGGTTGATTTCGTTGGCCATGCCTGTAGGTAATATTCTGGCCCATGAGAGGGAGAAACGGTAGGCGTCCAAACCTAGTTCCCTCATCATTTCTACATCACGCTTGTAGTTGTGATAGGAGTCAGCAGCAATGTCTCCGTTGCTCACATCTTTGATTACGGTTGGGTTTGTGTGGGTCATGTAGTCCCAAATGTTTTCGCCCTTGCCTGGAACGAGGTGAAAATGGAGATTTAAAAAGTTTGCTCCCAAAGGAAGAATATATAGGCCATTCCTATAACCTACAGCGGATCCCTTGAGATAAAGTTTATAAATTTTGTATGTTTTCGTATTATTCAAATGTAACAATTTGTCGTTACCTATATTTATTTTTTATTTTAGATTTTTTTAAATGTTTTAATAAATAAACCTTTTTTTTCTACACTAGTTATGTATTCAATTCTAGGCTGAACAGTGGTGCAGGAATAGAGAGCTAACTTTGTGAGAGAATGATGCCTGAGGTAGGTTTATATAAAACCTATATTTCAGGTCACCAGCCTACTTCGGCTAGATGCCTTTTGTGTCCTATTTATCTATCCAACAGTTTTTAGACCATAATAATAATGCAGGGTACTTAACATTGGTGTGTGAGTGACGAGAGAGTGAACGAGAAAAGTAATTTGTGTACCATCGTTGTGCATAAAAGTGGACATAAATAAAAGAAAATGGTGTGAGAGGGTACGTAAGGGGTTACTCGAGTGAGTGTTCAGCGAATTTGATGGAAAAGCAGCAGAGAGGATAGGAAGTCACTACAGATAGTACCATTTTTTTTTTTTTCATTTTTCTTTAAAAAACTTTGCCCCACACTAGGATTTCTCCTGTGTCGTGGCTGCGTTTACAGACACAAATCCCACACACAATACACCCAGACCCGGAACAACTACCTGCAGATCGTACAAATATTTGTTCCGTGCGGGAATCGAACCCACGACCCGGTGCGCAGCAGCCGACTGTATCAGCCACTGCACCAACCGTGCCGTCAAATTTAATGGAATGGGATCAACAAGTTCTCGGTTCCGTGATAGTCTAAGGTTTTTAAATATGTCGTGCCTGAGGTCTTGTATTTAGTTACAGGATATTTGTTAAGAATGTTATTTCAATAATTATAAGCTATGGTCCAAGAAAGAAGAAAAAACTACGCCAGGGCGCAGAACAGAATGTTTGTGTTTGGCATACCCTATATTTTCGGCATACCCTATAACTTCGAGAAAGAGATCAATCGTCGAATCCGACTCGGCTGGGCAGCGTTCGGGAAACTTCGCAACGTCTTTTCGTCAACAATACCGCAATGCCTCAAGACAAAAGTCTTTAACCAGTGTGTGTTACCAGTGATGACATATGGAACAGAGACGTGGTCACTCACAATGGGCCTCATAAGAAAGCTCAAGGTCACTCAGCGAGCTATGGAGAGAGCTATGCTTGGTATTTCTCTACGAGATCGAATCAGAAATGAGGAGATCCGTAGAAGAACTAAAGTTATCGACATAGCTGCAAGGATTAGTAAACTGAAGTGGCAATGGGCAGGGCACATTGCTCGTAGAACTGATGGCCGTTGGGGCAAAAAGGTTCTCGAATGGAGACCGCGCACCGGAAAACGCAGCGTGGGACGACCTCCAACGAGGTGGACAGACGACCTGGTGAGGGTCGCTGGGAGTCGTTGGATGAGAGCGGCATGTGACCGTTCGTTGTGGAGATCTAAGGGGGAGGCCTTTGTTCAGCAGTGGACGACCTGTGGCTGATATGATGATGATGATGATATTTTCGGCGCTTCTCCATTTGAATATTCGGGTCGTATTGCAATAAAGCATGTTCCTTATGAACCGTACGTAATACGAAGGAATATTTGACAGAGAGTATATCCCAGCGTTTAAAAAGGTCTACGGTTGGGAATAAATGGTAGAGAACTGCGCTAACTTTGAGAAGAGCGAGCTGTGCTCTCTCGACTTCAAATATACATCTATACAAATAAATAAAATTGAAGTGTCTGTTTGTAATGTCAAAATAACAGCTTTTTACTTAATGCATATGAAAGTATATACGGTACCTATAACAAAAAAACTATTTTTATTTTTTTTGTCTGTCTGTCTGTTTGTTCCGGGTAATCTCCGAAACGGCTGGACCGATTTTGACGGGACTTTCACTGGCAGATAGCTGACGTTATAAGGAATAACTTAGGCTACTTTTATTTTAGAAAAATAATTAGGGTTCCGCGCGAAAACAATAAAACCCTCGAAATCCAACATATATATTCTATGTCAAGTGTCTATGTCGAAGTACTCTAAACTTCTTTTAAATTAACGCGGGTGAAACCGCGGGTCCCAGCTAGTTCTTTAATAAATTTGTTCTTTTTGGTAGATAATTAATGTAATATGTCCGTGCCACAATTAAAATTAAATCTCAACCATTTCCACTGTTGATTTATTTAAAATTAAATTTAATTAAAATTAACCAACTTAGTTTTATTTATTTTTATTAGCTGAGATAGGGCCACGAAAAGTACACATTCAATATTACCACAAAAGCGTAATAACAAAGCTAACAAGCAAAGTTTTCGTGCAAAGTACAACCAGTTAGTAAGTGACTAGCAATTTTAGCTCATAATCCCCCAGAACTCGCATTATGATCTAATTTAGAATTGCTAAAATTCCCATATAATACAAATACGAGCACATAATAAAGTTCGCAGTTCGCTTGTAATCTCCGAAACGGCTGAACCGATGTTGACGGGTCTTTCACTGGCAGATAGCTGATGTTATAAAGAATAACTTACGCTACTTTTATTTTAGAAAAATAATTAGGGTTCCGCGCAAAAAATAAAAACCCTTGAAATCCAATGTACATTTCTTTTAAATTAAACGCGGATGAAACCGCGGCTCCCAGCTAGTCAATTATAAGGCTGCAATCATATCTGACAAGTATTGTAGAATCTTACCATCCTCATTCCAGCCTCCCTCAATTTGGTAAGAAGCGGTGGCTGTGCCAAACAGGAAGTCATCAGGGAATTTTCGCTGATGCCTCACATTCGAACCGCTGCAGGCTACCGCCACCAAACTGCGTCAATAAAAAGCAACAAAATATAGGTCAATAATCAACTAAAAGATGTTGTTCCATATATTCTCACATCGCTACATTATTTTTATCTAAACACGTATGGTGCCGGCTAAGAATACCACCACATCTCATCCCATGGGTGTTGTAAAAGGCGACTGTGGGATTAGCCGGAAGGATGGGCGTCATTCGAGTACATTTCTAACTCAGCTACGATCTCCAATCCGTCTGCCAAGCCTGGCGATTATGGCAAAACCCCCCCATGGGCCCACAACATAAAGCCATACCAGTCGTTGTGGCAATCTTACGGGGAGCCTTCAGTCCAGCAGTAGGTGTTTTTCGGCTAAAGTAATTTTGACGATCACATTTTTTTTTTAAATACCGGTGCCAATCTCATGGCATTATCCAGAATAGAGAGTACACATTCCTAACAGACCAAATCTCGCATACATCAAAATCCAGGCACAGATTATATATTTATAGGCCACTTAAGATTTATCCCGCGCGATTCCTAGAGCTTAATCCAATCGCTAAGCCACTGGGTCTGGCGCATATCTGTTCTTAATAAATAAATAAAATGAATACCAAGGTCGAGAAACGATATTTCACCTCTCAAGCGAATATTCATATAGATACCTAATTCAGTTTCAAATTACGTAAACGGCTTTAAACTTGAGATTGATTAAATAGTTATGTAAATACGTAAACAGTGCGAACGGATTAACATTGTTACAACTGTTGACAAAACGAAATAATAAAAATAAAATGATATTTGGTTTCATATTTTTATATGTATAATTAAAAATGTAATTACTATGTATTTATTTTAAATAAAGGAAATATAATGCCTTGTCGTGCCGGCTACAGATAGCACCAACCCATCTCATCCCGTAGGTGTCGTAAAAGGCTAATAAGGGATTAGCCGGAGGACGGGCAGCAGAGTCCTTCGAATACAATAACAACTCAACTGCGATCGCCAACCCGCCTGCCAAGCGTGGCGATTATGGCAAACTCCCCCAATGAGCACACAACACACCAATATCGGTTGTTGTGGTGATCTTTGAGGGCGGCCTGTATCCAGCAGTGGACTTATTCGACCGAAATGATGGTGATGATGAAATAAAATTAATACTTATATATATCAGAACAAAGCTTTCAGGAAAATAATTTATTATTTTAGTCTACTAACGTAACGACACGCGAATTTATTCCTCACAAATAAATGTACATATCTAATTATCATTATTATTGTCACTGTTCTTGTCGGTAATATTCAGAGAAATCTAAAACAACAAAAGAACTTGTTAACTTGAATCTATATTCTTTCAATAAGCACGCACCTTAGGACCACTAATAATTTCATATCGACGCGACGACACTCTCACAGCCACTGGACATTTATATAGTGTGCTGAGAGCATTACGGGCCGTGTGACAAGCGTCGTTTATCTGAAGTCTTACGAGTGGGCAATTTTTTTGCCAAGTTTAATTCTGCAAGTTTATCTTCTTAGTTTCCAGGATTCTAACTACATTGTGCTTATACAATATGTATTCTAGCTCTGTATTACATTGTATCGACTCATGTTGAGGTAACATTCATAATGCCAATCGTTCAAACTTCCCATTTATAATATTTATAGTGACATTTCTGGGCCACGAGAAGACTTCGAGTATATCGTCGTCTCATTAATATGTAATAGAAGAGACGAAACAGCTAAGTGGTTGAGTCGCAAGGTTGGCAGAAGCATCCTTCTACCTACAATACTATAGTATTGGTGAACCTGGTTATCTGTTGGTAATACAGTGGCATATGTTTATAACGACTTTCGTTACTATGACTAATCGCTTATTAACCGACTTCAAAAAGGAGGAGGTTCCCAATTCGATGCATATTTAAAAAAACAAATATGTATGTACGTCGGTACCTCAGATATATGTAGACCGATACGAGCAATTCTTCTAGTAATAGGTGCAGAACGCATTCGAATTGGTCCCATATAAATGTCATGACATTTGATTGCGTAGTTTTTTAACCAGCTTCAATAAACAGGTTTGACTGCGCTTATCTAGATGATGTCTTAATAGTTTCGATTCCTCCGAGATTAGAGAACCGATTTGAGCATTTTTATTTTTAATGTTAAATACTGATATTAAATTGGAAGAAGTTCTTACACTAAAAAGAAACAAATAAAACTTTTTAACATCCAAAATGCCAACTTTAGATAAGCCTGGTTTTTTTTTTTTTTTTTTTTTATATTTTATACGGTGTCGGGATTTTAAGTCAGTATTTTTTTGTCAACCGATCTCATCCCGTGGGTGTCGTAAAAGCCGACTAAGGGATAAGATGGAGGATGGGCAGCAGCGTCCTTCGAATACATTAACAACTCAACTGCGATCGCCAACCCGCCTGCCAAGCGTGGCGATTATGGCAAAACCCCCCAATAAGTACACAACACACTGATATCGGTCGTTGTGGTGATCTTTTAGGGAGGCCTGTGTCCAGCAGTGGACGTATTTTCGGCTGAGATGATGAATAATAATAACCCGTCTGGGCAATCGTTATTTCACCATTGGATAAGCAATCCCGGAAGGCAGATTAGAGCAGCTTTCTTTTCATAGGAGTAACATATGCTACAGCAAAAAGGATATCATAAGGATATCTATTAAGAAGCTTACAGAACGCAAGGCAGTTTGTTGTTAACTGTATGGGAGTGGTGAGATAGACTCCAGAGAGTAGATCAGGACCTCGTCTCCAGCTTGCCTTTATTGGTCGGCTGGATTGGAATCCCATGAGTGCCCGCAGGATTTTCAACTCTGGTTTGCCTTAGTTGGCCGATCAGAGGGGGCCCGCCAGAGCTATATGCTCGGGGTGGAAGTGTTGTTGTTGGCATAATAAAAGGGGAAACCCGCTCTGAGTCTTCGATATGCGCGATGGTGAAACCATGATGGTGTAGTGGTGGCCATTTAGGGGGCCCATCTTGTGAGTGACCGTCTGCCACAGAATTTCATTTAAAGGTGGAAAGGCAGACGCCGTTTTTTCCAATTTTTGTAGTATTCAATCCATTTAGCACTCGTTGCAAAAGACCTTATAATTGTATTTTCCATTTCATACAATAGTTTTACACCTCCGCAGACAATCCGAGACTGCATTTTATAGTGCAGCCACGGACAGTCCCCGGTTAGTGTGCCATTACATTTAGATTAATATTCTCTAAAGGGCCTCTGCGTGTTGGACCCATGTCCCCGCGTAAGCCTATCAAAGGACCGGGTTCACTCTAACATAAGAGACATAATAATAATTTGTATATGTTTATTTAAATAAAGTAAATAATAATAATAAACAAATTCTCACAAATTTCACAAGATTATAGTAGAAAAACTTCATGTAGCATACAAGACAGAAAAATGTTACGTTGGTACCTTTACTAATGTAATACAATGTATTAAGACACAGTTATCTCCTAATAGTACCCCAGACCCAATCACGGAGAACATGGTCATCTGGACTATCAGGCATCCAGCGCTGCAGAACCAAACTACGTGCTCTGTAGCAGTTGGAGTGGCTATTCGGATCGCACGAGGATACCGGATGGCATCCTACAAGGTGGCAGTTCTACTGACGCACTTCCCGTCTTTCTACATACTGATGTAGATGAATGCGACAATGACCAGACACAACCCTCTACCAGGGTGGTGAAATTACGCTCTCAGGGGCGTTTGGTAAGCTAAAACGAAGGGTTTAGCGGTGCGCAGTCGAGTTGTGTCGCGTTGGCTTAGACTGCAATACATGACCAAACACGACGTCATGTCAAGCCGTTCTGCCGCTCTTCGGAGCCTGGCTCAAAACGAGCGAAGGCGTTATCTTCCGCTTGATGCAGGTACTCATCGGACACGGTTGTTTCATTGCGTACCTACATAGGATAGGACGCGAGGTCACAGCACAATGCCATAACTGTAGAAGCAACAAGGACACCGCATAGCACACGCTCGAGGAGTGCCCTGCCTGGGCTGCTGAACGGCGGACCCTGGTCGATCAGATCGGGTAGGATCTCTCTCTGCCAGCTCTGTCTGCTAGTATCGGCTATGCTCCTCACCGAGATTCCCATATTGTTGTTGTGGTGGAGCTTGCGTGTCTCGATGATCTTAATAATTTTACTTAATTTATTATTTATTACTGTAGTACTAATTACACATTATAACATTAATTGGCATTACACACACCATTACTGCACGTATTCAAAATAAGTCAAACATGACATTGACATCCGTGGTGTACATTAGGTTCCAGATGAAAACCAGCGTCTGGCACTTGCGCCTGGCATGAAGCTAATCTGGACTCCTATTTGGTCCAACCATGAGACACAACATATTATTTATATGTATTCAAGGTATGTCACCTACATACATAGGTTTATTGCAGTTTTAACGGTTTGTTCATTTTAATTTTTTATACTGTATCTGTAGCTCTGTTTTATTTTGTGTCTCTGTGTTGTGATCATATAAATCTGGCTTTCTTTCTTCTTTCTTTCTATCTATCTTTGGGGCTATACCAGTAGAGTTACTTATATAGGCCCAAACAGACAGACCACACTAAGAGGGATCAGCGGCGAAGTCCAGTGTCGACGGCCGTGTGGACGGGCAGCCCGATTTCTTGGATGGTGCTTGATTAACGCTCCCCGTTCTACTCTATCCAATAGAAAATACTGAGGATGCCAAGCCAAGACATGTTTCGTTCAGTTGAGGACACGATTGATGAATTGGCAGCAATGCCAACGTCCCTAAATCGTAATCCTCAGATATGCTGAGGGTCGTGGTCACGTGTCGCGGCTCAGCATATGGGCCGAGGGTCTAGGCTTAATCGCCCGGACTGCGAGGAAGACTATCTTTATTAAATAACTACCCCAAATTGTAAGTTAGCGTGCGGCAAGGGGATGCATGGCTGATCGGTAGTTCACTATCTAGCATTCAACTCCATGGGACCGACGGCCTCTTTACAGTCATCCCCTCTGAGATGTGCCTAAAGGCGTGGCACCAATGGATGGAGATTATTCGAGTTCCTGGAGCCTCCCTACGGTGTTGAAGATGACCACTCCGTTGGTTTCAGCCGGTAGGACTTTTCTTTCCCGGGGCGGAGGAGTTACATATGTGGGTATTTCCAACGGATCAATAAAAAAAGATGTTAAGGTATATAATATTTATACGGATTCATATTTATTGAATTCTATAAAAAAATGCGGAAAATACAGATAACTTACAGAATACGCCTTGTATTCTTAATAGGGTACTTGTGGCTTGGCCACATCGACTCGTCGTGTCGCGGCACGATACGGTGGCGCTCGATCGTCGCTACAGGTGACGGCCCACGCGGCTCAGTTCATTTACATTCTCGAAGAGTTCGTACTAACTACTACTAAAGTATGTGTCAGTTTCCAGATATAGAATGAAACTGCCACTTGGCCGTCACTTCAGGCACTGCTGCGACTCTCAAGTCCAGCGCCTTGCTGTGACACGATTCCAGACCGTTTTACAGAGCCGGTGCTGTGCCGTTTATTTGCACGGCATGTCACGGCGCCGGTGCCGCACCTGGGTAATGTGGCTGTGTACAATTTGAGGCGCCCGGTTTTGTACCAAAAACAGGTTTCTCGAATAGTTAAAGCGGGGACTTAACGTTAAATGGCTTTCGAGTATTCGGCCGTAAAACATGTGAAATAAATTAACGCATGTAACGTGATATTTCGAGTTTAATAAGTACCAACATTTATTGCGTCGCGTTCGAATTTCTTACGTGGAATTTATTTCACATGGCATATCGAGTAATGGCCCTGAATATTAAATAAAGCAATATATATGAATATAGCCGTCAAGGTTCATGTATTGTCACAAAACAAGTTTACATCACATAACTCGCTTTTTGTTACATAGTGAATTTAGGATTCCATTCAAAAAATGTTTCTACTAAAGCTATTGTATAGATAGATACAGATAGAGAAGACATTTTAGTGCCAAGGTCGGTTTATCGGGAGACTACGGTTTGTTCAACATACATCATAATGTTATCTAAAAATTTTTGCTAGAAATCGTCAAGTGCGATAAGACCGCCCTTTGTGCATGCCATTTTATGTATTGTATCTTATTTTAGTTATTTATGGTGTATACATTCTGGTATAAGTACAATAAAGAATATTGTTTTGTATTGTAACCGTCTCATTTGAATAATTATTTTTAAAGACAATCCGTTCCACAAATGATTCAGCAATTTGATTAACATTTTTTCCATTCGCTACGTTTGTAGTGCATCTAAAGGCCGTCACGCACGTAGCTATAATATATAATGTGAGTTATAGCAAGACAATATTACGATATATTTTCTGTACTAATCTTTGAATGATCTCACACGCACACGCAGCTATGATATATAGGGTCTTACTTTATTAATGGAAAATATTTTAGGTGGTGAATCTATAGGTTGCAATGATTGTAGGAAAAAAGAAAAAACAACATAAAATCGACCTCTATTTTATACATATTCAAATTAATTTAAATCATTCATGTTTCCGTTTGCATAAAAATCCCAATTCACCAGGTAAAGCTGTAGGTGACTATCATTATTATGTCTTTCTAAAACTACTGTGGTACTGTCACGGAACACGCACACACAATAACACAAAAACGTGTTTGAAAATGGTCCAATCGAACAACAATGTGGTGGTTTAGTAGCTTAGCAGTGTGTGGTTGATACTTGAAATTAATTCTATACCATTCATAGAGCCTAGCCTTAAAACATTTTCCATTATTAAAGTAAGACCCTATATATTTTATATTAAGACGTATTACGATACTATCCGGTATGGAAATATGGGAAATATAAAGCAAGGTATATTATAATATCCTTTGACATATTTCAACATATTATTACATACAGAATGATGTATCTTATCGCGCGCTCAATTTCCTCTCAACATTTCCTCAGGTCCTGCACGCTGCGATTATCTGGCGTTTTTTTTTTACATGATTTATGTGATACTTATCTTAGGTTTTCACGATTATTAAATCAGCGTCGTAATATAATATATCATATAAATTGTAAGCAATTTTAAATCAAGTGAAGTCAAATGTTATTTTGTTAATTTATTTACACACAACGATAAGTTTCATTATAATGAAACACTTTTAAACGGATTACATCGCGTATATTATATATTCTAATTTTAATAGAGAAGATCGTTGGCAGCAATCTGTTTGGAATCCAGTTATTAAAATAATAAAGTCCCAAACAACATACCACACTAAAAAAACATCAAACACTGTGAGTGATTACTGCGTGCATCGAAACAAATTGTTGATTAAAATTGTACCGTAGATAAAATAAAATATTTTTTAAAAATCTGTAACGACGCCTGTCGCCTTAGTCATCCTGCGACCACGAACCCTGCAAAGCGTAGACTGTTTACGCTGCAAAGTGTTCGAAATGTCAGAATAAAAAACTAAAATAGAAGCGTTACATCGTCATCCGTTAAAAAGTGTTTTATTATAGTAAAACTTATCGTTATGTAAATAAATAAAAAAATGTCCTAACATTTGACTTCACTTGATTATAATTGCATCCGATTTATATTATTAAATATTATGACATTGATTTACTGTTATGTTATGTCAATATTGTTCTTCTAAAATTAGAGTATAATAATCATACAAAACTGTAAATGTGTGAGCATTATGTAGCCATTCATGATATATATTTAGTTATTATATTGTTTGTGTCTTTTGCCTGGCACTATTCATCTGTCAAGTTCACTTGAATGTCTTACTGGTGGCGGCGTTGTTTATCGGGTCGTTCGGTTTCCTACAATATGGTTGAGCTAAGCGATGCTGATACATGTGTCATGCTCGTGAACTGGTGCCGTATGTCGGGAGTGGTAAGCCGGTAACTGCCATGCCAAATAACTTATTATTATTGTATTATGTCTCTTCGTTGCGCATTAACCTATATCTTTTCCATTATGTAGGTGTTTTACCATAATCATTTATCAACATTGTAATCTCAATAGGATCAACCAATAGGAACCGTACGACTTCAACTCTTAATGTTTCTGTGCCAGTAACTATTTTATTAGACAAATAGATTTGACTAAAAAAGATTTTAATTTACCACGTTTTTTGAAATCTATACATCTATACAAATAAATAAAATTGAAGTGTCTGTTTGTAATATCAAAATAACATCTTTTTACTAAATGCATATGAAAGTATATACGGTATAAATATAAATATATATATATATAACAAAAAAACAATATTTAAATTTTTTGTCTGTCTGTCTGTCGGTCTGTCTGTCTGTCTGTCTGTTTGTTCCGGGTAATCTCCGAAACGGCTGGACCGACGGGACGGGACTTTCACTGGCAGATAGCTGACGTTATAAGGAATAACTTAGGCTACTTTGATTTTAGAAAAATAATTAGGGTTCCGCTCAAAAACAATAAAACCCTTGAAATCCAACATATATATTCCATGTCAAGTATATACGTCGAAGTACTCTAAATTTCTTTTAAATTAAACGCGGGTGAAACCGCGGGTCCCAGCTAGTACTTAATAAAGTTATTGTTTTTATTCCTGACATGGCAACAAGCATGTCAAATTCAGCATCTGAAATGTAGATGTCGCTGTAGGTTGTTGTTATATTCTGCCCTGTGATGTAGGTGTCGCCACATCCTTTTAAGAACTTACTGTCAGAGAAATATTTAAAACCGTACGATGTTGCCGACACATATTTGGGTATTTCGGAAAATAATTGAACCGTACGACCTTGCCGATATATTCTTTTTGAATTATTTCATTTTTGAGAAATATATTATGAATATGTAAAGATTTATTCATCTAAACATCGTACGACGTTGTCTTATACTTGACATTGCCGAAATTGTGGAAGATACTCTACAGAAGCCATAATCTAAGAGAAGAAGAAGAAGAAGAAGTACATTCTTAATATAATACATGTGTAGTAAAAACGTGCACTTGCCAGTACGACCGCCTGTATTATGAGGGTAATAATATATATTTATTTTAGTGTCTTTTCCGTGTGCGTTACTTTGCTATAATATATTATATTATAGCGGAAAATATTGGTTTATATTATAGCTACGTGTGTGACGGCCTAAAGGTAGTCGTATCAAATCACCAAAAATAATTTATTCAACACATTTATTTGTATTGATTGAATATTCATATAATTCACAATAAGTACGTACCAATGTTTTACAAACATATTCTTTTTGATATTTGGTTACGTCAAAAGTCACATATTTTTGACAAATGAGATGGTGAAGAAGAAATATTCAATGCCTTTGTTTGGCGCTATGTTATTACAAGATATATATTTGTCCACAACGGGCGGTTACATGCCGCCCGCAACCAACGACTTCCAGCTACCTTCACCGAGTTGTCTGTCCACCTCGTTGGAGGTCGGTGCGCTGGATTTTCCGGTGCGCGGTCTCCATTCAAAAAACCTTTTTACCCCAACGGCCATCAGTTCTACGAGAAATGCGCCCCGCCCATTGCCAATTCAGTTTACTATTCCTTTCATAATGCTCTTGCAGAAGGAAACCAATGCGCTCCAATTTTCATGCTCTGCCAACATAGCCAACAATACCGCTGGTAGAGAGAGATCTTGTCTGATTCGATCGATCAGAATCCGCCGCTGAAAATTGTACCTAGTCCGTGTGGTGTCCGGCTTAAGAATATAGCACAACTTTGTCTCCTCCGTGGATGTGGTAAAGGGTGACTCAGGGGCTGTAAAGCAGAGGTATAGGCAGCAGCGTCCCTTCTGTGGTACAGCAGCCATTGCGTGAGTACTGGGAAATTTCCCCCAAAATTACGAACCACGGCTTTAAGCTGGTCGTTGTGGAACTCTGTGAAGGAGGCCTTTGTTCAGCAGTGGATATTGTTTGGCTGGCATGATGACCGATTACGCAGAAGTATCTCACTTAAAAAAAAACTTAATCAAATCTTTGACTCATTGGCGTCATTTCTTCTCGTGGTCAAAGTTTATAATGAGTCTGATAAAATTATTGTAAACCGGTCAAGTACGAGTACTATCATTCAGTTATCTAATTTATTACATGTATTATAATGCCATTTACTTTCCGAAATAATTTGTTAACTTCTACTACTGATATTTGTTCTTCTTCTTCTCTTAGATTATGGCTTCTGTAGAGTATCTTCCACATTTTAGCCAATATCAAGTATAAGGCAACGTCCTACGGTATTTAGATTAATAAATCTTTACATATTCATAAAATATGCCTCAAAAATGAAATAATTCAAAAATAATATGTCGGCAAGGTCGTACGGTTCAATTATTTTCCGAAATACCCAAATATGTGTCGGCAACATCGTACGGTTTAAAATATTTCTCTGAAAAAAATTCTCAAATTCTAAAAAAAATCTACTGATGTTTGGTTTCCTCATCGAATGCTACGTCAGTTACAAGATTAGATAGTCGTGGGATAAGAAGCTGCTGTAGCTTTCGCTAAATATTTCAGCTCGGTTTTTCTCAGCGATGTCCCCGCACTGGATGCATCCGCGGCGGCTGTGGAGAGCGCGCAGATTGCCGGCTCAGGAGACTCGCGGAATGTGAGCGTAAACAGCGTCACCGTGGCCGATGTGCGCCGCGCCGTACGTCACCTTAAGGCATCATCGGCGGCTGGCCCTGATGCTATTCCTCCATTCCTATTCAAGGACTGTGTGTCCGTATTAGTGAAGCCATTGTTGCACTTGTTCAATCTGTCGCTACAAACTTGTCGCTATCCAGCTGTGTGGAAGATCTCCAGAGTTGCACCTGTTCCCAAAACTAGCTCATCGACAGACGTCACGACCTTTAGGCCTATAGCTGTGTTAAACGTATTTAGTAAATTTTTTGAGTCCATAATAAATTCATACATGACTCAGCAAATTGAAGCCAATTTTGACGATTCGCAGCATGGTTTTCGTGTCACTCGCTCGACAACTACGAATCACATCATCTTTGTGGATTACGTATCTTCTAACATGGACGCCAGCCGACAGATTGATGCTGTATTTCTCGATTTTAGGCGGGCATTTGATATGGTTGATAATGACGTGTTATTGGTAAAGCTCTCATCGCTCGGGGCCTCTCCTGGGCTACTTAAACTTATTGCTCACTACCTAAAAGACCGGAGACAATATGTCCAGCTAAAAAGATATAAATCAGACGAGTTCTACACGAGGTCGGGAGTAAGTCAGGACAGTACACTTGCGCCGACCCTCTTTTTAGCTATGATTTGCCCAAAGTCCATAACGAGTCACAATGCTTGATGTTTGCCAATGACTTGAAACTCTTTAAGTCTGTGAGTCAAGTTTCTGACTGTGTTGCATTGCAGCGGGATATCGAATCGGTCGAATATTGGAGTCGCTCTAACAAACTAACATTTAATGTCACTAAATGTAAATTGATCACCTTCTCCAGGTTACAATTGCCTCTAACGACAGTATATACGTTGGAAGGATTACCATTGGAGAGGGTAAATGAGATCCGTGATCTGGGACTCGTCATGGATACACGTCTCAACTTCCGAGAACACTTCTTATATATCTGTAAAAATGCGAACAAGACGTTGGGTTTCATAATGAGAACTCCGTGATGTAAGCGTAGCAATTTTGTTGTACAATGCCTTCGTTCGTAGCAAACTGGAGTATGGTGCAATAGTTTGGAACCCACGCGAGGCAAAATACAGTATGATAATAGAGAGGCTTCAACGCAAATTTGCCAGATACATCTACAAGCGAATGTACGGCTATTATCCCTATCTTTTTCCTTCTCTATTCGTTTCAGGGATGATTGGGTTCTATACATTAGAATTAGGACGGGAGTTACAGCTCGTCGTCCATTACTGTCTGCTGCTGCGCAATAAGGTAAACAATCCTAATGTACTGGGTGGCATGGGACTGTTTGTCCCTAACGGATATGTGCGTGCGGGTCGTCGACGGCATCGGCTGTTTGCGTGTCCTGTGCCGCGAACTCAACACGCGCGCAACGCGCCAACGTTGAGGGCGCTCTCTCTTTTAAATGCATTTGTCCACGAGTTCCAACATGTCGACATTTTCAATGATTATTTAGGTACAATTGAACTTTCTGTAAAATTATATTTAAGTCATAAATTAAGATAGTAAGCGTTTTGGCGTATGCTGTAAGAATACTATAATAACTGAATTGTAAATAAATAAATAAATTACCACAATGTTTGACAAATGAATTTGTGTTCATTTTCTATGGTTATTAGCAGTATAATATTGTAGTCTTTGGTTATTAGAACAGACATGAAACTTTGTAAAGATACCTATATGTGGAAAGCACTTTGAAAGTATATAATATTATAATAAAAGGTTTTAACAAAAAAAATACCGACTTCAAAATCGAGGTTTTTACCACAGCTCGTGTGAAAAACATCACGTTGCACTTGGACACATTGAAGAGAAGCCTGTTTTCAACACTCCATTCCACCACCTGATCAATATCATGCTGTAGTCGTTCACAATCCGGCTCATTTGTAATTTGACAAAAACAACTTCAGGTCGTACGCAAAATGTAGGCAACCCGTGTCTTTTATAACTTCAGGGAGATCATTTATCATAATAATAAGTTCCAACGGACCCAAATTACTCCCCTGACTAACTCCGGTATGAGTACTATACGAGTTCGAGGTGTAGCCGGCGTACTCAACAATTTGCTTCCTATACCCTAAATAGCTCGAATAAAACTGCAATAGGTATGGAGTAAAACATGCCATCGTGAATTTGCTTAACGTCATTGTCTACGCTATAGAAAGTCTTTCTAAAGTTGAAGTATGCGACATCCAGCTGGGCACCTGCCGCAGAGTCAAGCACTGACTTGCCTCAATACACAAAGTACATCAAGTTGGAATTCGTGCGCTGTCCGAAAGACATGCTTTGCATCGTTGAGTTGTGTACTCAACTGCGAATAAATGCAAGAACACAGCGTTGACTCAAAGACTTTCATGAATGCCGACAATACAGCCACAGGTCTATATCCACTAACGTCCGAGCCAAAAGCCCCCTTAGATGCAGGAGTAACCCTGGTCAACTTCCAACCATCTGGATACAATCGTTCTTTCAAATAGGCATTAAACAAATGACAGAGTGGACGAGCCAACACCTTCCCGCAGGCCTTAACAATGTAGGGAGGCACCCCATCCAGACTGACTGATCGCTTGGGCTTGAGACGCCTCAGGGACAGCTAACCCACGTGTACATGCGCACCACTCTCTGGAGTTAGATCCAACTGCAGCACCGCAGGCGGCGCAACATACAACATAGCTAAGTATCTCATACGGAGTAGATGTATCAGCCAAAGGATATCCACTGATGAATAAAGGCCTCCCCCATGAGATTACCGCAACTGTTTGTGTCGTCGTATTGGGGGGAATTTGACAGTACGGACGGACGGTGAAGACGGTGAGCGCAGAATGGCTACTCTTCAACAGAAGGGACGCTGTTGTTTATCATGTGTTATTGTTATTATTATTATTATTGTATTCTTAATCCGGGTACCATACGGAGTGATTGACACTTGATTTATATGATAATATTATCAGTTAAGTAACAGTTTTATCATTTTATCAGATTTTTAGCTTGACATATTCAAGTACTGTTTTAAATATAGTTGGTTTGATGATAAGATATAGTCATCTCGATTATATGTGTACCGTTCCATCAATACCTGTGCATAGATATGTCATGGGGGGTGTTAAGGGGATTTTGTAGCAGCTAGATGATTATGATGATTGATTTCAGTGTGGTGCCCGGATTAAGAATATAAAAAATCTATATATATTTTTATAGATAATAAAAATCTATGGGGGAGGCGTTGGTTCAGCAGTGGACGTATAAATGGCCGATATGATATGATGAGATGATCACTGTAATGATATACTATACCACACTGACTTTGACAAATTGTCAATCAAGAATGACAAAATATAGTACGGTGTGATCTGTTAGGCTACTGTGACATCATATAGTTTGAAATATAGCAATATTTTCTTCTTTTTTGTTGTTTGAACATTGAAATATTGAAATATTATTAGATTTACTGTGCGGTCACCGAGAAACTGTGTCCCTGAAACTGAGACCCGCCAGTTAGACTGGTTTTGGTGTGTTGGCCGCTAACCTGGTTGAGCTGAGCGACGCTGATGCATGCGTTACAAATACGGGTTGCACTCCGGGAGTGCCGACAGAAGTGAAAATTTTATAGCAATAACTGTTTTTTTTTAAATTTATCTAGACGCGTTGCTGTCTGCTATATATACATGCATATACGCACACACTTTAGCTGCGTCTCGTAACGGTGTTACGAGTCCAGAGATTTTATCTCATCTTAAAATATGCGTAACGCGCTAAAATAAGTTTTCACTTCAAATAGCGTCTCGTAACGGTGTCGCGAGTCCAGAGATTTTATCTCATCTAAAAATATGCGTACCGCGCTTAAAGAAGTTTTCACTTCAAAAATAAAAATAAACGCATATTGAAAAAGCCTATATGATGATCTCGCCTTTATACTGTAGATGAGATAAAATGTCAGATACGAAGTATCGTACTACCTAGTCTGTGAATGTAAGTTTATTGTCTTTATCGTGAAACAGGCACGCCTTGCAAATACTACTCTGACTTCCTATTGCACTTCATGCAGAACTATTGTGTTAAGGCGACGATAAAACATTCGGAACTGATATTTTTGTATTTCATTTATCATATCTTTGACTTCATTTTTGTCATTGCGTTACATGATTGATGATTTTTTACAGCAGAGAAAAAATGTCAAAAGCTACTCTTTAAAACAGAGATGACAATTCTACAGGCAAACGAGACCGATTTAAGATCCAAAATTTTCTGTGTAGATTAGTCTAAACACACACTTCAAAATTATAATTGGATTTTATAAAACTAGCGATAGTCTTTATTTTAAACGAAAAGTACTGTTTTGACGCATACGACCTTTTTTTATTGATGTCCAGTGTAAATTGTACATGGAACTTCCTCCACCCCGGGGAAGGGCGGTGGGGCATCGCTGTGCGCTGTGCTGCTCATACGGCGGCAGGTGACTACGTGCGCGCCACCGTTTTCCCGAGGTCCGGTTGGTATGAGCACACAGGGGCACACACACGTCTCTAGGGGGGGACGGCGAACTTCCTCGCTCGGTCCCCCAGGATTGGGTTGACCCGATGCACCCACAACCCTCTCGACTTGGGATACGAGGCGCGCTACGTGCTCTTCGAAGCCCCAACGACTGTCCAGGGTGAGCCCCAGGTACTTCATGTCCTGACCCACCCTGATTTGCGTATCACCAACGCGTATCCACGAATTGGGAGGTTCTCTGCTCCCTATGTATACCTATGTGCTGCATCCATACGTGTCGGATACATACGTGCAACTCTAGCACATACAAGTATTTTAATTTTATTATGAACTAGCTGGGACCCGCGGTTTCACCCACGTTTAATTTAAAATACATTTAGAGTACTTCAACATAGGCACTTGACATTAAATATTTATATTGAATTTCAATGGTTTTTTATTTTTGCGCGGAACCCTAATTATTTTTCTAAAATAAAAGTAGCCTAAGTTATTCCTTATAATATCAGCTATCTGCCAGTGAAAGTCCTTTCAAAGTCGGTCCAGCCGTTTCGGAGATTACCCGGAACAAACAGACAGACAGACAAAAAAACTTAAAATGCTTTTTTTTTGTTATATGTTCCGTATATACTTTCATATGCATTTAGTTAAAAGCTGTTATTTTGACATTACAAACAGACACTTTTTATTTATTTGTATAGATGCACAAAATATATATGAATTATTATTTAATCATTTCGCTGGTATAATGAATCCCATTGTTGAGCGTAGGCTTCTACTTTTTAGGGTTCCGAACGTCCGAAGGAAAAAACGGCGGAACCCTTATAGGATCACTCGGTTGTCTGTCTGTCTGTCCGTCTGTCACAGCCAATTTGCTCCGAATCTACTGGACCAATTAAGTTGAAATTTGGTACACATATGGAATTTTGCGACCCAAACACGACCGTGTAACGTAAATAAATTAATTTTGAATATAGGGGTCACTTTTGGGGGGCAATACAGAAAATTATAGAATAAAGTTATGCAAACTGTACCGTGTAACATATGAAATGAAAGGGCTTGTTGTAACGGTCTCAAATGTATATATTTTATAATTTTAAAATATACACTTTTAAAGATATTTAAAAAAAATGACGAAAATTGACCATTCACCAACCTTATCTCCGAAACTATTAAGTCTAAAATTCCGAAAAAATAAAAAATAATAATATAAAAATTAAACATGTTTTTCAACTACGATGTTAAGTTTGTTCTTGGGATAAGTTATTGATACAAGACCAAATCCAACAATAGATATTATATTCAGCAATATCGGAACCACGCGAGTTTAACTCGCACTTGAACGGGTTTTCCTTCCAAATCTCTCTCATCTCATCACTCGGGGGTCGTCCATACAAAGGCATCCCCCATAGACCACAACGACCAGTTACATAACGCCCGCATGTAATGACTCCCAGCGTCTTTCATAAGGTCGTCTAAATGTTGGAGGCCGTCTCACACTGCGTTTTCCGGTATGTGGTCTATATTCAAGAACTTTTCTGCCCAACGGCCATCAACATCTTTATTTTATACAACTTCTGGACACGTTATTCCCGCAGGGCCTAATCATCACCCTACATACTCTGCGTCTACCTCTACCTTACGTTTCATGCTGTTGTTTTTATTTATATTTTAAATCGAATAGTCAAAAGTCATGTCAAATGCCCATGTCGTGCCCATCCCAATATCCTGGGAGCTCTGTTCTCGAAGTTGTTGACAAGTATGTCCACCTGAGACAAACTGTCCAGTTAGGTAGGTCCAACTTCGAGAAAGAGGCTGGGCAGCGTTTGGGAAACTTCGCAACGTTTTTTCGTCAACAATACCGCAATGCCTCAAGACGACAGTCTTTAACCAGTGTGTGTTACCAGTGATGACATATGGAACAGAGACGTGGTCACTCACAATGGGCCTCATAAGAAAGCTCAAGGTCACTCAGCGAGCTATGGAGAGAGCTATGATTGGTATTTCTCTACGAGGTCGAATCAGAAATGAGGAGATCCATAGAAGAACTAAAGTTGTCGACATAGCTGAAAGGATTAGTAAACTGTAGTGGCAATGGGCAGGGCACATTGCTCGTAGGACTGACGGCCGTTGGGGCACAAAGGTTCTCGAATGGACACCGCGCACCGGAAAACGCAGCGTGCGACGACCTCCAACGAGGTGGACAGATGACCTGGTGAAGGTCGCTGGGAGTCGTTGGATGAGAGCGGCATATGACCGCTCGTTGTGGAAATCTAAGGGGGAGGCCTTTGTTCAGCAGTGGACATCCTGTGGCTGATATGATGAGATCGAATAGTTCCAAGATTAAGATTAAGATTAAAAATGTTTATTGCAAGAATGTAGTACATAAAGGTGGTAATAATTATAAATAGATCTTACATTCTACCATAACAATGGTGTGCAATCGTTCGATTCTAAAATACATAAGTTAAATAATGATTAATGTGCATGCAGTCATTCTAATAATTAAATTAATGTTAAAATCCTAGTTAGCTAAAATAAAAAATAAAATGTCAAATTTAATAAATTAAGTTTGTTATTGTTACTAATTTGTATGAAATGTCTTAATGTCAAAGAGAGGTATTTAAAAAAAAAAAATGTTAACATTTACTAATTACAGTAAATTTTACTGAAATTTGTTTATTACCCTATATATGCCATATATTCTTTCAACTCATAAAAACTGTTTTTAGAAAGCCATTCAGTTAATTGTCTTTTGAACATAGTCAAAGGCAGCTCTTTAAATGTGTTAGGTAATTTATTATATACCTTGATGGCATTTATATATGCATTTCTTTTATATAACTCTAGTCTGCACTGAGGTTGGTAAAGCTTAAATTTATTTCTCGGAGCGGCATTTCTACTTGTTACTTTCCAGTGCACGTCGAAATACTTAGGATGCTGTTTTACAAATACACAAAGCTCCTTAATGTACATACAAGCTAGTGGCAAAATATTATATTTTTTAAATAGTGGTTTGCAACTTTCCGTGGACCAGGCACCACAAATGGCACTCACGCACTTTTTTTGGACTCGAAACGCTTTACCAATTTCAACTGAGTTTCCCCACAATAAGAGACCGTATGAGAGCACTGTAGACACATATCCATGGTATGCACAAAGGGCAGCCTCAGTAGATACAGTTGTCCTTATCTTTTTAATAGCAAATACAAATCTATCAAGCTTGTCACACACATAACCTACATGCGTCTTCCAGTCGCAGTTTTTATCTACCATTAATCCCAAAAACCTTGTGGAACTGACCTCCTCTATTTTATTACTTTTATATTGTATGTTAAGATTAATAGGTTGTTTCTTATAGTTTTGGAACTGAATCATTTTAGATTTTTCCACATTTATTTTCAGATTATTGCTATCCAGCCAATTAATTATGTTATTTAGTGCTAAATTGATTTCATTTTCATATATATATTTATTATCACCTTTGATAACGACTGTTGTATCGTCTGCAAATAAAACAGTTTGGTGGTTAGTGACGTTGGGAAGATCATTTATATAGATGAGAAATAAAAAAGGTCCCAAAACGCTTCCCTGTGGGACTCCAAATTTATTAGTTTGAAATATTGATCTACTTGTGACTTTATTACCCTTCATTATTTTTGTTATTTCTACACATTGTGATCTATCGGCAAGATAGCTTTCTATCCAGTTGTTCGCCTTTCCTCTACCATATTTTTCCAATTTGAAAATAAGCAAATCATGAACGACAAAATCGAACGCTTTGCTCATATCTAGAAATATTGCAGTTATGGGCGTATTCTTGTTAACAGATTCTGTGATTATTTTAATTAAATCGAAGCAAGCTAGTGATGTTGTACTATTTTTCCTAAATCCAAATTGTTCATGTTTGAGAATGTCCTGATGTGTAACAAAATTATGTAGTCTGACCAACATAAGTTTTTCAAACACCTTAGATAACACCGGTATTAAGGTAACTGGGCGATAGTTATCCATATGGGTTTTCTCCCCATTTTTAAATAAGGGTTTGACAATAGATTTTTTTAAGATGCTTGGAAATAAACCCTGCTCAAACGACATATTCACTATGTAGCTCAATGGTTCACAAATATACTTTGCGGATTTCTTGAGTATTTTCGTACTTATTCCATCTAGTCCTACAGAATTTGTGTTATTAAGACTCATGATTATATTATACACTTCAACTGCATCCGTTGGGTTTAAAAATATTGAATTCAAAACATTAAAACTATTCATTGTTTTATTTATATCATTAATATTATATTTAAAATGATTGTCATTAGTCAATTGTATATAATAATCATTGAAGGCTTCTGCCATATCATTTGGGCATGTATAAATATGATTATTATTCATTATTTTATCTATTTCATTATTATTACGTATGTCACCTATATTTCTATTTATAACTTCCCAAACAGCTTTACATTTATTTTTCCTTGTATCTATATACTTTTTATTATGTAATTGTTGTGATTTATGTTTACATCTTTTCAATATTCTATTATATGTTTGGTAGTTTTTGTTACTTGTGCTTTTGTTATTACCCGCAAGTTTATGTTTTAAGTATAAGTACCTTTTCCGCACGCACGACCTTTTTAGCCCTTTCGTCAGCCATGAGTTTTTACTGTTTCTGTTACTTTTCTTTATTACATATATCGGGAAGCACAAATTATAAAATAAAGTTATTAGGTTATGAAATTCTTGAAAGGATTCATTTGGTTTCGATTTTTCATATACTTCAGAAAAAGTTATTGAAGAAACGCAATCCAAGAATTTTATAGTATTTTGTTTACTATAATCACGTATTAGTTCATACCAACTAAATAATTCACGTTTTGTATTTGTTTTTATTGTTAATGTTTGGCCAGTCTCGTGATCTGAGAGGCCCAAATAGTGAACTTCGGCTCGAGTTTGCTTTATATTACTAGCAAACTGATCAAGGCATGCTAGTTGTCTAGTAGGGGTCTTTATATGTAGTACCATATTGAAATTTTTAAATAGGTTAACGAGATCTTGACAGCTTTTACTTGGTTTTAGGGTATCAAAGTTCCAGTCACCGCACAAAATAACCTTTTTAGACCTATTGGAAGTTTTTAATAAAAGTTGTTCTAGTTTTTCAAGAAAAATATAAGGGTTACTCTTAGGAGTTCTGTAAATACATATAATGAGTACTTTGTGCGAAACTAGCTCGATACCACAACATTCGAAATCAAAATTACAACCTAGTTCATTCACACAACTTAGAACCTTACACTCTATGGACTTGACGTCTTGCTGTGCTCAGGTCTCAACATGGATTAGCATTTGTAAATCATTCACTTTGAAGGTTTTTTACAATTCATTAGTTAATATTATACAATATTCTTACTTTTGGTTTGTAACTTGATTAAAAAAGTTATTGATCAGAAAATTTAATATATATTTTATGAGCATACTTAAATGTCAACATTGCTGTCGATAATTTTGCCGATGCCCGCATCGTTAATGCTACCAAATTTTATATGTAAAAGAAATAAAATATAACATTTCCTCTAACAGTACATGTACCGTTAACTGAAAATGGAATAGCATTAAGGATATGCTCAAAAATATTGTGTACCATCCGAGGAACGCATCACACGATTTAAAATCCAATACAATTTAGTGACGTGAGTTTGAAAAGGTGATTTATCCAAAGATTATAATAAAAATCATCGTGTTCGATATCGTTCAATATCTTATTAGATTTTTTTACTCTTCTATTTCCAAACATTTACGAACCCGAGTCAATTTATGGATTTGCAAACCGCAGCTGATTCGTTTTGGTCCTGTTTGTCCTTAAAGATTGCAACGTGTTTGCAGGTTTTTATAAAACTGTAAGGTAAACTAAAGCGATACAGACATTCATTACAATTATGCAATTATGTGACGTCATCATATCAGCCAAAGGACGTCCACTGCTGAGCAAATGGGGAGCCCATAGAATTCAACAATTATGTCATCATTTTGGGGAGATTTGCCAACACTCACCACGCTTGACAGGTGGGCTCGGGAGCGCAAAATGATGCTGTTCCACAGAAGGTACACTGTGGCCCATCCCTTTGGCTTAGAATCTCTTAGTCGCCTTTTAGCAGGTCCACGAGAGAAGATAGAGAGGTGCTATATTGTTGATCTGCGCACCACATGGAACGGGACGCCAGCATAACTCTAATCAGTTCAATGTAAAATCATTGAATTCGGGATTGAAGTTGGCGGTTTTAATTAATGATCAATTCAATGTAAAATCATTGAATTCGGGATTGAAGATGGCTGTTTTAATTAATGATCAGTGAAATGTAAAATCATTGAATTCGTGATTGAAGATGGCTGTTTTGTGTTACGTGTGATCTTACCACAAAAACATATCAAGTATTGAATCTTAAATCTAAACATTTGGGATTAGACTGATAATTAGTTTCGACCTTCTAATAACATACATCGACGTAAACAATAGGTCCAGCGATCCGATAGACAGATCGATGCTTGTTGTTGGTGAAACGGGAACACTTAACTTTGTGCTTTCACTTGTGAATCTATCTCACACGATTATGGAGGATGTTTTGTAAATAGATGGCATTCACAATGCGAGTTTTTATTGCCATAGATGACTCTACCTGAAACTTCGCGTGTTGGCTCATGAGAGAGGTACGTAAAAAGTTCATGATATAGGGTGAGGACGAAAGTGGTGGTTTCTTAATGCAAGAGGCCGGCTAGGTACGTACCACCCCATCGTCGTGGCCAAAATTCACGCCCGGGTCTGCAGATAGAGCCTCAAAAACCGAGGCGCTATGGTTCCACAAACTGCCAAGGAGCAGAGAACCACCCAGTTCGTGGATACGCGTTGGTGACATGCAAATCGTGGTGGGCCGGTACATGAAGTACCTGGGGTTCACCCTGGCCAGTCGTTGGGGTTTCGAAGAACACTTTTAGCACCTCGTCCACCGAGTCGAGAGGGTAGTGTGTGCACTACACCAGCTGCTGCCCAATCTCGGGGGACCATGTGAGGAAGTTCGCCGTCTCTACAAGGGGTACGTGCAGTCCATGGCCCTCTACGAGGTGCCTGTATGATCAGCTCAACTGTCAGGTGCCCAGCGTTGCAGAACCAAACTTCACAGTTTGCAGCCTAGAGTGGCTATACGGATCGCACGAGGATACCGAACAGAGTCCTACGAGGCGGCAACTTTCCTGGCGCTTTTGCCGCCTTTCGACATCCTAGCGGAGATGGATGGCTGGGTCTACGATCAGACAAGCTCCCTACGCCAGAGCGGTGAAGGCGCGCGAGGCGAGGGGCGTTGGACAGGCTGCGGCGGCTAGCCTGGTGGCGTGCACTTGGAAAGTGGCATCACCGTCTGCGGATGTAGTTTGTGACCAAGCCCGTCGTCGAGGCCATCTTGCTGCTCTTTGGAGCCTGACTCATAAGGAGCAAGCGCGGCACCTACCGCCTGACGCAGGTGTTCACCAGGCACGGTTGTTTCAGTGCGTACCTGCACAGGATAGGACGCGAGGCCACGGCACAATTGTGATATCGATCAAGATACCGCACAGCACACGCTTGAGGCGTGCCCTGGCCGAGCGGCGGGTCCTGGTTGATCAGATCGGGCAAGATCTATCTCTGCCGGCAGTAGTCGGCTATATTGGCAGAGCATGAATACTGGAATGCATTGGGCTCCTTCTGTGGGAAGGTCATCCAGAAGGAGACTGCAGAGTGGAATCAGGAGAGCGCCTATCCTGCTCGAAGATGGAGGAAACAGCGCTGGGGTAACAACTACCCTGGTGCCTAATTCTTATACGCCTGAAACCCCCTACCGTCGCTATAAGGCAGGGGGTCTCTGGGTTCGCGGGTGCTTGGAGTGGAGAATCTGCGTGGTCAAACCAAGCGAACCATGAAAAGATGGTGGCGCACATGTGGTCACAGCACAGCGCACAGGGACGCTTCGTTTCGCTCCGCCGTGACGCCTGCTCTTACAGCGAGCGAACACGAAGAATCGCATCGATGGTGGACCGCCGTTTCCGGAAGCCATACTGGATGTCAGCCAGGTCGGGACCAGCTCGCGGCAGGTGCTTAACGAGTCTTCCGGAAATTATTCTCTCGAATCACTTCGAAGCCTAGTCAAGCAGGCAAATAAGACGATACGCAGAGGGAGACTCCGCAGCCCTACCTTCTTTCCTGATGAAAACCAATCCGGCTTCCTTCTAGGCGGTCGGAAACATGCTGTGATGGAGGCAGCTGGAGAACAGCCACCTCAAATGGTCCCCAAGAGACTGCAGTGCATACTCTCGGCCCGGAATAGCATCCGGGCCTGGTTTGGCTTCGCGAGCTTTCACGTGGCTAACGGCTAGGCCCATATCCCCTTCAGATACCCTCAACTCCTCGACCCAGTCTCAGGCAATTGGGGATAGGCAGGAACCAGGCCGGTCCCTCCCTATCCCTATATTCGTTCCAGCAAATCCGGGGCCATGGTTTTGGTCCCACGAGCGCAACTTGCCCAATACCATCTGGTAGGGAGGAGACCCCAAGGATCCCTATCCAATCGCTTGAGGAGGTCACTCCAAGACTGAGCCTTGCCTGGGAATAACTAGCTGCACACGGCAGATGTTTTTTTAACAATCAATTTCGCTCAATACAGTCCGCTACGTTCATGAGCGTCTTTTAAGTTACATCGCAACATATAGTCTTTACTTATGGATACGTCTATAGAGTTCTAAAGCTCTTCTCCAGAAAATATTATTCGATTTTATCGTTCAAACCCGCTAGTAGCATAGCCCGTTGCAGGATAATATGTTTGGACTAGCCCAGCTAGTGTGGAGAACATAATAAAAAACTCTTTGCTATCAATAACGATGTCGTGAAAACGAAAACGTAATCAGTAGACCACTGATAAGGCCTAACGAACATTATAATTTAATCCTAAGATAATTATAATTATAGTGCTATCTAAAACATTCATTCATTCAAAAGTAGTGACAATGCGGGTCGTGCTATTCTGTACATTAAAGTAAGAATTTGAGTATTTAATATATTATTATATATATTCCGATGTGGCAAAAGCTTTGTATTCACGGCTATCCATGGAAATACGGTCATTACTGAATTGAGACTTGTGAGAGTGCTAAAAAGATGCGCAAGTGGAGACCGCGCACCGGAAAACGCAGCGAGGGACGACCTCCAACGAGATGGACAGACGACCTGGTGAAGTTCGCTAGGGGTCGTTGTACGTGAGTGGCATGTAGCTGGCCGTCGTGGAAATCTATGGGGGAGGCCTTATTTCAGCAGTAGACGTCCGTCGACTGATACGATGATGGTGATGAGAGTGATGAAGATGAAGAGTCGTTAATACCAGAGTTTCTGGTAGAGCTTTGCCCCATCGTGTTGTGATTACGGACTTAAGTGAATGTTAGTGTATTTCTACAAAAAACCGAACATGTGTGTTATGAGCATTTCACGAAGACATGCCACAAAACATAGATATAATTAAATATACTAGTGGTCGCCCAATGGTCGAAATTAGACTGTATTTTTTCCCCACAAATTTTAATTTTCTGCACTCTTCCTCCATATGAACTTTAACTATACCAAATCTCACACTCCTCCGTGTGCGCAGTGAGCAAAAAGGGGTAAAAAGTTTTTCTTCACGTTTTAATATACTTATAGATTACGAGCTGGGACCCGCGGTTTCACCCGCGTTTTCACCCACGTTTAATTTAAAAGAAATTTAGAGTACTTCGACATAGACACTTGACATAGAATTTATTGATATTGTATAGATAACTTGGGTATGTAGACCAGCTGAGTAACAATGAATTACGCTTGCTGCGGAGCAGAGGACCGGTTTTTATACCGCGGACTATAACTTTGAGATACCTTTCACATTTATATATGACAAGTCACCCGATGTCTTCTCACGGGTATAATAAAGGCGATTAACAGATTATATCCAGAGGGTGGGCAGGAGGGGGGCAATAGGGGAACTATTCAGTTAATATCAACATACTGTGGATTCCCTCACGACCGTTCATTGCAGCGACTTATAAGGGTATACTGTCCAGTAGTGGTGAAGATTCCAGTCAAGAGTTATATCAAAGCTGAAAGTGTAGTATATTTTCTTCCAGTCTTCTGATTGGTTCCGATTGCTGGTCCGACACTAAGAGGCGAAGGTTTCCGGACAACTTTCTGTTTGGCGCTGCAACTTCGGCTTATCAAGTGGAAGGTGCCTGGGATACTGATGGTAAGCACAACTATTCTGCATTTCACTTATTTATATATACAATAAATTAAGGCTAATAGCCACCATATGTCCGTTCACCGATCTTTTTATGGCTGTCTATTTGGGATTCACGGATGGCAACCTACACAACGAAAAAATTCTTGTGGCTGGAGCCTTCTCCACGCACGTCAAACAGGTATATGAATTCGTGTCTTTTACAGTTTCGAAGTCAGTAAACTTTATTTTGATCCTTTATCCACAGCAATTATTTTTAAATAATTACTTCTTCTTCTCTCATATTATAGCTTCTGTAGAGTATTTTCCACAATTTCGCCAATGTCAAGTATAAGGCAACGTCGTACGGTGTTTACATGAATAAATCTTTACATATTCATAAAATATTTATCAAAAATGGAAATAATTCTAAAAATATGTCGGCAACGTCGTACGGTTCAATTGTTTTAAATAATTTAATTATTTAAATAATGCTTATTGCGAAACGTCATCTTACTGACATCTAATACAAGTGCTGCATCATTTAAATAGATAAATTGTTGCCATTTGATAAACTACACCTACCCCTACACTTACTTATAAAGCTGTCTGGAGGCCTCTTTTGGCTTATGTCCGGTTGAGCAGCCACATTTCAAGGAAACGTTTGCGAGAATTCCCCCCAAAAATAAAAAAACCGCTCGCGCTGCAATTGAAACATTGTGTGTTAAGACTTCGTATCAGTAACATAATTTTATAGTGGAATTGGCGTCATTACAGATAAATTGTTGATATTATGCTAATATGATTTAGGAAGTTAAAAAGGCGGTTATTATTAAAATGTAATTAAAATGTCAAGAATTGATTAGGAATCTTCTGTAATCCCTATTTTTTCAGTTTTTTGTTTTAGATTTTTTTTTATATCACGCAATTTATTTGTTTGCTGTTACATTATCTGCTGTTTTTTTTTTGCAGTTATAATGAGAGCTTTAACTTTATTGTGGGTTAACGTTCCACTTGATAGTAGTCTAGCTGTGAGTTGTGAATTTGTGTCTGTCTGTGCACATTCACAATACAAAATAACGGCACGACAGAACGGTTAGCGCTGTTACTAACCGATTGGCTTCTGTATCTATGGTTCGATTTCCGGACAGAACTAGTAATTGTATTCCTGTCCTACTAGTTTTACTTGGCCTTTGTGAGTTTTGTATCTGTAAAACTGTACCGACATTATTGGAGAAACCAGTGTGGGACATGATATCGTCGAGTGTGAAAATCTTAAAAATGTTTACGGGATATTACGAACTAGTTCAATAAATGCGCAATTTAAAATGTCGGTAATTTGGGCACATTTCATAAATTTGATTGGGTAATTTATTATCTATGCAATTAAATGAACGGTTCGATGCAGATTGTTTAATGGTTTTAGCTGGTAGGAGTCCGGCATGCCATATTTCTTCCGCCATAAAAAGAGCTTATCTAAGTTTTTCTAATTAATTATTAATCAAATACTACAGTTACATCAGTTCTTACTTGTTAAGAGATAATTACCTTTTTTCATTATCTACAATTCAATTAAAAATATTTGCTACAGAATCTTATCTAATGATATCTATTGCTTTGTTATGTCTATCTGGTGAAAAATGTTATAGTTTTATAATACAATATTAATTCAACAAAAAAGTAAAAACGATAGCTCTTCATTATGAGTAAGCACCTAAGTAATATTCGGCACAGCTGGTTAGCCACTGAGCCAACCATACCGGCCAATTACAACGGTTTTACACCAATGACAGTAATTCATTTATAATACATGAAAAAGACCCGTATTACAGAACGAGAATCAAAACTTAAGTAAAACGTAAGTCTAGATCGTATTAATCAAATATGTTACGTAATAGGCCCAACATTTATATTCAATTGACGTAATCTCGAATCAAGTGCTGTGCGACTTTTGATTCTCGATCTGTACTGCTAATGAACTTTAGCTAGTACACTTACTTCATCATCTTGGCAAAGATCACCACAACGACCGATATGGGTGTGTTGTGTGCTCATTGCACCCCCCGGTGTTGCCATAATCGCGACGCTTGGCACACGGGTTCGCGATCGCAGTTGAGTTGTTAATGTACATGAAGGCCGCTGCTGCCCATCCTCCGGCTAATCCCTTAGTCGACTTTCACGACACCCATAGGATGAGATGGAGTGGTGATATTCTGAGCCGGCACCACACGGCAAACACACTTACTTACTGGGCATAAAATAGGTAGGGTAGCGGCAGTCCACCATCGATGCGATTCTTCGTGTTTGTTCGCTGTCGGAGCAGGCCGTATCTGGCGGGGTGGATCAGCGTCTTGACGTTGTCAACGCCTTCAATTCCATCCCGCGGGGCGCGATTAGGGGGGAATTAGTCCACCATCGGTGCCCCTCCTAACTGTAGGGGCCTATCTATGCGATAGGTACGTTCGCTACGTGGGCAAGAACGGTAGCTTAAAGCGGAGGGAGATAACGTACGGGGTTCCGCAGGGGTCGGTTCTTGGTCCCCTCTTATGAAACCTCACCTACGACGCGGTCTTGCGTATTGTACTCCCCGCTGGTATCAGCTTAGTATGTTACGTTGATGACACTCCTGTGTTGGCCAGCGGGGAGTCATTCGAAGGAACCATCCGGTTTGCAATAATACAAATACAAAACAATATTCCAGCCATCATTTGCAAAACGCGGTAACGGCAATGCAACGGATTTGAGAATAAAGCGTTTTGCTAACCGACTCCATATTCGACCGAGATTAAATAATCTTACACTCGTCAAGAAATGTAGATGAAACCAGCATTTTCTACTGACTGCCTCTGAGAAGAAATACCGAAATATACTCAAAGGTTTTATAGTCCAGACATATTTTATGGGGGGTACTGTGAGGACCGGGGTGGGGGGCATTTGTTGGTAGCATAGAAATAATACTTTTATTAGTCTTATAGACTTCGTATATTTTTCCTGTCACAATGGAGATATGACGTTTCAAGCGGTTCTTATGAATTGACACTGCGCAGCCTTCATGGTCTGACACAACATTACTCATACCATTTAAAAAAATCTTTATTATTGTCTCTTTTCTGATTGGCCAATTACAGTCTATCATACCTACCTACAATATTATGAATATGGAATGGCTTTTTGAAGAGTTTCATAGCCGTTTTGAGTGGACCCGTCCTAGCAGACAGCAAGCCTTAATCAGCTATCGCGCAGTTCAAACCCCTTAAGGAGGTCAACCAACCGACACACAAGAATACCTTCAGCAGGACATTAAATAATGAGTCACGAGTCTAATATAAATACCTACAATTCTAGACTTGCACTTTTCTTTTTCCAGGCAAAGGCGAAAGTATCTGGGACAGGTTCGTCCACGAAAAGCCAGAAGTGGTAGCGGATGGTAGGAATGGAGACATCGCGAGTGACTCCTACAACCAGTGGCGAAGAGATGTGCAGATGCTCAGGGAGTTGGGGGTAGATTTCTACCGGTTCTCTATATCATGGGCTAGAGTACTGCCTACAGGTAACGTTGTGACTTTCATTATAGGTAGATATAAAGTAGATAATATAATCCTTTCATAATTTCAGCTGAAAAACTTCCATTACTGGAATCTCTGGACATAAGGTACGCCTACCCTTGGGTGTGGGTTAGGTTTGTGTGCTCATTCGATAGTTTTCGCATAAGTTAAATTATTATTTTGTATATAAATTGTTTTCTTTATGTCAATTTCATTGAAGTTCAAATATTTAACTTGAGATATATAAATGTCGTTTGATATCCGACAGAGGCGAAGCGTAATATACACTGACAATATGCGTTGCCCACCCAATGAGGTGTTCTCATCCGCGTTTACGGTCGCGTTTGCTTGTTTCACATTTTGTATATGAAATCCCTAACCCAAACTTGTGCAAAGCTTCAGTTAAAAAACATTTCAGCAAGTCTCTTCTGCTTTTCTGTTTAAAAAATGTTGCCCCACACTAGGATTTATCCTGTATCGTGGGTGCGTTTACAGACACAATTCCCCACACAATACTCTCAGACCCAGAACAACTACCTGCAGATCATACAAATATTTGGCCGTGCGGGAAACGAATGCGCGACCCAGAGCACATCAGCCGACTGTATCAGCCACTGCACCAACCGTGCGTCAAATCAGTTGCCTTAAACATCAGCTAAACACACAATGCAGATATTTTGCAATTTTCGACGCTGTTTTCGAAGTTCAGTGACTATATGTTTTAATAAGGCGCGGCAACAACAATATTTCTGTTTTTCCCAAATAGTAGAGTTAACATACTCGTCATTTAAGATTTATTTATTTTGATTTGCTTTAGTGCATCATTAGAACACAGTCGTTGAATGTCCGAAAAGCGTCAAAATTGCAAATGATCGACAAAAACGGTATATTCCCAGCAGTGATCCTTCTGTGGAACAGCAGCTATTTTGCGCTCACGAACCCGCCTGCCAAGCGTGGTGAGTACTGGAACATTCCCCCAAAATTACGGCTCAATTTTGGAAATATATGGTGATTGCCTTTGTTCAGCAGTAGCTAGTAACTAGCCCGTGTGGTGTGGTAAAAGCCGACTAAGGGATTAGACGGAGGATGGGCAGCAGCGTCTTTCGAATAAATTAACAACTCAACTGTGATCGCCAACCCGCCTGCCAAGCGTGGCGATTATGACAAAACCCCCCAATGAGCACATAACACACCAATATCGGTCGTTGTGGTGATCTTTGAGGGAGGCCTGTGTCCAGCAGTGGGCTTTATTCGGCCGAAATGATGATGATGATGAGACCTCCTCTGGCTGATATGGTGATGAAACTGCAGCGACGTTACAGGAGAAAAACTAGTGTGAGCATCATTTAAAACTAAACCTTTCAGCTTAATATACCATTTCCGAGACACCTTGTATAAGCTGTTCCGTTCTTTTAATAAGCACTTTTAAAGCTGTTCTCAATTTAAATTAACATTATACTTACCCCTTTATCAGGCAATAATAAAATCTGGCCTTATACAAATTGTAGTTTTAATCGTTACAGGCTACGCAAACGCTATAAATGAAAAAGGCTTCAAGTACTATGACGACCTAATAGATGAACTACTGAACTACAACATCCACCCAATGGTGACTATATACCATTTCGATCTGCCCCAAGAGCTCCAAGACCTTGGGGGATGGACGAACCCTCTCTCCGTTACCTGGTTCGAAGAATACGCAAGGGTGGTTTTCAAAAGATACGCGGATAAAGTGAAGTTCTGGATCACTATAAACCAACCTAATACTATATGTATTGAGGGTTACGGCAGTGACATCATGGCACCAGGAGTCAATTTCAAGGGTTTGGGTGGCTATGAGTGTGTGAAGAATGTGTTACTGGCTCATGCGAAGGCTTACAGGCTGTATGAAACGGAATTTAAGAAAAAATACCAAGGTAAGTGTGGTCTTCGGGACAGAATATCCTCTCAACCAGTGAGTGATCACCACATCAGCCAAAAGACGTCCGCTGATGAACAAAGGCCTCCCTTATAGATTTCCACAACGATCGGTTACATGCTGCTCGCATCCAATAGCTCCCAGCGACCTTCACCAGGTCGTCTGTCCACCTCGTTGGAGGTCGTCCCACGCTGCGTTTTCCGCTGCGCGGTCTTCACTCGAGAACCTTTTAACCCCAACGGCCATCAGTTCTACGAGCAATGTGCCGCGCCTATTGCCACTTCAGTTTACTAATCCTTTCAGCTATGTCAGCAACTTTAGTTCTTCTACGGATCTCCACAATTCTGATGCGACCTCGTAGAGAAATACCAAGTAAAGGCTCTCTCTATAGCTGACTGAGTGGCCTTGAGCTTTCTTATGAAGCCCATGGTGAGTGACGACATCTCAGTCCCATATGTTATCACACTGAGTGATGTTCGAGACGAATTAAAAATAATGTGTTGTGGATGGGTCCGTGTGGTTCCCGGCAAAGACCACCTCTCTCCATCCACGGGCCTCATTAAAGGTGACTAAGGGTGGATATCAAGAGATGGGTAGTAGCATTCTCCTTTGTACTAATAACAATAATCTGTTAGTACCAATCTGCATGTCATGTGCATTTTCCTTATAACCACTCATTTTAGGGCCCATGTTCAGCAATAGACGTTTACGGATGGATTTATGTGTGGATGGGTCACAGGCAGCGTCCTCCTGTCTGCTATATATTGTGATCACCAGCCCATGAGCTTAAGCTCACGCAATATTGCTTGTTACCGTTCGTTGGGAAGACCCGTATTCAAAAGTGGACGTTTATCGTGATAACTTGCTGATGGTACATTGGTCCTGCCAGTTTCTAAGATATCTGTCAGTCAGTTGCCGCTACAGCAGACAGACTGCAGCACGAAGTGTTCTAGCTTTTGAATATCGGAATATTATCGGTGGGTTGAAAGTTTGGGGAAAAGCTAGGCTGATGTTGGTGGAGATAAGACATGCCTGGTATTTATTCAGTGTCCTCTTCTAGAAAACGTTTCATTGTCTAGCAGAACAGGTTCCTAGTACTCACTTTGAGGCAAAACATATGGCGATCAATCAATCCTCTACTGTGATTTTCGACTTAAATTAGAATAGAATATTCTTTATTGTACACCATTTTAAAAAGAACTACTAGGAGTCATTATATGAACAGTAATTGTACAATGGGCGCTCTTGTCGCTATTAACGATTTCTTACAGACAACGGATTTTTGGATGGACAAGAAAAAGGTGGAAACAGACCAAGGGAGTAGTCCGTAGTGTACTTACTTATTATATTAATATAATCAAACAGCGTATCTAGATGATTAGATGTTATACGAATAGGCATATATTCCATAAATTATTTAAATGATATGCATATATTTACAACCATTTATAATACTTTATATACAACCATATACTATACTTTATACAATACAATATAAATAACATAGGAGATCGTACTTAAATACACAATAAGTAGAAAGTACTATATTGGTAAATACAACAAATATTTAAACAGACAAGTAAAGTTAATTTACTAGTTTTTTTAAAGTAACCAATGACTGGGCACGATTGATTGACATAGGCAGTGCATTCCATAATTGAACACCCTGAACGGTACAGGATTTATTATAAAATTTGGTAGAATGCATTGGCATTTAAAGTCTCAGATTCTCCGATGATCTCAAGAATAAAAATATTTTATTTTATCTACTGATCTACATTAGTTGATCAACATACGAAGACTGAGGATTAGATTCCTTATTTAACATAGATATATATTAAGCAGGGTGTAGTACATTTGTTACTTATGTATATTCTATATACATATTTAATAGGTTTACATTTTCTCTACCTTAATAGCTGCTCAAATACTGTATTTCAGGCAACGTCGGTATTAGTATAGCAGTGAACTGGTACGACCCGGTCAGCAACAGCACGATTAATGTTGAGGCGACTGACAGAGCCAGAGCATTTGAGGTGAGTTACATTGCATAAGAATTTGAGTGACGAGTGCAGACAATCTGTTGGTAAATAGACAGCTAATTTATGTTCTTTAGTATCCAGGCGGTCGTTGATATGTTCACCATCTGACAGGCATTAGCCACATTTGACAGGCATTTTGGCGTGCCGCCGGGAGCTAAGCTGAGACGGGCATTTTTTTATTTCGCGGCATTATGCGAGCCTGCCCAGATTAAACTGACTATAAAATCGCGCCATTCATTTTACAATAATTGACAGCCATTTTTCTGAAATAATCAGGCATTTTGTACATCCTAGACAGGCATCCTCCCTTACATAGATGGTAACCCTAGGCGTGGACTCTTACAGCATCAAAGAAATTATATTACTTATTTACTTATTTAAAGACTCCAAGGTCATGCAGGTTTCCTTTTTCGGGTTTCAAAATAGTTAAACTGCTAAACTGAATTATATTTGGTTCAATCATTAGGCCACGAAGATGTAATAGATAGAGGAACAAACAAACGGGGAAACGGAATTTCTCTTGCGAGCCTAAAATATAAATCTTTACTAAACCAATGAAACAAGTCAGTCAATCTGTTTCAGTTCGGGTTATATATGCACCCAATATGGTCGAAAGAGGGCAACTTCCCAACTCTCGTCAAAGATATTGTGGATAAGAATAGCCTAGAGCAGGGATTCAACACGTCGAGACTACCGAAACTTACAGCTGTAGAAGTAAAACTTATTAAAGGTAAGTGTTCCATTCCATTTATACGTCCACTGCTGAACAAAGGCCTCCCCCATATATTTCCACAACTGTATCATCATTTTGGGGGGAATTTGTCCATACTCACCACGCTTAGCAGGCGGGTTGGTGAGCGCAGTATGGCTACCGTTTCACAGAAGGGACGCTGCTGCCCATCCCTCCGGTTATATTCCCTTAGTCGCCTTTTATCCATCCACGGGATGAGATGGAGTGGTGCTATATTCTTAATCCGGGCACCACACGGACTACACGGCAGTTTGGTGCCATCCAGGACTAGTTTCGGAAAGCATTGCAATTATTATGGGCTGACTTGATGCTTCCCACCAGGCGAATTCGTCACTGGGTTATATAAAAAGAAATATGTTTATTCCAGTATAGTTTTTGCTCTTTCTCTGCAACAAATATACCCATGTTTAACAATGGCAGCTTATACAATCACACGATGGTCGTGATTTTTGATATTCATGACGCACAAGGCTTTGGTTTGCACGGCGATTGATGTCCACTGTTGGACAGAAGCCTCCCCCAAAGATTGCCACAACGACCGGTATGGGTTTGTGTTGTGTGCTCATTGGGGGGTTTTGCCATAATTGTCACGCTTGGCAGACGGGTTGGCGATCGCAGTTGAGTTATAAATGTACTCGAAGGACGCTGCCCATCCTCCGGCTAATCCCATAGTCGCTTTTTACGACTACCACGGGATGAGATGGGGTGGTAGTATTCTTAACCGGCACCACACGGTACATTATGCTAAATAATGAAAATTAGACGGCACGGTTGGTGCAGTGGCTGATACAGTCGGCTGCTGCGCTCCGGGTCGTGGGTTCGATTCCCGCACGGAACAAATATTTGTATGATCTGCAGGTAGTTGTTCCGGGTCTGGGTGTATTGTATGTGGAATTCATGTCTGTAAACGCAGCCACGACACAGGAGAAATCCTAGTGTGGGGCAACGTTTTTAAAAAAAATATCTTCAATGCGCAATGCAATTCAATCTGCAATGCGCCTATGTTAAATATTTTCAATGTCCCCAGGGTCTGCAGACTTTCTGGGCATGAACCACTACACGACATTCCTGGTGAAGCCCAGTGAGACCCAGTACGGAACCCCCTCGTTCGAAGACGACCGCAACGCGGAGTATACGCAGGGTCCTGAGTGGAAGCCTGCTAAGTCTGCGTGGTTACGGGTAGAGTGTTTTTCGATTAATCCGAATATTTATCTGTTGTCGTGTTTGGAGAAAAGGCTTACTCTTCTGAATTCCTTTCTTTTTTCTTTTTTTTTAAAACGTTGCCCCACACTCGGATTTCTTCTGTGTCGTGGGTGCGTTTACAGACTTGAACTCCACACATTCACTAAGTTATACTACATTCTGCGATGTACGTTGCAACTCGCTAGCTCAGTTGAACGCATGTACATCTCACATGTTTTATAGGAACGCAAGACACTGCCTGTTAGCTTTATAATTCTGAAGAGTAAAATATCATCGCCATCATCGTAGCAGCCAAATTATGTCCACTGCTGAACACAGGCCTCCTATTGTCTTTTACAAGCGAGTCGTCATTTGCCAATACCCACGCTTGGCAGGCGATTAGGTGAGCGCAGTATGGTAGCTGTTCCACAGAAGGGACGGCACGGTTGGTGCAGTGGCTAATACAGTCGGCTGCTGTACACCGGGTCGTGGGTTCGATTCCCGCACGGAACAAATATTTGTATCATCCGCAGGTAGTTGTTCCGGGTCTGGGTGTATTCTGGGGGAATTCATGTCTGTAAACGCACCCACGACACAGGAGAAATCCTAGTGTGGGGCATCGTCTTAAAAAAGAACATCTCGCTAGTTTAGAGTCCCATAGTCGCCTTTTATGACATCCATAGAAGGAGATGGAGTGGTATCATGTTCTGTATATAAAATAAGTGTTCAAATATCACGTTAGCCTTATCAACATTGTTATTATCTATTCGAGTGTGTGTCAAAAGTATGTTATGTCACAATGATATGGGCTTTCGTTCACTACGAGAGCTGATAACATTAAATATTATGAAATTTTCCAACAACAACAATTAGATTATATACGGTTTTATTTCAATAATCCACGATATTTTGCAATGGCGCCTTAGTAAATTTTAGGTTCGATTCTCGCACGGAACTAATATTTGTATGATCTGCAGGTAGTTGTTCCGGGTCTGGGTGTATTGTGTGTGCAATTCATGTCTGTAAACGCACCCACGACACAGGAGAAATCCTAGTGCGGGGCAACGGTCTTATAAAACATGTCGTCATTTTGTTAACGGCAGACGGCACGGTTGGTGCAGTGGCTAATACAGTCGGCTGCTGTGTCCCGGGTCGTGTATTCGATTCCCACACGGAACAAATGTTTGTATGATCTGCAGGTAGTTGTTCCGGGTCTGGGTGTATTGTATGTGGAATTTGTGTCTGTAAACGCACCCACGACACAGGAGAAATCCTAGAGTGGGGCAACGTATAAAAAAATCAAACCTACCTCACAAAATTGATTTGACTGTATTAAATCCGTTTCATTTATGCGACGCAGACGTGCCACTGTTCTCTTGTTTCATTTGACGCTACCGACTACCTAAATCAGTCAGCTGGGCGCGTCCACCATTTTCTTACGATATTATTACAATTTACTTGAAAACCAGTAAGTTTTTATTTTTTATTATTTCGGCCTAATAAAGTCCACTGCTGGACACAGGCCCCCCTCAAAGATCGCCACAACGACCGATATCGGTGTGTTGTGTGCTCATTGGGTGGTTTTGTCATAATCGCCACGCTTGGCAGGCGGGTTGGCGATCGCAGTTGAGTTGTTAATGTATTCGAAGGACGCTGCCGCCCATCCTCCGTCTAATCCCTTAGTCGGCTTTTACTACACCCACGGGATGAGATGGGTTGGTGTTATTCGTAGCCGGCGTCACACGGCGGTAAGTAATAAAATTGAAAAATGACTTATAAGAAAATGATGACACAATACATCTTTTTTTTTGTTTTACTCAGATTATGTACTACTCAGGTACGTGTCCGGATCTCAGACGTAATGCTGTTACAGTTAAACATCTACTTAACTTCATATCCATAAACCAAGGTATATGGGGAGGCTCACTTTGTATCGTTTTGTACCAAATCCCTTTTTCTAAAGATCTCTCATTAAAATACTCTTTCCAGTTATTGTAACAGTATTTTTTGTATTTCGGTAATAACTCTGTGTAATCTGGTAAAACATGGACCTCTTTTCCATCAACAGCTGCTTTTTTGGCCAGCATGTCAGCCTCCTCATTACCTCTAACACCAATATGTGATGGGACCCATTGCAACTTCAATTGCATGCCTTTCAAATATCTGTCATGTATTTCAGAGAGGATATCGTAAGCTAGCGATGTACCTCTGCGACCAGAGGCACATCGAGCCAAGTGATATAACGCACTTCTACTGTCTGTACAAATGAGTATTTTATTCTGCTGAATTGAGCGAGCATATGTAAGAGCTTCTAAAATTGCAATGAGTTCCATTGACATAACTGAAAGTTCATAGGGTGTTTTAAAACAGTTATTAATAGAGAGATTATTTGTTACACGAGGGTCATAAAATGCGGCACCGCGACCACTAGCGCTCTTCGAGCCATCCGTAAATATCACATACCAACCGTAATATTTTTCCTTTAACTCTGAGATTACGTTAAATTTTAGAATATTAAAGTCTTGATTTTTTTTTGCGCCATCCAAACTCTTTAAGTGACATTCTATTATATCGCTTATATTAATATTAGTTATCCAAGTTTTAAGAGAAAACATCCTTAACGGTGATGATGATGACAAAACATCGTTTTTTACTAGGTTAAATATTTCAACAAGAAGTGGTTTTTTTTTCCTGTTCCAATAACTATTATTACAAAAGGAACTAAGTTCGGCTAGTAAAGTCATATTTACATTATCAGACTTAGATAGAGATTTTAAACTAAATTTACATGCTAAGTACTTTCTACGTAAATGCAAAGGAGGTACGCAAAGCTTTTTTTTTTAGTGTGGTGCCGGCTCAGAATGCCACCACCCCATCTCCTCCCATGGGTGTCGTAAAAGTCGACTAAGGGATTCGCCGGAAGATGGGCAGCAGCGTCCTTCGAGTACATTAACAGCTCAACTGCGATCGCCAACCCGTCTCCAAGCGTGGCGATTATGGCAAAACCCCCCAATGAGCCCACAACACCTCCATATCGTTGTGGTGATCTTTGGGGGAGGTCTGTGTCCAGCAGTGGACTTCATTCGGCCGAAATTATGAAAAAAAAAAGATGATTTTAGGGGGAATTTGTTATTGCTCACCACGCTTGGCAAGCGAGTTGGTGAGCGCAGAATAGCTGCTGTGCCAAAAAAGGGACGCTGCCAATCCATTTAGTTTAGAGTCGCCTTTTACGACATCCACGTGAGGAGATGGAGTGGTGCTATATTCTTAATCCGGACACACACGGATTACATTTTTATTTATTATTATCTTATTAGATATATATATTGTACATTTATCGATGAATTTCGTTTTTAACACATAGGTTGACTGGTAGCACAGGATAGGACGCGAGGCCACGGTACAATGCCACCATTGTGATAGCGACCAGGACACCGCACAGCACACGCTCGAGGCGTGCCCTGCGTGGGCCGCTGAGCGGCGGATCCTGGTCGATCGGATCGGGCAAGATCTCTCTCTGCCAGCAGTAGTGTCGGCTTTGTTGGCAGAGTACGAGAACTGGAATGCTGTGGTCTCCTTCTGTGAGAGCGTCATGCTCCAGAAGGAGACCGCAGAGCGGGATCGGGAGAGGGCCAATCCCGCTCGAAGAAGGAGGAGACGGCGCCGGGGTAACAACCGCCCTGGCACCTAATTCCCATACGCCTGAAACCCCCTGCCGTAGCTTCAAGGCGGGGGACCTCTGGGTTCGCGGGTGCGTAGATTGGGGAATCTGCGTGCTCACACCAAGCGACCCAAGAGAAGACTGTAGCACGCATGTGGTCACGCGCTGCCGTGGAAAGCTTTGGGGGATCCTTTACAATCCCCCCGGGGGGTGACCGCTTTACAGTCACCCTCTCCGAGATGTGCCAATAGGCGTGGTACCAGTGGGCGGCTCCAGTGTGATCATACGAGGACCTGGAGCCTCCCTTAGGTGCCGAAGATGACCGTCCCAGTGGTTTTAGCCGGTAGGAGTCCGCATACCCCTTCGCCCTTCCCCGGGGCGAAGGAAGTTCATGAAGAATTTCCACTTGGGCACCAATTAAAAAAAAAAAGTTTACTGGTAGAGAATGCCGTATGGCATTAAGTCCACCTTGTGTACCATCATTGTGCATAAAAGTATTAATAAACAAATAAAACAATAACTCGCCTTTTTCCACTCTTCTTCAATTACATTACTCTATCTTTTCTCCTTTCAGAGCGCCCCCTACGGCTTCTACAAAGCCTGCATACATATCAACATGAATTACGACTATCCTCCCATTATCATCACTGAACACGGGTGGTCTTCAGACCCTGGTCTTCGCGATCAGTCTCGGGTGGATAACATGAGGGCATACCTGGGTGCTTTGCTACTGGCGATGGAGGATGGCACTGATGTGAAGGGGTATACTGCCTGGAGTCTGATGGATAATGTGGAGTGGACTGCGGGAACCAGGTCAGTATCAAACTGTAGGCAATTTAGCTAGAGTATGCAAACCCAACGCTATCAAAGTAATTCTTGATCCATCTATATAGCTTATCCCCCCGCCAAGCTAAGCTGAGGCTCAGGTGACACTAAGGGGCGACCTTAGGTGTGTTGCTTAGTACTTATTTACTGAGTGCCCGTAACAATTTCTATTGGTATTCTAGTGTTCGTATGTCTACGAAGACACATGCTTAACGTGGTCATGGCATTGAGGCCATATAAAGTTCAGACTCAGAAAAGGACTAACTAATCTGGATGATATTTATTCCATCTTTACTATTGTTACGAGCCGGGGTTCGGGATAAATTAAATTCACCAATATACACGGTATTACAATGACAATTTAATCTTGATTACAAATAATATTGCTTATAAAAACTTACAAGATAATTGTCTGTTATTCCACTTGTTCTTCACTGTATCGCAGAGTAAAGTGAACTGACTGTCGTTCTTTTTTTTTTTTTTTATGTAGGGCTTCTCGCAGTAATCCCAAGGGGGATATATCTGCTTAACCGGGCAAAAAGACTGTCGTTCCTTCACGGCCACTATATATATGGGCCGACCGATACTTTGTAGAAAGTTCCAGAATGTTCGCTTTCCAGAACCTTCCAGACTATGTGGGTACGCTACTAGACACCAGATGGCGCCACATAGAACAATCCCAAACATTCTGGAAGTTACTACAAACCGTAGTACAGCTACTAGATAACAGATGGCGCTACGTGTCTTGTTTACGAAGAACTATCCAGTACACTCCATAAGTCTCTACACGCCTTAGTATCGCTACTAAACACCAGACGGCGCCCCGCTCAACCATTATTCATCGAATGGCGTAACACTATCATATCATTTACCTGGGAGGCCATAATTATCATAAGTATCGACGGCACGGTTGGCTCCAGGGTTAGCGATTGGCATTCTACGCTACGTGTCACGGGTTCAATCCCCGCACAGAAGAAATATTTGAGTGATTCTAGCAGTTGTTGCGGGTCTGGATGTTTGTGTGTGTGTGAGATTTATGTCTGTAAACTGTACCCACGACGGGAGAAATCCTAGTGTGGAGCAGTGTTGTTGACTTAATATCTCTTTGATCTATGATTTTACTTGTGTTGTCTTAGAGACTGTTTACCAGCGTTATATTAGCCCGTAGAAGTCCACTGCTGAACATAAATGCTCACTGCACTTGGTAGAACGACAGCTACCCCAGAATATTGTAAAAAAAATGTTTTAAACGTTTTCCCACACTAGGATTTCTCCTGTCGTGGGTGCGTTTACAGACATAAATTCCACACACAATACACCCAGACCCAGAACAACTACCTGTAGATCATACAAATATTTGTTCCGTGCGGGAATCGAACCCACGACCCAGAGCGCAGCAGCCGACTGTCTAAACCACTGCACCAACCGTGCCGTTATGAGCACATTGGAGAATGTTCTCGCATTTATTCCTGATATGATCAGTCGCCTCTTACATCACGAATGGAGAGGGTGTGGCTTATATTTTACGTACTACTCGACGGCTTATCAATTCTCTATATTTATAACACCGTGATAATTCTTCTTTTAGCGAACGATTCGGTCTATACGAGGTCGATTTCGAGTCTGCCAGCAAGAACAGGAAAGCCCGCCTCTCAGCATTAGTCTACAAGCGTTTAATAGAGGCTAGAGAAGTCGAACTCGACTGGAAACCTAAGGGCTTGAGGATGGACATCAGTAAGAATAATAATAATAAGGCTGAATTATGACTACCGGAAACAATTCAGTATTATTGGACGCTAATGGAAATGCAATATTCGTCAGTTGATTCATCGCTAAGTCATAAGAGTTGACTGAGGGAGACGCAAATATGCGATGGACTGGCATCTTGAATAGTGACAACACATTATAAGTATCTTCTTACAGTGGTTTTTTAGCGCAATACTTTAGTATAAAAAAGAAAACTTAAAAAAAATAAAAAATATCAAACAGTCGTGTTCGTTTAAAATCAGAACGAGTTAGATCTATTGGTCATTAGAAACTTCAATATGGCACATGGTAACGAGCCAAGCAAGTCATTCGCCTGGTGGTGAGCGTCATGCCTTTTTTTTATTGGGCCCAGTGGAAATTCTACATGAACTTACTTCGCCACGGGGAAGGACGGAGGGGCATGCCGGATTCCTTTTTTTTTTTTATTTTTTTTTTTTATTGATGCCCAGTGGAAATTCTTCATGAACTTCATTCACCCCGGGGAAGGGCGAAGGGGTATGCCGGACTCCTACCGGCTAAAACCACTGGGGCGGTCATCTTCGGCACCTAAGGAGGGCTCCAGGTCCTCGAATGATCACACTGGAGCCGCCCTCTGGTGCCACGCCTATAGACACATCTCTGAGAGGGTGATGTAAAGCGGTTAAGCGGGGATTGTAAAGGATCCCCCGAAGCGTCCCTGTGCGCTGTGCTATGCGCACACGGCAGCGCGTGACCATATGCGCGCCACCGCTCGTGGGTCGGTCGGTGCGGGCACGCAGTTCCCCAATCTACACACCCGCGAACCCAGAGGCCCCCCACCTTATAGCGACGGCAGGGGTTAAATAATACTTGTAATGCCACTAAACACTAGTCCTGATTGGTACCACACTGCGAACGTCAGCTCGAGGCATTCGTTTTTTATCTCTTATGCCCCTTAATTTCACTAGCTACAGTGCCCTTCTAACCGGAACATATAAAGTATACAGTACTGCTTATCGGCGAATATCTGGCACTACAGTGGTTCCTATTCCTACGTAGCCGGCAATTAACGTAATGTAACTCCCAGGACCCGCGAATTTTTCCGCGCAAGACTTCGATCACTACCAGCAATTGCCAGATTAACGCATATTTACTAGTTACTAGCATAGAGTTGTTGTCATTAATATATTATATATCCTGCTCTCATATTAAAGCCACACGTGCTATTAATTATAACAATGGCACAATACATCGCTTTACTGTGTGAAATATTTTGTAAGGCAATGTGAGTAATTGTTTTCCACGACATCTGCAAGATATTTTGTTAACTACTACAACATCAGGCATAGACGCTTTTAGAAGGAAGTCTAGTACAACAAAATGTTGATAGATGGCTCTTATTAAACTTTTGATATTGTAAAATTTAAGAAACTTGATAACAGATGGCGTTATGTGTACGATTTCATAAAATAACAATTCGGTATGATTTTACTACTATTTTATGTCGGCCGCTGCTCCTCACAGCATAATGCGTAGGTGTATAATAGGACATGCTGTGGAAGTAGGCAAAACGCCTAATGTATTCACCTGGCTGTACTCGTCACTGTAGATGTAGATATAGCAGGTGATGTAAACACACCACTGCAATTTAGTAAGTATTTATTTATTTTGTGGTTAACCAACATTGGAATATGGAAAAGGCCTATTACAATTATCATATTATTACTACCTCATCATTTCGGCCGAATGAAGTCCACTGCTGGACACAGGCCTCCCCCAAAGATCACCACAACCACCGATATGGATGTGTTGTGAGCACATTGGGGGGTTTTGCCATAATCGCTACGCTTGGCAGGCGGGTTGGCGATCGCAGTTGAGTTGTTAATGTACTCGAAGGACGCTGCTGCCCATCCTCCAGCTAATCCCTTAGTCGACTTTTACGACACCCATGGGAGGAAATGGGGTGGTGGCATTCTGAGCCGGCACCACACGGCATATTACTACCTAATTATAGGCAAACACCACATGCAGTGTTTTACAAAAGGGCTAACGAAATATTTAATTAAATGAATGGTGATATTTAATACATAATCTTAGTACTTATTATTGCTTTTTTTTGTAATCCTTATCAAGCTACGTAATTCTGAAAGTGGTCAGAGTGTAGATGATCGTTATGTTGTATTGCGATACGTAGATGTCGTCAAGGCCGCTGTGTTCGTATGCATAACCAGGGGTGCAATTCCTTAAGCTCAAACATCAATGCATCCTTGAATACGGAATCGAAATAACGGTGTAAAACCAATTTGTTATTCGCTAAGACTGGTCCTCATGACTCACTGTCAGGGGTGCAATTCTTTAAGCTCAAACATCCATACATCCTTGAATACAGAATTGAAATAACGGTGATAACCCAATTTGGTAAACGCAAAGACTGGTCTTCATGGCTTACCTTCTTCAACGTGTCTTTGAATAGCTTCAATCATGTCTTAGCGAATACCAAATTGGTTTTATACCGTTATTTCAAATCTGTATTTAAGGATGTATAGATGTTTGAGCTTAAAGAATTGCACCCCAGTAACGTATCCTTGAATAGCTTTAATCATAACTTAGCGCATACCGAAATTTGTTTTTACACCGGTATTTAGATTCTATATTTAAGGATGTATGGATGTTTAAGCTTAAGGAATTGCACCCCAGGGAACAGGATAATTAAATTCAGTTCTACAAAAAGGAGAGATCAGGGGCGTGATTGGTTTTCGAGGTGGTATTCGGGGGAATCGGAGAGAAAACGTGCTCGAAAGATGGGAGCAGCTACTTTTTTCCCCTAGATATTTCATAAATAAAATGTCTTTAGGTATCTCTAAGCGAGTCATTAAAAAACAAGATTTTCGCAGTACGGCGTTTTTGGGCTCTAGATGGAGATTATTCAAGTTCCTGGACTGATCCTGCCTCCCTTCGGTGCCGAAGATGACCACTCCGGTGGTTTAAGCCGGTAGGAGTCCAGCATACCCCTCCCCCGCCCTTTCCCAGGGCGGAGGAAGTACATTATGTATTTCCACGGATCAATAAAAATAAATAAAAAAGGGCGTTTTCACTTCGCCCCGGACTTTAAATAAAGCATTATTTTTGTTCGTGGCTTCCTGAATAATAGACGCAAAACTCTTTTAATAATACCATCGATGTGACACTCATGAGTTAGCTTGCCGTCCAGTGACGTCTAGATCTCTGGAAGGCCTCAACCAGGGGCATTCCGCTAATGTTGATGTAAGTGTATTTTTTGCAGTTCAACGAGATACTGTTTATGGGTCACCACATTTGAGGCATTTATTTTTATTCTGCTGCACGTTCTGTTTGGTCTTTGTGATTTTTGTGTCATCTGTAAAAAGGAATGGCTTTTAAAACAGTCTGTGAAATCGTTTATAAAAATATTGGTTAAAAAACTTGGACCCAAATGCGATCCTTGTGGAATACCTGAAGCGATTTTGTGGCGAGTTGAGTTGTAGCCGTTGAGAACAACATACAATTCTCTATTGTTCAAGTAGGATTGGAATTGCAATGGATTGGATTGCAATCAAGAAGTGGAGCGTGGTATGAATTGTGATGCCCAGACAACATTTTCGTTCATTAAGTCTAGCTTGTTGCCTTTAAGCATTATATTTAATGTAACGTAGGTTATTTTTAGTAACTAAAGTGATGGAAATAGCAGCCTGAATTAGCAAGCTTGTGACGAAGTCAATCTTCATCTTCATTTCAATCAACCTCTTTCATGACTTCATACCTTTTATCTCCATCACTGTCCACCTCACGATTCATTCTTTATTCAAATCAAAATTCGAATTTATGTGATGTAGAGTCGCTCTTCATATTTTGATCATTATCATTACACATTCGATTCTGAACGCTAGTGGTTGGACACACAGCTGTCGCCCTGACAAATAGTCTCCTGCAATATTCCAAGTACTTATTTTTAACTAGCTTAAATTGTGATAGTAAGCTATATTCTAAAATTTATATTTATATAACCACGAAAATGAAGTGTGGAAGTTGTGAATATATACCACTGTACAATATACCTATGTTACGTTTCATTGAATCACTATAACTGAACTCCGTTACTTGCTGCCATGGAGAGAGCCTCCTAGTTGAGCTAACCGGGAAGGAAACACGGAGGGAGGCACTCCGCGACAAGCAGAAGTAGCAGTGGGCTGGTCACGTCTGTCTAAGGACGGATGGCCGATGAAGCAGACGAGTCCTAGAGTGGAGACCGCGTCTGGGCAAACGTTGTGTGAGGCCCACTGCCCAGATGGTCGGATGACCTGAAGATGGTTGCTGGGTCCTGCTGGTTACCGGGATTACCGGGTGTTGTAGCGCACGCTGAGAGAGGCTTATGTCCAGTAGCAACCTTTTTTTTTTTTTTATTGATCCGGTGGAATCACCTCATGTACTTCCTTCGCCCCGGGAAAGGGCGATGGGCATGCCGGACTCCTTTTTTTTTATTTGTTTATTGGTGCCCAGTGGAAATTCTTCATGAACTTCCTTCGCCCCGGGGAAGGACGAAGGGGTATGCCGGACTCCTACCGGCTAAAACCACTGGAGTGGCCTACCGGCTAAAACCACCGGAGTGATCATCGTCGGCACCGAAGGGAGGCTCCAGGAACTCGAATAATCTCCATCTATAGCCACCCATTGGTGCCACGCCTTTAGGCACATCTCGCAGGGGGTGACTGTAAAGCGGTCATCCCCTCTAGTGGAGGGAAGGCGACTGTAAAGAGGCCACCCCCTCAGGCATCTCTCGAGGGGATTGTAAAAGATTTCCCCGAGGCCTCACTATGCGCTGTGCTGCGCACACAGTGGTACGTGACCACCTGCGCACCGCTGTCTTCCCGGGGGTCGCTCGGTATGAGCACGGAGATTTCCCAATAAGCGCGCTCGCGACCTACAGGATACATTTGGTAATGGAGAATTTAAAACAGTAAATGCTACTTAATTCTTTAAATTTAAAATAAGCTATTCTCACCATGGCCTTCAAGAAAGCTCAGGGTCACTCAGCGAGCTATGGAGAGAGCTATGCTTGGTATTTCTCTACGAGATCGAATCAGGAATGAGGAGATCCGTACAATAACTAAAGTTGCCGACATCGTTGAAAGGATTAGCAAACCAAAGTGTCAATGGGCAGGGCACATTGATCGTAGCACTGACGGCCGTTGGGATAAAAAGGTTCTTGAGTGGCAAATGCAGCGTGGGATGGCATGGACAGACGGCCTGGTGAAGGTCACTGGGATTCGTTGGATGCGGGCAGCATGTAACTGCTCGTTGTGGAAATCTATGGGGGAGGCCTTTGTTCGGTAGAGGACGTCCTTTGGATGATACGATGATGATTGGTAGGTTGGTGCAGTGGCTGATACAGTCGGCTGCTGCGCTCCGGGTCGTGGGTTCGATTCCCGCACGGAACAAATATTTGTATGATCTGCAGGTAGTTGTTCCGGGTCTGGGTGTATTGTATGTGGAATTCATGTCTGTAAACGCACCCACGACACAGGAGAAATCCTAGTGTGGGGCAAAGTTTAAAAAAAAAAAAAAAAGATGATAATGATGAAAATAAATTATTAAATTAAAGATTTATTCATTAAATTGAGAACCTTTGAAGAACAGTTTTTCTAGAAAAACTATATTCACACAATATTAACACATGTATGTACATACATAAATAAATAGCTCTAAGAATAACAAACACTATTAAACTAAATCGGTACTTCCATAAAACGCAAAACAGAGCGCTCACAGTCTTACTTACTTACCATAGAAAATCAAAAAGAACAGATTATGAAACACTAAGTACTTACAATACCATACTTACGAACCGAATAAATAGGTAGCTGCCACGAATCACTGAGTATCGAGGGGTTATCAAATATAATCAGAACCTATTTTCAAACGTATGGTATAAGGGATAAGGCTGATTTTTCATTATCAGGTTCTCCGTGTATTATTTCTACCACCCGCAGTGCATGTTTGGGTATTTTTTTTAACCTATTGTTGCAATCTTTTAACAAGTATTGTAACTAAACTAAATACCGTATGTAATATTCGTTTAAATTGGATCGAGGGCCTGTCGTGTATAATCTATTGTTTGTATTGTTGTTGAAATATTTTGTTTTTTGATATTTATTTTTGTTAAATGCGATTAGTTGAGAGATAGAGTATGAAATAAAAATGAAAGTAGGCCGCGAATTGTTTTTTATGTTTGCTTTTTTATTCTCCTTTAAGAAGTGTCTCGGAATATATTCTTGCTCTGCAATAAAAAAAAAAAACTGCTAACACGTTAGACCAAAAACGTCCACATGGGCTTTGCATTGATTACTGTAATGAGCGGTCATCGTCCACTGTGGTGTGCGGTGTCCGGATGTCCGGATTAAGAATATAGCACCACTCCATTTCCTCCCGTGAATGTCGTAAAAGGCGACTAAGGGAATCTAAACCAGAGGGACGGGCAGCAGCGTCCCTTCTGTGAAGCGGTAGCCATACTGCGCTCACCAACCCGCCTGCCAAGCGTGGTGAGTATTGGCAAATACCCCCCAAAATGATGACACAGTTGTGGAATCTGTTGGGGAGGCCTTTGTTCAGTAGTGGACGTATAAAATGGCCGATATGCGAACTGGGACAGACAGCTTAATGTCCTCTGCACAAAGCAAAGAAAGGTCGATAATCCAAAACATGAATGCAAAAGCAGGGCCAAGCTTGCAGATCAGTAGAGCTTTCTTACTATTGAGACTATCATAGCCCGCAAGCTATTCTCTGTTCTCCATTTGGTCAAATATTTATAAGTAATGTGTTGAGATGTTAAAAACGGAGATTTGATACGTCAGGTAGACGATCACATCACAGAACATGCTATAATTACAACTGCCTAACGAGTTTACGATTAACTAGTTGATCAGTAATAATAGTGAGTAATTAGTTAGCGATTTCCCTAAAGAAAGTAACTTAAGTGATTTGATCAAATCCCTTCAGTGTTTATTTACTCTACTATAAGGAGATAATCGGCGGGCTGATTAGCTAAAAACAGCAACAGCAGACGCGATCGCAGCTATCGCGCAGCCAAGGATCCACCGGTGGCAAAGCGACAAAAAAATTGGTATTACGTAAGGCAGGCCTGTCGCTATTGTGGAAGATGCATAGTTACTAGCGCCAGTAGCCGCCAGTGGAACTAAAAATAATGAACGTTTTTAATTCATTGATTGTCCGACAGAGGCGCGTCAGAGATCTTCGCCTGTTTAGTCGCTATCGGCAAATAGGTAATACCAAATTGACGTTTGACAGCGGCGTTGGAGCAATTTACGCCTGTTGCAAAACGTCTGCGACTTAGGTAATCAGCCCGCCGGTCATAGGAACAGTATTTATTGAAAAAAATCTATGATACAATTTTTTTTATATAAATATTTAGATTGGCCCTTATGAACAAAATCCGTGGCATTTTATTTAGACGTGTAAGTATATTGCTCACACAAGTGTATCGTAAAACTATACTCAATAGCATAAATACTCAGTGTCGATAACTTGCGATGTCACGCATAATAATTTCGGCACTGTGTCGATAAATGGAAAACATGTAGTTCGGACAATGGATTATCGTTGTATTCTTGACGAAGTAGGATACTATCTTTGTCACTGTCCTTCTCATAGGTATATCAAACAGTTCGATCTCTACCGCTATTGTCACGTCCGTAATGAAAACAAATAAAAATGGCGTCATGAATTGTGACAGATTGGAACAGTCTTTCCCAACGTGGGCGATAACGCCCCCTTGTGGGCGCTGCAGGCCTAAAGGGGGGCGGTAAGAGACCCAGAAAAAAAAGGGGGCATTGTGTAGGGCTTTGGGGTCGATTTATAATTTCATCTACCTAGCTAGGAAGACTCTTAGACACCGACTGAGCTCTCGACTCTCGACTACATCTTGTGAACATCAACTAATATTAATTAAGATATAGCTCAAACTCGGTTCGATATAAAAGACCGCGGGCAATCATGTTTTAACAAGTTTTTGTTAAATAATCCGAATTGTACATTCCTATACCAATCGGCTGGTTATATAATACTTGTTCTTGCTTGTCGAGTACGATTGGGCGTCGAATGAGATAAACGAGTTAATGCACGTTTGTCTTATTCCTGTTGGTGCGTGCTGCTTATGCAATCCTATATAAACGACGTAAATTTATTTTATTTTCATTTGCGGTTTCGCGCATAATAGATAAGCAGTACTTGATTTCAACACTTACGTATTTCTTAAAACAAAACAATGTCGGAAGTAAAAAAGAAGAGACGGCAATACTCTGCGGAATATATTAAATTCGGATTTATTGAAAATCCCACAAACCCGTCGTCGCCTTTGTGTCTTCTAGGTCTAAAAACATTTTCGAACGAAGCAACGAAGCCTTCAAGACTGCAAGATCATTTGAATAAAATGCATCCAGATAAGACAGAAAAGAATGTTTTTCAAGACCTAGAGAAGAAGCATAATACTCAGCCAAGTGTATCAAAACTATTTTCGGCGGCTGCTAAGCAAGATGACGACGGACTTCGAGCTTCGTACAATATCTCTTTGTTAATTGCTCAAAAAGGCAAACCACACAACATCGGAGAAGAGTTAATTTTGCCAGCAATAAAGGAAGTAATAACTACTGTGCTTCATAAACCGGCCGCAGATATTATCCGAAAAATTCCTTTGAGTAATAATTCTGTGCAAAGACGAATTGATGAAATGGCTGAAAACATTGAAGAATCATTGTGCAATCATCTGAGGACTAGTCAATTCTCAATTCAGCTCGATGAGTCCACTTTACCAACTAATGAAGCGTTGTTGCTATCTTACGTGAGGTTTATTAAAGATGAGAAAATACGTGAAGAACTATTGTTTGCCAGAAATTTGGAGACAGATACAAAAGGCGAAACCATATTCAATACATTGGAAAAGTTTTGTGAAGAGAAAGGGATTCCTTTGAAAAATATTATATCAGTTGCTACGGATGGCGCTCCGGCTATGACAGGGCGCCATAAAGGCTTCATAGCATACTTAAAGAATAAAATTCCAGATGTCCTTGCTATACATTGCGTTATTCATAGACAACATTTGGTTGCTAGAAACTTAAGTGAACGACTATTTCAATCACTGCAATATGTCATCAAAGCAGTCAATAAAATCCGTAGCAGCTCTTTGAATGATAGATTATTTCATCAGCTTTGTGTTACTAATGACGAAGATTTCAACCGTTTGTTGCTTCATACTGAAGTTCGTTGGCTATCAAGAGGCAATTGTCTGATTCGATTTTACAACCTGTTTGACTCTATGATAGAGTTCTTGGAAACTAAAGATACAGAACTGCGCAACAAGCTCATAACATCAAAGAATGATATAGCTTACATGACAGACCTGTATAAAATGTTCAACGACATGAACCTCCAACTGCAAGGCGATGAACTAAATTTAATTAAAACAAAAAATGTCGTTGCTGCTTTTGCAGCCAAACTGCTTCTGCACAAAAAGAATATGGGCAGACGTGAGTTTCACAATTTTCCGAATTTATCAGTATACTGCAGTAACGACGACTTGTTTGCCTACTGCCAACATTTGGAAAACCTCCACATTGACTTCACCGAACGATACCAGGACATTTTAAACTTGGAAATACCAGACTGGGAGTTGGATCCGTTTTCAAATGTCAACACAGCAATGTCACCTCAGCTGGAGGAAGAACTTATAGAATTGACAACAAACGAAGAAATAAAAATCAAGTTCAAAAATGGATATCAAGAATTTTGGCTACAAAAACCGATCCCGCAATTGTACCCTGGATTTTGGTCAATTGTTCAACGATTTTTGATAGCATTCCCATCGTCATATTTGTGTGAACGTGGATTTAGTGCTGTGGCAACGCTGCTTACTAAAAAGAGAAATCGTTTGCGTGTTACCGAACGTGGCGACTTGCGGCTGTTTTTGAGTAAATTGGAACCTGATATCAACAAACTTATTGAACAGCATCAGATTCAACCTTCACATTCGTTTTATATAAGAATTGATTATGTTTGTTTTATTTTCAATAAAAGATACTCTGTCCGAATACTATAAATTTGCGTTTCAATAATCAGTTATAAGTACTTAGCGGTTTTTAAGTATGTTTAAAAAGGGGGGCGTTAAAAAATAATTTATTCTTAAAGTGGGCAGTAGACAAAAAAAGGTTGGGAACCCCTGGATTGGAACATTTATCTAAATATTCAATACCCCTAGTACGAGTTTCTTTTAACAATCAAAACGTAATAGTAAACTACACGTTTACCGCGTTCGGTGCTCTGATTGGTTGAAGATTTTGGAGCGGCCCAATCGCAGCACCAAACGTAATAAACGTGTAGTTTACTATTACGTTTCGATCGTGAAATGAAACTCGTACTTGGGGTACTGATGACCTATTTGGAGCGTTACAATTATGGTAAAGGCCTATCTTACTATTTAAATCTTTGTGATAAACCGTAACTGCATCCGGCGGGCTGATTAGCTAAAAACAGCAACAGCAGACGCGATAGCAACTATGGCGCAGCCAAGGATAAACTGGTGGCAAAGCGTCAAAAAAATTGGTATTACGTAAGGCATCGCCCGCCTGCCGCTATTGTGGAAGATGCATAGTTACTAGCGCCAGTAGCCACCAGTGGAACTAAAAGGAATGAACGTTTTTAGTTCATTGATTGTTCGACAGAGGGGCGTCGAAGATCTTCGCCTGTTTAGTCGCTATCTGCAAATAGGTAATACCAAATTGACGTTTGACAGCGGCGTTGGAGCAATTTACGCCTGTCGCAAAGCGTCTGCGACTTAGGTAATCAGCCCGCCGAAGGCATTATCATATTGCATACGCAGGGTATTGTAATGTATTTTTGTATACTTTTTTAATACCTTGTGATTAGAGGGACGCTTCGTTCCCTGTTGGTAAGCGTCACGTGTAGGACAGGCGTAGGCCCATAACAATTGTAATGCTACCCTGAGCTAGCCCTGCTAAGCACTGCACTCGCCACCTCGATACATTCGTTATTTAGTCTCCCCCAGTAATTAGACTAGTTACAGTGCCGTGTGCCGCAACGAATAGCACCCACCCATCTCATCCCGTGGGTGTCATAAAAGGCAACTATGGGCTTAGCTGGAGGATGGGCAGCAGAGTCCTTCGAGTACATTAACAACACAACTGCGATGCCAATCGTGACCATTATCGCCAAACCCCCTCAATGAGCACACAACACACCCAGACCGGTCATTGTGGCCTTGGGGGAGGCGTAGGTCCAGTACTGGACTTTATTCCAGCTTGAACACTAGGAAGTGGTGAAGGGTGGGCTTATATGCGTGCTGTCTAATCATCATCATCATTTCGACCGAATGAAGTCCACTGCTGGACACATGCCTCCCCTAAAGATCAACACAACGATGGATATGGGTGCGTTGTGGGCTCATTGGGGGGTTTTGCCATAATCGCCACTTCGGCAGACGGGTTGGCGATCGCACTTGAGTTGTTAATGTACTCGAAGGACGCTACTGACCATCCTCCGGCTAATCCCTTATTCGACTTTTACGACACCCACGGCAGGAAATGGGGTGGTGGTATTCTGAGCCGGCACCACACGGCTGCTGCTAATGTTGTAATGTAAATTATTTTTGTACTCGAATTAATAATCATTTCATTTCAGTCATTTTATTTGGCTGAAACAATGACAGTGCCTTTCAAATCGGAACACAGTAATCTTAACATATGTACTGAAAATTGTTGTTCTTTTCCATTATAAATAATTATTATTTCCATGAGGGTGTGATAACAAAGCTATGGTAAAACGTGGTCCTATTGAAAGTTGTCTGTTTCACATTCAAGGCACCCCATAGAGTCACCATACTTCTCCCACATAATATGTTATGAAAATTACATCAAAATATACATATATACGTATCGCTATGTATACCAGACGAGGGGAGGCTGAAGCTTTTATTATATTTGCAGGATTGCGTGAAAAATGTATGGGATGGTGCGAGTCGTGCGTAACATACATATTTATATGATAATGGAGCTCATTAGGGTGGAGTGGGATTCTGATAATAAACCAATATTATTTTAAAATAACGTAGAAATATATTTATAATGCTCGCTGAACTGGCGATGGGCGGGGCGCATTATTCGTAGAACTATTGATCGTTGGGGCAAAAAGGTTCTCGAGTGGAGACGGCGCCCCGGAAAACTCAGCATGGACCTCCAACGAGGTGGACCGACGACCTGGTGACGGTCGCTGGGAGTTGTTGTGAAAATCTATGGGGTACCGGCTCAGAATACCACCACCCCATCTCCTCCCGTGGGTGTCGTAGAAGTCGACTAAGGGATTAGCCGGAGGGTGGGCAGCAGCGTCCTTCGAGTACATTAACAATTCAACTGCGATCGCCAACCCGTCTGCTAGCGTGGCGTTTATGGGAAATCCCCCCAATGAGCCCACAACACATCCATATCGGTCGTTGTGGTGATCTTTGAGGGAGGCCTGTGTCCAGCAGTGGACTTTATTCGGCCGAAGTGATGATGATGAAACAAATGTGGGTCAGATAAAAAACATGCTGGACATATACATCGTACGGAACCTTCTCCATGCGAGTTCAACTCGCACTTGTCCGGTTTATATTTTGTAAAGACACATATTTATTTGTTCGACAGCACAAATAAAGCCGTTTCCTTCCTCCCGTACCGTCTACCTAACGCGTATGATACAATGATACAGCCGGGCCGCGCCCTCGATCCCTCAAAAGTTCAACCCATAAGAAATCCGGTAAGTAGCACTTCTTATTATATTACACTATCATGGCGGTGTCTTTTTGTTTGTTGAGATATTTTGAAAGGAATTAGTAGAATGGAAAAGTGTAAGTAATTTCGTTTGTGTTGTATGGTCTGTGGTGTTTGGATGATAAAATGGCGGAGTGCATGTGTCAAGTGTAGAGTTGTCTGATGATGAAGACACTTGGAGTTTCTTTATCCGTTTTTCTGGTCTATATCAAAGTCAAACTTATTTTCGTAGTATATAAGATATGATGATTTTAGTTTACATTAAGCTTCGGCCAAAGCCGCACGACCAAAGCGACTGCGAAGCGAAGGCGAGCGTCACCCGCGCGGCGGACGCTACCCATGACATCATAAGGCGTCATGCATACCTTTTTTTATTGGTGCCCAGTGGAATTTCTTCATGAACTTCCTTCGCCCCGAAGAAGGGCGAAGGGGTATGCCGGACTCCTACCGGCTAAAACCACTGGAGCGGTCTGCTTCGGCACCTACGGGAGGCTCCAGGTCGTCGTATGATCACACTAGAGCCGCCCACTGGTGCCACGCCTATAGGCACATCTCGGAGAGGGTGACTGTAAAGCGTTCACCCCCCCTGGGGTTATGCACACCTACGCGACCACAACACACCGGCGCGCTGATTATGTATGTCGTAGACGGCTTGCGACAGGGGTAATTCGCGCAGACGCCGCTTTCAACCGTCATTTTGGTATTACGTGTTTGCCGATAGCGATTAAACAAATATCTCTGAAGGCCATCCTGTCGGACGATCAATTAATAAAAAATTCCATCCGCGCTTTCCAATTTCAGGAGATTTATTATCTGTGGATCTGCTGCGCAATAGCTGCTGTCACGTCTGCTATCGCTGTTTTGACCTAATCAAGGTGCGGGACGCACACGCCTAGTGGCAGACGATTCATCATATCAGCCAAAGGACATCCACAGCTGAACAAAGGTCACCTTCACGAGGTTGTCAGTCCACCTCGTTGGAGGTCGTTCCACGCTGCAGTTTCCGGTGCGCGGTCTACACTAGAGAATCATAAATGCATTATTAAATAAATTGCTTAATGACTATATTAATAAAAAGTTGTTGCTGTTTACAATATACATACAACATGGCTACATAAATCTAGTTTACGCTGATCTCTCATCGTACGCCATGCCTATACAATGCAAGACCAGCTTATACGGAAAGGGATTTAGTGTTTTATATCTAAAACACTAAATATTAGAACACTAAAGACAAATTATATTTTTATATTCACTCCAGAATTTTAAGAAATTTGAAAAATAAAATTATAATTTATTCCCGCCCGCGCCCGGGTGAGACCACTAGTCTAAACATAACAGACAAATCCAATTTTGTAATAACACCATTATTGCCTGATACCGTATGAAAATGCTGCCTTTGATCATGTTCTGCCTTTTCTTTTTAATTTTATTTTTCCTTTGCTTTTCGGCGTAATTGATTGGTGGGTCTTGGAAGGATGGTAGAATGTACCTTTTTTTCTTTTTTATTGGGCCCGGTGGAAATTCTACATGAACTTCCTCCACCCCGGGGAAGGACGGCGGGGCATGCCGGACTCGTACAGGCTAAAACCACTGGGGTGGTCATCTTCGGCACCTAAGGAGGGCTCCAGATCCTCGGATGATCACACTAGAGCCACCGACTGGTGCCACATCTATAGGCACATCTCTGAGAGGGTGACTGTAAAACGGTAATGGGGGGATTGTAAAGGATCCCCCGAAGCGTCCCTGTGCGCTGTGCTATGCGCACACGGCGGCGCGTGACCACGTGCGTGCCACTGTCTTCTCGTGGGTCACTCGGTGTGGGCACGCAGATTCCTCAATCTACGCACCCGCGAACCCAGAGGCCCCCCGCCTTATAGCGAGGGCAGGAGGTTTCAGGCGTATGGGAATTGGGCGCCAGGGTGGTTGTTACCCCGGCACCGTCTCCTCCTTCTTCGAGTAGGATCGGCCTGATCTGTGGTCTCCTTCTGGAGCATGACGCTCTCACAGAAGGAGACCACTGCACTCCAGTTTTCGTGCTCTGCCAACATAGCCATAGCCATAGTCTACTGCTGGTAGAATGTACCTAGGTACTTTTCTAATCTGTAACTTTATAGAAACCTTTATCATAAAGCTTCTGCTTTCCAACGGCCGAACACGGAAACGTCACACACTATTTGAGACGCCCGCTATCCTATCAAAATTTTAGGTTAACGGATGTCGTAAATATGTAGTGAAGAGTTCTGGCGTTACAATATTCGGCCGTTCCGGACTTGAATTCATCAACACATCTATACAAATAAATAAAATTGAAGTGTCTGTTTGTAATATCAAAATGACAACTTTTTACTAAATCCATATGAAAGTTTATACGGTACCTATAACAAAAACACAATTTTTTTTGTCAGTCTTTCTGTCTGTTTGTTCCGGGTAATCTCCGAAACGGCTGGACAGGTTTTTTTTCACTGGTAGGTAGCTGATGTTATAAGGAATAACTTAGGCTACTTTTATTTTAGAAAAATGATTAGGGTTCCGCGCAAAAAAGAAACCCTTGAAATCCAACATATATATTATATGTCAAGTGTCTATGTCGAAGTACTCTAAATTAATTTTAAATTAAACGCGGGTGAAACGGCGGGTCCCAGCTAGTTTTGAATATTTCTTGCGATTTTGTTGTATAATCGTATGGTTTAAATGAGTTAAAACAACATTTTAGTTGGGCCATTTCTATTTTTTCCCTAGATATATCGCCTGTAACAGCACGTTTTCATCATTATCGTCATCATTTCAGCCAAAATGCGTCCCCTGTCCCCAATACAATTCTCTCCAAAAATTGTTGCAGAGACGGGTCTGAGTTTGTGTTGTATTATCATTAGGGAAGTATTGCGACACTCGCTAGGCGGATTAATGATCACATATACCTAGGCGGACGTTTCAAGACCAAATCAGGGACGTCTTGGAAAAAGGCCAGGTCAAGAGTACCTGAAGAGCATGTATGAAGGGAATAATGAAAGTGGACGAAGCGAAACAAGTATGTAAGGATCGTAGCAAGTGGAAAGAAGTGGTCTCTGCCTACCCCTACGGGAGAGAGGCGTGATTATATGTATGTATGTATGTATGTATATACTTGAAGGACACCGCTGCCCATCTTCCCACAGTCGCCTTTTAGAACACCCACGCCATGAGATGGGGTGGTGCTATTCTTAGCTGGGACCACACGACTACAGCTACAGTTATTTTAGTGATATGGTAGTTACTAGTGATAACTTTAAGACTTCACCGAGTATATTAGATAACGCAATACAAAGTGCATTATGACAAAACTAGAAAAAACTGTCGGTATCCTCAAAGCCTGACGTACAAAAACTGAGATATTTCAATAAATTCACAAGTACTATACAAAAGACCTTAATTCCTTTCAACTGTGGTCACCTCCTTTGTGCCAGGTCGTAATATTACACAAAAGATATAAGTGTTAGATGAATGATGTCCGTCTGTCCATCTAATCTTGAGATATAAGAGATAATCTTATTGATATATTTTTTGTAAGGCCTCTTCAGATAATTGCTTTTGATCGGCAGCGTTTTTGTGACTTAAACCTTATTATAGAATGAAATTATTATGCACATGTGTTTGTCTATCATGTGGGTTTGTGTTTATGAATAATAACATGACGTTATGAAGATATCGACAGATATCAAAGTGAATGCGATAAAACTTTTGTTACTTTTGTTACTTTTGTTATATTCTTTTAATTAGACCTCCTCTTAGGATACTCCTGCGAAAGGGCGAGATAATCCAAATACACCATAACCCAATACAGCGATAGGTAGGTCGAAGGCAAATTAACACCGGGAATGAATTTAAAAAATTGTAACGTCAATGATTATTTATTATAATTACTTATTTAAATTTTATTTTCCAGAAAAGTTAACAAAAAAAAAATTATTAACGTGTATGTGCATTTGTAAGTTACTGGCGTTTGAACGTCCGAAACTTACAAGCACAAATTAAACCGCAGCGACCAAGCATCATAATATGAAACACCTTTACATCAATATTTCCCCGAATTACGCAAGACGGCCATTGTGCGTATTGGCTATTGTTATTTATTTACGTTAATGCCCGGTCGAGTGTAAATTTAATGCGACAGAGCTACTTAGCATTGTGCAGAGTACTTGAGATTACCTTTTATTGGTAAAGTATTGTAAAGGAATTTAAGGAACGCACATTGATTTCGAAATATAATTGTAAGTTATATAGTTTATAGGGTCAGATTAACCTCAGGAGGTAAAGTAACTACTGCCTAAGTACTTTAACGTTTTATATTATTGAAACAGGAATTGTTGTCTTCTTTAAATATTGATAAGTAGATCAGTAGGTCAATAGTACACTGTAGGTAATAACACACTAGATTCCCCAATCTGTGTTCTCGTACCGAGTGACCACCACGACGATTCTACATAATCCCCCTCGAGATGTGCCTGAGGGGGGCAGTTTCAGATAAGACCAAGACAGTTGTGATACCACGGGCGGCTACGACATAAGCCAATAAATAAGTTGTTAAAAAGACATACCGAGTAATTAGTCAAATATATAATATTTATAGAATATCCTACGTGTGTAGTATGCTACTGAATAAACCAATAATTAAATATATAAGTGTTACTTACGTGCATGTACCAAATATGATATATATTTGTTATATATGGATGTCATGATATTTATACTCTGTCTACGGGAGAAAGTCAGACCAGACTGTATGGCTCGGACCTTTGCCTACCTGTTGGCGAAACAAACAACAATAATATCGCGAATGTCAAGTTGTTTACTGACGACGATAATGTAAAGAGAACAAACTCAAAACTCATCATTTCGGCCGAATAAAGTCTACTGCTGGACACAGGCCTCCCCCAAAGACCAACACAACGAACTATATCGGTGTGTTGTGTGCTCATTGAGGGGTTTTGCCGTAATCACCACGGGCAAGCGGGTTGGCGATCGCAGTTGAGTTGTTAATGTATTCGGAGGACGCTGCTGCCCATCCTTCGGCTAATCCCTTAGTCGCCTTTTACGACACCCACGGGATGAGATGGGTTGGTGCTATTCGTAGCCAGCACCACACGGCCGAATTACTTAGTGTCTGGATATGTTACAGTCATCCCCTCCGAGATGTGCTTAAAAACGTGGCACCAATGGGCGACTTTAGATTTTTTTCGTTCTTAGACCCCACCTTTGGTGCCGAAGATGACCACTCAGTGGTTTTAGCCGCCGTTCGCCGGGGTAGAGCCAGTCATATGATGTATTTCCATTGAGTTAAATAAATTAAAAGGTAAACAATATACTAGCTCGTTTTAGGTGTTGCCGTGGGTGTTATAAAAGGCGACGTTTATCCTTCTGTGTTTTAAAAATATCATGTTATGGTCATCAACCACTATACAAAGCATGGTGATTAATGTAGTCTTATTTGACCATTGAAGCAATCCTTGTCCCTTATTCAGCTGATACGAAATATGAGTTCATAATTGTGATATAAATAAAGAAAATATGTTTATTGGCACAAAAAGAAAGAAATACACAAATATTACAATTAGCAAATGTTATAAATATAAGATATAAAAAGAAGGTAAACATTATAAGAATATTATAGTGCCTATGAGGCCACGGCTTAGCATAATGTTAGAAGGCAGAAATACTGACCACCTAATGCTGGTTGCCCGATATACCGAACACGATATATCTGCCCACCCCCAAGAAGTCGGTCATAAACGTACTGCTTAAGCTGATACAATGGCTTGAACACCTAATTTACTCTAACAGCTTTTTTGTGTAGATAATCTGAAAACATTGCATATGGTCTGTTGCACATAAGAAGTGTTATTAGTGCCCTGCTTCAATGACAAATTGTTCAACCGAAAGTAAGGTGCGAACAGCGTTTGTCGTCCTGGTTGAAACAAAATAATAATGATAAATCATTTATTTCAGAGACGATATCCATATATGTTACCAGTGATGACACATGGAACAGAGACGTGGTCACTCACAATAGGCCTCATAAGAAAGCTCAAGGTCACTCAGCGAGCTATGGAGAGAGCTATGCTTGGTATTTCTCTACGAGATCGTATCAGAAATGAGGAGATCCGTAGGAGAACTAAAGTTGTCGACATAGCTGAAAGGATTAGTAAACTGAAGTGGCAATGGGCAGGGCACATTGCTAGTAGAACTGATGGCCGCTGGGGCACAAAGGTTCTAGAATGGAGACCGCGCACCGGAAAACGCAGCGTGGGACGGCCTCCAACGAGGTGGACAGACGACCTGGTGAAGGTCGCTGGGAGTCGTTGGATGAGGGTAACATGTAACCGCTCGTTGTGGAAATCTAAGGGGGAGGCCTTTGTTCAGCAGTGGACGTCCTGTGGCTGATATGATGATCCATTTATTTGTTAGTACAAACTTGTAACTATGTTCGTAGAAATATAAGTTTTATTCATTTTTAAACAGAACCTATGACTATGTCTATCCAATGTTTTACTATAGGGCTGTCAGAACGCTTCGCAATCGCTCTCAGAATGGTGCTTTGATTACCGTGCACTCGATGAAGTAGTGACGCAACCTTCTTCCAAATAATGACGTGAAAGCCGACAGTTTGCACCTTCGCGAACATTCCCGAAGCGCTACAGCCCTGTGGTAGTCCCAACAACATTCTAAAAGCGTTGTTATACTGAACATGGAGTACGTTGTAAGCTTGGCGCGAATATTTGTCCCACAGGCTGCTGGCAAAAATACTGGCAGTATGCTTTAAACAACGTATTTTTTACATCTGTGGTGCATGATGGTGTTCCAATAGACCGAGTGGACCAATTTAAATATCTAGGACACTCACCGAAAACCTTAAAGACCATACCAACATGGACCGGGAGCGAAGGACGCTGTCGGTGCGAGCCAACATGATAGCCCACAGGTTTTCGCGTTGTACTACTGGTGTGAAGGTCACGCTTTTTAGAGCGTACTGCACATCCCTATACACGTGCAGCCTGTGGGCTGACTATACTCAAAGGGCATACATTGCCCTCCGTATCCAATACAACAACGCGTTCCGGGCGGTGTTGGGGATGCCCCGGTTCTGTTAGCGCATCAGGGATATTCGCGATGGCGCGCACTGATTGTTGCATAAGCGGTGTGCATCCCTGGGTACGGGCCAGCTCTAATGCTATACTGACAATGATCGCCAACAGGCTGGACTGCCCTTTTATCCAGCATTGCTGTTCCAATGCCGGTTAGAAAATTATATCTAGAGATTTTTTCTTATGAATATGTTTTATTTAATGTCTTGTATGTTTGTATAGTTATTTAAATTGTGTGCCTAATAATTATTATGAGTCTTTTGTTACTTGATTATGTACAAATAATAAAATATACATCTTCGTCATATTTAAGGTCTACATTTAAATTTATCAACCAGTTTAAGTACTGAGCTGCTTAATAGAATTCGAGGTGCGTCCGTTGGATAATTTTTCCCAGCCCTAAAATATCATTTACTTAAATGTACAAACAACTTCTATCGAAGTTGATAAAGTAAAGAAATGAAAAAAAGTTATTTCGTCCTCAATGTAATCACTCGAGTTATTTCATTTCCTATTTTGAAATATTTCTGTTTCTTTCCGTAAAAGAAGTATTGTACAAGACAGAATATGGTCCTACGGATTTTTCCCATCGTCATGAAAATGATCATCAACTAACATATTTAACATCCCAGACCTTGATTCGAGTTTTTCAAACTTGACTTTGACTTGCTGTGTCAGTGTAAACTATTGTAATTAAATATTTTTTCTCAGAAAATCCCATGGATGACAACCAGCCACTCAACCTCACTTTATCTTTTATATATTTATCTTTCCATCGGTGTCGCAAGAAACACTGTTCCGCCATTATTTTGTAAGGAAACACCAATGTTTACAATCCAACTTCTTAGTGAAGATACTTAACAGATTAGCAAGAAGGTAACAGTGGGATTTAGATTTCTTAAGGTAGATACGAATTGCGTATGTAAGAATGTTCACGCTTGAGAGAAAGTGGAGTTCATATCTTAGAATTCTATAAAAAAAACCTGAACCAAAGTAACAGACAAAGACGAGGAAGCCACATTGCAAGTTATCTTGAAAACGAAGAAAGGATAGAAAGATGACTTAAAGATGTTTAATATACAAATGGCGTGGCTAGATCTGGGATGAGTCTAGGTTCATTGTAGGTCTTATCCCGACCTTGAAGTGAAGTTTTAGTCTACTACTTTTACGATTGAATTGAATCACTTATAGCAGATTATGATTTACGATATGTGTGAATGACACTGATATCTCTTGTATTTTTTTTTTCACCTATGAACATTTAAAATTTTTATGTGAGGAGAAATAAACGATTTTTTTAATTATAATTAAACAAAAATTTTAACGGATTAACGGTTCGTAGTCGCAGGATGACTAAGGTGACAAGCGTCGTTACAGATTTAAAAAGTTATTTTATCTACCGTACAAAACTAATCAAAAATTGTTTCGATGCACGCAGTAATCACTCACAGTGTCTTGATGTTTTTTACTGTGGTGTGTTGTTTGGGATTTTATTAATTCAATAACCAGATTCCAAACAGGTGGAACCTGCCAACCATCCTTTCTATTAAAATTAGGATGTTTTTTAATTTCAATAGCCTCTCGAAACATTCTTGGTACATAACGGTTCTCTTTCGCGAGTACTTGAGGATGATCAAAACGAAGAAAATAGTTGGGTTTGCCTTAGGCGATTTAATCCATTTAAAATTTGTTTTATTATAATGTGTAATAATCCCGAAAACCTAAGACCTATATGAACATTTATTCAGAAATACACAATTAAAACAAAAAAAATATTTTATGCTACTATGTAACTAAACTAACATAATATATATACAAATAAAACTATAAGAAAGGAAGCATATTTAGGCTTCAAAGTACTCCTCCTCATCGCTGTCAATTGTATAATAATTCTATTATATTTAAGTCTTTCATATAATTAGGCCTTTTTTAAAATAAAACATTAGGTATTGTTTATAAATGCAGTTTTCCGTTACGCTTGGTTTTTAACAACTGACGCTGACTCGTAATCAATACTCTAACAAAATACGTTCCTAACCCTCTCATGTATAGGGTATCACAATTACTATCACAATTAGACGACCAAAAAACATTATTCCCAACCAACCGTACAGTTTGTAATGGGCTGCGTAGCGCGCACTCTTAGCTTCGAGTACCGCCACGCGCCTCCCATTAAAGGCTTAATTAAATAAAACGCACGAATATGTTCGGCCCGTGTGAATCCGCTTTAATGGGATACAGAATAACTACCGATAATTTTTTAACCGATATTTTTCGTTCTGGTACATTTGAAATTCCGTGGTGTCCGGATTAAGAATATAGCACCACTCCATCTCCTCCCGCGGATGTCGTAAAAGGCGACAGAGGGTATCTAAACCTGAAAGTCCACTGCTGAACAAAGGCCTCCCCCACATTTTTCAAACTAGAGTGTAATTTTGGGGGGAATCTGCCAGTTCTCACCACACTTAGCAGACGGGTTGGTGAGCGCAGTATGACTGTTCCACAGATAGGATGCTGCTGCCCATCCCTCTGGTTTTACGACATCCACGGGAGAAGATGGAGTGGTGCTATATTCTTAATCCGGACACCACATGGACCTACACGCCTTGAGCATGAGACAATGGAATTTGTTCTCCAAAGTTTGTCCTTAGATTTTTTGATCAGCTGGATCTTTGGTGCTGGTAAGTTTTATATTATCACAGTGTGAACCCATGAAATATTTTAAAAACAAACACAAACACTAATATAGCGTTTTCAGTTCCGAAAAATATGCACAATGTAAGTCATCGTCATCATCATATCAGCCAAACGACGTCCACTGAACAAAGGCATCCCCCACCATCATATCAGCCACAGGACGTCCACTGCTGAACAAAGACCTCCCCCTTAGATTTCCACAACGAGCGGTTACATACCGCCCTCATCCAACGACTCCCAGCGGCCTTCACCAGGTCGTCTGTCCACCTCGTTGGAGGTCGTCCCACGCTGCGTTTTCCGGTGCGCGGTCTCCATTCTAGAACCTTTGTGCCCTAGCGGCCATCAGTTCTACGAGCAATGTGCCCTGCCCATTGCCACTTCAGTTTACTAATCCTTTCAGTTATGTCGACAACTTTAGTTCTTCTACGGATCTCCTCATTTCTGATTCGATCACGTAGAGAAATACCAAGCATAGCTCTTTCCATAGCTCGCTGAGTGACCTTGAGCTTTCTTATGAGGCCTATTGTGAGTGACCACGTCTCTGTTCCATATGTCATCACTGGTAACACACACTGGTTAAAGACTTGAGTCTTGAGGCACTGCGGTATCGTTGATTAAAAGATGTTGCGAAGTTTCCCAAACGCTGCCCAGCCGAGTCGGATTCGCCGATTGATCTCTTTCTCGAAGTTGGACCTACCTAACTGGACAGTTTTTTTCATTTCATTTTTTCATCCCCCATACATTTCTACAATTGTGTCGTCATTTTGGCAGGAATTTTCCTGTGCTCACCACGCTTTCAGGCGGGTTGTTGAGCGCAGTATGGCTGCTTTTCTACAGAACGGGTGCTGCTGCGCATCCCTCTGGTTTAGAGTCCCTTAGTCGCCTTTTACGACTTCCACGGGAAATAAAGCGGTGCTATATTATAAGTAATACTTTTAAAATTGGAAATTACAAAATGAGAAAACAAATAGATACATCTCGCTGCCTGTTTTCATCATCATTTCGGCCAAATATAGTCCACTGCTGGACACAGGCCTCTCCCAAAGATCACCACAACAACCGATATGGGTGTGTTGTGAGCTCATTGGGGGGTTTTGCCATAATCGCCACGCTTGGCAGACGGGTTGGCGATCGCAGTTGAGTTGTTAATGTAGTCGAAGGACGCTGCTGCCCATCCTCCGGCTAATCCCTTAGTCGACTTTTACGACACCCACGGGAAGAGGTGGGGTGGTGGTATTCTGAGCCGGCACCACACGGCATAGCCGGCACCACACCACCACCTGTTTTTATGCCGCTGTCAAAACGAGATGTTGATGTAATTTACGACAAAAAAATACTCAGTTCTCTTTCTTTTTTACATGCTCCCCTTGCATTCTCAATACATCTAAGTGAGCCGCGTGGCGTCCGATACACCACTCGACAATTGTAAGCGCCCATTCACTTTCAGATTCGAGTGTAGTCGCATTGTTACACACAGCGGTGATTTCGTAAAGCTTTATAATTTTTTATCACACAGAATTACAATATTATTTTTTTACTTGAATTTCGCTTTTAGTTATTGTGCAGTCGTAACTCATAACCTAAGTTGCAAATGCTATACTTGAGGGCCATTATTGTCATTAATTTTACATTATCATTGAAAGTTGATCGAACTAAGATTATGTATTGAACCAAATTTATATATATATATATATGTATATAATTTTATATTATATAATTATACATATCATCTTTATGCCGATGACTTACAAGTATATTGCCAAGCTAAAGTTGAAGACATACCCGAGGCAATTGAAAAATTAAACCGAGACTTGATATCTATCAAAAACTGGTCTGATAAATTTGGAATGGCGGTAAATCCTGTCAAGTGCCAAGCGATACTTTTAGGGAGCTACCGTACTATTACTAAAATTGAGAGTATAACATTGCCATTTATTACGTTTAACGGTACTAATATTCCTTTTAACTCATCTGTTAAAAACCTAGGCTTGCATATGGACACCAATCTTAATTGGCGAACACAGGTCACTAATGTTAGCCAAAAAGTCACTGGAACTTTGCGATCTCTCTATCGATTAAAAATTTACTCCCATCTAATGTTAAAGCAATACTTGTGCAGACTTTAATTTTTCCCATGATTGACTATGGTGATGTGTGTTATTATGATCTGAATGCAGATATGCTTAACAAAATTGACCGCCTTCTGAATAACTGCATTCGATTCGTCTTCAATTTACGTAAGTATGACCATGTGTCCCGATACAGAACGCTTCTTAAATGGTTGCCTATCCGTCAGCGTAGAAAACTAAGGGCATTGACAACCTTGTTTTCTTTACTTGATTTTCCCACATTACTTACCTTACTTCTCATTTTCAGTATATTTGCTCCAATCATGACAAAAATCTTCGTTCCTCACATAATCGTATCTTGAAATGTCCGTCTCACCGTTCGGACTTTATACACTCTTCTTTCTTTGTCCAATCTATTCTTCTTTGGAATTCGCTACCTCTTGAAATCAGGATGGCCTCCAGTCGCTACTCTTTTAAAAATAAACTACGCAAATACCTCCTCAATTCTTTGGCAGAAACATCTCTTTGTTAGTAATTCCTACAAAAAGTATTTATATATGTATATTTTGTTATTGTATGGTTTTATTATTACACGTGTACGTATATTACCATGTATTTTATTTTTCTCTGCATCACCCCAAGGTCGACTGGTAGAAAATGCCTAATGGCATTAAGTCCGCCTTTGTACAGTTTTAGTGCATAAAGTATTAAATAAATCAATAAATAAAAATTAGTACTCTGTTCCTCTAAAAGTTCAGTCCAGTTTCAGTATGATCCTAATCTACACGGGAACATATGGGTTGGTGCTGTTCTTATAGCTGAAACTAATAATCGATCTAATCCATAATCTTTGGATTTCGTATTACGGATATGTCAATTTTTGTGTTAAATGTGATCGTAACACAATAACGGATGAATTTCAAAATCTCAAATCGGAAGACTTTGGATTAGATTGATTATTAATTTCGGCCATTAGGCGATACCACACGATAACTTAGCCAGCCACATGGTTACAAATGATATCGAATCTAAAACTTAGCAAAAACCGTTACAATTGCTACGACGTGACGTAGCATGCGCTACGTGTCGCGGGTAGGATCCCCGCATGGAACAAATATTTGTATGATGCAGATAGTGGTTTCGGGTCTGTGTATGTGTGCATGTGAGATTTATGTATGTAAACTGTACTAACGATACAAGAAAAAATCTAAAGTGCGACATCGTTAGAATAAAAAAACTGCAGTTATTGCTACATTTTCTTGTGCTGTGTACTGTGATTTGAGTAATTTTACATTTTAAGAAGTAGAGGCGCGACGCATATACACGTTAAAATGTAATGTTAATATTACAAAAGGGCATTACTTACAGTCTCTGTGGCCCACCTCTAATTGTAAGTGTACGCGGTCCCCGACACCCTCCTGTTATTGTTAGTAATGCGCGCCCTTTCACTTTCGGCCTCGAGTGTGCTTGTAAAGTTGCACACATCGATAATTGTGTAATTTTTAATAGCAGTTTTAGTTTCCCAAGCTTTTACGTGAGGTTAATTTGAAGGCAAAAACCGAAGGTCCCCGAAATAAAAGGTCATATACGAGTAGAGGTATTTTGGGATATTTATACAGATATTCGCCGCCAAACTGTAGTGTTTAAAGTTTAAGGGTATAAGAGACCAAATATCTAACGCGTCGAGGTGTAGACCGCAGTGTGGGCCACCCAGGACTAGTGTTTTTTTTATTTTTTATTGTTGATGTCCAGTGGAAATTCTACATGGAACTTCCTTCACCCCGGGGAAGGGCTAAGGGGTATGCCGGACTCCTACTGGCTAAAACCACTGGAGCGGTCATCTTCGGCACCGAAGGGGGCTCCAGGTCCTCGTAAGATCACACTAGAGCACCCCATTGGTGCCATGCCTTAAGGCACATCACGGAGGGAATGACTGTACAGGGGTCAACCCCTCTAGCGGAGGGAAGGCGACTGTAGAAAGGTCGCCCCCCCCAGGCACTTCTCGGGGAGGATTGTAAAGGATCCCCCCAAACCCAGGACTAGTCCTGCATTACAATTGTTACGGATGCATGACAGTTGTATAAAAACATCTTGAAATAAAACGCAGTAGTATGTTTCTTTTTTATTTTCTTTGACGGCACGGTTGGTGCAATGGCTGATACAGTCGGCTGCTGCACTCCGGGTCGTGGTTCGATTCCCGGACGGAACAAATATTTGTATGATCTGCAGGTAGTTGTTCCGGGTCTGGGTGTATTGTATGTGGAATTCATGTCTGTAAACGCACCCACGACACAGGAGAAATCCTAGTGTGGTGGTGAATTTTTGTATTATATTAGATACTAGCTGGTACCCGCGGTTTCACCCGCGTTTATTTTAAAAGCAATTTAGATTACTTCGACATAGACACTTGACATAGAATATATATATTGGATTTCAAGGGTTTTTTTTGCGCGGAACCCTAATTATTTTTCTAAAATAAGAGTAGCCTAAGTTATTCCTTATAACATCAGCTATCTGCCAGTGAAAGTCCCGTCAAAATCGGTCCAGCCGTTTCGGAGATTACCCGGAGCAAACAGACAGACAGACAGATAGACTATTAAAATTGTTTTTTTGTTATAGGTACCGTATATACTTTCATATGCATTAAGTAAAAAGCTGTTATTTTGACATTACAAACAAACACTTCAATTTTATTTATTTGTATTTGTTTTTTTGTTATATATACCGTATATACTTTCATATGCATTAAGTAAAAAGCTGTTATTTTGACATTACAAACAGACACTTCAATTTTATTTATTTGTATAGATATTGAAAATCTCTGGAAATAATGAACTGATTTTAAAATTTCACTAATAGAAATCTAGATACACTTTTACGAAGTGATATATAGGCTATATTTGTATCTATATTGAAGAAAATAAATGTGCGGGTGAAACCGCGGGCGACAGTTTATTTTTATTTTTATTGGTGAACATTGTAGCTAATATGGAAATATTTTATGAAAACATCATAGTAACCTCAGTAGCTCCCATTTCAAAGATCCTTATACCAAACCACAATCTCAGACGAATTTGAAATTTAGCTAAAATTTCTCAAATATCACTTCTCCAGCCAATATCAATAAATAGCCATCAGCATCTCAATTTGGTTCCCAGTAAAGAGGTTTAACTTGGTCGTTGTCTCACCCCCCACCCCTGTCCACGAATTACCCGAGCTGTCGCTATCTTTACCAGCCCTTGTTAGTAGGGTGGCTGTAAGTTGTGTAATATTGTTTTATTGTGGAAAATTCTGTGGATTTTTGTCTTTTTAGTTAAGTTCGTTTTTTGTACCACAACACTGTAGACGCCGACAGCAGTCAAGGTAAAAGTGTCGTTTATAGCCGACATTAGCGTTTAATGGACTTTGTGTGCTGTCGGATATAGACGACTGCGACTTCAGAAGGTTAGGGTAAGCCCCTTTTTTGTTTAAGTAGCTGATGAGTCTACCTACACTTTAACATGGCTTGTTCAGTTCCTGGAAGAACATTTCATGTTTATCTAAAAACTTATTATATACTGCCAAATCTAAACAAGTCGAAAATATTTATTTGAAAGTTAGTGATTTGCTCATCACTTTTTAGTATATTCATGATTTCGAGTTAATGAAGTCCACTACTGGACACAGCCCCCCCCAAAGATCACTACAACAACCGATATGGGTGTGTTGTGTGCTCATTGGGGGGTATTGCAATAATCGCCACACTTGGCAGGCGGATTGGCGATCGCAGTTGAGTTGTTAATGTACTCGAAGGACGCTGCTGCCCATCCTCCAGCTAATCCCATAGTCGACTTTTACGATACCCACGGGATGAGATGGGTTAGTGCTATTCGTAGCCGGCGCTACACGGCCATTTAGTATATTACAGAGAGAGAAAGATAAAAAGATAAAGACCTGGACGACACGGTTGGTGCAGTGTACAGTCGACTGCTGCGCTCCGGGTCGTGGGTTCGATTCCCACACGCATCAAATATTTGTATGGTCTGCAGGTAGTTATTCCGGGTCTGGGTGTACTGTATGTGGAATTCATGTTTGTAAACGCACCCACAACACAGGAGCAATCCCAGAGCGGGGCAACGATTTTTTACAAAATAAAAAAATAAAGTCAAAGTATTTGCAAGTCTGTCTACAATAGTTAATAATTATAAGCATTTATTATTCTTACATTAATTTTACTGGCAAGCTGTCTGACAGGCGTATATCAACTGTTCATCATCAATATCACGGAGGGAATTGGCCAATACTTGGCAAGTGGGTTGGTGAGCGCAGTATGCCTAATGTTCCACACTGTACTGGGGTGCAATTCCTTAAGCTCAGAGAATTACACCCCAGGGGTGCAATTCTCTAAGCTCAAACATCCATACATCCTTGAATACAGAGTTAATATAACGGTGATAAGCCAATTTGGTATTCGCTAAGACTGGTCCTCATGGCTTACCTTCTGCAACGAGTCCTTGAATAGCTTCAATCATGTCTTAGCGAATACCAGATTGGTTTTACACCGTTATTTCGATTCGGTATTTAAGGATGTGTGGATGTTTGAGATTAAGGAATTACACCCCTGTTTACAGTCCCTTAGTCGCATTTTACGACATCCACGGGAGGAGACAGAGTAGTGCTATTCTTAAATCCGGACACCACACGGATTACAAACCCGGGTCTGATGACAAACCTTTTAAATATGATATCATAAAAAGGACTCGTCCTACTTTCTTGCTTCAAATGGTCACCCTTTCAATAGGGCTTGTATTACGCGGTATTCCAATTTAGTCGGTAATGTGGACGGCTTCCAAGTAGCACAATGTTATTTTGTGCCAGTGCGCGTTCATTATTGGACACCTTGAATACAGTATCTTAAAAATATTTTGTACTTTTGGTGCGTAAGTGTAGGCCGTAGAGGCTTTGATCAAAATCAAAACGGCGGCACGGTTGGTGCAGAGGCTGATACAGTCGGCTACTGCGCACCGGGTCGCGGGTTCGATTCCCGCACGGAACAAATATTTGTATGATCTGCAGGTAGTTGTTCTGGGTCTGGGTGTATTGTATGTGGAATTCATGTCTGTAAACGCACCCATGACACAGGAGAAATCCTAGTGTGAGGCAAAGTGTAAAAATAAAAAAATTGCAAACCAAGTGTACATTAAATAGGTCTTAAATTATATAGTAGGCACTTAAAACTTAGCGGCCTTCTACAGGCGTTGCAATATTGAGGAAGATCTAAGGCTTGTGCATACAATAGAAAGCAACAACCAGGGTTTGTAGTTATTATAAGTTCAATATACTTTATACATCGTATTTAGGTAATTATGATATCTCGGTAGATCGCCGTGTTTGTAAACTTTTACGGATGTATGTATACATGTATTTGTATGTATAGTGTATAGGTATCGATGTGTGTAATTTATGTAGGTATGTATTTTTAGTTTTCAATTATTATTTGTTAATTGACGTAAGAATTCTTCAACGGCTGATGGTCCATACTTCACGCTGGTGATGAGCTGCAGTATCAACAGTGCGGGAAACCCAGCATAACACAGTCGAATCAAGGTATACACTTGAAACTACAACAGTCAGACAGTCCAGGACCCCTAAGTCGAAGAAGAGACTTTGCCTCCTTAAGTGTTTTTTTTTTGTGTCCAGTGGAAATTCTACATGGAACCTCCCTCACCTCGGGGAAGGGCGAAGGGGCATCTCACCGGCCAAAACCACTGGAGCGGTCATCTTTGGCACCGAAGGGGGGCTCCAGGTCCTCGTAAGATCACACTAGAGCCGCCCATTGGTGCCACGCCTTTAGGCACATCTTGGAAGGGATGACTGTAAAGCGGTCACCCCCTCTAGCGGAGGGAAGGCGACTTTAAAAAGGTCGCCCCCCAGGCACTTCTCGGGGAGGATTGTAAAGGATCCCCCCAAGCCTCGCCTTGCGCTGTGCTGCGCATACGGCGGCACGTGACCACGTGCGCGCCACCGTCTTCCCGGGGGTCGCTCGGTGTGAGCACGCAGACTCCCCAATCTGCGCATTCATGAAGTGACGGCAGGGGGCTCAGGCGTGTTGGACTTGGAAGCCGGGATAGTTGTTGCCCCGGCACCGTCTCGTCCTTCGCCGTGCGGGACCGTAACCATAACGTCACATGCTGTAGTGTCTTGGAAAAACCTCGGTAGGGACCAGGGGTGCAAGTCTCTAAGCTTAAACATCCATACATCCTTGAATACATCATTGAAATAACGATGATAACCCAATTTGGTAATAGCTAAGACTGGTCTTCATGGCTTACCTTCTGCAACGTGTCCTTGAATAGCTTCAATCATGTCTTAGCCAATACCGAATTGGTTTTCCACCGTTATTTCGATTCTGTATTCAAGGACGTATGGATGTTTGAGCTTAAGGAATTGCACCCCTGATTCCACAAGCTGACAGTGCGTGTACCATCAGGTGAGCCGTATATTTGTTTGCCACTTTCATTATCATCATCATTTCGGCCGAATAAAGTCCACTGGTCTCCCCCAAAGTTGTGGCGAACAACGACCGATATGGATGTGTTGTAGGCTTATTGGGGGGTTTTGCCATAATCGCCACGCTTGGCAGACGGGTTGGCGATCGCAGTTGAATTGTTAATGTACTCGAAGGACGCTGCTGCCCATCCTCCGGCTAATCCCTTAGTCAACTTCTACGACCCCCACGGGAGGAGATGGGGTGGTGGTATTCTGAGCCAGCACCACACGGCACTTTGTGCACTTTAGTGGTATAAAAAACCTAGTAGAATGATCTAATGCGGACGGTTGACGCAAACGCGTAACCTAAATACTGTTTATGTGTGTTAGTAGCGTATATGTTCATTCCATGTCACACACATAAGCGCATAGATACCTACTGCTGTTACAAGTTAGCCATTTTTGTCACATTATAAATTATCATTATTATTTTTCAGATGCAGCGTTCAAGGAAGTCACATAGGGTACTTACAGGCGACCATTTAAATGGTGTCATCTTTGTCACCGTTTAAATGGTTACGCATTGCTTGTGACTACTATCATTCTAGGTGCTCATTACTGTACAAGTTCTACAAGGCTTGAAATGAACTTCGGATCAACAGAGGGGTTTTGATGTGGAAATAATAGTAACCCATCCAAAGCCTAACCACAGCAACCCCAACTTATCCTCGCAGATTAGCCATAGACATAGAAGAGAACATAATCTGCTCTAAAAGATTCAATGATATGATAAAAATATACAATTGTGCTGGTATCCAAATACGAACGTGGTAAAGTTAAGCGTAGCTTGGAATCGTCGCCGTAAACTAGTTTTATTATAACGATGTATTTTGGCTGAGTGTACGCTTGGATTTTGTCCCTGCCGAACGCATAATGTGGAGCTGACTGTACTCAAATTTAAAAAAAATATTTTTTAATCCTTTTTACTGGATACTATTTATTTACCGCGTGGTGCCGTCTACGAATACCACCACCGCATCTCATCCCGTGGGTGTCGTAAAAGTCAACTAAGGGATTAGCCGGAGTATGGGCAGCAGCGTCCTTCGAGTACATTAACAACTCAACTGCGATCTGCGAAATGATGACTGATACAAGATTTTTTTTTGTTAGTAAGCGGAATTACCTTGGCCATAGCAAAATATTTTGTTTCAAACTCACACAAACGCACACATACACACACATTGGCCAGTAACTATCTACTGCTGAACATGGTCCACCCAATGACAACTTCAATGAGCAATCATAGGGGATATTACCACAATCATCACGCTTGGGAGACAGATTGATGATCTATATGTGTTCTTAATATCACAGACGATGCTGTTGCTCATCCTCTTGATGGGATCATCTATTCTTTGCCGGGAACCACGGGAAAGTATCAAACTCATAATTAATATTAAATTCCTTGATCACATGGTATTCCAATAACTCAACAGGCAAAGGCAGCGTAAGAAATTAATCACTAATCAATTAATCAATTAACTCATTAATTGCCGTGTGGTGCCGGCTCAGAATGCCACCACCCCATCTCCTCCCATGGGTGTCGTAAAAGTCGACTAAGGGATTAGCCGGAGGATGGGCAGCAGCGTCCTTCGAGTACATTAACAACTCAACTGCGATCGCCAACCCGCCTGCCAAGCGTGGCGATTATGGCAAAACCCCCCAATGAGCCCACAAGACATCCATATCGATGGTTGTGGTGATCTTTGGGGGAGGCCTGTGTCCAGCAGTGGACTTTATTCGGCCGAAATGATGATGGCCAACCCGCCTGCCAAGCGTGGCGATTATGGCAATATCCCCCAATGACCACATAACACAAACCCATACCGGTCGTTGTGGCAATCTTTTAGGGAATCTTCTGTCCAGCAGTGGACGTTTTTATGGCTGAAATAACGATGATGAATTAACTCAGCTCACGGTCCAATGTTGGACTGATGTGTACCTATCATTAACTTTAAAAAACAATCCTTTATATTATTCTAATTACAAATAGGTCACATCTCCACAAAAACAACACGTAATAAAAACGAAATGAAATAAATAAATTCACACCTAACCCAACTGGAAAACGACGGTGGCAGCGAAAGTTAATTTGAAAATGGAATCAGCATAGTCGACCAATGGCGGAGGTGCCCGAGGGACTGCCGACCAATCGCGGCGTGGGGATTTTCGCGCGCTGAATTTTTATTAGCCGAGATAATAACGCGCCATTTTCCGACAGGTCCCCATTTTCGTTTAGAATTCCGTGGGTGAAGACGCGGAACGGGTTTATGATGTTATGGAGTTATCTGCGGTTACAATAATAGTTTGGATTGTGCTCTTTTTAGTTTGAGTACGTGTCTTATTTATTGTAAAGATTTAACTGAAGAGCATAAATAACTTTTATCATCTTTGAGTGCAACATTTTATGTGTAACATTTCGTATGTAACGTTCTGTGTAGGCGTATGCGTGGGCATAAAAGCTGTGGGCGCATGAGAAGTTGTCTCCATACAGTCAGTGTCCTGAAGCAAAGAAGTTTCAGTTCTGCCATATGTACTGAGTTGCACGTGCAATGTATTTTTTAATAGCTTGCTGTATACGCGTCGGCCGAATTAGGGCTGATGGCTTTCTGCTACTCTGAGAAGACCAAGAGTATGGTGGTGTGACGAAAAGTACGATGTTTAAGTATAGCATCAGGCAGACAACAGTAAAGATATATGCAGCATACAAAACCAGCACTCGATGATCTTCCACTGTTTATATTGTCCGTGAGCTAATGACGAGGTATACGGAGTCAGGGTTTACAAGAGACACAACATAGGTTATCATACGCGTAAGTATGTTACTTTTTTTCCAGGGTTTTATGATAATGGGATCTGGTGCCGGCTCAGAATGCCACCACCCCATTTCATCCCGTGGGTGTCGTAAAAGTCGACTAAGGGATAAACCGGAGGATGGGTAGCAGTGTCCTTCGAGCACACAACAACTCAACTGCAATCGCCAACCCGTCTGCCAAGCGTGGCGATTATGGCAAGACCCCCACTGAGCACACTACACACCCAGATCGGTTGTTGTGGTGATCTTTGGGGGAGGCCTGTCCAGCAGTGGACTTGTTCGACCGAAATGATGATGATAATGCAGCTCGTGCGATCGGATAGCAAAGAGTTTCTATCTATATAGATATATTACTACAAGGTTACATATGTGCATGACAGCCGAAATATTGGTGTCTCGATACTACTTATGCTAGACAGTACATATACATCGTTATTATAGTAATTTGTTAGATAATAGGTTTATTTCCTATGGTAACAAAACATATTTACTTATATACTTATAATAATTTGGTGGGCCGTTTCTTTAAAGTAGAAATTTCTATATTAATTTCAATGGACAACATAAAAATATGAATAAACATTAGGCATGTATTAGCAGGCAGTTTTGTAATTGTAGCAAGACGTTTGTGTTGGTAAATGTGGTTGCCGCAAAACCAAATGAACTATATCTAAAGTAGTTATTTATTCTCCTCTCACGTTACCAATTTTTTACCATGATTTCGGAACTGAATGTAAATCAGAAATCCTTTGATAAAATATAAGAGGTACGGAACCCATCCCTCGGTCGATGTTCACTCTTAACCACGCTATATCTCAGTGCTGCCACTCGCGAAATGGGAAGTGACGTGAATGTGCGCTCGTTGACACGACGTCGATTACCGGATTTCTATTCGATTCTCTACGTTTGCAACACTGAGGTATAATTAGGGGGAGGAGCATCTTATACATAGGAAAAAGTGAGATTTGCGGTTGGTGACTGTGGTATTTTAAAGTGGAAGAAATAGATACAGAGGGTATTTTTGAAGATTTTATACTATACCATGAGTTTATTTCACGATTTAAAGGCATCTCTTCTGCATCAGATTCTTCTACATACAAATGTATATTGCTTAAATCTCATTTTCTTACACGTATTTTTTGTAGAATAAAAGATTTCTTTAAAGGATTTTTACTGTCGCATAGCTCAACTGGCAATAGGCAATATGGTACATAGCTCGTAGATCTGATGGCCTTTGGGGCAGAAAGGTTCTCGAGTGTTAGTAGTCCACGCACCGGAAAACGCAACGTAAGACGGTGACCAACACGATGTACAGACGATCTTGAATTTGGTCATTTTGGGAAGAATTCGTCAGTACTCACCATGCTTGGCAGGCGAATTAGTGGGCACAGAATGGCTGCTGTTCCACCGAATGGACCCTGCCACCCATCCCTCTTATTTAGAGTCTCTATGTAACGTAATATTGGATCCTGGACTCAAAAAAAGCGAGCGGCAATACTTGGTTCAATAAAAACATACGTTAACTATTGACTGAAGCAGTTGTGCGAGCTGTCATATGTCTTAGTTGTATATTTTATCTGTGATAGTGTTAATATTAAATTCTTTCATTGATAATTTTAATTACTCGTATATTCTCGTATATTATGAATATTTAAAATCATGTTACTAGATGTAAGGCACAACTTTAACACAATTGTCTCTCTTTTACACGGGTTTATATCCCCTGTAAGGGGGAACCCGGTCTTTTGATAGGCTTACGCGGGGACATGGGTCCAACACGCAGAGGCCCTTTAGAGAATTTTTATCTAAAATGTAATGGGACACTAACTGGGGACTCTCCATGGCATGGCCATGCAAATGCAGTCTCGGATTGTCCCCGGAGGAATAAAACTATTGTATGAAATGGAAACTACAAGTATAAGGTCTATTCTGATGGGTGCTAAATGTATTTAATACTAAGAAAAACGGAAAAAACGGCGTCTGCCTTTCAACCTTTAAAGTGAAATTCACACACTGTGTTAATGAGTAAATTATCTTAAATTAATCAATCATGTGATGTCCGGATTAAGAATATAGCATCCCTCCATGGATACAGATATCGTAAAAGGCCACTAAGGAACTCTAAACCAGAGGGATGGGCAGCAGCGTCCCTTCCGTGGAACAGTAGCCATACTGCGCTCAGCAACTCGCCTGCCAAGCATGGTGAGTACTGCCAAATTCCCTCCAAAATGACGACACTGTTGTGGAAATCTAAAGGAAAGGCCTTTGTTCAGCAGTGGACTATTTTGGCCGCGATGAATCAATCGATTGCTGTTGATTTGTCTGGTATTAACCCTCATTTGACAGTTACGAAAAGAGATGAGTTATATTATTCCTAGTTGGAGACAAGAGGGTTAAAATTTGTTTGTCAATCACAGACACAAATAAAAATATACTACTCAATAAACGAGTACATATTTATATCAAAATACAAAAAAAAAACAAAATGGCTACCTTCAAACTTCCATAATACAATTTCACAGGGGTGAACTTATAAAATGTTTTCTGAGAGTTGATAGCGAAGTTTCATCCGGCTATTTTCCGCCCCCGTTCGTTCAATAGGGGATGAAACAAAGAACACGGGAAGCGAACCCTGGACCAGAGGGTAATTGTTGCCAACAATTGTTTTGAAGCTTTTAAAGTTATTATTTTTCTTTTGTTTCTTAAGAAAATAATGGAAATGGTTTATAGAGAACTTAGTATTGTAGGCAAATAAAATAATGAATTTTAATGGGTTATATAAATAATGCCCAGTTTCACTATACATATTCTGTGATTGCTTCATTAGTTTTTTATTTATTTTTTTAAACTTTGGCCCACACTAGGATTGCTCCTGTGTCGTGGGTGCGTTTACAGAAATAAATTCCACATACAATACACCCAGACCCGGAACAACCTGCAGATGATAAAAATATTTGTTCCGTGCGGGAATCGAACCCCCGACCCGGAGCGCAGCAGCCGACTGTATCAGCCACTGCACCAACCGCGCCGTCGCTTTTGCGGCTCAATAATTAGTTTGATCTGAGAGGTTAAGCAAAACTACGCGGTTAAATTTTGAATGGGCCGTCTTCTAAACATCGGTAACCCCTCGGGTCTTGAGCAGCACATAACGTTGGTCCCAGAAGTCAGATGATAGTGGACGTGATGACTCTCGTCAGTTAGAAACCCAAAGTGTGGAACTGATATAACATTTAAAATTTTACTTTTTCTAGTTACATAAGGCCTCATAAGAAACTCAAGGGCACTCACCAAGTTATGTTCACCATAGCTATGCTTGGTATTTCTCTACGAGATCGAATCAGGAATGAGGCGACCCGTAGAAGAACTAAAGTTGTCGACATAGCTGAAAGGATTAGTAAACTGAAGTGGCAATGGGCAAGGCACATTGCTCGTAGAACAGAAGGCCGTTGGTGCAAAAAAGTTCTCGAATGGAGACCGCGCACCGGAAAACGCAGCGTGGGACGACCTCCAACGAGGTGGACAGACGACCTGGTGAAGGTCGCTGGGAGTCGTTGGATGAGGGCGGCATGTGACCGCTTGTTGTGGAAATCTAAGGGGGAGGCCTTTGTTCAGCAGTGGACGTCCTGTGGCTGATATAATGATGAATGTAGTTACGGAAGACAATGCTTTTCCCATGTATCCGTTGAAATAAAAAATGAAGCTAATCATGCGGTTTCATATTCCAGATTCGTTATCTATGACAACTGTTTGTAACATTAAAATGTTCCGTTTGATATAGTTTTATCTCTGGTTGTTTATCAATTATAAAAACTGCTATTTGATAACTACCTACTTAATAAATAGCGTAGCTTTACGATACCGTAGCATGTCTTAATTGTAGATAAGGACTTTTGCTTTTCCGCAACAGACTTGAGAATTATGTTATTATGATATTAATAACAATAAAAAATACCCTATAAATCTGGAAACATCACAAATTACATAACATTAAAAAAAGCAAAATTGAAATGCAAAGGAAAAAGTGTGAATCCTTAATTTCACAACTCGTTCGCTCGTAGTGAGTTACAGCCAGGCTGTATGGAGCGTTTCCTTCGCCCGCGGCGCGCGCCGGCGACGGCTAATTATTTCCCGCCCTTTCCGTTTCCTGCCCGATCAACGGTTCCAAACTCTGCTGCACATTCAGAATTACCATTGTAGAACGTGGGAGTTTTTAACGATACCGCATTACGGTAAGGTAGAATGGAAAAATATTTTGCTATAAACCACACTTAATTTTTTGGCTACTCTGTAAACGAAGCGTACGCCAGCGCAGTAGCGATAGCGCATGGAGCGTGCATTTGTCACGTTTGCCTAATGCGGCACGTAAATATGTATAATGTGGGTACTGATTCGTTTTTCACTAAAAACCATCACCTTATCATCGCCAAAAAACTAAAAGTGACAAAAATCTCTTATTTTCTAAGAAAACTTCGTACCATGGATAAAACTTAACCTTGTAGGTTAAGTTGTATCCTTCATAATTCGAAAAGCTATTGGTATTCTGTTAAAATATTTAAATTTCGAACAATTGTATAAGTGGTGGCCAGTACCTTTTCTAAAGAGGTTTCTTAAATAACTTGATATAGTAGGCTTGTTCCCTAGACTTTATTTAGTAGTGAACTAAGTTAAACGGGTTAGAAAACAATTGTAAAGTTACAGGGTAATAAATTTAATACCAATGTCATCGACTTTTTATTGGTTATTCAAGTTCACTGACTTTTAGGTTATTCAACCAGATCAGATTGGTTTGCTATTCAATTTTGGTTTTTATAAAGAATATCTATTTTATACAGAATCATCGACAAACCGGCTCCATCGGTTATTACTAAAATTGGAATTGGAAGTTCAGTGACACCTTTTTGAAATATTATTTGAAATGAGAACAATTGAAAACCGTACGATGTAGCCCACATATTTTATAGATTTTTCATTTTTGAGAAATATTTTATGAATATGTAAAGATTCATTATTTTAAACACCGTACGACGTTGCCTTATACTTGACATTGGCGAAATTATGGAAGATACTCTACAGAAGCCATAATCATTCTAAGACAAGAAGAAGAAGATTATTTGAAATTAAAAATTTATATTACATTTTTGGGTTCATTCTGGTATTTAGCTGGTTAGACCATCGTGCATCTAATATTTTGACGGGAAAACTAGTATTTCGCATAGATGGATGGACTATCACCACTGGGCCTGGTCTACATTTTGCATCTAAATAGTCTTCGTGTTAATTAATTTTGCGTCTCATCAAGGCCCCCGAACATCTTCTTTATCATTAATATATCTGTATGAAAACGTGTTGCATCCAATAACCACCAAAATGTTTCGTCATTGGGTTAGTTGCCACAGCTGTATGTTGTGTTTATCCAATGATACCTATTATATATTAAAAGAGGTAGATATGTTACATGCGCGCCAAAAGTAAGAACCAAAACTCCCCCAATTGTAGCACTTTGCAATCAGTTCGCCCAAAACAGAACAACGAGCACACGCTGTCATAATCTCTATTTTTTATTAAATAAGTGATAACAATGCCGTCGTGCGTATATGGAAAATGCACAAACTTTCAAGCAAACATGAATAAAGAACTAGGGATATCATACCACATGTGGGTAACAAATAAAATAAAATATTTGAATAAAAATACTATTTAAATTACTTATAGAATAATATTCTCGAAGAAAACCCAGGTCAACCAAAGAAAAGAGACAACATTTATATTCTATCACAGGTGCGACAAAGACATCGAGTACACGTGTTGTCATTTTAGATAGCTATCTCTTTAATTCTCGTAGTTTTTGTATCTTTTTTCTTACACCATAGGTAGATGTGCAGTTTTGTAGGTTTATACATACAGCAAGACTGAATTTTGCGCGCCAATTAATATGGATGTAACATATCTATGATCATAGACTATACACTAATAGTGACATAGATGCGCAACTCTGAGACCACAATCATCAAATAAGCGACCTTCACTACCAGATGGCGCTACGTTTGCATTTAGTATCGAAACAATCCTGCAGGTGGCGTGCCTCTCCAAACGTACTTTTAATAAAATTTGTTCATTGTATGAAAAATCACAAGATCGTTTAAATTGCGCCGCAGACCATATATAATAGATTGAAAAAAGTTTTGCAATTTAAACTGACGTACTAATTTCTCGAAACTAGGATAGTTCTACAAAAAATAAACAAGGGAAACAGTTTAATGTTTTTTTATTTCCCTTTTCATATAATAATCATATGCTTGCCGTTTAACCAGCTTGTTGTCTGATAAGTGCTGGAAACTCGGAATTCGTAAAATGAGCGCAGTCGTTTAATAATTCAATCCAATATTAAAACACGTACACGAAATAAAGTTTTCAAACTTGTAAAAAGTAGGAAGGTAGTGATTAAAAACTTTTAACTAACTTTTAACTATTTAACAATTTGTGAAGTGTTGCAATTTTAATAATAAAGATTATGGTTTGTCGACATAAAATAAAACATAGCGTTTTATCCATTTACACATAAAAAAGAGATTGTAATTAACAATGTATTCACATTAATTATTATCATAAATAATTTTATTTTGCCATCTGTTGATTAATGTACTAGATACTACTGCCATCTAGTTATATAATGAATTAAACTAAGATGAAATATGCCGACCGTCGGCAGAAGATGGCTCTAGTTTCTATGCAACTTTTCGTAGCCATCATTTGTATGAGACTTTCACCCCCCTGTCTATGATACTATATCATTGTGTTTATCAGAAAGAAGGAAGCAATGGCTCATCTATTTGTAACATCTTTGGACGACTATTACAACATTAACTTGTAGAGAGCTCAATTCTCTGCCGGTATTCAGACTGCCATTGTAACTTCATAAAAGGCCTGGTGTACAGCAACAACGTGTAATAGCAAAGTTAAATGAATGAGACTGACCATAAACTACCGTTACGGCTGTTCAAAAGCCATTGTGATTTTTTTACTTTTTATTATCCATGATTTTCTTGATTCTTACGTAAAACATTGTGTTGACACATTGAAAAGTCAAACCTTCCTTTAAATGAAGCCACAATCAGGCTTGCAGTCCAAACTTCGCAGCCTCCCGATTGAGGCCTTGTGATCAGAACGCTCTCATCTCAAGACGAAGCTTGATTATTGCGCTTTGTTTTAAACTTTGCGAGGGAAATGTTCTGTTTTGATATGTCATGCTGTGATGGTAGAATACTATGGAGTTTCTATGTTCTATACGTTAGCAGAATTATAAATCGGAAATTAAATAATAAACCTTAGAGTCAGAAGCCCATTATAGAAGCTCGTCGCCCATCAATATCAACAAGGTGTGTTTTTTTAAATAAAATATATTCTAAGTTAAGGCCGTCTTTCATCATATCATCATATCGGCCATTTATACGTCCACTGCTGAACAAAGACCTCCGCCATATATTTTCACAACTGTCTCATCATTTTGGGGGGTATTTGCCAATACTCACCACGCTTGGCAGGTGGGTTGGTGAGCGTAGTATGGCTACCGTTTCACAGAAGGGACGCTGCTGCCCATCCCTCTGGTTTAGATTCCCTTAGTCGCCTTTTACGACATTCACGGGAAGAGATGGAGTGGTGCTATATTCTTAATCTGAAACACAATACGGAAACCACACCTTTAAGAAAAATAAAATAACTTGTGTGAAATAGTTTAGGAAGTCGGTACAATATTTTTCATTAATCAAATCGAATCGCAAGGCACCTACGTTTTTTAAATGATCGTTTAATTTTTCTATTTTGAGTGGCATAAACAATACATAGACAAGCCATTGCTGCAATCGCGGGTGATTTGCTGTCATCCATTGAAGAATTTCCTTTTTAATCTCCATCTGCTCTTCATCAGGTCTTCACCAAATTGTTTAATTGAACGACTTCTTCTTCTTCTTCTTAAAATAAAACGTTGCCCCACACTAGGATTTCTTCTGTGTCGTGGGTGCGTTTTACAGACATGAATTCTACATACAATACACCCAGATCCGGAACAACTACCTGCAGATCATACAAATATTTGTTCCGTGCGGGAATCGAACCCACGACCCGGGGCGCAGCAGCCGACTGTATCAGCCACTTACCGACTTAGCGTGAAACACTTAAAAATGAATCATCCAAATCGGTGCATACGAGTATATGACGTAGTTACATAAAACATGATGATAGGTGTAAGTGACAATGTAACGCAAATGGATACCATGGATTCAGTACATGAATCTGGAACCCTCATCGCTAGAATTTTACGTGGATCTTTGCATGAATGTTCACCTTTATTTTTTCTATCCTAACGCTATTCTGCATGAAAATGCATTAAACTATTTATTTTCACAGAAAACAGCAATGTAAATAAAAACTAAACGGCTGCTGTTTCGCTACAGTTCGCGGATGAAGTCATCATTCACAATAGCATAATAACGTATCATAGTACAATAATCACGGAGCGTTTTGATCGCGTTGTTTACGATACATTGTATGCTCCTATTATTTCTTTACATAAATAGCTTTCCTCTTTTTTTTATAGGCCTAAGTGTAAATTTAAATCCGTGTGCTCATACCAAGCGACCCCCAGGAAGACGGTGGTGTGCAAGTGGTCACGTGCCACCGTGTACGCAGCACAGTACATAGCAAGGCTTCGGGGGGAATTCTTTACAATCCCCCCGAGAGGTTCCTGGGGGGTGGCCTTTTTACAGTCGCCTTCCCTCCGCTGGAGGGGGTCACCCACTACAGTCATCCCCTTCGAGGTGTGCCTAAAGGCGTACCCCCCCTCCACCCTTCCCTAGGGCGGAGGAAGTACATGATGTATTTCCACCGGATAAATAAAAAAAGGCCTAAGGCTCTTCACAAAATTTACGGTAGACCTGTATATGCATACTAATTGAGAATCTCCTCCTTTTTAAAGTCGGTTAATGATGAATGCACTTCAACTATTTATTCACTAGTTCATAGAAAATTATAGTAAAACAGCATATGACCAAAATGTGGCTACAAGGATGCATAGAACTTGGTGAAAAAGATTATAATTATCATCATCATCATTTCAGCTGAAAAACATCCACTGCTAGATGCCTCCCCCAAAAATCACCGCAACGACCGTTATGAGCATGACGATATCCAACAATTTTTTTTTAAACTTTGCCCCTCTAAATTTTTTCTCCTGTGTCGTGGGTGCAGTTTATAAAGAAACATTTCACATGCACAAACACCTAGACCCGAAACAACTATCTGTATATCATAATATTTGTTCCGTGGAGGGATCGAACCCGCGACTCATTGCTCAAAACGTCCATTGCTTAGCCACTGCGCCAACCGTGCTGCCTGGAATTAGGATAAATAAAAATTCAAGTTATTCCAATCAAAATCCATTTAATATAAACATAGCACTGTCGTGCCCATAATTATATTAACGAGCTAAACAGATGGGTATAATCAGGCACAAAAGTGTATAAGTCGCGTGTAAGTAATTACAGAGTCTCTCACAACTTTATTTATTTCGGCGGGTCGCCTCCTTCTCAGAGATACTTGGGTTATTGAGGACCCGAAAGTTTTGATACTTTCGTAAAAACGTGCGTTAGAATTCACGCCTTATGGTGTTTCAGCAACGAATAGGCTTTTAGCCGTGGGTGTCGTAACAAGCCAACCAATATTTTTTTTTTCCCCCAAGAATGTTTATGACGATCAGTGTAGTGATATTAAGAGGCATTGCTGCCAAAGTAGTAGTAATAGTATAAATAGTCAGTCATAGGCTAATATTCGGTAGGATAACAGACAAAAAGGTAGCAGTATCAATGAAGGTCTACAGCAACCATACGGTCTCTCCTAAAGTAATCGTTGAGCGACGGCTGAGTGCCCACGATATGCTTGTTTTTTCAAGAGTTGTTTAGGAAGAACCTGTATTTCGCTATACGATGCTGTCAGTTTATAAAAATTATGGAAGATTCCAATTATGAACAATTATGAACTTAAACACTAGGAAGCGGCGAAGGGTGGGGGCTTATACGGGTCTAAAGATGACGCTGAAAAAGAAACAATTAAATTGGTTTATTTTGAATTAATGATTATTTAATTTAATTTCATTTAATTTATGGCTCAAGTATCAAATATTGTGAGACCTACTATAAGAGTTTATTCCTGCTCTTTAGAAGAATATCTCTAAGGTGTATCTAACTTACAGTATGCGGTACAGTTCAACACAAAACTGTTAATATTAAATTAATGTTTGTACGTTTAGTATACTAATAAATACAAATACAAGAAGTACTAATGTCATTTGCTAAGATCGGAAGCATCAGTTCAAGTACATACTGGTATGACATTAACATATAAAAACTTGAAACGCCAATTTAACATGTCAGCTCAGAAACATCCACTGTTGAACAAGAACCTCCCAATGAACGGTCATGGGGGATATTGCTATAATCGCCACGGTTGGCAGACAATCTTGATCGGTATGTTATTATTTGTAGACAGGAGAATGCTGATGCACAGAGCCTGTTTTACCATATAGGCTAAACAGGCTAGGCCCTGGAGGTGAGAAGTATTAAAGGGAACAACAGAAACCAAAACGTATTTTCAAGTTCGTGGCACATTTCTCCCGGCTAGCTGCAGTTCAAATCTCGAATAGTGTTTGGATTTTTGTGCTATTTCATGCTTTTTCAATAGATGTTTTGTCTGTGATGATGATGATAGCATTTCTTTGCGCCCCGTCCATATCATCTTAAGAGTAGCTAAAATCCAAATTTAGGTCCTGTTTGTGCCCATCCTCCTTATATACATCCTCTATATTTATGTTTAAAAAAGCCAGAAAAATCTGATTGCTGAAGTGAATATTTTTTTCTGTTATAACCGTATATTGTCAGTATCTATACAAATAAATAAAATTGAAGTGTCTGTTTGTAATGTCAAAATAACAGGTTTTTACTGAATACATATAAAAAAATTTTTTTGTCTGTCTGTATGTCTGTCTGTCTGTCTGTTTGTTCCGGGTAATCTCCGAAACGGCTGGACCGATTTTGAAGGGACTTTCACTGGCAGATAGCTGATGTTATAAGGAATAACTTAGGCTACTTTTATTTTAGAAAAATAATTAGGGTTCCGCGCAAAAAAAAAAAACCCTTGAAATCCAATATATATATTCTATGTCAAGTGTATATGTCAAAGTACTCTAAATTTCTTTTAAATTAAACGCGGGTGAAACCGCGGGTCCCAGCTAGTATACAATATATTTCCATAAAGGATCGAGGGAGTACAAGCATCGATGTTTGTTGCGGTTTGATGACATACTGTACTGTACATTAAGGCTGATTTGTGCGAACCGTGTAAAGCGATGATTAGGCTAAAACATAATGTATCATGTTCATCGTATATAATTTATTTCCAACGTATTATATATTCTTCCGTGTGGTGTCCGGATTAAGAATATAGCACCACTCTATCTCCTGCCGTGGATGCCGTAAAAGGTAACTAAGGGATTCTAAACCAGAAGGATGGGCAGCAGCGTCCCTTCTTTGGAACATTAGCCATAATGCGCTCACCAACCCGCATGTCAAGCGTGGTGAGTACTGGCAAATTTCCCCCACAATGATGACACACAATTATTGAAATCCATGGGGGAATCCTTTGTTCAGCAGTGGATGTCTTGTGGCTGATATGATGATGGTGAAATATTCTTCATGCTAACCTAAGGAATAAGTTACGCTTAACGGAGTATATCTGTATGATGTACGGATTAAGAATACTCGTATCGCACCAATCTATCTCCTCTCAGATTTCGTAAAAGGCAATCAATCCAAGCCAAAATATTTATTTATATTAAAGACTAGCTGGGACCCGCGGTTTCACCCGCGTTTTATTTAAAGGAAACTTAGAGTACTTCGACATAGATACTTGACATAGAATATATATATTGGATTTCAAAGGTTTTTTATTTTTTGCGCGGAACCCTAATGATTTTTCTAAAATAAAAGTAGCCTAAGTTATTCCTTATAACATCAGCTATCTGCCAGTGAAAGTCCCGTCAAAATCGGTCCAGCCGTTTCGGAGATTACCCGGAACAAACAAACAGACAGACAGACAAAAAATTTCAAAATGGTATTTTTGTTATAGGTACCGTATATACTTTCATATGCATTAAGTAAAAAGCTGTTATTTTGACATAACAAACAGACACTTCAATTTTATTTATTTGTATAGATTAAAAACTTGATCTCATTATAAAAATAATCTCTCTCCGAAATCCAAGGATTTTGGATTAGATTGATTATTTATTTATTTTGGCCGTAAGAGAATCTAAAGTAGCGAGATGGGCAACAACATTCCTTCTTTGGTACAGCGGTCATTCTGCGCTCACCAACCCTCCTGCAGTGAGTACTGGCAAATTCCCCCAAAATGACAACACAATTGTGGAAATCTATGGGGGAGACCCTTGTTCAGGTGGACGTCCTTTGGTTGATATGATGTTGAAGATGTGAACGGAGAATGATCATGAATATGAGTTAATATTTTAATAGGCTAAGAGCTACTTAGGACTGCTCAATGATATTATATATTAAAAGAAGTAGATATATTACATGCGCGCCAAAGGTAAGAACCAAAACTCCCCCAATTGTAGCACCTCGCAATCAGTTCGCCCAAGACAGGACAACGCGCACACACTGTCACAATCTGTGTTATTTAATAATTAAGTAATAACAATGCCGTCGTGCGTATAGAAAATGCACAAACTATCAAGCAAAAATAAATAAAGAAGTAGAGATGTCCTACCACTCGTGAATAACAAATATTTAAATAAAAATACTAATAATATAATAATAATCTCGAACAAAACGCAGGCCAAACAAAGAAAAGAGACAACACATATATTCTATCACAGGTGCAACAAAGATATCGAGTACACGTATTGTCATTTTAGATACCTATCTCTTTTACTCTCGTCGTTTTTGTATCTTCTTTCTTACAGCATAGGTGTGTAGTTTTCTAGCTTTTTACCTAGTACATGCAGCGAGACTCAGTTTTGCGCGCCATTTAATATGGACGTAACATATGTATGGTATAATATCATTGGGACCGTCAAATCGCAATTTTCACAAAGGTTTTTAATGTTGTAGGTATTTCTAGTAAAGTGTAGTAAATTGCCATAAGCATGGCTGTGAGTCATCCCATTAAATTAACTCTAAAAGTGAACCTCAAAATAATATAAACATAATTTTCTCAAGACATCACCATTTGTGCTTCTATATACTTTTATAAGACGTATCCCACCGCGCGCCGCAAATTTGGGCGTTGCTTAACATTTAAATGTTGAATCATACTTGGTATCATCCCCCACCCCTAAGCCACCCCCGACGGTGTTAAGGAGGATAACACCGGATTATATTATTGCTAGTGTGTTTTGTCCGTGATTGTATTTTTAGATTAAGTTTTGGATTTGTGTTTGGATTAAAGTATAAAGGTTTGACAATGTTATGATAACAGTGAGCTAAATAGTCTGAATGCCTTCCATACAGAAGGATCTGAATTTGATCCCGGCCCGCAACTTTGACTTTTCGGATCCATGTACGGATCAGAATTTGATTATCACTTGCTTTAACGGTGAATGAAAACATTTGGAGGAAATCGGCACACCTGAGAGGGCTCCAAAATATTCTCAATGTTGTGTGTAGTCCGCCAACCCGCACTAGGACAGCGTGTTATACTAAAACCTAACTTTCTTATCGTTAGAAAAGGCCCGCGCCCAGCAGTGGGACAGTAACGGGTTGATTGCTTAGTCTGAACATAGACGTTTGAACGTAGACCTATGTTCAGATTCTCTCTTACGTATGAATCCGTACTTAATTGTAATATCTGATTCAGTATATCCTTTTTTTTATTGATGTCGAGTGGAAATTCTAAATGGAAGTTCCTTCATCCCAGGGAAGGGCGAAAGGGTCTCCTACCGGCTAAAACCACTGGAGTGGTCATCTTCGGCACCGAAGGGGGGCTCCAGGTCCTCGTAAGATCATACTAGAGCCGCCCATTGGTGCCACGCGTTTAGGCGCATCACACGACTGTAAAGCGGTCACTCCCTCTAGCGGAGGGAAGGCGACTGTAAAAAAAGTCGCCCCCCAGACACTTTTCGGAGAGGATTGTAAAGGATCCCAAGCCTCGCTTTGCGCTATGCTGCGCACACGGCGGCACGTGACCACGTGCGCGCCACCGTCTTCCCGGGAGTCGCTCGGTGTGAGCACGCAGACGATTTAGTATATCCTGGCAGGATCACCACGCAGTGTCATAAGTAAAACACGCCATTAAAAAGGCCCACAAGCACAATTAACCATCATTCAGTTGGGATTAGAGTTGTTATGCATCCGGAATTTTCCGGACAGGTTTGGAAAATTGTCTCTTTGCCTCCGAAATTCGGGAAGAATTCAACAAATTATAAAGTATAACCAAATACTATAAATCGTTTTAAATAAAATTCTATGTCAACAATCAACACAATTATGGTATTTACCTATCTTAATGTGTTTTTATATTTATGTACCTACACTGTGAAGGTATTTTTATGAAAAAGTAGGAATTTTCTCCAAGGCCAAATCCAAATCCTTTACAGCCGAATATTTAACAATTCGAGAAAACAATTTTTGGTAGGAAATCGGGTGGCTCAAATAAAAAGTAAAAGCGGGACTTAATACTAACTGGAGTTTCAGTATTCGGCAGTTAGTATTATAAACGGATTCTGACCCTGATCTGTAGTAACCTCTATCTCCAAAGAATCTTTAAAGATCAAATAGTAAGTTATCCTAAAATAATAATAAAGAAGATAAGGTAAGCCGAGAGTTAGGTACTCGAAAATAGAGTATACTTGCTTTATCTATTAATTTAGAATAATCTGCTTACCATCTGAAGAGACTGTATCCACATAGATATCCGCGGTGGTCTTAGATGTATCGTAATTTAAAAACAATTGTGGCACCATGACACTACGCAAAAACTTAGTTTTTCCAATATGTGCGTTTAAAGTTTTTAACACAGTTCTATACACAAATAACTAATACCAATCATTGTAGCTGTTTTAAATGAATGGTATGACTACTATAATTTTAGCAGGTTGGATAAAAGCACATAAGTCAGTTCTTGTTTATAAGAAGGCGTCTTTAAAACGGTTCAGTATAGTGCTATACGTGGTAAAATAAAGTATTTTTAAATAAAATATTATAAGCCATATCCACAATACTCTCATCGCGTCGCCATTCCAACTAAAAGCGTCGCAAGAAAGTAAACACGAGTAAATTTTAAGTAATAAGGAACCTCGCTAATCAGCCAGAGTTGGTTAATTACGATTAATACGCCCCCAATGTCCGACTGGCGACGGAAACGTACGAACATTGACGAAAACAACCGAGATACCCCTCGTGATGATTATCGTTCCGTGTTCCATTGAAGTTCTAATGAATTTGAATTTTAAATTGAGCAGACCAATTAGATTCTGGTTTAATGCCTAGAGTTTGAAACCAAAGATTATACGTTTTATACTATATATTACATTACTATGCGTATTTATATTGTTGAAAATAAGGCGTTATAATATAACGAATACTTTTCATATTTGTATAGGATTCTCCATTAAAAAAAATGTTTTTATTTACTGTAAAAACTCTACTTAAACAAAGACCTAAAAACAATATTTCTGAAATCCTTCACCAAAAATAATGTCTATCTTATTTTTTAATAAATTGTAAGTTCCTAATAAACTATTAAAAACAATAAAATTATTGTCTATTTTTTTAATCCTCAGAAGTGAGGGCGAATCTGCGCTATCAACTTATCTATTCTTTCAACTTCGTTGATTCCAAGTTTAAATTTCGTCCCCAAGATGGAATCATTCGTAAATTTGAATTAAGAAATTGGATTGGTGTTGTCTTGTTTGTAATCAAAAGATTTTGAGTCGGATAAGCTTGGTAGGTACTTGTTTCTTGAAGAGAGAGGTATTTATGATTGGTATATTTTCATCTGAGTTTACGTAATGAAGGGAGCGTGTTCTGCTTTTGTAAATTTACTTTTATATTATGATAGCCGTGGTTTGAATTAAATGGTTGGTTAGTATTTATGATAGTAGTTGGTTTTGATTTAAAATACATCTTACTTGAACAAATTTATTAACTTAAATATAAGTTTTAATTAATAATTCTCCTGCTTAATATATACATAATGAGGAAAAAATTCTCAAAATGCTTATGATTGCGTTAGCAAATATGTGATATATTTCGTCTTCGTCTTCAAAGTTTTTATTTCAAACTAGCTGGGACTCGCGGTTTCACCCGCACTTAATTTAAAAGAAATTTAGAGTACTCCGACATAGACACTTAATTTCAAGGGTTTTATTTTTTTAAGCGGAACCCTAATTATTTTTCTTAAATAAAAGTATAAGCGTTACATTAAGCCTAAGTTATTCCTTATAACATCAGCTATCTACCAGTGAAGGTCCCGTCAAAATCGGTCCAGCCGTTTCGGAGATTACCCGGAACAAACAGACAGACAGACAGACAGACAAAAAAAATTAAAATAGTGTTTCTGTTATATGTAACGTACATACCTTCATATGCATTTAGTAAAAAGCTGTTATTTTGACATTACAAACAGACACTTCACTTTTATTTATTTGTATAGATAAACCATATATTCGCACTTACGAAACGTCAGAACAACAAAGGGACATAAGTGTATCCTACTATACTTAGATATGACATTGTTGTTTGAGGTAACTTAGTCGATGTCATTAGAGTTTTTCATCATCATCATATCAGCCAAAGGACATACACTGCTGAACAAAGTCCTCCCTCATAGATATCCACAATGATGTCGTCATTGTGGGGGTATTTGCCAATTCTCACCACGCTTGGTAGGCGGATTGGTGCGCGCTGCATGGCTACTGTTCTACAGAAGGGATGCTGCTACTCATCCCTCTGGTTTCCTTAGGTGGAGTCCCTTAGCCGACTTTACGACATCCAACGGGAGGAGATAAAAGTTTGTTCCGAGGTTCTGCATGTGTAACTATGACCCGAAGGCTCATGGCGTAAGCAATAAATTAAGAAGAATGAATAAATAATGGACAGCAGGACGACCAGTCACCGTAAGCAGCACTCGTTCACGAGCATGATACATCGATTAGCCATTATCTCCCTCGCCATATTAGAAAGAGGGAGGTGAGTCGACCCATGACGCATTTTATGCATGTTTAGTGGTTTGCAATTCTCCAGGAAGCTGGCTTTTATTATCATCATCATATCAGCCATTGCCCCATAGATTTCCACAACTGTGTCGTCATTTTGGGGGGAATTTGCCAGTACTCACCATGCTTCGCAAGTGGGTTGGTGAACCCAATATGGCTACTGTTCCACAGAAGCGACGCTGCTGCCCATCCCTCTGGTTAGAGTCCCATAATCAGCTTTTACGACATCCATGGAAATGAAGCGGTGTTTATATTTTTAATCCGGACCCCACACGGACTGAAGTAAAACATGCTACATCCAAATACCTACATGAATTCCATACATTTTACTACAGACGAAGCTAAAACAAACCAAATACACCTCGCATACGTCTTATTTTCAATATTTCACACAAAATACAAATCAAAGCCAGCAGATATATTACTTAAATGTCGTCAGACTTAGACGGATCGGGTGCCGAATGGATGCGAAACAGCACAAAGAGATACATGGGAATGCCATCAGTACTACGCGGTGACGTTAGGTACCGAACACACTGCATGCGATGCGATAATCTTCTCTGATATGTATATTGAACAGACTTGCGTTTCACCGTTATCTCACCTGATGTTAACCCTTTTTTTTAATTTTTTTTTATTGATGCCCAGTGGAAATTCTACATGGAACTTCCTTCACCCCGGGGAAGGGTGAAGGGGTATGCCGGACTCCTACCGGCTAAAACCACTGGAGCGGTCATCTTCGGCACCGAAGGGGGGCTCCAGGTCCTCGTAAGATCACACTAGAGCCGCCCATTGGTGCCACGCCTTTAGGCACATCTTGGAAGGGATGACTGTAAAGCGGTCACCCCCTCTAGCGGAGGGAAGGCGACTGTAAAAAGGTCGCCCCCCCAGGCACTTCTCGGGGAGGATTGTAAAGGATCCCCCCAAGCCTCGCTTTGCGCTGTGCTGCGCACACGGCGGCACGTGACCACGTGCGCGCCACCGTCTTCTCGGGGGTCGCTCGGTGTGAGCACCTGATGTTAACCCTAGATAGATAGCCTACGTTGAACTGACGTAATCGATTTAAAAAAGTCGATATAACTCGTTTGTTTTTTACGTCCCTAAACTAGCCGTTCCTGCCAAAGTGCCAACTCAGTAGGCCCACGGAGCTTGCAGGACACACCTGTATCGCTCCGATAAGTGCAATACTTTCGTCAATATTTACCTACCGTACGTCGAAGTGTCGTATGGTTATCTTTAGTGTCAGTTTTTGTAGCGCATGTCCTAAGTACCGATGAGGCAAAAATTAATAAAAAATATATGTACTATATTTTTTCATATTATAGAGATAACAAAAAGTTGATTTAAAAAAGTTTATATAGTAAATTATAAGACTGACCGAGAGATTCCTTTTTATTTATGTTTTGTAGGTTAAGAAGTACCGTGTTGTGTTCTTTTAGTTATTTTTTATTAAAAATATAAATAAACCCAAATGTTTTTAATTTTGCCACAATACATTTAAATATATTCATTTCGGCCTTTTTTTTTTTTTTTTTTTATTTAAGGTGGGGAAATCCTCTTGGACTTCCTCCGCCTTGGGAAGGGCGGAGGGGCATGCCGGGATCAAACCGGCTAAAACCCCACGGTGTCCTTCTTCTTACCTCTAGCCGGGGGTGAGTTGTACGCTTTTCTGCATTGGACCGCTCCCCCGGCAGGTATCGGCCCGTCAGTGATTGACGGGCCCCTTCTGTGTGCGGCCTTATTGGCCGCACCTATCCTTCAGAGAGGCGCGCGCGGAACACGCGCGCCGCCATCTCGGGCCTCCTGGTTCGTCGCCCGCAGGCCGCTCCTCATGGTGGCCGGAGATCGTCCAGTGCCCCACCCTGGCGCCGACGCCCGGTGTGTCTTCTGCGGAGGGGATCGGAGATATCCCTCCGTACCCGCTCTGCCGCCTCCTTTGCTTGCATCACTTCTTCGCAAAAGGAGGCGACGGCATCCCACGCGCTCTCGCTCCGGACGATGGACCGAACCACGGCCGGAAGCGAGAGGTCACCCCCTTCGACCGCCACTACGAGGTCACGGCGCTGCGCTGCCCAAGCTGGGCACTCCTCCAACGTGTGCTGCGCCGTGTCCTCCGGGCAGTCTCCGCAGTGATGAAAACCAGGCGTCTCTTCTCGGCCTATTCGACACAGGTACTTCCCGAAACACCCATGGTTCGAGAGTACCTGCGTCATCCGGTAGGTGAGGGCGCCATGCCGCCTCTCCAGCCATTCCTCCATTACTGGTCTTACCGCCGCTACCGCGGCGTGCCCATATTCATTTCGGCCTAATGAAGTCCACTGTTGGACACAGGCCTCCCCCAAAGATCATTACAACCACCGATATGGATGTGTTTTGAGCTCATTGGGGGGTTTTGCCATAATCGCCACGCTTGGCAGGCGGGTTGGCGATCGCAGTTGAGTTGTTAATGTACTCGAAGGACGCTGCTGCCCATCCTCCGACTAATCCCTTAGTCGACTTTTACGACACCCATGGGAGGAGATGGGGTGGTGGCATTCTGAGCCGGCACCACACGGCAATTAATTAAATATATTAATACATATTATTACATTAATAAACCTAGTATATACAAAATCCAAAATATGCCCACTCAAACATGCGTGCGTCGAATCGACGTATGGTTATCTTTAGCGTGCAGTGAGATATGGTTATTTATAGGGTTAAGTGAAGATGCAGTCGACGACGGAGCTCGCGTGCTTAGACGAACCTGGTCACTCATGACTTGAAGATTCTTAGGTTATAACGGTCTCTGACTCTGACTCTAGCAAGGATTTCCACTCCTAGGCGGTAGGCACGAAAAACGTGTTAGCAAAATACTTCGTGCATTTATATAATCTCATGAAGAGAAGCCATTCTGAATGGGTGCTCAATTTCATCATCATTTTGGCCAAATAAAGTCCACCTCTGAACACAGGCCTCCTCCAAAGATCATCACAATGATCGATATGGGTGTGTTGTGTGCTCATTGGGGGGTCCTGCCATCACCACGCTTGGCAGGCGGGTTGGCGATCGCAGTTGAGTTGTTAATGTACTCGAAGGACGCTGCTGCCCATCCTCCGGCTAATCCCATAGCCGCCTTTTACGACCCCCACGGGATGAGAAAGGTTGGTGTTGTAAATGAAAGTTTCGAGCGGGAAAGTTAGGTCCCGCACGGGGTGCCTGTTTGGTTATCTCGACTCAAATTCAAATTCAAATCAATTCAGTTCGCACGAGGATACTGTACGGTGGAGGTGGAAACTCTGTTGGCGCGCTTTCCGCCTTTTAATATCCTGGTGGTGATGGATGCGTGGGTGTATCACCAAACACGCTCCTTCCGCCAGAGCGGTGAAGGTGTGCCTTTAGAAGGCGCTCGAAAGTTTGAGACGGCTGGCTTGGCGGCGTGCACTTGAGCTGTAGCGCGGGTGCTGCCGCAGTACGCACAAAAGCGCGTCGTTGAGGCTGTCTTGCCGCTCTTCGGAGCCTGGCTCCAAACGAGCGAGCGCGTCACATTCCGCCTGACGCAGGTATTCACCGGACACGGTTGTTTCGGTGCGTACTTGCACAGGAGAGGATGCGAGGTCGCGGCACAGTGCCACCATCGTCCTTGCTTCGCTCCCATGCTCTCGGTCTTGACCCAGCTGCCTAGCTTGTCCCCTCCGGCAACACCCTAAGCCGAAGTTCTAAGTCCATCTAGAAACTAGCGGGTGTCCTTAGCTGTTTTGCTTAGTATTACTTTCTGGCTGGAGACCATTGTGACTTCGCAAGTTTGTCCAGTTAGGCAGCTACAGCTCCTCCTCAATAGCCTGGGTGAACGTAATAAAAAAGAAAACACAGTACTGTGACGTGGTAGTCTTGGTCATCGTGGTCGCGCTACGGTGCATGGTTCAGGCATTTTTTTCAATTGATGAATTAGAAATTCTTCATGAATTTCCTCCGCCCCGGCAAAGGGCGAAGGGGCATGCTGGGCTCCTACCGGCTAAAACCACTGGAGCGGTCATCTTCGGCATCAGGACTTTGTAAGATCACACTACAGCCGCCTATTGGCCACGCCTTTAAGCACATCTCAGTGAGGACTAGTGTAAAGCACTCACCCCTTCTCGCGGAAGGTAGACGACTGTAAAAAGGTGTCACTGTACGCTGTGATGCGCACACGGCGGCACGTGCCCGCGTTCATGCCACCGTCTTCCCGGGGGTCACTCGGTATGAGCACGCAGACTCCCCAATCTCGCTATCCTCGAGAGCCCCCGCCATATATCGAAGGCAGGAGGGCGTGGTTTTAGACTGAAAATTAAGGTTTTAATAGAAATACAAAAAAAAATCTTAATTTGCACACAAAGAAACCGAAAACTTATTTACTCTTAAGAAGTAACATATTAGGTAGGTAGGTTTACATTCTTACCGCTTGCAGTGGTGCTTTACCTCTACGCGCCATCTTCAAATACAATGAGAAAATCTATCACGTATTTGTATGTATGAAAAAATCTTAACATATGTGACGTACATATTTAAAGAAGTATTACCTAATATCCAAATCATTTATGTGTGGAAGGTTCGAAATAATCTTGTGAGATCTTAAATACTTACATCAAGTTAATAATGCAAATTCATCATTTCGGCCGAATAAAGTCCACTGCTGGACACAGGCCTCCCTCAAACACCACCACAACGACCGATATCGGTGTGTTGTGTACTCATTGGGGGTTTTTCCATAATCGCCACGCTTGGCAGGCGGGTTGGCGATCGCAGTTGAGTTGTTAATGCATTCGAAGGACGCTGCTGCCCATCCTCCGTCTAATCCCTTAGTCGCCTTTTACGACACCCACGAGATGAGATGGGTTGGTGCTATTCGTAGCCGGCACCACACGGCAATGCAAATTAGTTTTATGTTACTAATTTCAGTCTTTTCTATGTAGATAGTGACATTTAGCGCGTGCGTTATGCCACTAACGTGTGAGCCACCCGTATTGCCTATTCCAGACGATAAGCTGCAGCAAAAGGCTATAATACCACGCTCAAAGATATATACTTTTTTTAAATATTAATTAATGACAAAACGAGCAAGTCATTCACTTGGTGGTAAGCGTCTTGCCTGCCCATGACAATTGTAATGCTACCTACACTGCGCTCGTCACCACGAGACATTGGTTATTTAGTCTATAATGACCAGAAATTTGATTAGTTAATGCCCTTCAAACCAAAGCACAGTAATGTCTATAATTTTAATATTACTGTTTTGCGACAGAAATAATATCTCACACTGCGGTCGTACCTACCTGGCCCACCTTTTGCAATACGAGTCATACCACCAGCATACATAACAAGAAGACAAGATAACAGATGGAGTAATGAGGGAAAACGTAGCATTGGTCGTCAAGAAGCCAGGTGGATAAAGGAGGTGATTGGAGGAAAGTGATGGAAATAGGAAGAAACTGGTTACAGTGCAAAGATGAAAAGCCGCTTGTACCAGCAGTGAGTTAGTACGATCTGTGAATGATACATTAAATAGGAATTCCACAATTCGCCGTACGTAAACAGGTAGATATATCAAAACGCGATACGGTACTAATGCATCTATACCTTACCGCTAATTGACAACTAACGGTTGTTGTATCAAAACGCGTGTTTTTGGCACAAGTTTGCGTAACAAGTATCGATGCAATCACAGATTCATACATATAAGTAATGAGCTTATAAGCTTCCAAAGCTAGAAAGATGTTGATAATCGACAGCCCTATCAGGAAAATTAATACCACCACCGAACAATCACGCATGTACATCCTTCTTTACAAAAACAGGTACAATTTACATTTTCACGGTCCATTTGAAGCGTCGACGTCGTTGCAGCAGTCTTTGAGCTTTGTAAATGGATGCCGGACATCAATCAGACAAATTGGACGGCCAAAGAACGTTGCGTTTGTGACGTGTGTTCTCAACGGCGACCGGGATTTGTTTGAACTCCAATGATTCTCATGTTCGATTTATGAATTATTGTTTTTTCTTGTTGGTAATTTTAGCTTTTCGAAGCAATGGCCAGAGTTCATTTGATGAACAACATTGAATTGAATTGAAATTATGAATATTTATTTTAATTTTATAACATGAACTATCAATTTGAATAATAAAATACACTGGCACTTGCACTGGCTTTAAAGCACTTCACAGCACAAATAAAAATAAGTACTAAGACCGCCGTACCATAGCGTACATAAAAGGTACCTTCCAATAACATTCATTTTATTGTTTTTGTTTATATGTCATAATATTCAACTGTTTTAACTACTATGAGGTAAATTTGACAATTTATTGAGATTCTAGTAATACGATAGTAAATCGGTCATTTAACTGGCGGGAGTTCAGCATCTGATAAATTCTACGCAAAACAGATATAAGTTTCGTTTTTATTCAATTACTTACTAGTTGTGAGTGTATTACCCATTTTACTAATAAAATATATCCCGTCAACAAAGCGTCATCTCATCCTTTAATCATTAACACTAACATCAAACGAAAAACTTAATCTTTAATCGTACTTTCCGGCAGCTAAAAGCAATCAATCAGCCACATATGGGCCTTAAAACCTCCTTTCCAATTACACCCCTCGTTATTTCAATCGGGCAACACTAAATTACCGAATAACATGTTGACGACAAAACGCTTTTCAATCTCCACTAACAATATCCCCCAAAAGATCCCCTTTTTGTGTAGCCCCCGAATGCCAATCTTGGCAGATTGCTTTTTTTCTTTTGTCAGTTTTGAATACGGCTCGCATGTACGAATACGCGTCCTTTGTAGATGATTAAATACTGTGCATGGCGAAATTGCCAGATTAAAAAAGTATTTGCGACCTTTTCGGTAAGTTATAAGGTTCAAAGAGGTTCTATGCGGTTGTAAATGTCTATGGTGCGTAAGTAAAATACGGATTGGTTATTTAATGGTTTCTTGATTCGGACGATTTTGTGTGATGATTAATTTTGTTATCGCTTAGTTTTCAATGGCGATCGTATTGCGTTTTGATTAATCTGAACTTTGATATATTTATTCAAAGCCAAGGTTATAGGCTTAAGAATGATTAATTTACCTACATCATATTTTCATTTCCTATTATCCTAACATGAAAGAAAATATAGAAGTATGTCTCGTATACTAATACATTACCAATTGATAAGGAATTCTATATATTTATTTTACTTGCTGTTTCATACATGATGGTTTGCCGCGATTATCACTTTCAAATACGGAAACCGAATCTTAGAAGCACCATTTCAAAAACACATTAACACATGTTTGCGATTTCATGTGAAATGGTTAAAACATTTATCAACAAATCGACACTGAGATTGTTACTGGACATTATGCAGGGCGGAGGCTGTCAATTTTAGTTTGAACATACATCACTAGGGACTATATAAAACACAGCCACATAACTTAAAATATAATAAGAACTAGGGTTACCGACATCCACCTTAACTATATTCCACTCAGGGCCTTATGGGGTCTATATAATTACACAACAAGATACCACAGACAATAAAAGACTCAGTAAGTTATAAGTTATTTAATTTAAATCTGAACGAATACCTTATACATAAATGCTAGCACGAGTTTTTTGAAGATAGGACAATAAACTCATTATAATTTTTGAAGACAGACAAAAAGCAACAGCAGTAATCATCTCGGATCAATGTAATCTATCTATACAAATAAATAAAATTGAAGTGTCTGTTTGTAATGTCAAAATAACAGCTTTTTACTAAATGCATATAAAGTATGTACGTTACATATAACAAATAAACAATTTTAATTTTTTTTGTCTGTCAGTCTGTCCCTCTGTCTGTCCGTCTGTCTGTCCGTCTGTCTGTCCGTCTGTCTGTCCGTCTGTCTGTCCGTCTGTCTGTCCGTCTGTCCGTCTGTCTGTCCGTCTGTCTGTCCGTCTGTCTGTCTGTCCGTCTGTCTGTCTGTCCGTCTGTCTGTCTGTCCGTCTGTCTGTCCGTCTGTCTGTCCGTCTGTCTGTCCGTCTGTCTGTCCGTCTGTCTGTCCGTCTGTCTGTCCGTCTGTCTGTCCGTCTGTCTGTCCGTCTGTCTGTCCGTCTGTCTGTCCGTCTGTCTGTCCGTCTGTCTGTCCGTCTGTCTGTCCGTCTGTCTGTCCGTCTGTCTGTCCGTCTGTCTGTCTGTCTGTTTGTTCCGGGTAATCTCCGAAATAGCTGGACCGATTTTGACGGGACCTTCACTGGCAGATAGCTGATGTTATAAGGAATAACTTAGGCTTCTGTTATTTTAGAAAAATACTGAGAGTTCCCCGTAAAAAAAACCCCTTGAAATCCAATATATATATTCTAAATTAAAATTAAAAACCGAGCCTTAAGTTGTAACAGTTGCATGTTCTTAAACTACCTACTGTGTTCTTCTTCATAAAAACTTGAACAGTTACTGTTATACAATAACTCATTTCTGTAATAAACACTTCGATTAAAATCTGTATTTATTTCTTTACGAGTCTTGGATCAAAAGTAGTAACTTCATAATAACAATATGCCTACCCCACGCAAACCCATTAATATCTCGCGTCCAAACAATTTTTTTAAAGACCGTTAAACACAACACTCCCCTTTATTAAGTCGGCGAATAATCTCCAATACCGATACGCCAGGGAGTATATTGTAAAAGAAATAACTTTTAATATGAAAAATGGTATTATCATATGAAACCAATGCAGCTTTACACTCCAGATCATTCGTACAACGGAATATCAACCATACTATTCGACTTTAAGATTTTTATGTGTGTATATTGACGGCAAATACAATTTTGAAATAAGATCGCTGCGACAAAATTTGTTTGCGGTTTCATAAACAAATCATAAGCAAAATGCGAGTGTATTACCGAGGCAATAAAGTGTATACAATCACTTTTTGACAGTAAACATAAATTTGTTCAAGTCCACATCTTTCAGCCAAGTTGTCACCTCGCGAAAAATTGTTTAACATTCTGAAGAGAGGTTTATTTCAATAAATATGAATGAAGTTGGAATGTTATTTGATATTTTTTGTGTTATTTCTGTTTGTTAGATTAACAAAGTTTTTTTGTTATACCACGTCGAGTTTTATTAATAACAGTAACTAATGGTGGCATGATCGTATAATATTTAGAGATAAATAGATTGCTTTGACTTATTAAATACAAGACCAAGGATTTAGGATTTGTTGCTTTCATCAGATTCCTTGAAGTGCATACAATTAGAGCAGAACCGGAGCCTTGATATACTTCGGGTCGCTCTAATCTGTACATATTTTCTGAAATGAGCATCCGCGCCAATTAGATACAAAAAAGCAAATGCTCAATGTTTGACTCACCAAATTGTACTCACCACATAAAAGCCGCTCGTTCGCTTAAACTTGCAGTTAGTCCGTAATCTAGATGCAGCTGTATTCACCGCATCTATATCACACTGAATCATTATGATATCTATTTTTGAAGTTTATTTAACCGTTGAAGAAAATGATTGGCCTAAGAAGCCAGGAGCATCGACGGCACGGTTGGCGTAGTAGCTAAGCGATTACCTTTCTTACTTCTTCTTTGATACGTGTCGCGGGTTCGATCCCCGCACAAAACAAATATTAGTATGATTTACAGAGAGTTGTTGTATTGTGGACTGGCAGTCCTTCGAATATGATGATGATAAGACCAGATTTTATAATTAATTTTACAAGTTAGTTAGGTACTTCTACATTTCAAACTAGTAAATTAAGATTACCTCGTATGACAATATTGAAGTCAAAAATGCAAAAAAATATTTTATACTATTATTTTATACTACACCAAAAATAACAAAAAAAAGTGCTGTATAACATTTTTGTTCAAACGACAAAAACACAGCATAAAAAGAATATTTTATTTAAAAATAAATAAACAGAGCGCGCTAACTCCAATCTAAAATGGAACGTCTATACTTTTTTTTCAACAACCGTTGACAAAGGCACACCCGTCAAATGCCATTGCTTAAATGAGAACGCAGTCATTCGCGAATGTGGTGAAACGGAAAAATCATCGAGCGAAAATGTCATCGGTTCGCCTCGTGAAATTGTATTCCAGGAGGGGCGACACCAGGTATAGATATTTAAGGTGATTCTTAGTTCAATACTAGCTGTTTATCGTGACTGTCTGCGAGAGAACTAATTAAAACTCTTAACGAACCTGATAACGCAATATAACAGTGTCTTACCTCTTTGCGAGATTTCACTTGAATCCGTTCAACCATTTGAGTATTGAGTCCGAGTTGTGTCCGCATTCATAATATAGCTCCACTCCATCTCCTCCCATGAATGTAGTAAAAGGTGACTAAAGGACTCAAACCCGAGGGATGGGCACTGGCATCCCCTCTGTTGAAAAGTAGCCATTCTGCGCTCACCAACCCGCGTGCCAGGCGTGGTGAATAGGTACTAGCTAATTCCCCCCAAAATCTTCAATTGTACATACGGTATGTGACCGGATGTTTACGAGTGAGACCTTTGCTCAGCAGTGGACATCTTTTGGCTATGATGACGATGATGATTATAGGAAGTATGATCTTATGTATTTCATTCTTCTGTAGGTGTGTATGTCACTGAACTTTTCCTAAACGGTTGGACCGATTTTGAGGAAATTTTGTGTATATGTTTGAGTGGATCTCTTAATGGTTTAGATTCACAATTGAACCCGGTAAATGGTGCTGCAATCGGGTTTGCATGTACCTGCCTGTGCGAAGCGGGGCGGGCAGCTAGTTGAATATGTAATAGTAAAAAAGTAAAACTAATTAATTACTGTGACACCTCGGAGTACCTACACAATAAAGCTACTGTCATAATTTAATTTACGTGTTACTGGGTCAGCAGTTTTAGAGGTTTTTTCGAACAAACAAATAAACATTACCTCGCCACACAATAGTTAGATATTATGTTAAAGTCTCGTTTTTCGTAAATAGTTAACAATATTATTCATTGAAAGCCGCCGCACTCCCAGCCATAGGTAAATAGAAGGAACACCGTGAGGTTTTAGCCGGAAAGAGGCCCCAGGGCGAGGAAGTCCATGAGAATTTCCCCACAAAGGTTGCATAAAAATAACGAATGCCTATATGGTTATTATTGCCTATATCATAACGTAGTCGATTACACAGTTATTAAGGCAGATTACGTGTCATTGTTTGTTGTTTGAAATACATTTCAATTAAAAGATGATGTGAAAGCAATGTGCAAAGTGGGTTACGGGCTTTTAAATGATAATAATTCTGAAGATTACATCCTCAAAGTTAGAACATCTATAGAAAATAGCGAACAATGTTGTTGTGAAGTGCATTTCAAATTTCAATATTCGAACAGGAACGTTAGCGATGTTTAAAAATTCAAAATTGGAAACATGCGACCGTTGAAAGACGCGTTTGAGGTGCGCGGCGCTGATTGGGGCACAGAGAGCATTAGGTATGCCTAGGGTTGGCGACAAAATAAAATAAGCACCTTCTTTTCTTAAATACGTAATAAGTATCTGTTTCTTGAATCTTGTTTTATTTATTCTAAATTCATTGTTACCAACCATAGCCACCAGGTACGGTGCGCTGTCTACGGCTATTATTAAATTTGCTTTAGACATACTATCCTACTATACTACTAGTGAGTTATTTCTAGTAGTTGTTTTTAAACTAATGTACAATAAAGAATATTCTATTCTATTCTATTCTACTATCACCCTATATTTTATGCCGCATTAACATGATTGGTACCTACCAACTGTTGCAAAATATTACAATAATAAAAATTGCAGACGTCACTGGAATAAGATATATTAAAACAAGATCTGCTCCGAAGCCAAATTGTCGCGACAGTATATCGGAATTTAACAGATCGATCTTCTGCTTCGATAGTTAGCAGAATTTTTAGTTTACACACATCAAAAAAGTCTAAGCAACACATACAAATTTCGATTTTACTATGTGTTTGGCGTTAAGTCAGTTTAATGTATCGATCTTGCCGTGTGGTTGTACACCTTCCTCGACCTGGGTGCTGCTCAGCAGGATCTCCCGTGTTAGTGTAACGCTGATGAAGACGGCAAATAACGCTTCTGTTGACACCAAAATACCGAGATACCTGAGATTGACTTCTTCCCGCTTACAACATCCCTACAGCTCTTTGCATTTCATCCGCGTTCAAATGACGTCGCTCCATGACGTAAAATTGTCTCAAGATCCAAATTTGTTCAAAACTTTTTTCAAATTATTGTTTAAATCATAAAATTGATACAGAATACAAAATTTTAATAAGCAAATAAATGCTATAATATTCGAACAAATGCATTCGCATTTCATCATCATCATCATTTCGGCCGAATGAAGTCCACTGCTGGACACAGGCCTCCCCCAAAGATCACCACAACGACCGATATGGATATGTTGTGGGCTCATTGGGGGGTTTTGCCATAATCACCACGCTTGGCAGGCGGGTTGGCGATCGCAGTTAAGTTGTTAATTTACTCGAAGGACGCTGCTGCCCATCCTCCGGCTAATCCCTTGGTCGACTTTTACGACACCCATGGGAGGAGACGGGGTGGTGGCATTCTGGGCCGGCACCACACGCATTGCATTCGCATTTGAATTTGTGAAAAAAAAAACAAATGATACTCGATTTTTTTTACAACCAGCCAGTATGTCCTCTAGTTCAAAAAAGTTTACATAGGTATTACCTGCTTGGTAAGAAATGATATAATAATTGATAAATAATTTAAAATAGTATGTGTTGCTTAGACATAGTATGTGTTGCTTAGACTTTTTTGATGTGTGTATAGACGCATGTTGTTAATATACACATTCAAATCCCAGGTCCAGCCCACGCCTAGTTTTATTTGAAACGTCGTAAATCCTGTATACACAACCTTGCATGACGCGCGCTCCATCGTGATTGGAGCAGGCGTCACGAACCGCTGGGAAATCAGCGTCCGCCGCGACACAGTGTATTTATTCGACGCTTGTCAGCTGTGCCACAGAGTAATGATGTTATTGGACGTCCAATTTTAAATTTGGAATACATAATAAAGATTTTGTCACAAAATCTGCATTGGTTGTGGTGTTTATAATTATGTTGTCATATAACATTACGATTTCGTATAATAAATAAATGTCTCCATATTTTATTTATTTAACGCTGAGCAATGAAACTTCCTTGATGAAGTAAGTATGTTATTCTATATTACTGTATCGAAAAAGGAACTGTAATGCTTACGTTACTAATGTTAGTGTTGCCACGAAAGATTCTTTACTTACGCGTAGAACGTACCGTAGCACTTTCGTAGCATCAACCGTAGATGACTTCTACTACGAAGTCTACGACGATAGGTTCACATGCCTTCCACGACAAAATGGACCAAACGATTTATTACTGAGGTCCTATGTAACTCCGGCAAGTGCATAAATATCATGGATGATCCTCAAAAAATATTTAATATCTTAAGTAAAGGTATGTCTTCGTTCAGATTTAGAATGAAATCGATAAAAGAAACACGGCTATAAAAGCCAGTATCTGCCCGATAGCATTGTATATTTTTGAATAGAAATTACTTGTAAAATATACTAACATGGTTTTATAAGCGTAGATGCGTTGCCCGCATTCTACGATGGTCACATGAAAGCAAGGTAATTGCCCGGAGTTTACTAAGTCGCGCACCGACCAGTGTCGCGGCTAGACGTGAATCATAAGCGTAATCCAGTAACATATTGCGAAAACATCATGCCATCCTGTGTTTATAGATGATGCGCGAAGCATACTGCTATTGTAGGAGAAAGGACGTTTTATTTCATTAGAAAATAAATACGTACCATAAATCGATATTGTAAATAAAAAAATGTATTTTGTTTTATTTCTTATTACGCGGTCTAATGGTGGACGGCGCGCTGTTTTGTAGTGCAATAATGTTCGTGTATGGCACGTCTATATGTATAATTTCATTGCAGATATAGTACTAAATATCAGAAAATATATTTTTTACTGTCTCACCAGCCATGCCTAATTGTATGTACGATGTGTAGAATATTTAATCCAGCTAATCATAATTTTTCTATATTTTATGACACATTTTTTGCTGACTTTTGTTTTATACTAAATACCGCTGTTGTCACTACGCTGTGTAAAGCCGCGGGCTGGTCCAGCGCGAGGCGACATCGTTTCATTTCACGCTGAATTCCACGCGGAACTGCGACATTGTCCTACGGCGATTTGGCCACCGTCGGGTTTAAAAAATGTTGTACGCTGTTCAATTAATTACTCATTGTTAAAATAAGTTTACAAGTTTTTTATAAATACTATGCAGGCGATGATCTGCCATTCAGTGAAGAGGTTATAAAAGGCGTTATAGAATCCTGACAATTGAGTAATATTTTGTATCACTGGTTACCGTACACAATCAACTTTCATGACTGCACATTTGATGCAATGGCTAATCGCTTGGCTTTCTGCGCTGCGTGTTGCGTGTTCGATACCCGCACGATATTTTCTTTTTGTATGATCTATATATATTTGTTCCGGATTTTGGTGCTCCATCAACATCATATCAGCCAAAGGACATCCACTGTGGAATAAAGGCCTCTCCCATAGATTTGATAATTGTGTGGTAATTTTGAGGTGATTCGCCGGTACTCGAATGGCTGCTGTTCCACACAAGGGATGCTGCTGCCCATCCTTCTATTTTAGAGTCCCTTAGTCACCTTTTAAGATATCCACGTGGATTGTGTCTTAATCCTGACACCAAGTACACAGTGATGTAGTAGGTATGTATTAAAAAATTGACTTATTATTCCAAATAACTTTTAATCGGATTATATCGCATATAAATAAAAGATATAAAATCTATATCACTTGGTTGGCGGTACTACCAGTTTGCAATCCTGTTATAAAAATAATAAAGTCCCAAACTTCATACACCGCTAAAAACATCGAGCGACTGTGAGTGATTAAGGCGTGAACCGAATTTTCTTTTTATTAAAATTGTACGGTAGACAAAGTAATTTGTAACGACGCCTGTCACATTAGTCTTTTTTGTCGTGGGGACTCTCTTGGTACTCCGGGCATGCTGGACTCTTACTGGCTAAAATCCCACGGTTTTTGTTCCGTCGTGTAGGCATTGCACCACACCCTTAGCAGGTATCGGCCCGTAATTTGGTGTGACGGGTCCCGTCTCTGTGCGAAATGGCCCACAGAAGCATGGCCTGAGACCCACCGTCTCACCGTCTGCTTCTGTTCGGGTGACGAACTGCCCCTAGTTCATCGCCCACAGGCCGCTACTCATGGAGACCGGAGATCGGTCAGCGTTCTCCGTCAGCGCCCGCGTCCGGTGCGTTTTCTGCAGCGGGGATCAGAGGTAGTCTCCTCTTGTCCGGGGCTCTACCTCCTCCTTTCCACGCATCACGTCCTCGCAAAAGGAGACGTGGGCATCCCAAACGCTCACGCTCCGGACGATAGACTGAACCACGGCTAGTAGCTCTTTCGTCACCGTCTTTGACTACCGTGACGACTGCACTGTGTCCTCCAGACAGTGTCACTGCCGTGATGACAACCAAGCATCTCTTTTCACCCTATCATCATCATTTCAGTCCACTGCTGGACAGAGTCCTCCCCCAAAGGCACAACAACTGTTCTGGGTATGTTTTGTGCTTATTAGCGAGTTTTGGTATAACCGTCTCGGTTGGCGGGCGCATTGGCGTTCGCACTTAGCACTTGAGTTGTTAAATGTATTCGAAGGACCCATCTTGCGTCTAATCCCACGAAACCCCAACGCCACCCACGGGATGAGATGGGTTGGTGCTATTCGTAACCCCACGGCGTATAAAAATAATACCTTCATATTTGGTCTATTTTGCCATAATATTTTGCCAGAATTAAAGTATGAAGGGAAAATTGATTAATACTATTTTACTAACTTTGGTGCCGGCTCAGAATGCCACCACCCCATTTCATCCCGTGGGTGTCGTAAAAGTCGACTAAGGGATTAACCGGAGGATGGGCAGCAGCGTCCTCCGAGTACATTAACAACTCAACTGCGATCGCCAACCCGTCTGCCAAGCGTGGCGATATTGGCAAGACCCCTCCAATGAGCACACAACACACCATATTGGTCGTTGTGGTGGTCTTTGGGGGAGGCATGTGTCCAGCAGTGGATTTCATTCGGCCGAAATGAAGAACTTTAATTTACAAGGAAATTGTGGAATGCAAGTGAACGTATGACTATCCTTCTAGTAGACAATATTGTAAGTTATAATACAGGGTACAAGTGACAATGCGACGTACCGAAAACTTTGGGAAGAGGGTAACCTTAGGAGAGGTAACTTTAAACTTAGGCCTATGATATCAATAGGAAATTTCGGAAATGATAGGTTACAGTTTTTGTATGTTTTGAGCACGCAATGTAACATAAACAACGCGATCAAAACTCTACATAATTCTTTTACTATGATATAATATCCAAGAGGATGGGCAGTAGCATCCACCTATGTGCTAACAACTGCGATGACAAATCTGCCCACCAAGCGTGATGATGATGAGTATTGGGAGGCCCATGTTCAGCAGTGGACGTTTACGCGTTTGATGTGTGTTTTATTTACCGATTATTGTAAAAAAAACAAAATCACATCAAGTTCACCGCCACCACAAGCAACAAACACCAAAGACTAAATAGCTATAAAAACAGATTGGTCATATCATTGAAGTCCAATTGAACATTACATCACATAACCCTCTGTTGACAATGCGATGTGTGACCAATCTATCACAACACTGCAAGTTTTGTATGGGTTAGGTGAACAGTGACAGGGTGGAACTGGGCGGGTTCTGTACTCATTTTGTTTTTCCGGTAAATTTTGATCGGGTTTATATGATCTCCGAGAATAAGCATTGTGGCGGTTGTTTACACAGTCACGACCGCTAAATGACCCCGCAGGCTGATATGTATGTGTGTTTTTTACCAATAACTGTAAATAAACAATATGATCGACCCCACTACTACCGCAATAAGTAACAAACACCAAAGACTAAATAACTATAAAACAGATTTTTTGTTTGTTTTTATAACGTTGCCCCACACAAGGATTTCTCCTGTGTCGTGGGTGCGTTTACAGACATACATTTCACACACAGTACACCCAGACCCGGAACAACTACCTGCAGATCATACAAATATTTGTTCCGTGCGGGAATCGAACCCGCGACCCAGAGCGCAGCAGTCGACTGTATCAACCACTGCACCAACCGTGTCGTCAACAACGTCACAAAATTGAATTCCAATTGAACACTACATCACATAACCTTCTGTTGACAATGCGATGCGTGAACAATCTATCACAACACTGCTAGTATTGTAAGGGTTAGGTGAAAAGCGCACTGCGTGGCAGTGGTCGGGTTCTGTACGCATTTCTTTATTTTTGTGTTGTGTTTAGTGATATTACGAATAATCGCACTTGCATTGCGAATGATTCGCGTAATTTTATGACAGTATCAGGTCTATTCGCGCACAGATACCAAAAAAATAACGACTAACCTCGACGTTTCGATGAAGTTTCATTGAGCGTGGTCATGAATAAGTAGGCTTTATTTTGGTATTAATCTGTGCGCGAATAGACCCGATACTATCTTAAAATCATGTATTCATTTCGCGAAAGTTTAGAATTACGATTCGCATAATTTTTACATTCGCATGTACACTCCCGTAAGTACGCACTAAGCGATGCAAAAGTTTTCCGCTGCGGGTGTTGTGTACTGTGCGTGTAGTGAGACTACGAGTGAGAAGTGAAGTGAGTGAGAAATACGAGTAATTAGAGGGCGAGGCGTGGAGGGCATCTCGCACCGCGCTTCGTTTATTCAATGTTATTTTTACAATCATAATCATTACGGTAATTTTTTTAGTGAAACTTCTGTAGCACCGATGTGATTTGAAAATTCGATGAAACTAAAAAGCGACACCAAAAAGAGACAAACATATTCATGAATAGGATTTAGTGTGCAAGAGAATGTGATGTTTGTTCGTATGCTAGCACGTGTCTTTGCGGCTGCGTATTACGAATCCTTCAGAAAATGTGTCATAGCAACGTGGTGTATCATTCAAGTGTATAATGTTTGTGCATTTGCGTATTAAAATTGTCATACATAGGGCAAACAAAGCGTAGCATAGCAACCCGAGTAAAAGAACATATAGCTGACGTCAAGCATAGACGCTCCACAAAGTCTGCAGTGTGTGAACATGCCTTAGGCAAACCCAACCACCATCTTCGTTTTGATCAACCTCAAGTCCTCGCGAAAGAGAATCGATATGTACCAAGAATGTCTCGTGAGGCTATTGAAATTTAAAAATATCCTATTTTTAATATAGAAGATGGTTGGTACGTACCACCTGTTTGGAATCCAGTTATTAAAATAATAAAGTCCCAAACAACATACCGCACTAAAAACATAAAGACACTGTGAGTGATTACTGCGTGCATCGAAACTATTTTTTAAATTAAAATTGTACGGTAGATAAAATAAAATAACTTTAAAATCTGTAACGAAACCTGTCACCTTAGTCATCCTGCGACCACGAACCATGCAAAGTGTTCGTAATGTCTGAAAAAAAAAACTAAAATACACGCGATGTAATCCGGTGAAACTTATCGTTGTGTGTAAATAAATAAATAAAATATCCTGTCATTTGACTTCACTTGATTATAATTGCATTATGTTTTTTCACCACGATCACGAATGCTGGAAAGTATTCGCAACGTCAGGAAAAACAAAACATCTATAATATACGCGATCTAATTGGTTTTTTTTAAATTATAAGATGTATAGATGTTTGAGCTTAGAGAATTGCACTACAGTTCAGATACCCATCTCACTCGACGTCTATCCCTTGTTCTAAACCTCAGTATCGTAGTACAATGGACTAGCGAGGATGCGGGTTGTCCAGGCGATCACCACTACCCAAATGTGGACACAATTGTTGTTGATATCTATGGGGGAAGCTTTTGTTCAGTAGTGGACATCCTGTGGCTGATATGATGCTACTATTCGCAAAAATACATACATTTTTGTAGAAAAACCTGCGAAAAACAATCATTAAAGTAATAATGGTTTTATCGACCACTAAACAGAACCCCAAAAATCATTACTTACTTAAGCTTCCCCAAAAAGCCATTGAATAACATTTTAATTCACACATATTCTGTTACACTTCCCAAATGACTCTCAACTTTAACCAAACGCAATAAGAAATATAATTGAATGTCAATCCATGTTTGTGCCATTTATTGGGGTTGGTATAAGTTCTGTATGAGTCGTTTTGATGAATTGATTTATTTCCAGTAACATCTTGCCTGCCAAGCATTGTCGCAGATCATCATCACCATCATCACCATCTTGCCTTGCTTTTAATTTTTTTATTGATGTCCATTAGAAATTCTACATGGAACTTCCTTAGCCCCGGGGAAGAACGAAGGGGTATGCCGAACTCCTACCGGCTAAAACCTGTGGAGCGGTCATCTTTAGCACCGAAGGTCCTCGTGAGATCACACGAGAGCCGCCCATTGGTGCCACGCCTTTAGGCACTCGCACTCACACAATCACGAAGGGGATGACTGTAAAGCGGACTGTAAGGCGACTGAGAGAAGGCCGCCAACCCAGGCACTTCCCGGGGAGGATTGTAAGCAATCCCCCAAGTCTCGCTTTGCGCTGTGCTGCGCACACGGCGGCACGTGACCACCGTCTTCCCGGGGGTCGCTCGGTGTGAGCATGCAGACTCCTCAAAATGCGCGCCCGCGACCCCCGAGGCCCCCACAATGTAGATCAACATCTCGCTTGCCAAGCATAGTGAAGCACTGTCGCAGATGCAACGCACATTATGAAATTAGTGTGTGCTGTTCGGATTAAGAATATGGCACCACTGCATCTCCTCCCGTGGATGTTTTAAGAGGTGACTAAGGGACTCTAAGCCAGAGGATGGGCAGCAACATCCCTTCTGTGAAATAGCAGCCATTCTAGACCTGCCAAGCGTGATGAATACTGAAAAATTCCCCCCAGTCTTTGTTCAGCAGTGGATGCCTTTGGGCTGTTAAGATGGCGAATGAAATATGGTCACTCGCTATGGGCCTCATAAGAAAGCTCAGGGTCACTCAATTAGCTATGGAGAGAGCTATGCTTGGTATTTCTTTACGAGATCGAATCAAAAATGAGATCCGTAGAAGAGCTAAAGTTGCCATCATAGCTGAAAGGATTAGTAAAAAGTGACAATGGGCATATTGCTGGTAGAACTGTGGACCGTTGGGGTAAAAAGGTTCTCGAGTGGAGACCACGCAACGGAAAACGCAGCATCTGACAACCTCGAATGAGGTGGACAGAAGACCCGGTGAAGGTCGTAGGGAGTCAATAGGTGCGGGTAACCGCTTGTTGTGGAAATTTATGTAAAGAACTACCCTCTCGACCCGGGAGACGAGGCGCGAAGTGCTCTTCGAAGCTCCAACGACTGTCCAGGGTGAGCCCCAGATTCATGTACCGGCCCACCCTGATTTACGCGTCACCAACGCATATCCACGAACTGGGTGGTTCTCTGCTCCGCGGCAGTTTGTGAAACCATAGCGCCTCAGTTTTGTGAGGCGCTGTCCGTAGCTTATCCGTGTAGACCCAGAGCGTGGATTTTGGCTACAACAATTACCACCGGTTGCTCGGCAATTTGTTGTGTATAACTGTAACCTATTTGTTGTTGTTTGGTTGCACAGATTACTTAGACATACTACTTCTTTTCTTTTTTATTACTTCGAGAAATCACAACCATTTATTAGAGATACAGAGATTAGTTTCTTACGGACTGATAAGTTTTAGTTAAAATCCGTGCTACAATTTTTTATTTTTCTGTTTTTATAATGTTATTATTATTTTGGCTGAAGAAAGTTTAGTTTTAAGTCTTGTGTGTGTCAATTGCGCGTAGAAATAAAACCTTTTTCTTTCTTTCTTTTTTTCTCATCCTGAGAAAACGCCCGTGCCCAGCAGTGGGACAGTAATGGGTTGGTTTTGTATGTTGCAGTGCGGTGGTACTTACATAGCCCGACTCTTGCAATAAGATATCTACCTATATCGAACCCCCATACAATCCCTTACGCATAATCTTCTAAATACTCTAAACCTTAATCATAATCAAAATACATGCAACAGAAGCCATCTTTATTTGCCCATTTCTAAATATAAAACGGGCAGCAAACAAAAATCATTCGAAACCAAAATGAAAAAGGTGTCAAAGATCGAATTTACGACTCATTATACTTAATCCATATGAAATAGGGGACCCTTCTGGGACCAATGCCATTGGAATATCAACTTTATACAGTTGTGATGGAGTTGAAATGACGCCGCATGTTTTTGTGATAGATTTGATAAAATAGTGAACGCGTTTTGTAAGTGCCCATTGTGGCGGCAGATGGTCTGTGAGGGAAGAGGTCCAAGGTTTGGTGCTGATTCGGGAGAATTTTATTGGGAACAGAGGTTAAATGTTAGGTTATTTAAAGAAATATTAACAGTCCGTTACAAATGCTTTGACTGTTATTTTGGACTCTTCTTTTACCTATCCTTTGGATGTATGAATAAGCACTACGAGAGTGCTTCATTTTATGAATTTAGCTATGCTACCACTCACTCTCTTCCATAACAGTACCGTTCATTTTCTCCCAGTTACTTTTTGCGACTCGTTTGTTTCACACACACGCACACAAATGAGCCCATAAACTTCCACTGATGAACCCAATAATTATTACATGGTCAACGAGGATAGGTATTGCCATAGTCCTTACGTTTTTTTAGACCAGTATCAATTGCCAATAGAGTCAATAGAAAAAGTTCGATACAGGAACAGACCATAAAACTACTAATTCTTAAGGGTAATTCGAGCCAAAAGCCATGGAGCATTTTATGATGTTTTGTCATTCACAACTGGGAATTGGGATATCTACTTAATGGAACCAATTTAGGGTTCTTTATACGCAAGCCAAAACGTACAAATTACTTTTCAAGTTCGACGACTTGGGTGAGGATTGTGGTAATGTCTGATAGAGTAGCAATGAACCATTTTTCTTCCTGTTGATAACAGAAAGAAGTTAAGTTCTTCTTAAGAAGAAAGTATTAAGCCAGATGAATCAGCAATAGTATTCTGAGGGGATCTTCGCTCGAGGCGGGGCCCGTCAAACAGTGACGGGCCATCGGCTCCTGCCGGGGGCGCGGCCTAATTCCTAGAAAGCGTGCACCTCACCACAGGCTAGAGATAAGTGGAAGTACACCGTGGTTGTTTAGCCAGTAAGAGTCCGGCATGCCCTCCGCCCTTCGAAAGGCAAAGGAAAAAAGGGGATCTTTGCTACAGAGAATTCGATAAAACGGTAATGGAAGAACGTTCCTTATGCGCGCTGTGTTGCGCATAAGAAGAAAGTTGTTGAAACCTACTCATCGTTTGGTGCCCGGATGAAGAATACAGCACCTCTGCACACTATACTAGAGGCTTTGGCAGCGACCTCTGTGGATCAGCAGCCATTCTGCGCTCACCAACCCGTCTGCCGTCTGGTGACTGGCATACTCCTCCCAAAATGACGACACTTTGTGGAAATCTTTGGTGGAGGCCTTTATTCAGTGGTGAATAGACCTCCACCTCGTTGGAGGTTGTACCACGCTGCGTTTTCCGGTGCGCGGTCTACACTCGAGCGCCTTTTTAACCAACGCCCATCAGGTATACGAGCAATGTGCCCCGCCCATTGCCACTTCAGTTTACTAATCCCTTCAGCCATGTCGACAACTTTAGTTCATTTAGTACAAATAATGTTGACATCTACAAACCAGTTCTGACTTAAGATGAGTAGTAAATCTCCCCATATCCTTAATAAAGTAATACAATCAACACCAAACATATTAATTCAAACAGAACCCTCTATTCCAAGCTCCCCTAACATCCATCAGGGCACATCACTACATCACAAAGTAATAAATAGTAACTGTGAGGGTGGCAACACTAATTAAACGGTGATTCTAAGTTGCTAGCTATTATGGTTTTGATTTTATTTATTTGTTGTGTAATGGTAACATTATTAAGTTAACAGTCTGCTTGGATACCCTAGTTTAGTAGTGTGATAAGATAACATACATTAACTGTAGTTAAAAACAACACAGAATATTGCAAAATATCAAATTAAAAAATAAAAAGCATGCAAATAGATTTTTGTGTGAGACATCAGAATAGGCTCCTATCTCAGCATTGCGCTGGTCTTCCGATAGGACCTTAGATAAAAGAACGCAAATCACGCACATTTCATTATTTATATTTTTAGATTACCAATACATTATTTATATTAATAATGTATTTATACAGATTATTATATTTAAAGTAATTACATAGAAATAAAAGTAACAATGTAGGTTTACAGAGTAAGTTATTAAATAGAAGGCATTTTTTTTATTAGTTGATATGTCACTCTTTTGGCAGCTTCTACCACTAGCGGCACAGCACTCACGTTATTTTCAATGGTCGCCGCAGAAGGACGTCCTTCGCGCAAATAATCAGTGAGATTGCTTCGACCACGTTCAAGCGCAATAAACCGGTTATCAACAGTGGCATGAGTTGGGGCTTCATCATGAAATACCATTCGAAGTCTATCATAACATAGTTGTTAATTAAGACCGCAACGAAAGTCGTAATAAATCATGGAGCTTTATTTAATTTTATTATTAATTATCTCTAGTCAATAGTTCATTTCGACGTACGACACGTATTTTGACATTGCCGCCAATTTGTAAAAGCAAATGACATATGAATTCAATTTACATCTACAGCTTAAGCCAAAGATAAAGATAAAAATATTTTTATTCCTATAAAACTATTTACAGGCAGTCATGAATAGTCAGACTTTAGTTGCCGCGTTCCAAGATCTAGGTTTCCTATGGAGAAGAACGGGCAAGACAGTATTGTTACAATAATTGACTACATTGTTCTTGAAATTATGTGAGGACAATGTAGGAGAAAAGAGTCTAAATTGCATTAAGTCTAACACTAAACAAGTCATATTTTAATATTTATTAAAGCTTATGATTAAATTGCCATGGGTGTATTAAGCTGACCAGTCCCAAAAGACGGCTCTCGTTTACGAGCATGACGCATGCATCCGCGTCGCTTAGCTCAACCATATTGTAGGACAACTCAGCGACCCGATACACGACGCCACCGTAAGTAGGAGACTTGAGTAAGCATGACATACCTAATCTTCCTGACAAATATCACGTCAATTAAACAAAATGAATTAATAACCCACATGGTACTCGCACATACAGTATCAAATCTAAGTAAAAAGACAGCATAAAAACAAAATCAATGTTATTATATGAATTAACATAATCCATTGTAAGAAATTATGATGTAATTTATTGAATGTCAAAGGTGTAATGGTGTTTTAAACATATAACCAGGAATATCATTATAAGCTCATGAATATCAGAGCAGCTCAATCCCAAGCATTTTTGTCATCCATATAGTCTGTAACGTTATAGAAACCTTTTCTACACAGCTTCTGTTTTATAATTAATTTAAATTTACTAAGACAGAATTTTTAATATGACTTACATATACATTGACGTTAAAATGATTTGCTTGTCTTCAAAGTCAAATAATTTTTATTTCAAGTAAACCAATTACTGGTTCTTATGAAACGTCAGAATTTAAGTTGCACAAACACACCACACCACACAAACAACCAGTTTGTGTTTGTTCCTGGTATTAATATTGTGGATATTACTGTTTTTTGCAAAAAGCTTAATTTTTTATGTACATACAAGACATTTTCATAAATGTACTGAAAGAACTAAAGAGTTCTTTATTGGAAATTAAAATAAATTATTCATCAGCACCTTACTGGTCAATTCTAAAACTACACATTGCTCGTAGGAACTGATGGCCGTTGGGGCAAAAAGATTCTCGAATGGAGACCGCGCACCGGACAACGCAGCGTAGGACGACCTCCAATGAGGTGGACAGACGACCTGGTGAAGGTCGCTGGGAGTCATTGGATGAGAGCGGCATGTGACCGCTCAATGTGGAAATCTAAGGGGGAGGCCTTTGTTCAGCAGTGGACGTCCTTTGGCTGATATGATGAATTCTAAAAGCATTTGGTGTGACCTTCAGATTGTCAAATTTTAAATAGATATTATAAAAATGTTCATTTGAAAATATGTGAAATATATAACGTATAAACATGACCGCGCTCGCCGATTACAATAGGTGCATGTGCGCTTGACCTTTAGTAGCGCACGTGCGTTGCCACATTAATAAACACGTATGCCACACGTTCTGCTTTTTAGTGGTGGACAATAATTAAATCTTGTAAAAATAGCATTTTTATTTCATAGTTCGAAAATATGATTGATTGAATATTGAAAACTAACGCTGTATACATACTACGCAAGGCACGTCATTTACAAACAAGTTATATATTTGGAAAAAATGTTTAAATATTATGGTTTTATATTTCAAATACAAAATATTCTCGCAAGGCACGTCGTCTACAAACATGTTTTATATTCGGATAAAGTGTTTAATTATTATGGTTTTCTATTTCAGGTGCAAATATTCTCGCAAGGCACGTCGTCTATGTATACGTCATCTACAAACATGATATTGAATTCAATCAAATAGTTTTCTTTCAAAACGATGCAGATGGTCTGATTCTGTTTGTCCTGTACATGATAACTGCTACCGTTTACAGTCATAATTCTCGTATAATTTATAAAACTTAGTTATTTTAATCTGTGACATGAAAAGTGTAATATAAAATGTGAAATTAATAAATTGTTTTTCTTTCTTTCTTTCTTTCTTTCTTATGTAATATTTTTTCCTCCAAAGAGGACATTTCTTTGTTTTTATTATTTATGCATGTAAATAAATATTTGCTTACGTTCTGACAATGCGGGATATAACTCTACATATACAATAAGTCTTTGTAGAATTGCTGTTCCTGCAAATAAACGTTCTATTCTACTCTGTTCCTCTCTATTCTCCTCTAATATATTCTACACAATGATTCTCTATTCAACTTTATTTTACACCGATCTACTCTCTTCTACAACATTTTACCGTATTCTACTCTATTCTATTGTATACACAAACGCCAAAGTCTACCTATAAGCTACATAAATATTCGTTCCGTGCGGGAATCAAACCCACGACCCGTAGTACAAAAAGCCAGACGCAATTAGCTACTCCAACTTTGTTATGGGCAATTCCATCATCCACTTTGACCAGCCCTTGTCATATCAAAGCTAAGTAAATGTTTTGATGTCTAAATAAGGAGATATTGTCAATAACAGCGGGGGTGCAAATTGAGAGTATGTGTGGCGGCCATTAACACACATTACGCGTCCCGCTGGCTTGCAGGACTGTAGAGTGAAATGGAGAGGGGACACGCGACCAGGATTGATTGGGTATTTGATTAGTGCTTTGTTTATTATTGATGTAATACTTTTAATTCGTTTTGATGAAAATATCGTCACAAAAATCCAGCAATATACAGGATGTCCAGTAGCACGACATAGGGGGGTGAGAGCTTGGGTCAATTCCTACCAAAAAAACACAATGTATGTTCAGCAAAATCTCACGGATTTACAGTAGTACAAAATTTTACGAAATATTGAAAAATCTCTACCTTCACACAGATTTTTAAGCATCTCGTAATGAAAAATGTGACCACGGACGCTGCAAAGTGTCGTCGAGCATATCAACATTAGTACTTTATTTTATATATTTATGGTGCATGCATTTATGTCCCACTATACAAAGGTGTTGCTTAATTGTGTATTGCACGTATGATTATTTCAGGTATTATTATGAGCAAGTGTGAGTATATAGGGTAGAACAATATAATATTGTTTTATTGTGTATTTCATATATTTGTGTATTAACAATATAATAATTGTATGTGCTAGGGCTGCACGTTGCATGCATAGATGCTGTACATAAGTATATAGAATGAATTAATTAAACGCGATATATTTCCGTAAACTATTTTTAATTCGATGGATGCTATTCGCGTAAACTTCAGAAAATATTACCAATTATTATTATTAAATTCTTTATTTAATCAAACCATTCATTCATTCATTCGTTCATTCATCATTGTATTTAATATCTTTCTTCGATCATTTTATCCATTTTCCTTCTTAATTTTCCTGTAATGAGAATATTTTTGTTTTAGTTTTCCCAAAAGTAGCTAACGCTCGAACATAAATCGCACACCGTTTTTTCCAAAATTAATGTAGTACAGAACTTTGCAATCAGTTAAAATATAGATAAAGTTACAAGCATAAAAATGACTTACTTTTGATGTTTTGAATGAATCATTTTCATGCACTAAGTATTTTGTATGTGTTCGCAGACACTTCACACGCATACACATTGGCACGTCAACGTCCACCGCTGGACACGGGCCTTGCAATGATCACTATAATGAGCAGCCATAAGTGATATTGCCATAATCACCACGCTTGGCAGGCGGATTAGTGATCACAGTATGTTGTTTTCGGGACACGGGAGCCTATTATCAACCCATCCATCATCATTTCAGCTGAATAAAAAGTTTACACCTGTTTTTTTTAAATGTTGTCCCACAATGGTATTTCTCCTGTGTCGTGAGTGCGTTTACAGACATGAATTCCACACACAATACACCCAGACCCGGAACAACTACCTGCAGATCATACAAATATTTGTTCCGTGCGGGAATCGAACCCACGACCACGAATCAGCCACTGCACCAACCGTGTCGTCGAACTGCTGAACACAAGCCTCCCTCAAAGATCGCCATAATGACTGGTTTGGGTGTGTTGTGTAATCATTGAGGGGTTTAGCCATAATCTCCACGCTTGACAAGTGGGTTAGCAATCGCAGTCGAGTTGTTAATGTACTCGAAAGATACCGCTTCCCATCCTGCGATTAATCCCACAGTCGCGTTTTACGACACCCACGGGACGAGATAGGTTGGTGTTATTCATAGCTTCACACCACACGGCTTCTCAACATGTCAAATCTTAGTCGTCCTTAACAACACTCTTAAGTGGCGAGTGCAGAACAGAAAACTATTCGAGCTGTGGTATATACATTGCCGGGAATTACTCGGTTTTTTTTAAACTAAATGTCACGTGGTTATCTCATTCCGACATCCAGAGCGAATTCTTGCAAAATGATATTGCAAAAAAGTTGAGTCACGTACCTACTTAACTCACACAATCATATTAACTGTACAAAGCACCTGAACTGAAGCCGATCCTTAAAATCACGCATAGATCCTCCTCGTTATTTTCGGCCTCATTACAAAACAGACCACATTATTGTTATTGTTTAGTCTATGGCGCGAGGGTCGGGTTTCGCGCCATTTGGCCAACCGGTCGTGTAATAGCCCCATTTCGGAACAACGCACAGTGGTCGACTGAGGTCGGTTTTTTTTTATTATTTTTAAAACATATCTATGAAGAATCACAACAATGAAAGAATTAAATTGTTTGATAATATTTTTAACACGACGACGGTACGTTTAGCGTTTTGACTAGTCTTTTGGTTTCTGCGCTGCGTTTCGCAAGTTCGGAGCAGAGATTTTCATAGCCTGCAGATGTTCCTGGTTTGAGATTTTAGGCATATGAGATTTATTCCTGTTAACCCACCCGTGTACCCACGACGGACAGTCGTAAAAAAATGTATTCGGGCTGATGATTAATGAATTTTAAATATTAGAAGACATGCTCAAATTAAAGTTATTATTTTATAGATATGACTATATTATATTATAGATATGATTATATTCTATCAAAGTAATTCTAATCATTATAATATATATATCTTACAAGTCTCGAGCGCATGCCGCCACCACGAGTGCGTGAGATGCAGCTAAAAATCAGCGTTAGGTACTGGTACCAAGTATGCCATATGGATGGCATACCATATGCCATCTGAAATCATGCTAAGCTAATGGCCGTTTTGAAACGTCTGTTCTATTGTTATGTTTTATTTTACCTATTTAATCGTTTGTGCCAAAAAACATATTTTCTTTATATTTTATAGCTTGGTAACGTAAGTTCATTACCACTCAAAACGTATCGATTCCGCATGCCACTACCCAAATATTATAAACGGTCTAGATCTCACTGAGCGTCGCCACCACCCACTCTAATGTTTCCCTCGAGCCAGAAATGTCTATTTGAATTTAGAATAAGCCCGTTCGAAATACGAATTGAGATGTTTGTTTATGATTCAATGGTTAGATTTGATTCGAAGTGGAGTGGGGTGACCCCAGTTGTATTTCATGACACAATTATCACCTTATTCAGATTATACAATAACTTTATTTCGTAATTTAAAAGTGTTGTGTTCTTAATATGTGTGAGTCATGCGTTTTTAGTAGTTGAAATGGGTGAGGCACATAATATGTAGGTCGTAGAACTGAGGGCAGCTTGGTTCTTGAGTGGAAACCACGCACTGGAAATTGGAAAACGCCTTCGACGAAATGAGTAGACAACCTGATAATTTTACAAAATAGCTGAAAAGAATTTTAAAAAAGCTTACAGACAAACAAAAGATGCTCCTGCGCATCCTTTTCTTATTCGTATCTTTGTGAGTATCCCCTTTCCCTCCCACTTTTTCCATCACAGAGGCTCTTGAAAGCCAAAGTCTACAAAGGCTACCAACGAAATCCCTGAGTTATGAAGGTTGATGTCCCAAGGAATACGTAATTAGATTTATACTGGAACAGGTATCAGCTTCCATCTTCATGCCTTACATGCCTCGCTGAGACATTTGTTTCGTGGTTGTCATTCGTGAACATTCTCCTAATTTACATTTTAGGCTAATCTTGGTAGCCATCTTTATGATCTCTTATTAAAGCCGCTTGTGACGAAACTTCATGACCTATTTAACTAAGCAACGTACTAAGAAAAGCAATAAGTAAAAGCTAATTCTCTATATCTTACAAAGTGCGTTGGAGGGGAGCAATATCAGCCAATAATAGACTACACAAGAAAGTTGCTGTTACCCACAATGAGAGGGACGTAATTGTTCAGTAGTGTTGCCCCCAGACAAAGAGAGTCTAGCGGGTTCTGTAGCGGTTTTCGAAAGGATTTTTTCCTAGCGAAAATAGTCATTTTGAAGACCCGCCACTTTTCTCCGATCACCAAGTAATAGAATCGTCAGCTGTCAGTGATCAAATTTATTTTCATACAAATATGGATAGCAATAATAGTCCGCCAACCCGTACTAGGCCAGCGTGGTGAACTAAGGCCTAACCTTTCTCATCCTGAGAAAAGGCCCGGCAGTGGGACAGTAATGGGCTGATGATGTCATGCATTATCCGTGTGGTGTCCGGATTAAGAATATAGCACCACTCCATCTCCTCCCGTGGATGTCGTAAAAGGCGACAAAGGGAATCTAAACCAGAGGGATGGGCAGCAGCGTCCTTTCTGAGAAACGGTAGCCATACTGCGCTCACCAAACCGCCTGCCAAGCGTGGTGAGTATTGGCAAATACCCCCCAGAATGATGACACAGTTGTGAAAATCTATGGGGGAGGCCTTTGTTCAGCAGTGGACGTATAAATGGCCGATATGATGATGATGATATAAATTAGATGGTGACATTCAATGCGGAATAGAATATTATCTGGCTGGCCGTTTTTTTTTCTTCAAATTTATATTCCGGTATCATTTTGATTTTGTAAATGAATCGTGGTAAAATAGTAAATTTTAGCAGTTTTTACAAACGCTACATCGGTCAAAGCATGTAAACTGCTGAACAATGTCTCCCCCATGGATTTTTACAATGCTGTCGTAATTTTGGGAGAATTTGCCAGTATTCACCATGCTTGGCAGGCGGGTTGGTGAGCGCAGTATGGCTACTGTTCCCCAGAAGGGACCCTTTTTTGTCTATTCCTTTGGTTTAGTCCCTTAGTCGCCTTTTACGACATCTTTCTTAATCCGGATACCAAACGCAACATGCCATAGACGTAATATTTACCTTACGACTTTGTCGACTATCGCCAACGGCCCACAACCCGCTTACCCCTTAACAAATTCTCGCCGGCGGCTACCAAACGGTTTACTTTTCTGCCTACTTTGAGCTAGAACGCACTTTTAGTAATGACGACCACCATTAGGTGGTCCCTCATGCCCCCACAACGTCAAACTTTTTGTGACCTCTATTTCCCTACATGAAGTACGACTAAAGAGCTCTACGTAAACTAAACAATTTCTGCTCATACGTCCAGTGTAATTTGAACTCTTTTGCAAAACAATTAGTATTGTTATATGTGTTGTCCGAGTTATGTATATTAAATGGTCCTTTGTTCAAAATAACTTCTTTCTTGTCTTCATATCAGCCAAAAAACGTCCACTGCTGAACAAGAACTTCCCCCATAAGCCGACCGGTTACATTATGGCAGTTTGCCAGTAATCACTACGCTTGGAAACCGGGTTGCTGAACGTCGAATGGCTACTGTATCTACAGAAGGGACGCTGCTGCCCATCTCTCTGATTTAGAGTCCCTAAGTCGCATTTTACGACATCCACGGGAGGAGATGGAGTGGTGCTGTATTCTTAATCCGGACCTTTCTAGGTAATATCAGTCAATTATAATTAATAAGCTTTATAATCGACCAATAAATACTGAGGTTATTCGATAATATTTATGTCCATTATATTATGACTCTAGCTGGTCATCATTTCGCAAAATTTCCGATATCTTATTATACTGGTCTTGCTATTGTTCCGTTTGTTCTTTTGTTTTTTTTTTAAAAACGTTGCCCCACACTAAGATTTCTCCTGTGTCGTGGGTGCGTTTACAGACATGAATTCCACATACAATACACCCAGACCCGGAACAACTATCTGCAGATCATACAAATATTTGTTCCGTGCGGGAATCGAACCCACGACCCCGAGCGCAGCAGTCGACAGTATCAGCCACTGCACCAACCGTGCCGTCAGTTTTAGTTGATTTCTGTTTTGTAACATTTAGTAGCAACAACGAGGCCATATCAAATTGGCTTAGTAATATCATCGTTAAAAGGTTTTGTAAGTGGGTGGGCAGGGTTCAAGGTAAAGTGGACATCGTTTATATGATACGTAATTACCCTTGTGGGGTTTATTAAATACATTGTGCGGGCTAAAAGCTATGGACAATTATTTGTGGGGTGTATGTGTGTATGTGCTTACAGCTACTAACATTAATACTCATAAAAAGTGTACCGTTGTCCGTGTGGTGTCCGGATTAAGAATATAGCATTACTCCATATGCCGTGGATGTCGTAAGAGGTGACTAAACCAGAGGGGTGGGCTGCAGCACCTCTCTTATTCTTCTCACCAAACCCCAATTTCCCCCATAATGACGACACAATTATGAAAATCTGTGGTGAAAGCTTTTATTCAGCAGTGGAGATCCTATGGCTGATATGATTGCGATTGTGTCGGATACCCAGAGCCCCCATCCGGTTCCGAAGACCGCTCCAGTGGTTTTAGCCGGTAGGAGTCCTTCATGCCCCTTTGGAATTTTTCAGTACTCACCACGCTTGGCAGGGGGGTTGGTGAGTTAGTAGTTTTTAGTCGCTTTTTACGACATCCACGGGATGAGATGGAGTGGTGCTATATTATTAATCCGGACACCACACGGACTAACAATCACCATAGAGCCGCGTATTGGTGCCACCTCACCAGGCACATCTGAGGAGGGGGGGGGGGGGGGGGGGGGGTGCAATAAGAGGCCTGTAAATTACATTGTGACCTTGTCGTTATGGAAATCTATAAGAAGCCTTTGTTCAGCAATGGACCTATTGCGGCAGTATTTTTTTAAGTTTTACCGCACACTCGGTAAGAATAAAGAAAGAAAGAAATACATTTATTAAACAACACAAAAACTATCACACTGTAGGTTCGTATAATATGGCTAGGCTGGTGTGGAGTTGTGCGTTTCAAGGCCACAGCTCAGCATATGCTACAGGTAACTGTAGCGCTGATTTTCAGCTGAAGCCTCAGGGCACAGGTGGCAACCCGTCGTATATAAATAATAAGAACACCGCTGTACTTAAGCGCAAAATGAATTGGAATTATATGTTTAAAACCAACCTAGATACCTTTTCGGTGATTATTGTCACTCGAAAATCTAATTCCAATTTATGGTCTTAAGATTGAAAATAAGACTTGTGTGATTTCAAGTACCTGACTAATGAGAGGAATGTGAATGTGGACAATCGAGTAGTAACCAGTTAGATGAGACATTATAAAAATGGTTAATACCAGAAATATGTAATAAAATAGAAAATAAAATATATTCTCCTATGTCCGGAGTTTACCGCCATACAAACACCCAGACCTGAAACAACTATCTGTAAATCATACAATAGAAAACGAACCCAAATACTTTAATGTGGACGAAGACAAGTCAATCATAAACGAAGTACTTATAAATAAACATCAAGTCCATTACCACATAAAACGCACTTATCTCTAAAAGGACCAACTATTCGATCATTTACCCAATGTTTATAATCATTAACTACCCTACCGATGGGAATTCAGTCCTTCCCCAGCGACTCATCCCATAGGGCGACCAACTGCACCATAAGAATACGGTATAGATAGGGTCTTCCATAAAATTGGTCATGTTTTTGCACAGTTGTTTAGCCAATCTCTTTATTAACGTTTTATGGGGTTTTCATGTGGTTTTGTTCATGTGTTGTTATAATAGAAAGATCAAAGTGATTTTTGTGATTTATAAACCCTAAGGACATTATATTTGATATAGTTTTTATAATGCCATCAGTGATTTAAAAATATATTAATCACAAATACATAAAATAAGTATACAATCCGACTTCGAAACAAGCAATTTAGCATATCGTAAGAATAATTGTTAAAGTGGCGTAGGTAACTAAGTTGGTTGTATTTATATTAAAGTCTTATGGGACTGACGTATACTTATAGGATAAAAGTACCAAAAAAAAATATATACATATAAGGGTGGGCCAAAAAAAACTTTTTGAGAATGTAGTCTGAGATGACGAAAAAATTTGTTTGCATTTTTAATGCACTTGAACGAATGAATGTCTCGTGGAAATCAAAACATATTCTTGTAGGAAATTTAACGATCTAAAAAAATGGTCTGAATTGATTTTTTGCTAAGTTGACTCGTTTAGAATTAATTCGAGGTTAAAGTCCAACCTTAAATCATAAAGAATAACTTTGACTATTTCTTATAATTTATCACAAAATAATGATTCCAAAACATAAAATATCGCAGTTCTTATGATTTTCGTCGTTTTTATTTGATGAATTCGCATAGAAAATTTCATGTCATTCAGCACGATTCAAATAAAAAGCGGTAAAAAGATATTTTGAAAGTTTTTTTGGCCCACCCTAATATATATACATATATATATATATATATATTCATATATATATCCCATATTTGTGTAATATATATACATATATATATATATGATGAGAAATGTTAGGCCTTAGTCCGCCACGCCGGCCTAGTGCGGGTTAGCCGACTGCAAACGCCGATGACCACATTTTTGGAGCCCTCTCAGGTGTGCAGGTTTCCTCACGACATTTTGCCTTAGCCATTAACGCACGTGATAATTAAATTTTGATTCTGATGGTAGACAATATAAGTACTAAGTCTTAAAAAACAGACATATCCTTAATCCCAAATCCAAATGTGGGATAAGATTGGTTATTAATTTCGGCCGTTAGCTGGCACCACATGGTTGTTAAAACGATGTAAAAGCAAAATAAACACACAAACATAACTTAAAAAAGGGGTTTTAACCAGAGAGTGGTGGTTAACATAAGAACTCACGATGCAAATGTCGTAATTAATCCGTTAAATCTAGCAATAAAACCAAATGTAGATAACTCAATAATCTGTTATAAACAGTACAAACAAATTGACACCCCCACAATATGATATTAACATAACAGCCCTTACGGGGTAGCGCAGGGGTACAACAGGGGTAGAATGGGTACAGTTACATGATTTAGCAATTACGCACCCCAACCAGTGGCGATTTTTAATCTAAGGTTAATGGGCCCATGTGATTATATCTTTTAGAGAGTTTGTTATGGAGTTGTGGGGAAGGTATATTTGTATCGTTATGGTATTTTTATGGGACAAGCCCGCCACACATTCTCAACCACTACAACTCCTGTAAGCCAGGATCTACAATGGCGACAATGAAGCTCGGTGTGTCCTAGAGTAATGAATAACTGTCTTGGAACTCGCCGTGTGATGCCGGCTCAGAATACCACCACCCCATCTCTTCCCGTGGGTGTCGTACAAGTCGACTAAGGGAATAGCCGAAGGACGGGCAGCAGCGTTCTTCGAGTACATTGACAACTCAACTGCGTCGCAACCCGTCTGCCAAGCGTGGCGATTATGGCAAAACTCCCCAATGAGCCCACAACACACGCATATCGGTCGTTGTGGTGATCTTTGGGGGTGGCCTGTGTCCAGCAGTGGACTTCATTCGGCCGAAATGAACCCGCAACGAAAATTATTAGAAAAGAAAAATAAGGAGTAGGAAAGAATAGACGTTCCACTTCCTCCGTAGCAAGCAGGGGACAGAGAAAAAACCTATACGCCATAGGCACAATAAATAGGAGTTTACAGATGGGATAAGCCCAGTTACCAAGCACCACGGGTACATTTTTTTTTATATTTTATTTATTTATTTATTTACGGGTCTTATCATGCACGGCACGCGTTTACGTTTCAATTACCAAAAGAAACTCAAACTCGGCCCTCAGGCCTATATTTTTTGGACAAAAACAATTGCCATTCAACGTGGCAACGAGGCCAGCTTTCTCCATTACCAGACGGCAATTATGCGTAACAGTATTTTAATGCTTAGGTGTTCTTGTATTATACGCCTTATTTTCGTGTTTTATATCCCATATTTGTACAATGATATAGTGTAACATAGTTAACTAAGTAAAGAAAGGATAACTTAGTTATTTTGTAAAACTGAGAAATGTAGGTTAATTATAACTACCAAATCAGTCTGAAGTAGAAAAGTTAAACTCGGTAAATATGTCCTTATCAAAATATATTTCTAACAAACGCTTGTTATCCCTTGTCCTCTCTCACCACGAAGTTCATGTGTTTATAAAATAGTGAACATACACTATATAGGTACCAAGTGCATCAATATATTCTTAAACTACTAATAGATTAGGGTTGCCACGTCTAAATTACGTGTGTATCATTGCTACAACCAATTATGATAACAGCGTTCCTAAAGCGCGCATCATACAAGAACGTGAAATTAGACGAGTGTCATTAGTTAATATTATAATATGATAAATTAACAAAATGTAATTATTAAGAGGATGGGCAGCAGCGGCCTTCGAGTAGCCCTTTATAACACAACTGCGATCGCCAACCCGTCTAGCAAGCGTGGCGATTATGGCAAAACCCCCCAATGAGCACACAAAAAACCTATGGCTTCCATACCCAACCCGTTCGTTGTGGCAATTATTGGGGAGGCTTCTGTTCAGCAGTGGACTATTTTCGGCTGAAATTATGAATTATTAAGAGATTTCTCAAAGTTTTGTTTATACGAACTTAAAAAACAACCACCAGGGCCGTTCACTTCTGTTACTGATGATTTAAACATTTGTTGATACTCGTGCTAAACACCCGCGTTTGTGGCTATACAGTACATATTATGAACTGAAACTGTGAACGTGCACTAGTGCACAAATAAAAAAGTCGAATAACAAAATAAAAACTACTTGGAAAATAATAAATGCTAAAACTGATGACGGTAAGTTTACTGACTTCAATTAATTTAAATATAGATGAGACAATAGTTTCAGATAAGACTGTAGTCTCCAAATTCATAGATACATTTTTCACAAATATTTCAATAGATACTTCTAAACATCTTACCTCCTATCCCGGAGCAGCTGAGGCATTCCTAAAGGAAAATGAGGAGTACCTTACTTTCAAAGAAGAGACGGCGGTTGGTGCAGTGGCTGATACAGTCGGCTGCTGCGCTCCGGGTCGTGGGTTCGATTCCCACACGAAACAAATATTTGTATGATCTGCAGGTTGTTGGTCCGGGTCTGGGTGTATTGTATGTGGAATTCATGTATGTAAACGCACCCACGACACAGGAGAAATCCTAGTGTGGGGCAAAGTTCTTTTTAAATATAAAAAAAAAAAGTTTATTTAAAGCCTGCATCGCGGATGACATAAATATGCCATAGACATGTGTGCTTAAAGAATATGCTGCAAGTAGGAAATCCTGATATCATGAAATCCAGCAAAAAGGTTTTTTTTTTCCAATTATAGACCAATATCCGTGCCCTCAGCCTTAAACAACATTATCGAAAAAAATATGATTATATAAAATTTTAGCTCATATAAACAGGAACAGGACAAGATTAAAACCATATAAAGGGCCTGGGAGGATGCGCATCATTTTTCTGGCGTATTATGAGATCCGACTAAAGCATTTGATTGCGTGGACTACCGCTCACTCATTCTAAAACTCAAGTTCTACGGAATCCAAGCTAGATCTATAGATCTTCTTCGAAGATCACTTCGGGATCAAAGAGTGGCAATTGATAACGTCACATCTACAAGCTTACAAGTTAAAATGGAAGTACCTCAGGGGTCAATTAAGGGTCATTTCTGTGAAATCTTCTAAATCAATAGTCTTATAGTTGAAGTTATAGAGTTGAACTCGCGTGGAGAGGGTTCCGAGATTGCTGAATATATTGTCTATCGTTCGATTTGGTACACAAAATTTAGTACCAATAACTTTCCAAGAACAAACGTAGTTGTAAAACGTGTTTTTCTATACATCCCAACCGCAAACGTCAATTTGTACGCACAATATTCTTCTTCTAACTTCTCATAGGCTTTCCTGTAATCTATAGGTAAAGAGCGATTAGCTATATTTTTTTCAGAATTTTAGGCTCAGTAGTTTCGGAGATAAGATAAGGGGGGGGTGATGGTAAATTTTCATCAACATACATAAATAACTTTAAAACTACATATTTTAAAATGATAAAATAAATACATTTTAGACCCTCACAACAATTCCATTTCATATGTTACACGGTACAGTTTGCTAAACTTTGTTCTTGAATTTTCTATATTGGCCCCCAAAAACTACCCCCATAATCAAAGTTTATTCATTTACTTTACATGTAAGTGTTTGGGTTGCAGAAATCCATATGTGTGCCACATTTCAACTTAATCGGTCCCGTGGATTCGGAGAAAATTGGCTGTGACAGACGGACAGACAGACAGACACACGAGTGATCCTATAAGGCTTCCGTCGTTTTTTCCTTCGGACGTTCGTAAACCTAAAAACAGTTTTATATCAAGTCAACTTGGCGTTACTGTATACTCTAAATTGCAATGGGGACCCGAGGCACTCTCAGGCAAACTGACCTTTACTTTATTTACCGTTAGGAAAATGAGGCCAATGAAGGATGTGGCTACGTTACTAATCTATTTTGCATATATCGAACCCTAAGCAATATTACTGTAGGGATCGGCTGTTGATTTTGAGACAATTTTTATATTACAGAAATGAGTAGTCCGATTTATTTATAATCTGGGTTATCGCAAGTAACTTCGGGGACTATTTAAGGAGGATAACATACTAACTTTGCCGTACTTGTATATATTCCGATAGCTTACATGAAACATTTAATTATTTTGAAATAAACCGGGCCTTCCATTGACAGCTAAAATGATTGATGAATTCACGGCACCATTGCCACAATCGCTTAGCAAATGTATATAAAACTGATCTGTGTTAATAGGCCCATGTTCTGGGTTTACCAATTTAACAATTATTTTCGTGAATGGCGCGTAAAACTTAGATAGGTACTACAAATTAATAAAAAAGTGGATGCGTTAGTCTTTTTGTTCTATTTAATTGATGTCGTCATTAGCAGAGATGCAATTCTCTAAACTCAAACATCCATACATCCTTGAAATAAGGGTGATAACCCAATTTGGTAATCGCTAAGACTGGTCCTCATGGGTTACCTTCTGCAACGTGTCCTTGAATAGCTTCAATCATGTCTTAGCGAATACCGAATTGGTTTTACACCGTTATTTTGATTCTGTGTTCAAGGATTTGATTTGATGTTTGACCTTAAGGAATTGCACCCTAGGGCCTACATATAGCAAATATCTTACAATAAAATGAGCTCTCCTTTTCAAATACTTGATTGCCTCTATCTAAACTGACTCCACCGAGGCAGGTGGTGTAAAAGTACCTTAACCCTCCCACGTAGTTATAAAATAAAGCGTAACACGTAACATGAGCCTTTAGGCAACGATAATTAACGACTTCAAAGCGGACTCGCATCGTTATCTTAACTAGGCTGTATGTGTGCATGCGTCCGATTTATAACGATGTGTAATTGATAGCAGAGTTTTTTTAATGAAGTTGTTATTTTGTGTGTTCGTACTTATTGTTACGGTTGTTATGTTATTCACTAAATTCAGTCCTGGGGCTCTGTCTGAGGAACTGTCATTTCTGGGAGACCACCAACTGATTGGCAATTAGATTTTGTATGAAAGCTTCAGGTCATCTCTATCGTATAAGTTGCTTTGAGCATGTATCTTCGAAAGTTCAATGTAACTAATTAATTATGGTTACATATCGCTGTTTTCAGTTCCACTCATTCATCTATTGTTTACAAGGTCACGCCTCTTAGTTTCTCAGTTTACATGACCCTACGCGACGACGTGTGCACTTTGTAAGATGGCGATAGAATATAGATCTTGTTGACTACACAATAAGGTAAAAAATTCGGTAAGAACGTGAAAATGAGCTGGATAAGAAAGAAAGAAAGATACGTGTCGAAGAACTCCTTGTTACGCCACTCTACGCATCGCAGCGCGGCATTGCGGAACTTCTCGCCGTCAAGTCACCGCAAGCACAGAGACACGACGAGGTGCGAAGATACTTGAGAGAATATGCACTACCTATTTTTTTGACTTAGTTCTTGTATTGTGTTTGACACTTAGACCATTGTTTGACATTAATTATGTAATGTATTTTTACTTTTGAAGAGAACCTTCTTTATCTACGTATGGGAGAAATTTTATAGCAATGTAAAAAAATTGTAACGTTTTTCTGTTACGCGCCATCTTTATTTCTAAGTCACATTTTTCCGTTATGCGCCATGTTGATTTGAAAGATAAATTGAATTTATCTATGAAAAACATTCCTCAAACATCAACAACAAGATCCGGCACTACAATTGATGGAGTTTTTACTCGGTCACTAAATTCCGTGGAATGTAAACTATATGTTTCATATTTCAGTCACCATAAGCCATTAATTACAAAAATATATAATAACGATAACAATAATAGACCCCTCTGGGCAAACGTTATCTCACCATGGGATAAGGTAATCCTGGAGGGCAGATTAAAGTAGCTGCTTGATTTCTTCATACCTTATGATAAAAAGAAAAAGTATGTCATAAGAAAAAAAAAAAAAGTATATTAAGTAGCTTACAGAACGCAGGGCAGTTTGTGGCGAGCTGAATGTGAGTGGCGACACTGCGTACCCAAATGCTCCAGAGAGTCGGTCAGGGCCTCGTCTCCGCTTGCCTTTATTGGTTGGTTGGAGTGGAACCCCATGAGTGCCCGCAGGATTTTCAACTCTGGCTTGCCTTAGTTGGCCGATCAGAGGGGGGCCGCCAGAGCTATATGCTCGGGGGTGGAAGTGTCTAATGGCGTAATAACGGGGTAACCCGCTCCGAGTCTTCGAGACGCGCGATGGTGAAACCGGTGCCGCACCTCTCTACACCCCTAGCCGCTTACACCGGTGTTGCTCCTTGTCGCCTGTAGTGGTGGCCATTTTGGGGGCCCATCTTGTGAGTGGCGAGTCACCGTCTGCCACAGAATTTCACGATCAAAGTTGAAAGGCAGACGCCGTTGTTCCCGTATTTATTAGTCTTTTTATTCCATGTAACACCCATTGCAATAGACCTTATCGTTATAGTTTCCATCTCATACAATAGCCTTACACCACCGGGGACAATCCATGACTTCATTTTATAGTGCAGCTATGGAGAGTCCCCGGTTGGTGTCCCATTACATTTTAGATTAAAATTCGCTAATGGGCCTCTGCGTGTTGGACCTATGTCGCCGCGTAAGCCTGTCAAAAGACCGGGTTCCCCCTTACAGGGGATATAAACCCGTGAAAAGAGAGACAAACAATAATAGTAATAGTAATAGGCTCGTATTGTTAGGAGGTTCCTCTCTCTGGAGCCCTAACCACCGGCAGCTTGGACATTGTTCCCGATGCCGGTGGGCTACTATTTTTTATATTTTATATGGTGTATATTTAAAAATGTAATTTACATGTATTTATTTTAAATAAAGGAAATAGTAATAGTTCTAATATAATTAATGAAATTCTACAATACAAGTAGTCTTAATAGCAATAAGGTGAAATAATTGTATTATTTGTCTATGATAATAAAAGCTTTTTGCTTAAACTTTATCTAATTTGTCTTTACTTAACCAATTTCTGTAAAGTTGTAAATGTAGATCATTTTTCGAAAAATTATGTCATAAAGAAGTTTCACTTCTTACGTGTGAACATACATACACATTTTACTTTTTTTTTAAAGAATGTATTGTGTTTGACATTAGTTATGCAATTTGGGCTTGTATCCCTTACATACAAATTTGCATGCCTAAATTGGTAGAACATAGTGAATTGCGCATTCACACAACTTCTTGTAATGTACCTAAATAATGTACTTGTGTTCAGCAATAGACATTTTGATTTGATTTGACCTCCTAATACTATACGCCGTGCAAAGCTGCAAAGATACGCTTCGCGATGTCGCGATTCTCCTCGCGGGGCCGCTTTACGCAGTGCTCATACTACGTTTTTGCAAAACTACTCTTTTTAAGCATACTTATATCTTTTTTTTTCTTTTGACATATCTATTAGACTGTAAATTCCATATCGGTGCGTCATCTTAAGTTGGTTGGTTATTACTGACGTGATCATGCGGTTAACTTTAATCAGAACCACCATTAAATCTATATCTGCATCATCTTCTCCTCACTGTTTAGGATCGTGGCTCTCCGAAAACATTTTTAGGGTTCCGAACGTCCAAAAAAAGAACGGTGGAACCCTTATATGATCACTAGTGTGTCTGTCTGTCCGTCTGTCACAGGCAATTTGCTCCGAATCTACTGGTCTGTTTAATTTTAAATTTGATACACATATGGATTTCTACGACCCAAACACGGACGTGTAACGTAAATAATAGAATTTTGAATATGGGGGTCTCTTATAATATAGAAAATTTAAAAATAAAGTTTTTCACATTGTACGGTGTAACATATTTAAATGGTAAGATAAGCTCTCCATATGTGTATCAAATTTAAACTTAATTTAGTGAATAACATAACATTCTAAAGGTTTCAAATATATGTATAATATTAAAATAAATCGTTTTAAAGTTATTTGAGAAAATAGGCAAAAATTGACCATTCCCGCAGATGGATCTCTTCTGATTCGATCTCGTAGAGAAATATCAAGTAGAGCTTTCTCCATAGTTCGCTTATATATATTGTCACTCGATTATAATCAAATCGATTATACTGAAGCTAATAAGCTGACATGTTGAGCAAACAGTCTTGTCGCTGCCTTCTGTTTGTTGATAGTGCCCATAATTTTAAATTAAGATATAATTTCTGTACCTAAACAGCTGTCACACATATCCACAACAGCTCCTCTTGGGAGTAAAAGAAGCTATTACATACACAACGTGAGGTATTGCAAATCTAATGAATGTCATCCAGACTCCGTATACAGTTATCTTGTCCAAACAATTATTACACTACAATAAATAACAATAGAATCGTCAACAAATCGTTATTATTGCAAATTACCGCCATCTGCTAACGTTTGACAGATCCCAAAGGGTTTTGGCGCGCTTCCACCAACTGTCAAGCGGCCATCTTGCGGACATAGACTTAATTTGCAATTTTACGCGCCATTGATCCCAGTTTTGTTAAATTAGCCGCATTCAATCCGTTTATTTTACGTTTCTAGTTCACAATGGGATTCAGTTTTTGTGGCAAATACATAACTGTTCTCTTTATTTTAAATTACGCTGTTTTTATTTATGGGAACCATTGTGTTTGAGTTTCGGAAGTTTTTGAGAGATCATGCGGAAAAGTTGATTTTTTTATCGTTTAAGTTTAAGTAATGGTCTGGTTTATACGATCAGGCATAGTAGCAATTTTTATTCTATTTTCATCACTAAGAAGTACCGATAATATATGGCAGTAAATTATAATAGGTTGAAACTGTATAAAGTTGTGCTATAGGTTTTGAGCACACTTTAAACGTAATTTTATGTCTCTAGTAAATAATACTACTAGTAAAAAAAGCTTTAGCATTTCTACATATGAAGAGTGGTGATAATAAAATTCAAGAACGTAGAAGAAGCAAAAGGAGTAAGATCGTAGCTGCCTCTGTCAGCTATGCTAATAGAGCAAGAAAATTGGAGTACAGTGGTCTTCTTCTGTAAGGGTGTCATGCTCCCAAATGTACAGCAGAGCGTGATTGGAAGATGTTCGATCCCACTCGACGTAGGAGAAGAGGGCGCCGCAGTATAAATCACCCGAGTGCCAATATTCACACGCCACGGTTCCTGCCATTATACGCTGGAGCATTCGTTCTCGAGAACCGAAAGTCGCCTTTCGATACCTAAAATGTCCGTCTACGTGGTTTTAGCTGGTAAGAGGCGCATACCCTTAAACTAGACAGTATGGAACTGACTTAATAGGCTACCAAAACATCTCCAGAGCTCCAGAGCTACAGTTCAGTCTGCCACCAAGCATTAATAGAAAAAGCATTATTAATCTTACTAATCTTGTGAATTGTAATTTTGTGTTATTATTGTGCTTTTATTTAATTTTATTTTGTATCGACTGGACATAGCTGCGTTCAGGCTTAACTTAAAATAGATATTGTGATGTTTAATTTTGTGGTTTTTTTTATAAATCTAATTATAATTAAATGTTAATTAAATTATAATGTAATATAATAATGTGATATGGGTATAGTATGTGTAGACTTACTATAACTTTTGTGCTTTTACTGAAATAAAGATTTATTAGAGATTATTATAAATACATAACTGGCAACCAAGTTACCACCCACGTCCTAAAATAATCTATAAAACCACCGCAAATAAACGAATTTAACAAAAGCAACAACGAAACAGAAGCTGTAGTCATTAGCAATCAATACCATCCATTTATTCTCTGGACATACAAAGCTACTCCACACGGACCGCCGCCGGCAGCGGTGTGTGAAATATAAGAGCACTTCACAAAAGGGCTAATAACTCGTGTGAAGCACCCTTAACGCTCCTGCAGATAACGGCTGAAGTCTTCAGCGGTAGCGGGTAGCGGAGCGGGCAGCGGCCATCCTACAAGATGGCTGAAAATATAAATCGTTACATAAAATGTTTGAAATAAAGCTTTTTAACAAAAAAAATACCAACTTCAAACACCCTACACGATATAAAAATATGAATACCACTGAAAAGGAAAATAACTTTATTTATGAAGTCGGGCGGGGCCAAATATGCCCCAACTATGGGTCATGTAGACCAACGAGAAGTTATATTTAATACTTGGCCCGACTTTTTTGAATTGGGTCTTCTTTTTGTTAAAAATTATTTTGTATGCGCATCTGTGAGGGCTCCAATATGTTTTCAATTGTGTGTGTAGTCGCCAACGAACACTTGGCCACCAGGAATAAGTCCTAACCTTTCCCATCGTGTATTTTCCAGCGGTGAGACAGTAATAGGCTGATTATCTCTATTTACTAATTTAGATTACTATGCACCCCTTTCAATGACATTAGCTTTTTGTTGTTTCCTCAAGGCATTACGTCCGCCTTATGTAAGTACTTAAATAAATACAATTCAAGTACTTAAAAATTTAAATAAATAAAATGGACCAATAAACGTTTCAGTCATTACTCGTCAGAGATATTTATTTAGTTAAGACGTTTAGCAGGCGAATGGACGCTACAGTATACCTGCGTCTCGCACACAGTTTGCGACGGGGGTAAATCGCGAAGACGCTGCAGTCAAACGTCATTTTATAATTTACGTATTTGCCGACAGCGATTAAACCGGCGAAGATCCCTGACGAACATACTGCCGGACAACCAATAAACGAAAAATTGCATCCTCGGCTTCCCATTTCAGGCGATTTGCCACCGGTGGATCGCAGTCGCTGTTTAGCGTAGCTAACCAGGGTGCCGCTAAACTTCCAAATCCTTAAATAATGTAATCCTAATGAACAGTAAGAGTAAGTCAAAATTCTAAGCACAGGTAAGAAAGAAAAAGAAAATAAGTTCTCACGTCTATGAAGTACAAATTCGCCATTTCTTATTACATAAGCCACACTAAAACATGATGGTATGAAAAATATGATTTTTATCTTCATGTTGATCTGATCCTTTGTCGGGCGAAGTCGGGGGCTATTGTATAGTTCAGACGGTTTTTTTGCGATGGCGTCTGCTGTTGCTACTTATTGATAGGAACAATTGTTTTCTAGTGGTATTAGTATTTCTTTTATTATGTCTACGAGTTTTGGAAATTGAGTAGTTAGTTTTTTTTATTGCCGCTAAAATGTATTCGGTGCCTAGGCGCGTTTTTATCACTTTAATTTACATTAATGATAGACAAAATAATAGGACAGTAAGTACTGAAACTCTGCCTGTGCTGGCAGGTATTTTGCCAGTCGATCTTGAGATACAGCGACGTGCTGCCATGTACTACTCGACGCGAGAAAACATGGACGCGGAATTTCTACTACAACGCGATTGTGTTAGGATCTGCAGATTGTTTAAAACAAAGACTGGTGTTTGGGAAGACTCTTGGCCGAATGGCAATGCAGATGGGACACATGTATTAAGGACCGTCACCTATACTAATTCTTTCCATCCATTCGTGAGCGGCTGGAAAGTGCATGGTTTGAAATCGATCATTGCGTGGCTCAATTTCTCACCGGTCATAGTAACTATAACAGTAAATTATTTAGCTTCAAACTTGTTGTCTCACCATTCTGCAAATGTTCAACACCGGACTGTGAATATGAACAGTCTGCACATCATAATTATTCTGTGGGAGTGTGGGCAAGATGAACGCAATATTATGTTTGACACCTTGCTAGCTACATCCGGAGTTGTTTACTATACAGACCTTGTTGCAAATAGGACGAATTTCCGTGCGTTCAGGCGTTTTTGCCATACCTACTATTGAAATCAGTCACAATAGCTCACAACATAGGACCCGTAATTAAATATTTATAAACATTTTTGTACTCGTGGTGCTTGACAACTAGGCTTATCCTAGTTGTACACTCCCAATTATTGTGCCTATGGCCTATGTAGTATTTTCTCTGTCTCCTGCTTGCTACGAAGGGAAGTGGAACGTATATTCTTTCCTTCCGCGCAAGGCATAGACACAGGTAGGTCATATAATAACACAGGATAGGACGCGAGGCCACGGCACAATGCCACCATTGTGATAGCGACCAGGACACCACACAGCACACGCTCGAGGCGTGCCCTGCGTGGGCCGCTGAGCGGCGGATCCTGGTCGATCGGATCGGGCAAGATCTCTCTCTGCCAGCAGTAGTGTCGGCTATGTTGGCAGAGCACGAAAACTGGAATGCAGTGGTCTCCTTCTGTGAGAGCGTCATGCTCCAGAACAAGACCGCAGAGCGGGATCGGGAGAGGGCCGATCCCGCTCGAAGAAGAAGGAGACGGCGCCGGGGTAACAACCGCCCTGGCGCCTAATTCCGATACGCCTGAAAACCCCTGCCGTTGCTATAAGGTGGGGGACCTCTGGGTTCGCGGGTGCGTAGATTGGGGAATCTGCGTGCCCACACCAAGCTACCCAAGAGAAGACGGTAGCACGCATGTGGTCACGCGCTGCCGTGGGACGCTTTGGGGGATCCTTTACAATCCCCCTGGGGGGGTGACCGCTTTACAGTCACCCTCTCCGAGATGTGCCAATAGGCGTGGCACCAGTGGGTGGCTCTAGTGTGATCATACGAGGACCTGGAGCCTCCCTTAGGTGCCGAAGATGACCGCTCCAGTGGTTTTAGCCGGTAGGAGTCCGGCATACCCCTTCGTCCTTCCCCGGGGCGAAGGAAGTTCATGATGAATTTCCACTGGGCATCAATAAAAAAAAAAAAAAGGTCATATAATAACAAAAAGTAATAAAAATGCAATTATGTGACTAAACGGAACGAAGAAACAAGAGAGCATATCAATATAGTACCCCCTAATTATAGCTCATTAAACTATAAAACGTCACCGTTGTGCCAAGAAAGTCCCAGGCTCAACATAATATGGTAGCGCACTGAATCGGGGCAGCGCTGATTTTTAGCGAGGGCTTAAGAACTAGACTATTGTAATATTCCTTTGTTGACAATCTGTAAAGCGTTTTTAATCGTTGTTTAGTTATTAATGAGCGAAAGATCAGACGGCTGAAATCACACTCTAAAATGGCGTATCTACTTAGGCCAAAAACATTTATATTTATCATAGAAAAATATATAATAGTTCATAGTAATAATATTGGTATTATTATCAAAGGACAAATTCAAGTTTACATTGTATGAAAGGACATTATCATTTCAGCCAAAGTCCGGCCACTGTTGAACAAAAGCCTCCCCCGTATATTTCTACAACAGCTGTGATCATTTTAGGGGAAATTTGCCAGTACACACCACACTTGGCAGGCGGCTTGGTGAGCGCAGCATGGCTACTGTTTAATAGAAGGGACGGTGCTGCCCATCCCTCTGATTAGTTCCTTAGTCGCCTTTAAAAAATTCCCCGGTAGGAGATGAGGTGGTGCTATATTTTTAATCTGGACACACCACAGGTAACCACTTAGTTTATTTGCTAACCAATTACTGTGCCTGTTTTTTCGGCCGTTAAAAGCATTGTGTGTTGTCAAAATGATTTACGGCCGAATACTGAAGCGCCAGTTAATATTAAGTCCCGCTTTAACTATTTGAGCCGCCCGGTTTTGAGCAAACAGGTTTCTTGAATCCGAAGGCGTTTCAGTATTCACCCGTTAGATTGCTGATTTTTCTGGCTAACACAATATTTAAATGGCGATCATTTAATTACTTCTTCTTCTTTAATAAGGAGGCTATATTTTTCTGTTTTCAAATGGCAAAAATCTGCTTAATTGACAATCTGGAAAAAGATAAATAAAAAAGCAAGTTAACTTCACAAACACCTACAATAGATAATTGATAATAACCATAGGACATAACATGTTAAACAGTATAAAATAACACCTATTTATTAAAGAGGATATCTCTATTGATTTACATTTACAAATCGATTCATTAGTTGAGTTATCGTTACTGTATTTTTCGTCTGTGGTCCGTGCTTACTGACAGAAAATATAGCTGTCTTGAAATGCCGTAGACAGAGTAAACAATGCACACATGGACCAGTCATAGACCTTATTTTAGAGAACTCACCATGCCCATTCGGAGTGTAATATCCTACTACTATTCTTCATAACAAATAAGTACACAATTTTAATAATATTTATACTAACATTAAAAGCCATAGAGACATGGACTTACAATAAACAATTTTTAATAGCAGTGTCGTGGTAAAACTAAACATACTTAAATCTAATCAATGATTAATTAGAACGTCTGGAGTCACATTAATAAAATTGTCAGGATAATATGATTTACTATTTCAACGACTCTGCCAGAAAATCGACTAATCAAAAAACATTCCTCTCGCTAAAACCTAACGCGTATGGACGTCGACGTATATAGGCGTCACGGCGAGCTCAGCCCATAAATACAGGAGAACGGCTAATGACTGCATAACTGATATTTACGTTCGATGCGGCTTTACGTTGATTCTGTGGCATTCGATACTAAAGTGTAAAAATATTTATGGAATACATTTAGGTAACAACAAACTTTCACCGGACCTAATATCAACAAAGGATTACCAACCCGTAAGGTTGGGGACCCCAAAGATGATAATTCTAAAATAAACTCTATTCTTAGTATTTATATATATTAATTACTAGCTGGGACCCACGGTTTCACCCACGTTTAGTTTAAAATGAATTTAGAGTACTTCGACATAGACACTTGACATAGAATATATATATTGGATTTCAAGGTTTCTTTTTGCGCGAAACCCTAATTATTTCTCTAAAATAAAAGTAGCCTAAGTTATTTCTTATAACATCAGCTATCTGTCATTGAAAGTCCCGTCAAAATCGGTCCAGCTGTTTCGGAGATTACCCGAACTAACAGACAGACAGACAGAGAGACAAAAAATGTATAAATAGTTTTTTTTGTTATATGTACCGTATATACTTTCATATTTTATATTTATATTATATTATTTTATATTATATATTTCATATTTCATATATATATCATTTTTATATATTTATATGCATTTAGTAATAAGCTGTTATTTTGACATGACAAACAGACACTTCAATTTTATTTATTTGTATAGATTTACGCTGTAAGACCGCCTAGCTGTTTTGTAGAGCATATAGCTGAATAAGGGACCTTTGTTGGTACAGCATAAAATATTTGTAACCAATGTACCTATGTGAATATTATATTATTATTTGAACTTTATATGTAATAGGTATAACTATCATATGTATTGTTGTTTTCTGTCCAATAAAAAACATTCTTTATTTGTTTCTTTCCTTCATTTACTTTTGTTCAAAAGTTAGGACTCTGGTCGCAACTTAGCCTGCATTTTCCAAACGTCAATTTATTTAAGAATATACTATTATTATATGTATGTATGTTCCTCTGTATGGAGGAACGCGGTCTTTTACTAGGTGCTATCGAAGACCGTAGAGGGCCTGTAGTGAATTTTAATCTAAAATTGAATGGGCCTAACCGCAATCTCCCCGTTTCTGCAATGTAGAAATACAGTCAAGAATTTTTCCTGGTGTGTCCTATTGTATGAGATGACAGCTACAATGTTAACGTTTATTGCATTTTTGGATTATTTTTTGTTACTGTAACTATATATGAGAATATAGTATATGTTATATATGTTATAATAGTATTTGACCAGCACGATAGGCTGGCAATTTTTTTTCTGGCAAATAGTATTGAGATTGTTAGGTATTTCTTGAATGTAAGAAGGTAGGTATTGCATTTCCACTGGGGACCAGAAAAGATATATCATGTTTTCTGTTTGTTATTAATAGGTTTGGTGCAGCTAATTCCTTGACCTTCCCTAAAGACCATGAAAATAAAGATAGAAGACAACACAAAGTCACCTATTTTACTTTCAAACTACAAATTTACCAAACATCAATGTCTAATAACTCAATACCAAACACACTGACTTTAACAGGAGCTCACATTCACCGAAGCCATAGACTCAGTCCAAAGTAATATATGTTGAACAAAAAAAGGAGGTATTCAGTCCGCAGTTATCATTGTAAAACGAATTAAAAGAGTTCGCCTGAAAGTACGGTTTCGGCAAAGGATTGAATAAAAATGATAAAAATGATATACGATGGCCTCGTACCGGCTTGATGTGAAAATACCTCGGCTTATAGAGATGTGTTTGCGTCGATGAGGTTTTGTCGATGATTGCATTATTTCTCATTTTAGATGAGCATTTTGCTAACTATGCTTGGTTCAGCTCCTAATCTATCTAACTAGATTCTGAATAGCAGTTTTTTATGAGAAGCATCTAGAAAGCAACACATTTATAGGACGACATAAAATTAGCACTGAATACACATATATACGATACAAATTTTGATAATTGTTTTGGTAGAACGATAATGATACTAATGATACTTGTATTATTATACTCTTTATTTTACACCAGTAAATTATGCAAATCAAATGTCGAAATTATAATATTAGAAATGGATATGGTAAAGAGTACATAAAATAAAAACATACACAAAATAATAATTTAACAATTATAAAAAATACATATTACTTGTTTAAAAAAGGAGAAAGTGAGCTATTAGACTACATATATGATGTAGTAATGACGTCAAAGGTTGGAAAATAAAACCGAATGCGCTTACGCAGTCATATAATATAAAATAATAATATAATAGCCAAAATATTTTCTCTTTTCAGTCTATTAAGCAAAAAAATATTCTCCGCCCGATGATTTTTCCAGTTTCGTAGGTGTAGCTTACAAACATCGATATTTATCGGGTCTGCAATCATTTACACTATCCGGCAGAGATACTGCATATAGGGCCCTGCGGGTAGGGCTTTGAGTAGGCTGTTTTAAATAAAATAAGTCTGAATAAAGAGTATTTTCAACGTTCAACCGGTAATAGAATAGCACATGACTACTTACCAGAAGATTTAAAATCTGTTAGCTGACCTCGGCAATCCAATTACGAATATCCTAAGGTATCGCCGATGTGGCTATCATATCTGTTCATATAGCATATTGTAGCAGAGAATAGCTCCAGAACGCCTTATGCCTAAAAACTTGCACACCATTTTGCATATTTCGCATAAGGAAAATTATATATTTCTTTATTTCATCATTATTCAAACTTAGGTATCGTGCTAAAAAGAAGTTAGCAGTTTTAAATATAGAAATATGTAACATTGCAGCGATATATTCTTGACATCCCTACGTCATATTTAGTAAATGAAGATGCTTTCTCACTGGCCGAGATAGAGTTTTGATATTTCATAGCTAATCGCGTTTTTAATGTTTTTGAATATTCAGTTTTTAAATAAACTGTTGACATTCTCCAATATTAATCAATCAGGATACATTTCACTGCTGAGTATGCCAACGGCTAAATGAACAATGAATATTCATATGAACCTTCAAGCGTCTACTACCGAATATGGGCCTCATCATCATCATCATAGTAGCCGAAGGAAGTCCACTGCTGAACAACGGCTACCACCATAGTTATCCACAATAACCGGTTAAATGCCGCCCGTATGCTACAAGTGCCAGTGGCCTTCACAAGGTCATTTGTCCACCTCGTTAGAAAATGATCTGCACTCGAGAACATTTTTACCCCAACGGCCATTACAGGCAAAGTGCCCCACTCATAGACACTTCAGTTTACTAATCCTTTCAGCATATCGGCGACTCTAGTTCTTCTACGAATCTCCTAATTTCTGGTTCGATCTCGTAGCAAGCAATATAGGCATAGCTCGTTGAATGACCTCGAGCTTTCTTATGAGGCCCATCGTGAGTAACCACGTCTCTATGCCGTATGTCATCACTGCTAACACACTCAGGTTAGTCTTGACGCACTGCGGTACTGTTGACGGAAAGACGCTGTGAAGTTTTACAAACGCTACCCAGCTGAGTCGGATTTAACGATTTGACCTCTTTCTCGAAGTTGCACCTACCTAACTGGACAGTTTTTCCCAGGAATACATACTCGTTACCAACTTCGAGAACAGAGACAAAAAACAGACAGGAAAGCTCCCAGCGGATATCCCAATATCTAGCATGATGTTTGAAATGAGCTTCATCTTGCGCATGCTCATTTTAAGCACTTTAATTCTTCGATGTACCGATAGTCAATGTGGCACCGCTGCATATTTTGCAACACCACTCCGGTTTCAATCGCATCAAAGGGTTTCTCATAGTCCACAAATGCATTACACTCCTCGGTCTTCTCTCTAACCTTTCGCAGCATATAGATGTGGTCTATGGTGCTAAAACTTTTACGGAAACTAGCTTGTTCGGGAGGCTGAAAGTCACCAACACTGTGTCCTAGACGATTCGTGGTTATCCTTGACAACAACTTATGAATAAATATGACTCAGCGAGATGGGGCTTTTGGGGGATTCATCTAAGAATGTTATCACACTTTTTTAAGAAGAGCGTGTGTTATGGTAACTCACCATTCTGCGTTCCTATTTGTGTATCTAGCAGCATACAATTAAATAATACATTTGGATTTTAGGGGCGGCCATCAGCGCAGAAAAGTGCTATCGCCATATTGACCCTGTCGTTAGCAAATTCTTTAATTTTCTTTAAAAGGTTTCAGGATTCTTTAAAAGGTATTTTTATAAGAATTGATTTAATGTGTGATTTAAATATTGAAGGAATTAGTAATGTGATTTTTAAAAGCACTGCTCTTCTTAAAGCTGTCTCAGTAATACGCCAAAAAATACAAAATTAGGAAGAGGTTACATATCTCGGTTCAGGTTAGTGTATACGACTCTTACTACACACGCGCCTCCCGATGCCAGCGTCAAAAGAATTAAAAAGTGCCCCAGTATGCCACCCCAGCGAATGGGTTGCAAAAAACAGAGAGTACCTACCATAGTCAAAGTAACGTTATTAACGGAGGCTTTGAGCACGGATTAATGCTCATATGTACCTCAAAACGGGGATACTGTTCTTGAATAATTTATCAATAAAAACAAATACGTATTGATAGTTAAAAATACGGAAAAGTGAGCTGTTAGACTAATATGATGTAGTAACGACTTCAAAGGTTGGAAAACTTTCAAAACTTAATGCGCCTACGCAGTCACATAATATAAAATATTAATATAATAGCCCAATTTTTTTCTCTTTTCAATCTACTAAAAAAAATGATCCTCCACACAATGATTTTTCCAGTTTCGTAGGTGTAGCTTACAACCATCGATATTTATCGGCTCTGCAATCATTTACACTATAGAATCCGGCAGAGATACTGCATGTAGAGCCCTGCAGGGAGGGCTTTGAGTAGGCTGTTTTAGATAAAAATTCTTAATAAAGAGTATTTCAACGTTCAACCGGCAATAGAATAGCACATGACTACTAACCGGAAGATTCAAATTAATTTTAATGTTCATATGTACCTCAAAACTGGGATACTGTTCGATTAGACCGTGTCTAGGCTACGGTATTGTAATTTAGTAGTCAAATTCAAATTAGGAAATAATATGACAATCATATGACGATTGGCATTTGCGATTTTTCCAAGATTGTTTTTTTTGGGTTGTCCTAAACAGTTTTTAGTACCTACACAGTGTTATTTACAAAGACTTACTAGATGCTTGCAGATGCTTTTTAACTTGCATGAGTACATCTTGCATTGCCAGATTAAAGCATTGGTAGGTGGATGTATTATAGACGGTAGCACGCATGTGGTCACGCGCTGCCGTGGGACGCACTGGGGGATCCTTTACAATCCCCCTGGGGGGGTGACCGCCTTACAGTCACCCTCTCCGAGATGTGCCAATAGGCGTGGCACCAGTGGGTGGCTCTAGTGTGATCATACGAGGACCTGGAGCCTCCCTTAGGTGCCGAAGATGACCGCTCCAGTGGTTTTAGCCGGTAGGAGTCCGGCATACCCCTTCGTCCTTCCCCGGGGCGAAGGAAGTTCATGATGAATTTCCAATGGGCACCAATAAAAATAAAAAATAAAAGGTGGATGTATTATGTTAGGTATGCAGTAGGGTGGGCCAAAAAAACTTTTACAGTGCAGACAGTGCTGCCAAATCCGTTATCACAAAATATCTTTCTAAAAAAAAACCTATCTTATTTACGTGGAAAACAAAAAAGTACGATGAGTTACCTCTTAACATTATTATTAAGGGCTCAAAATTTACCAGATTCTTTTTTCGTCATCTCAGACGTTTTGTTTATGGTAACTAAGGAAAAAAAAATGTTTTGTTTTTTTTGGCCCGCCCTAGTATGCAGGTATGCTCTAGTGTGATCTTACGAGGACATGGACCGTTCAGTGCCGGAGATGTCCGCTCCGTTGTTTTGGCATGTCTCTCCACCCTTCTCCAGGGTGGAGTTCATGATGAATCTCCACGAATAAAAATATAAAAAGGTATGTAGGTATGCGACGATTAATTTCTAGCATGTGTGACGAAACGTTACTTGCAGCTGATATATTTGACATGAAATAAATTAATAATAGCCAAACTCCGTGCAGGCAGGCGGCAGGAGTCCGGCATGCCCCTCCACCGTTCCCCGAGGTGGAGGAAGTTCTTGATGAATCTCTGCCGGGCGAGCAATAAAAAAATTAAATAGGTATGCGTCATTTTCTAGTGTGATCTTACGAGGACCTGGAGCCACCCCTTCGGTGCCGAAGATGACCGCTCCAGTGTTTTTAGCCGGTAGGAGTCCGGCATACCCCTTCGCCCTTCCCCGGGGCGAAGGAAGTTCCATGTAGAATTTCCACTGGACAACAATAAAAATGAAAAAAAGATATACGTCATTTAATTTCTAGTATGCAATACCCAACTTTACTGTTATGTGCAGCTGATATGTTTTATTGTCATGACGTAAATGAAAAATAGGCAAACTTCATTTCGTTCCAATTCATAGATAGGCCCTTCTCTTAGGCAGAGGGGAGTTCTGTTGTGCTTCAGTCTTCCTCCAGTCTCTGAAACCAGGTCGATCAGTTAAAGTTATCATGTTACAGATGTCGAATTTAATGTCGAACGCGGATAAAGTTTCGTTTTGAAATATTACTTAATTAAATTTCATAGGCGTTTCAATATTTCTATTTTATTCTGATACAACGAAATTTTTTTAACCTACGAGTATTAAAAAAAAGAAAAGTGGAGACTGAAGAAGAAAATATCTTAGACGATCAGTCGATTCCATAATAGTAATGATCACTTATAACTAATCGATTTGTTATTGTTATCGCATTAATCAATTAAACTGGTTGCCGTACAGCAACCACATCCAAAAAACGGCCAACCAAAACCAACTTTTATTAAAATATCATCAAGCTACCCAAGTGGGGTAAGCAAAGATGGTTATCTCTACCATTTGAAATATCATCCCCTAATATGTGGCACGCGCCCTCGCGATCCTCCGTTACCATTTAAATAAAATTACAATTAGATACGGAGTGTTTTGACCACTCGCAACTGCTTTATTCATTTAGTTTTAACTGATAAATTATATCATGCTACCCAACAAAGTTTGGACTTGTCAAACTTCCTTTTTTTTCTTCATATTAATAGTGCAAACCACATCTTGAGACTCCTAGGTAGGGTAGGCATACGGTAGGGTAGCTGGATAACCGGCATTGGGCCTTCACCTTTTGGCTGACAATGATACTCTGGGGGAGTCGGATTCGACGATTGACCTCTTTTTCGAAATCGTATTTTTTTTATTTTTTTTTATTGGTGCCCAGTGGAAATTCTTCATGAACTTCCTTCGCCCCGGGGAAGGGCGAAGGGGTATGCCGGACTCCTACCGGCTAAAACCACTGGAGCGGTCATCTTCGGCACCTAAGGGAGGCTCCAGGTCCTCGTATGATCACACCAGAGCCGCCCACTGGTGCCACGCCTATAGGCACATCTCGGAGAGGGTGACTGTAAAGTGGTCACCCCCCCGGGGGGATTGTAAATGATCCCTCAAAGCGTACCACGGCAGCGCGTGACCACATGCGTGCTACCGTCTTCTCTTGGGTCGCTTGGTGTGGGCACGCAGATTCCCCAATCTACGTACCCGCGGACCCAGAGGTCCCCTGCCTCACAGCAACGGAAGGGGGTTTCAGGCGTGTGGGAATTAGGCGCCAGGGCGGTTGTTACCCCGGCGCCGTTTTCTCCTTCTTCGAGCGGGATCGGCCCTCTCCCGATCCCGTGACTACGATGTTGTTGGCAAATCGAAGGTGAGTGATATACACGCCATTGATATCGCCAGTAACTTGAAGGCATCCTCCATTGCAGTGGTGAAAAGTTTCCGGGAAATGACGTCTCCCTGTCTCACACCTCTCCGCAATGGAATTGCCCCCGTGCTCTGTTCATGTATTCGGACCGATATGGTGATGTTTCTGTATAAGTAGGTATGTACTTCAACACTTCGATATACCGATAGTCAATGTGGCACCGCTGCAAATACAGCAGCACTGTACAGGTTTCGATCGAATGAAAGGCTTTCTCATAGTCTACAAACGCTAAGCATAATGGCAGATTATACTCCCATGTCTTCTGTATAACCTGCCTCAGCGTATGTATGTGGTCTATGGTACTAAAGCCTTTTCGGAAACCGGCTTGTTCGGTAGGCTGGATCAATGGGGTAGGCCTTTGATCCACAGTGGAGGTCCTTTGCTGATATGATGAAGCCAGGGGTTGACAACAACACATTTAGTTGACTACGTAAATGAAAAACACCAAAGACAAATATATACAAGATTACGTAATCTGGAATAAAATAAATACTATATTTTTTGTCTGAAGTCGCTACTATTAGTGGTTTCACATACAACATAGGTGTATTAACTTAGGGGGACATCAGAATTAATGCCCGAAGCCCACGGTCGACGCGCATTAATTGTTAAAAATCGACCATTCATTTATTTAAAGATAAAACTTGTATTAATGTTATTTGGTAATTAATGCAGCTCTTAATAAAAGTCGTTTGTTAAAATGCCTTTACCTGTAAAGGATAATAATAACAATATTAAATAATTGTAAGTACCTAGTCTTTTTTAATAATAATAAATCCACTTTATTGCACACCAAAAACAGAATACAGGTATTATTATAGAAAGCAAGTACAACCATTTCAGATGAATGGAAATCTAGGTGATGCACAAGGGGCAGTCTGCAGTGAACGAATAAATTATTTTAATACTTAAATATCACAAAAGAATGTATAAACGAATAGATATCTACATGTACATACATATATCTAAATAAATAAATGTTATATAATAAATATATAAAATTATTTTTTTGTTATAAAATTGTTTGTATATCATAGATACAAAAATACCAATTCTATGTGGACATAATAAATTCGAACACAGCACGTTTGCTGACGGCACGGTTGGTGCAGTGGCTGATACAGTCGGCTGATGCGCTCCGCGTCGCGGGTTCGATTCCCGCACGGAACAAATATTTGTATGATCTGCAGGTATTTGTTCCGGGTCTGGGTGTGTGAAATTTATGTCTGTAAACGCAACCACGAAACAGGAGAAAGCCTAGTGTGGGGCAAGGTTTTTTCAAAAAATAAAAATGAATAAAATAAAAGGAGTTTAAAGTCTCATAAATGTTAAAATAATACATAAAAAATCTTATCTCTTATAGATAGGTACGTTACTTTAAGATGATATGTATATTTCGTATAAAATTGCGTTAATTACGACAGGCACAAACTTAGTCGAGTCGAATTATACTTGTTTAATCGTGTTTAATAAATTAAAACAATAAAACTTATTCCACTATCTTTAATTCAAATAAAACTGGCAGATGTTTCAATGACGCAACAATTAAACTAAAGGTGACATCATCGCCCCTAACGTTTGACATGTCACTCTAATCTAATGTCCCTAATGTTAGTAACTAATTATACGTCTCTTTTAGTCGACTATAGTCCGTAACGGATATACTGCACATCACTATTGTCATGTAATATAGTAGAGATGCATTTATATGTCATAATAACCGTTTTTAAGATTCAAGGCGAACTTCCTTTTCGATTTGTTAAGTTAGCTTTAAGATTGCGTTCCGGACACTATCCATCGGCCAAGTTTGCAGTCTTGATGAAGAAAACAAATTCACCTAACTGTAATACTTGCACTGTGGTTAAGGATGTACATCATTTGCTGATGGACTGTGTTAGGAACCAAAATGAAAGGCAAATTTTAATCAATGAATTTAAATAAAATATTTTAGACGTAGGGTTAGTTCAAACCATTTTAGCACAACCAAATTCAGATGTTGCAAAATGATTATGTCAGTTGGTATACTTCATTGATGGAGACCTTTCCTTGAATAGTAACTAGACCTAGTATTTGTTTAATATAGATTGTTTAAGGTATGATAGGGTTGACGTATCCATGTGGATAAGAACCCCGAAATAAATAAATAATAAAAAAAAAGAGACACGAATAATTCTAAGGTAAGGTACCGAGGACCTGGAGCCCCTCTTCGGTGCCGAAGATGACCGCTCCAGTGGTTTTAGCCGGTAGGAGTACGGCATACACCTTCGCCCTTCCCCGGGGCGAAAGAAGTTCCATGTGGAATTTCCACTGGACACCAATAAAAAAATAAAAATGAAGGTACCTTTTTTATCCCTGTGGAAATTCATCATGTACTTCCTCCACCCCAGTGAAGGGCGAAGGGGCATGGCGGACTCCTATCGGCTAAAACCACTGGGGCGGTCATCTTCGAAACTTAAGGGGGTCCAGGTCCTATTATGATCACACTAGAACCAATCGCAATGAATGCGTTCTTGAATTAAACAAAGACATCAGAACCGAACCGGTACTCTACCGGTTTTGCACGCAACGGTGTAAGTTTTATCCAGGTTTGAGCTGCAATGGGCTCCTTTTAGTTATTAATGGTGTTTTTATTAAGTGGATTTTGTTAAAACTTTCCTTCCCTTTACAGACAGTTTTGGATGGATCATATAAAAGGCCCATTTGAAACGAATCAAATGATAAAGTTAGTTGCATTTACGAGAACTGTCAATCACCCCTTTTTTGTACCTTTCAGATGGTATATGAAGCCAAGAATTGTCCACTGTTGGACAAGAGCCTCCCCCATAAGAGGACCGGTTACCGGGTGTCGTCATTTTGGGGCAAATTTGTCAGTACTCACCACGCTTGGCAGGCGCATTGGTGAGCGCAGAATGGCTACTGTTCCACAGAAGGGACGCTGCTGCGAAGGGATGACCCTTTGGTTTAGAATACCCTAGTCGTGTTTTACGACATCGACGAGAGGACATAGAGTGGTGCTATATTCTTAATCCGGACACCATAATACCAATATACCTACTAGATAGAAACATTATATATTTACCAAGATATTTTCACTAGACACGCTAATCTATATAGAAACAGAAGAACTAACAGCAATTTTAACTATTTAATGCACCGTTAGATAAAAATCCCGACTTTTTCAAACAAAAATTATCATATTCAACGCAAGAACTTAAAAATATCCATAAAAAACTTGAATACGTTTTATATTATAAAGTGATTCGTTTCTTATTTCAAGCAATGACTCCACAGAAGAGCTTTTAAGTTGCAAATTATTTTTAAACATCACAGAGGTCCTCCAGCTTAAAAATATTAAACCTTATTTCAATAGCTATTAGAATAGTATTACTTAGTCTGTAATCGACCAAATATCTATGATTTAGAAGCTTTGTAACACGACCCAGCACTATTTACCTATTCATTTTTCAAAAAAGGAACTTAACGCCCAAATCGACGCGTTAATACTCAACAAAGGGAAAAATAAACGGCTTTGTGTAATTCGGCAAACTTATTTTTACCACCCACGAAAAAACAAACAACATCTTATTGCCGATACGTACGATTCATTTTGGAATGAAAGCTGTTTAAATTTGTCATTATGATTTTGGTATTAAACATAAGCAAAAAAGAAAAATACGGCTCCCTACGTTTTTTAAATATGTAATTCGTAGTTTCAAATTGCAAACGCGGCATTCTTATTTCAAAACAGCGAGGTGTCATTGGACACTCCCTCTTGGGCATAGCATCAAGAAAATATCGGTCGCATTTTTTATAATTTTTAACACCAGTGATTTAATAAAATTACGTGTAAAGAATAATATCTTGTCATTAGATTATTTAAAAAATGTACACCAAACTATATAGTGTTTGGCTCGTCTTTGAATACAGGACAACTTCAGTCACACATATGTGAAAATGTTTTTAGCTGTCATGATGTCACTGATCTTTTGGGGCCAGCAGAGGACCTTTGGATATAAAGCAATCATAATTCGTTAAAAACCTTCTTAGTTGAGTATCTACTAGTTATTAATTATAAGTATTTTAATATTTCGCCGTACAGTAGGAGTCTTTCTCAATCAATCAATTACGAAGTATCAATGCTGCTTGGAATCTACAATGGTGATATAATGGCCTTTGAAGCGTCCGCTCCTTTTCATTGGACATCCCGTCTTGAAGCCATATTTTTTAACAATATATTGAATAATAAATAAATATCAACTTTGAACGCCTTACTTAGGATATTTAAGCCAAAAAAAGTTTAAAACCAATCAATACGCTCCACTTTCCGACTATATTTTTACTATTTACTATCGTTAAATCAATGGCATCGAAAATGTTTCCCAATAAATAGCATATTCGTTGATCGTATTACTATGATTAAACAATAAATCAAGCACATGTCTATCACACGAATAATTAAATGAAAATGATCATCAATTGTAAAAGCAATGCCAATTACGGTTTGCCACAATAAACGAAACTTCGGTTACAGTAGCATTGTTTTCATTTTTTATGGCTGTGGCAATATTTTAATCTGTAATGGTTAATTTTGGATTGATTTAAATGTTTGCGAGCGTATTTATTTGATTATAATTGATTAAGAGTTAATTAATTTGTAACATCAGAATGCTTAATTAATTGAATTATTGAATATAAGTACGTTGTGGTGTTCTTACTACAAAGCTAAGTGATTTGATTTGTATCAGATACTTTTAATCATTTCGTCACCCTCCGTTATTCTCGTTTGTTATTTGCAGCACTTCAACCGACGCGACGTCTCGTAATGGATTACTAACTACTTTGATGAGCCTGTATAGAACAGAGAGAGATAGATGGTCGTTTAAATAGAGTAAGCAGCAATACGAGGCAAGTGGTACTACATATATTTCCTAGTGTTTTTTTACTGCTACTAATAAATAAGTGAACAAATATTCAGATGATTTTATTTTAGTATACCGAAAATTGTATCCGTCGGGAATTTCTTACAGCCATACATAGCACGCTGCATTTGAAATTGGAATCGTATGTTTTTAAGATGGCCGCTTATTGTCACTAGTTTGACACCACGAGTTTTGAAACATCGATCTAGTGCGATAAGTTTTTGTATTTCCGTATTAGCGAGCTTTAGAAACTTTAAACGTACCTATTAATTGTATTTAAAATAAAGGGAACCAGTGGCTTTTAAAGATGATGTATTGTGTATACGTGTAAAATACTTTTTGATATAAACCGCCTTATTCCGCCTATTCATATTTTTAATTCCTGCTTTGACCTAAAAAGCACTCGATACTCGGAGAGTCTTCTTTTCTTATAGTCACGTCCTCTAAACAATATATAGAAACAGCATTAGAAACGAATGGCAATTATAATAGGTCTTTACCTATGAAATTGCCGTTCTGCATTACTGGCCATTTCAAATAAAAGTATTTTTGTTTAATTTATTTTGTTTTATAAGCATGGTTTTCTTTATTCGACATCAGCCTTATGTGTGATTAGTGTTATGTTTTCATCACGTTTGAACCTTTTCATCGTGATGGATACATTGAAAATTCGAGTAATTATGGAATATGAGTACCGTCGTGGCAGCAACGCAAATTGCATGGGTGATTACTTTGATTAAAATAAATAAAGAAGATAGAAACAAAATTATACTATACTTTATTTCGTACAAATCGGCATTTTCATAGGTAAAGACCTAATAGATCACCTGCACTTTCGGTACCTTTTGTCAATCAGTTGTAGCTAATTTACTACCTCAACGTTTAGGGAAACCACTATAAATAAATTCTATTAATGCTACTAAACTACAACCTGGAAACTACGTAAACAAACCTACAGAATGATTCAGGCCGATTTTAAAGCTGGGATCACAAGGCACTATGGATAAATAAATATATTTTCGGTATAATATATGCCGTGACTTAAGAAGCAGTGTTATATAGGTATTTTCCAGTTTAAATAAATGTATGGGAGTTGTTTGTTGCAAGCAACCCAGAACCGTTCATTGTTCAAATCAATGGGGATGGTCAATCAGTCTTCATAACATTCGGAGATTTCCGACTGTATTTTATGTTAAAAATCTTTGAAACTGACATCGGTAGCCCCGATCACTCGATCAAAATTTCATTTTAATGTTCCGTCAAAAATGCGTCAGTCCACCTATATGTGTACCATTTGCTTCCTCAAATTAAAGGCAAAGCTCTTATATTGTACGTGCAAGCAGAAACTTTAATAAATTCTGTAAACAGAATGATATTGATCCATTTGTTATTGACTGTCTGTTTACTTTACTGTTATCATTTTGTTATATTTTGCTGTAAGTCCTCCATAGAAATTAAATAAATAAACATCTCTGAAATACAGATCTCGGCTTAGTTTAGGCAGCAGTCTCCCACAAATAAGCATTGTTCATGTCGTATTCTTGTTTTAGGTTTATCTAAACTACTATACTACTACTACTAGAGCAATTTAAATTCTGACGTTTCATAAGTGCTAGTAATTGGTTTATTTGAAATAAAAAATATTTGACTTTGACTTTTACTACTATTTCGTTTTCTATGTGGAAGAAAATAAATAAATTTATTGATTTTTTCATTGAACTAGGAACTGACGCGTTCTGATTTTGAATGTAGGTTGTTTGACATACAGAGTGTTTTAGTTTATCCAGTGCCGACCAGGGGGGTGAAACTTTCATATATGTGACAGTAAAAATTTAATGTATGGAAGGTAACGACATCTATAGTTCACTTTTCAATACTTATTAAATAGTTTACATACAGTTCTTAATAGATGGCGCAAGCTGTCATCAGTAGAAATAAGTGTTGCCATATTACTTTAAACAAAAATAATTGTAGATCTAAATCTACCAGTGAGCAAAGGCTGCTAAACAAAACATTGGTATAAAATTGTTTCTGATAGCGTGAAACAATGCCAGATAGGTTTTATGCCTTTTTTATCTTAATAATAACATCAGTTCATATATATAAATTAAAAATTAAACATATTTAAAAAGTACATTGAAATTTAATATTATGTGCAATCATAGATTATGATGATACTTGACTTGGTCAAAGGACTTAGACTCCAGGCCAAAATAATAACAAAAAAAAAAGATACTTGACAGCCAATTTAAAAGTAATACGGTAATAATAAGGTATTTTAAGAAAAAATAACAATTGAACCGTACGACGTTGCCGAGGTATTTTTTTATAATGTTTTCATTTTTGTGAAATATTTTACCATCTTTATCTTGGTTGATTTGAATATGTAAAGATTAATGAATCTAAACACCTTACAACGTTGCCTTATACTTGACATGGTAAAATTGTGGAAGATACTCTACAGAAGCCATAATCTAAGAGATGAAGAAGGTATTTTAAGGTACATTGTAATAAAAAAAAGAAATAAAATTGTATGTCTATAATGTTTTGCTTTTTTATTTCTATTATTCCCTTTCATAAACAAAAAATATTTTATTACAGTATATATACCTACCTATATAGATTTGAAACAACGTATACTGCCATCTAGTGGCAAATAGAACGGATCATCTAGTTTGTATCAGCGCCATCTATTTTTTACGTAACCACAACATCAATGTATTTACTCAGAGTTGCACATCTATTTTTAATATTAGTGTTTAATCTATGGTGCCGACCCTGTGACAATGCCAAGGTCTGTCGATATTAACGTCATAAACACTAAATTCCAAACATTTAATTAATCATCCAATAAAAACTCCACGTGTAACCAGCGTAGCGTATGAACAGCATACTGTTGTTATCAAGCCATCGCGATGAGTGCGTAATTGGATTTGTGCCGCGCCACTCGCAGTTTTACATAAATTACGCATTAGTGGAAACGCACCCTTAATTGGATAGGTGTATATTTTCTTATTTGTGTTCTAATAAAAGTAAAAGTGGTCACGTAGTTAGCTTCAGAATTAGCAATAGTAGTTATCATATGCCAAAGATTAGGTATCAAGGAATCTCTATTAATGTTATTTCATTACATTGTTGTTTTATCCAACCTTGACATTAGCAGAATCTTTGGCATAACGATAAAGCATTAAATTAAAATTAGAATTGGAATCCTATAACAGGATAGGCATAACAAGACACTCATCTTAACGTACCGGCCCACTGCATTGTAACACCAACGTAATTTATTTTCAAATTACACGTATATTTGCCCGCCCGTCCGTCTATCCGTCTGTAGCATATTAATATGCTAATATATGCGAACAGAGCTAAACATTGGGTTACATCGTGTTACGAATATTAATTGTTTTATTTATAAGAGGGTAGGTTTAACTTTGGATGGGAGAAGATATATTAGCCTAGTTATTTGAAGTTTATCAAATATAATGACCCGCCCTCGCTTTGTTCAGAAATGATATACAAACCCTATATCAACGTTACTGACGATGAAGTATTTTTTATAATGAGTCCAGTAGTATCCTAAATTACCGGGGCATTTTATGTAATAGGTATAAAATAGCCATTCTGCAGTACTGGCCATTACATATATTTTTTTTTTACGTTGGCTATCAATTCTAATTTCAAATTTATTTTATTTTATAAACATGGTTATAACCATCTCCTCCCATGGGTGTCGTAAAAGTCGACTAAGGGATTAGTCGGAGGAAGGGCAGCAGCGTCCTTCGAGTACATTAACAACTGAACTGCGATCGCCAACCCGCCTGCCAAGCGTGGCGATTATGGCAAAACCCCCCAATGAGCTCAAAACACATCCATATCGGTGGTTGTGATGATCTTTGGGGGAGGCCTGTGCCCAACAGTGGACTTCATTAGGCCGAAATGAAAATCAGTCTTATGTGTATTGATTAGTGTTATGTTTTCAATATTAGAATCTTTTTAGTCATCATGGATACGTTGAAAAGTCGAGTAATTATGGAATATGAGTACCATCGTGGCAGAAAAGTGACACAAGCGGCATGCAACATCATAACCCGTTATTGGTTTGCCCGCTTCCGTTCTGGAAATTTCGATCTGAAAAATGAACCCCGTGGTCATCCAAAAACTTTGGTCGACAATGACGAATTAGAGGCGATTGTGGAAGCTGCTGATACTCAAGCTACACCTGAATTAGCAGCAGATTTTGACGTTAGCATCAAAACAATATTAGTCCATTTACGTCAAATTGGCAAGGTAAAAAATCTTGAAAAATGGGTGCCTTACAAACTTAACGATCATCAGCATAATATGCGCGTCGAGGCGCGCTTTGCGCTTCTCAACAGGCACAGAAACGAAGGAATTGTGAACCGTTACCTGCAACGAAAAATTGGTTCTGTTGACAATAGCAAGCGCTCAGCAAGTTGGTTAGATCCTGGTCCAGCACCTAATCAATGCCGTAAACGAAAAATTTGCCCTAGACAAGTGATGGTCACTGCATGGTGATCTAGTGCCTGGGTGATTCATCACAGCTTCTTACCAAATGGGATGGGCATTACTCTAGAAGTGTACTATGAAGAATTGAACACCATAATGGAGAAGCTCGCACATCTGCAACCAGCTTTGATCAATCGCTCGTCCCCGCTCCTCCTGGACCCCATACTACACAACAGACGGTCTCTAAGCTACAAGAGCTGGGGTTGGAAGCTGTCCGTCATCCGCCGTACTCACCAGTTCTGTTAACAATCGCAAGCGATCAGCAAGTTGCTTAGATCCTGGTTCAGCAATCAATGCCCTAAACGAAAAATGACCCGTAGAAAAGTGATGGTCACTGTATGGTGTTTTAGTGCCGGTGTGATTCATCACCGCTTCTTACCAAACGGGATGAGCATTACTTGAAGAATTGAACACTATGATGGAGAAGCTCGTACATCTGCAACCAGCTTTGATCAATCGCTCGTCCCCGCTGCTCCTTGACGACAACGCGCGACCCAATACTACACAACAGACGGTCTCCAAGCTACAAGAGCTAGGGTTGGAAGCTCTCCGTCATCCGCCGTACTCAACAGGCCTTGCGCCTACAGACTTCTAAAAAAAATCTATAACCGTGAGGCAAGGATTCAGTACAAAATGCCTTTGAAAAGTTTGTCGCATCCCGTCCATCCGGTTTCTTCAAGAAGGATATCGATAAACTGCCACTGCGTTGGCAAAGATGCTTCGATTTCATGGGTGATAACGTTGATAAAAAAAAGATAGAAATATATTACTTTACTTTAGTTCAAACCTTAATATAAAGAAACTCATACTCTTTCTTTACTTATTAGACCTCATATCTATGATATCTGTGAAATGTCCTACTGATGGCATTGTTGTGCAACTGGTAGCTGAGCTCCCTAAATAGGATTGAGCTTCACGATGACCGATTCAGGTTGGCTGTCTGTTAGGATATGTTATCTATGGATCTAGCAATGGATCCTTCTTCAAAAGGCTATAAGGCATTGCCTTACATTTTTCTCACATAACATTGCATCGTAAATGCATATGGCTTTTTTAAGTTTTTTTTTTTATTGATCCGGTGGAAATACCTCATGTACTCACCCCAGGAAAGGGCGAAGGGACATGCCGGACTCCTACCGGCTAAAACCACCGGAGGGATCTGCTTCGGCACCGCCGAAGGCTCCAGGAACTCAAAAGTTTGAAGAACCATCTAGAGCCACCCATTGGTGCCACGCCTTTAGGCAAATCTTGGAGGGGATGACTTTAAAGCGGTCAACCCCTCTAGAGGACGGAAGGCGACTGTAAAGAGGCCACCCCCCCAGGCATCTCTCGAGGGGATTGTAAAAGATTCCCCCGAAGCCTCGCTAGCGCTGTGCTGCGCACACAGCGGTACGTGACCACATGCACACCACTGAAAATGCATTTGCCTAGACTTTAAAATCCTTCGACTTTGTTTTGGCATTTCTTCTCAGAGGTACAAAGAAACGCGTAACGCCAGCTACATCTCAATTTATTGACAAGTAAGTGTTTCTTGAAACCTAGTTGCTAAATGAAGACCTTTCATTTATTTACAAATATTTGTATGATCTACAGATAGTTGTTTCGGGTCTGGGTGTTTATGCGTGTGAGATTCTCTTTTAAACCCCGCAACTCTTTGACCCAGTCCGAAGCCATCGGGTGGAGGGACCAGGATGGGCCCGGGCTGCCAGATATAGCGTAGAAAGAACTCTCTTCAGCAAATCTGGGTAGCCAATTACCATACGGTAGGGTCTCCCGATAGTTCTCAGCAGTCTCTCCAGCTTTAGCACCACGCCGGTGTCACCATCCGCTGTACGGGCGGCGGGATGCCAGGCAGACCGTGTGCAATTGTGCAATCTACATCGTCATGGCCCACTGAGCGGATCCAGAGCCCCCCTAACCCCTCCCCCTGGGTTGGCTGGATACGTCCTAGTTGGCTGATATGATGAACATTACATGTGACATGTATGAAAGTACAGCGGACCGAATGGCTCCTATAAGTGAAACAGAACTTAACAGAAAAGTATATAGTAATTATCATACACGTCGGCATTGTTTTCGAAATATCGTAACTATCTGAAGTCATTAATTAATTATTTTATTGCATCAAATTAACGTCAACTGTAAACATTTTATACTCACTTTAAGTATAAACATTCGCTTAAAATGCAAACATTAATTAATTATCTTATAAAAAGTATTTTTTGTAAACATGTCGTGATGATTCTCCATAAATTATTCAAAATTTTGTTTTTTAATTTAACATTGTACTTTTTATCGGGATATTTAATTAAAAATTCGTCCAAAATATCGTTTCACAGGGTTACCTACCACATGTTGGAAGTTCCCCGAATCTGTTTTGAATTTGAATGCGTAAGAATTTACCTTCAAGGCAAAGGTGGTGGAGGGTTGTGATGTAAGCGTATCGCAGTTTATTATTTCGCAATATTAGATAGTGGAAAGGACATTTGAAATGCGAGTCCAGTTACCAGTGATGCCATATGGAACAGACACGTGGTCACTTACTGCGGGCCTCATAAGAAAGCTATGAGAGAGAGCTATGCTTGGTATTTCTTGACATAGCTGAAAGTATTAGTAAACTGAAGTGGCAATGGGCGGGGCACATACTCGTAGCTCGTAGAACTGATAGCCGCTGGGACAAAAGGTTCTCGAGTGGAGACCGCGCACCGGAAAACGCAGCGCGGGACGACCTCCAACGAGCTGGACAGACGACTTGGTCGTCGGTCGCTGGGAGGCATTGGATGAGCTCGTTGTGGAAATCTATGGGGGAGGTCTTTGTGCGGCAGTGGACGTCCATTGGTTGATATAGTGATGATGATGATGATGGTAAAAAGCTCAAGTAGTGTAAACAACCAATTTAGTCATTAGTAGTTAGATGAATAGTTATTTCTCATATCACCTGACCAGCCGGTAAACGTCCTTTATTAAATATGAGTCTTCCATGATCCCTATAAGGAACGGTCCTAGAAGTATCCCGCTGGGGGTGCGGTCTAATGCAGATCAAGCGTACACCTGACCCCGGCTAGAGGTAAGAAGAAGGACACCGTGGGTTTTTAGCCGGTTTGAGCCCGGCATGCCCTTGCGCCCTTCCCAAGGCGGAGGAAGTCCAAGTGGATTACCACATGTTAAAAAAAGGGGTTATTGGTATAATCACCACGCTTAGCAGGTGGATTGGTAATCACTGTATGTTGTTAGCACACCGGATGATGCTGCGTCGCATCTTCCTGATATCAATACTTAGTCGGTTTTTAACACACCCATAGGTGGCGAGGAGTGATCTAGTTTTTGCCGTAATCCATAGACTCGGTGGTTATTTCATCAGCTTCATAATATCAGCCAGTCCACTGCTGAACAAAAGCCTCCCCCAAAAAACGACTAGTTGGGGGAATATGCCAGTACTCACCACGGTTGGCAGGCGGGTTGGTGAGCGCAGTATGGCTACTGTTTCACAGAAGGAACGCTGCTGCCCATCTCTCTGGCTTAGAGTCCCTTAGTCGGTGTTTACATCTACGGGAGGAGATGTGGTCTTATATTCTTAATCCGGACACCAGATGTTTTTTTTGGTTTGTGCTTAAGGTATGTTCATTTTCAGCCTACCATTTTCTCAAATGTATGCAGGTGGCCTCCAGTATGTACAGTTTTAGTTAAATAATAGTTATACACGGAGGACCTGCAGAGTGTTCTTCACGGACCACCACGGGGAGATACTTTTATCCTAAGGCAAATATACCATTATCGCAATATACTAAGGTCAGTAGTCTAATTTCATGTTTCTGCATACAAAGAGTTTGACAGTTATTCGAATAACTAGTTCAACAGCTTTTTAATATTCTTAGAAAATTGCCAACTAACCACTAAATCATTCCTGTTCAAATATACATAACATACAGCAACAATATTCAAAGGAAGTGTTGATTGATCCAAACTCAACTAACCGAAATAATTCCCAGAACATGTTTATTCGTATTTTTCTAAGCCTGTCAACCCTAAAACGCCGACCTGCGCTTGCGCACGCTTCGCCCCCAAAAATTCACTATCGCGCATCGCTGAATTGGTGATCTAACCACGAGATAGTGACGTAATAACGGTCTTCTGCATTGTTTGTTTGGTGGCACACATTGGGTTAAATTGCGCACGAGTTGATAATTTGTTGAAAAATAGAGGGAGTAAGTAACATGAAAATTGTTTATGAACTATCATTTTTTAATGACTATATAGCTGTATCATCATCATCACATTAGCCCAAGGACGTCCACTGCTGAACAAAGGCCTCCCCCATAGATTTCCATAAGACTCCCAGTGACCTTCACCAGGTTGTCTGTCTACCTCGTTGGAGGTCGTCCCACGCTGCGTTTTCTGGTGCACGATCTCCACTCGAACCTTTTTACCCCAACGGCCATCAGTTCTATGAGCAATGATGCCCCCCCCCCCCCTTGGCACTTGATTTTAGTAATCCTTTCAGCTATGTCAGCAACTTTATTTCTTCTACTTTTCTTCTTCTCCTCATTACTGATCTCGTAGTATAGCTCCATAGCTTGCTGAATGTCTTTGAGCTTTCTTATATAGTGAGTGGCCAAGGCTCTGTTTCATATGTCCTCACTGGTAACACACACTGGTTAAAGATTCTCGTCTTGGACCATGGCGGTATTGTCGACGAAATGGACATTGCGAATTTTCACAAACGCTGCCCAGTCGAGTCATATTTGTATACCTAGAAGTTATTTCAATTGTGCATATTTAAACCAGCCCGTGTGGTTCCTGGAAAAAAGTAGACCACCCCTCTCCAGCCATAGGTATTGTAAAAGGCGATTGAGGAAGGCGATTGAAATTAAGAGGATGGGTAGTAACATCCTCCCGTGTGCTAATAACAACATACTGCGATCATGGTGATTATGGCAATATCATGACTGATCATTGTGAGGCCCATGTTCTGCAGGGGGGACATTTACTGACTAATATGTGTGTAAACCAGTATGTATACTCATTAAAGGTAATAAATAAAGTGCTCGTAATGAACGGGAACCATACCATGATCCTAAATAAGATCTGGGGGCCTAAAAAGGCCGCTTTAGGTGAATCATAATATGAATTACATTAGAAATCACAAAATGGTCACGTTAATAGTCAGTTATGATTAAGTGACCATTTTGTGATGTCTAATGTGAATCGTATCGAGATCATTATTATGCCTTATAAATAAAACCTAATACGGTCTTTTTAGGCCTTCTGGACCATTTGGTGATATTTAATCTGATTCATATTATGATTCTGCTAAAGCAACCTTTTTAGGCCCCCAGAGTAAGTTAATAAAACTTTATTGACACCGCAATGACAATGACAATGACACCGGATATGTCGCAAGAAACCGTGGCCTTTCGTGCGTACCTTACGTACGTTACAACTCCACAAGATTTGACAGGAAGACCGCACCTTCAAGGCTCCTCCTCATTTGATATTCAATCCACCTGCTTCAGGACTGTCTTTAATCAATTAATTTTATTGAGGCCTGGAAGATGCTGTAATACCACGAGAGGAGACATAATCTTCTGTATTTCGTTTGGCTAGTGACTAACCTTGTGTCAGGGTTGTTCTAGCCGCCTAAAAGCCTTGGATTAACGACTGCCGTCTAAAACCGAAGATTTTACGGGCCCTCCGCAGCACGAAGCCACTCAGTTCAAATACCACAAAGCGGTCACTCATCCATAGACAAACGTACCGAGCGTTGCTTAACCTCGCCGAACGTTTACAATCAGTCTGTGCAACCAACTTGAGCGTGGCGTCACAATAGGTCTTTGTAGTTCGCAGTGACCATGGACCTTTTTTTATTTTTTATTGATGTCCAGTGGAAATTCTACATGGAACTTCCTTCACCCCGGGGAAGGGCGAAGGGGTATGCCGGACTCCTACCGGCTAAAACCACTGGAGCGGTCATCTTCGGCACCGAAGAGGGGCTCCAGGTCTTCGTAAGATCACACTAGAGCCGCCCATTGGTGCCACGCCTTTAGGCACATCACGGAGGGGATGACTGTAAAGCGGTCACCCCCTCTAGTGGAGGGAAGGCGACAGTAAAAAGGTCGCCCCCCCAGGCACTTCTCGGGGAGGATTGTAAAGGATCCCTCCAAGCCTCGCTTTGCGCTGTGCTGCGCACACGGCGGCACATGCCCACGTGCGCGCCACCGTCTTCCCGGGAGTGACTATGGACCTACAAATAACCTACTTATTTCTCAAAATATATACAATACAATTAAATAAGGAATAGGAAGATTCAGTAGTTTGAAAAAATATCAGATCATAACTTTATTTTATTAGATGACCAAGAACATATCAATTCATCCTAATTATAAAGCATTTTGTAGACAAAAAGGGCAAGGCATAGGTTAAAGAATGCCGCACAAAACTTCGATAGAGTCAATAAACAATATTGTTATTTAAACCACCATTAGTTGCGCGTTAGTGCCTCATCACACCTGCTCACAAGGCAAGAATTCGTTTAGTTTTTATTTGACAGAAATGTACAGTCATCAGAGATCATCATTAATATGAAGATAAAAGAAAACAAAATGTAGGTAGGTATATTTGCGATGTATTATTAATTCAATATTGAAATCAGTTCTACATGAACCGTCAACTCTTGGTGACACGGATTGATGACGATAATTAAAAATGATAGGTACATAACATCTACATGAATAAATTATACATATAACCCTCAGTCACCGTTACCCAATACCAGTAGCCAGTAGCGAAGACCACTCACCACTAAGCGTTGAATAGGCTGTAAGCTTAAATTTACAATAACCAAACGGCTCACATTGTGCACATAAAATAATTTCATTTTTTTTTCTCTTGAGTTGCATGTTTTTTTCTAGGAATAGTTGGTGTGCAATCACATAAAATAGCTTGTCCAAACGTCGATAAACCGCACAAAAACCGAATATGGAGTAGCCATATTATTAATTGGTTTTTGGGCGGTTTATCATTCGTTTGATTGATTTCGGTTGATTTGTTCAGTTCATAAGCTGCCCGTGAACTTCCGTGACCGTCACTCCAACCGAGGGCCTACTAGGTAGCTTTTCAGAACCTACTGCTGGTGTAACATAACAGAAAAATGTGCTAAATATGTATGTATGTGTATGCAGTATTCCCAAGCCGTATCCATGGTATGTCCGGATTAAGAACCACCACTCCATCTCTTCACGTGGATGTCATAAAAGGCGACTAAGGGAACTGTAGAACAGCAGCCATTCTGCACTCACCAACTCACCTGCCAAGCGTGGTGAGTACTGGCGAGTCCTCACCAAAATTACGACCCACTGCATCTAACCGTTCATAGTAGAAATCAATGAGGGAGGCCTTTGTTCAGCAGTGGACATCTTTTTGCTGGACGATTCATGGGTTATCTGAATTTTGTTGATATATGAGCGTTCACTTTCTTCACAGGTTCGGCGGTTAAACCTAAACGGCCGGCTGAGACGATAAGTGTATGTAAAACCGTCCCAGTCAGACTTGACCTTTCAAAAATTTTTCTTGTATTGTCTTGCCTTGTCTTGCTTAAGGTTAGTGTACAAGCACACTAAGTAGTTGGTTTAATGGCTCGATCGTCGAAGAGCCGCACTCTGTGTTATTAGAAGTTAGAAGTGGGTGAAAATTACTGCGCTGACCTTAAGGGAAAGCTTTACCGATGTTTAGAGACCGAATTATATGCAGCTTAAACTGCAATAACCTAAAAGAATATAAAAAATATTCAAAATCCTTTGCATTAGGATATGTTGCTCCCCCCCGGGAAGACGGTGGCGCGCATGTGGTCACGTGCCACCGTGTGCGCAGCATAGCGCACAGAGAGACTTGGGGGGATCCTTTACAATCCTCACCGAGAAGTGCCTGGGGGGTGGCCTTTTTACAGCCGCCTGCCCTCCGCTAGAGGGTGACCGCTTTTCAGTCATCCCCTCCGAGATGTGCCTAAAGTCGTGGCTCCAATGGGCGGCTCTAGTGTGATCTTACGAGGACCTGAAGCCCCCCTTCGATGCCAAAGATAACCACTCTAGTGGTTTTAGCCGGTAGGACCCCTTCGCCCTTCCCCGGGGCGAAGGAAGTTCCATGTAGAATTTCCACTGGACATCAATAAAAAAATATTAAAAAATGATATGTCGCTCTTCACGGGTCATCATCCTCTGCAAGGAGGAACCCAGGCCCCAAGTTCTTTCGAATAAAACTTCTAAACGTGACATGGGTCTCTCAGAGAGCCTTAGGACCTTATAATCTAGATAATTTTAATCTATACAAATAAATAAAATTGAAGTGTCTGTTTGTAATGTCAAAATAACAGCTTTTTACTAAATGCATATGAAAGTATGTACGTTACATATAACAAAAACACTATTTTTAATTTTTTTGTCTGTCTGTCTGTCTGTTTGTTCCGGGTAATCTCCGAAACGGCTGGACCGATTTTGACGGGACCTTCACTGGCAGATAGCTAATGTTATAAGGAATAACTTAGACTACTTATATTTTAGAAAAATAATTAGGGTTCCGCATAAAAAAATAAAGCCAAATATATATATTCCATGTCGTCTATGTCGAAGTACTCTACATTTCTTTTAAATTAAACGCGGGTGAAACCGCGGGTCCCAGCTAGTTTAAAATATAATGGGATACTAACCAGGGACTCTCCATGGCCGCACTATAAAATGCAATCTCGGATTGTCCCCTATAGTATAAGGACTAATGTATGCGATGGAAGCTACAACGATAGGGTAGGTAGGTAGGGTAGTACACTGCATTGTGTAACTGAAATCTTGGAATAAATAAAAACAACGACGTCTGACGATGACTCGCCACTCACAAGATGGACTCCCTACACATAGGGCCAGAGGGCAAGTGGCTCGAAATGTCGAGACTTGCCCGTCATTAGAGATGTATCTCAGACTCGAAGTTCGGCTCGGACTTCCTGCCTAATACCTAATAGTTCTGACTACCTTTGATCGGCATTAGGGCTAATGATTATTATGTTAACAAAAGCAACATTTATCCTAACATACTATTTGTTAGTATTGTCTTAGGTTTTCGCGATTATTACACATTATAATAAAACAATTTTAAACGGATTAAATCGCGTGTATTATTGATTTTTGTTTTTCCTGACGTTTCGAACACTTTGCAGGGTTCGTGGTCGCATGACTAAGGTGACAAGCGTCGTTACAGATTTAAAAAGTTATTTTATCTACCGTACAATTATAATCAAAAATTATTTCGATGCACGCAGTAATCACTCACAGTGTCTTGATGTTTTTTAGTGTGGTATTTGGTTTGGGACTTTTATATTTTAATAACAGGATTCCAAACTGGTGGTACCTGCCAGCCATCTTTTCTATTAAAATTAGGATGTTTTTTAATTTCAATAGCCTCACGAAACATTCTTGGTACATATCGGTTTTCTTTCGCGAGGACTTGAGGTTGATCGAAACGAAGAAAATGGTTGGGTTTATCTAAGGCATGTTCGCACACTGCAGACTTTGTGGAGCGTCTATGCTTAACGTCAGCTATGTGTTCTTTAATTCTGGTGGCTATACTACGCTTTGTTTGCCCTATGTATGACAACCCACAATCACAATCAATCTTGTAGACCCCTGCATCTTGTAGAGGAATCCTGCGACCACGAACCCTGCAAAGTGTTCGAAACGTCAGGAAAAACAAAAATCAATAATACACGCGATTTAATCCGTTTAAAATTGTTTTATTATAATACTATTTGTTTTTAAAGTCAATCAAAGACTCCCCCTTAACGATGGACAGAAGTGAGGCGATTTGAAAACACAATGTTCGCACGACATTCGCTCGTTATACAGACTGACGCCTATTTACTATATAAAATATAAAGTAATATATACCGTCTGTCTGTGGGTGAAGTACGCCCAGCGATTAGAAACGTATTTAGTTATTATTGAAATGGTTTCGTGAACTTTTAATTATTTGATTGTATTAATTCTAGGCATAGCTTGGGTTGCTACTGCAAGGGTAGACACTTCTAACTAGTTAAACTAAATAAAGGAAAGATTCGCAGAAGGAAATATTTTCTTATTATATTAATCAAAGCTTTGTAGAGACTGTCCAAACGGTTGGGTCTAAGGGTGAGATTCAGAATCGAGTCTAAGCGTGAACTTACGCTTCCATCTGTCAAAATTATGAGCATAAGTAGTGCATTTTGACAGATAGAAGCATAAGTTCACGCTTAGACTCGTTACTGAATCTCACCCTAAGTCTTTAAAACCCACCGTAAAGGTATACGAAATAAGTTCTCCCATCACACTTTCGACATCATGGCAGAAAGAGGCGCCATGACGCTTCAGTGGTCCGGTGATGCTGAAGCATACCGACTGCTCAATAGACGGATATAAAAGTCCTTGCGTCAAGGTACACGTTCTGCTCAATCATCTCTTTAACACCAAGGTGTTAAAGAGTTGTTGTTAATATTGTTTTGGGTAAAGTAGTATTATGAAGCTGGAGACCGAGGACGGCAGTGTAGCGTCGACTAAGCCAGAGGTTTTGAGTGAGATTGAGAACTTCTATACACCACAGCTATATACCTCGGTACCATTGGCTCTGACAAAGACCCGCGAGCTAAACTAACCCGACACTATACCGAAGATATCCCGTACATCAGCCTATACGAGAATGGGATGGCCTTGAAACAGATTAAAAATAATAAGCGGGTGGTGACGGAATTACGAAAGAGCTTCTGAAAGCCTTAAAGTCCTTCAGAAGTTATTCAAATCCGTTTTACCCCAGAGCACAACGCCGGAAGCATGGAACAGAGGCGAGGTGGTGCTCTTCTTCAAAAAGGGTGGCAACCTTTTTTTTATTTTATTGATGTCCAGTGGAAATTCTACATTGAACCTCCTTTACCCCGGGGAAGGGCGAAGGGGTACTCCTACCGGCTAAAACCACTGGAGCGGTCATCTTCGGCACCGAAGGAGGGCTCCAGGTCCTCGTAAGATCACACTAGAGCCGCCCATTGGTGCCACGCCTTTAGGCCCATCACGGAGGCGATGACTGTAAAGCGGTCAACCTCTCTAGCGGAGGGAAGGCAACTGTAAAAAGGTCGCCCCCCCAGGCACTTCTCGGGGAGGATTGTAAAGGATCCCCCAAGCCTCGCTTTGCACTGTGCTGCGGACACGGCGCCACCGTCTTCCCGGGGGTCGCTCGGTGTGAGCACGCAGACTTCCCAATCTGCACGCCCACAACCCCGAGGCCCCCCACCATGTAGTGAAGGCAGGGGGCTTAGGCGTGTTGGACTTGGGAGCCGGGACGGTTGTTGCCCCGGCGCCGTCTCATCCTTCTCCGAGCGGGATCAGCCCTCTCCCGATCCCGCTCTGCAGTCTCCTTCTGGAGCATGACGCTCTCACAGAAGGAGACCACTGCACTCCAATTTTCATGCTCTGCCAGCATAGCCGACACTACTGCAGGCAGAGAAAGATCTTGCCCGATCCGATCAACCAGGATCCGCCGCTCGGCCGCCCACGCAGGGCAAAGGGTGGGAAACCTGTTGAAGAATTATAGACCCATCTCGCTTCTGAGCCATGTTCATAAGCTGTTTACAAGGGTCATCACGATTCGTCTCGAGTGCAAGTTTAATGACTTCCAGCCTCCTGAATAAGCCGGTTTCCTAAAATATTTTTGACATAGACCACATCCATACGCTGCGGTGGGTTATACAGAAGTTTGTGGATTATGAGAAAGCCTTCGATTCGATCGAAACCTGGGCAGTGCTGCAATCCCTGCAGCAGTGCAATATTGACTATCGGTACATCGAAGTGTTGAAGTGTTTATACAGAAACGCCACCATGTCGGTCGGAGTACATGAACAGAACACGAAGGCAATTCCATTGCAAAGAGGTGTGAGACAGGGGGACATCATTTCCCCGAAAATGTTTCGGCAATAACATCAATGGCGAAAACGAAACTTAGAAGAGCTAAAGTTGTCGACATAGCTGAAAGGATTAGTAAACTGAAGTGACAATGGGCAGGGCACATTGCTCGTAGAACGGCCGCTGGGGCACAAAGGTTCTCGAATGGAGACCGCGCACCGGAAAACGCAGCGTGGGACGACCTCCAACGAGGTGGACAGACGACCTGGTGAGAGGTGGAGACGTTGAATGAGGGTGGCTTGTAACCGCTTGTTGTGGAAATCTAAGATGGAGGCCTTTGTTCATCGTCCTTTGGCTGATATGATGATGATGATGACAATAACTATAAGTATACATATATAAAAAATATTACCTAATTATTTTACTATATCTGAATATTTGTTCTTTGTTTGTGTTTGACTAACGATACATGAATATATTTGATAAATAATTAACAAAACAATTTACTTTAAAAAACATAAATCAAAGTTCAATAACTTTAAAAAGGCTTCCGCAGTTCCAGCTAAAAAAGAATACATTTGGCTTTTATGTTTCAGTAGCAGTAATAGCCTAGAGGTTGAATGCTTGCCTTCTATACAGGAAGGCCTGAGTTCAATCCCGGCCCGCACCTCTGACTTTTGGGATTCATGTGCGGATCAGAATTGGATTATCCCTTGTGTAAACGGTGAAGGGAAACATCGTGAGGAAACTTGCCCACCTGAGAGGGCTCCAAAATGTTCTTAATTGTGTGCAGTCCACCAATCCGTACTAGACCAACGTGGTTGACTAAGACTTCTCATCGTGAAAAACGCCTGTCACGCCCAGCAGTGGGATAGTAATTGGCTAATTACGTATGTTTCGGCAATTTGACGAAAATCACGTTGCCGAGATACCTACCGGCTAAAACCAATAGAGCGGTCATCTTCGGCACCTAAGAGAGGCTCCAGGTCCTCGTATGATCACACTAGAGCCGCCCACTGGTGCCACGTCTATAGGGACGACGTTGTCGAGGCCTGGGGTGCAATTCCTTAAGCTTAAACATCCATACATCCTTGAATACAGAATCGAAATAACGGTGTAAAACCAATTCGGTATTCGGTAAGACATAATTGAAGCTATTAAAGGACATGTTGCAGATGGTGAGCTACGAAGACCAGTCTTACCGAATACCAAATTGAGTTATAATTGTTATTCCAATTTTGTATTAAAGGATATATGGAGGTTTGAGCTTAGAGAATTACACCCCTGCTAATGACGACATCAATTAAATAGAACAAAAAGACTAACGCATCAACTCTTTTATTAATTTGTAGTACCTATCATAGTTTTACGCGCCATTGACGAAAATAATTGTTATTATCACAGACTGTTAACGGGCCATTAACTGCTTAGTTGCGGTCCAAAGTTGCCCTTGTAAACGTATCCGAGTACAAACGCCAAACAAAAATAATTTTAAAAAAGGTTGACATTTTCGTCTTTGGAATCCTTTCGAATTTGTTCAATTTTAGAAAAATAATCTTTTATTTTGAGAATACAAAGTTCAAATTACATCGAGTATTTATTTCTAAAATGCTTATTTAACTTAGTTGTGTATACAACATCGATTACCGTTCTCGAACACATCTGCCGTTCGAAATTTGAATAATTACCAGTTTTTAAATACATACATATAATATAACTTGACAAAGTTACACTGCGTTTATCAATGGCGCTAGTGTCTTCGTCATAAAATTATTCAAGTTCACTTTTTAATACTTTAATTTAAGTTCCGTTTTTTTTCACCGTCATTTAAACATGGGCGGTGTGACATCGAACCGGCCATTACGGTCTTCGTGTCGTGTTATCTGTTACAATAACTGACAGTTCACCTAAATTACCTCTTAACATGTTATTAATTGATACTGTCGACTTTTTTGGATGCTTTTAAAGCAATTAAAAGGTTAATGTAAACAATATGACACTCGGGGGTATAATAAAGGATATTCTTAACTAAACATTTAATAACTAGCTTTTGCCCGCGGCTTCACATGCGTGGAATTTGGGAATCTACATCTTATTATTGAAAACATGCAAAAATGACCTGCTCTTTTATTAGGAACGTTTAATAGGTGTAGAGGAATCATGATAGATCTCCGAATGATACGACCCATAGGCCTGCCGTATATTGCATTCAGCCTAGCCATCCAGCTAAATGAAAGAAGATGAATCGACACAGGTTCGTAAAAATCGCCAACTGGTCAAATAATTCAGGTATAAATAAATATCGTAGATTAGGTTAGTAAGTTACTTATAAAAGTTTAAGACAATGAAACAATTAAAGCAAAGTGCAAACAGCTTTGCGTGGAGACCGCGACAGTCAACATCGTACCCTTTGGCGCATATTAAGCGGAGAACTGCTCGGCATCATAAAAAAAAAACATTGATGGGTTTCTCGCACATATTCCGAGAGGGATATAGTTGCTTAACCGGAGAAAGCTATGTAAGTATATTTTTATGAGGGGCTTCTCGCACTCATCCCAAGAGGGATATAGATGCTTAACCGGACAATTTGGCGAAGCATTATATAGCCACCAGCCTAACATCAATTTAAACCTACGTTTAATCTGAGCTAACCCTTAACATCACTTTTTGCCAACGAAACCATAGCGTGATCTAATTCGGCAGTAACGCCATCTAGTTAGGAAGAAAGTAATAAGCATTAAAATTTTATAAATTCAATCATTAAAAACGAAGTGAGCCAGTTTTATTTTTATTTTTTATATTAGCCGTGTGGTGTCGGCCATGTATACCACCACCCCATCTCATCCCGTGGGTGTCGTAAAAGGCGACTATGAAATTATACGAAGGATGGGCAGCGGTATCCTTCGAGTACATTTATAACCCATCTGCTGAGCGTGGCGATTATGGCAAAAACCCCCCAATGAGCAAACAACACAAACCTATACCGGTCATTGTTGCAATCTTTGGGGGAGGCTTTTGTTCAGCAGTGGACTTTTTCGGCTGAAATGATGATGATGATCCTTTATTTAAAAATAGCAATACAAATATTTTAACACGCTTTTTGGATTAGGGGACACAGCAGTTACGTAAATGAACAATAAGTCATTCAAAAGAACTTTTGGCACTGAAGCCATAATTTTTCACTAATAAATAGATAAAACACTCCTCTACAAACAAATACTTTCTTTAACTACGTCTGTTTTATAATGACAATTTGTGCGAGATACAAATGAAAACTTATTATGACTCGGTCCAAAGGAAAGAACTGCTAGTGACACCTGCTACTGCTTGTAATTGCCTAGAACCCGTGGCGCTGTGACGTATCATTTGCAGCCGTCTCATAACACAATAATATATTAAATCATTAATAAAATATCAACTACAATACAGATACAATGTTTAATATAGAAAGTGCTTTTCAAGAGAAAAAAATTAATGCAAAACATAATCCAAAACCTAAGAGTTAGGGTGTCTTCAATCCCGAGAACAAAACAATCACAACCCGCGTGTTAGTTTAGCAGGCTACGTAACGAATTTAAAAAGGCTACGAAAGAAGCGTTCTTATTCTTAAAATATGTCGTTTAGCTCTCTTGAGATATAGCGTGATGGTTTTTTTTAAAATAAATATTATTATGTACTGATAACGATGGTAACCGTGTGGTGCCGGCTCAGAATACCACCACCCTATCTCCTCCCGTGGGTGTCGTAAAAGTCGACTAAGGGATTAGCCGAAGGGTGGGCAGCAGCGTCCTTCGAGTACATTAAGAACTCAACTGCGATCGCCAACCCGTCTGCCAAGCGTGGCGATTATGGGAAATCCCCCCAATGAGCACACAACACATCCATATCGATCGTTATGGTGATCTTTGGGGGAGGACTGTGTCCAGCAGTGGACTTCATTCGGCCGAAATGATGATGACGATGAACGATGGTACGTGTTACTTGTTTTTTTTTTGTTTTTTTAAGAAATTCATTGTAAAACAAAACTTGGTAGACTTATTGTTATAATACTCCCCTTCGTGTATAAAAGCGTGTGTATATGTATTTTACAACTTGACTCGGACTGTAACGGACATTTTTGCCAAATTTCTAATTCTAGTATGTAGTTTTAGTATTCTCATCAAACATAGAAACTGACAAAAATTCAAAATTGCGGTTTTGGCATCAGTCTCGTTCCAGGAGTACGTGGCAGTGGTTTTAAAAAAAACATGTAATATACAGTCCTTAGGTATCTCTCTACCATTTTAATATACTATAGATTATGCTTTGCTGTCTACTGTAAAGCTAGAACTTAGTTCGTATATATTATTATAAATGTAAAGTGCATGAAATAGAAGATTAACTGGGTATTGTAATAGCTGTCATACTCCTTGATGTGGAGTACTGACCATTAAGAAAAGAAGCAAACTTTTTGAATCTTAAAGACTGTATTAACAATACTCGTATATAGAGATCCGCTGTGGATCCGCTGATACAGAAAGATTGTCGGGTGGATTTGTATTTTTATCTTGGAAGATAATAAATTATTTAAAAAAAGCAGCAATTCAATAGGATATTTAAGTATCGATGCCGATACCGTATCTATCTCTGGGTACACCCCAGTCGTCCACAATACCTATTTTCCTCCTCGTACCAGCTATTTATACGTCCACTGCTGAACATAGGCCTCCCCCAAAGATTTCCACAATGGTTTCGTTATTTATACCCCCGTATTTGCCAGTACTCACCACGTTTGGCAGGCGGGTTGGTAAGCGCAGTATGGCTACTGTTCCAGAAAAGGGATGCTGCTGCCCATCCCTCTGCTTTAGTTTCCCTTAGTCGCCTTTTACGACATCTACGGGAGGAGATGGAGTGGTGCTATATCCTTTATAGGCGATAGAATTAAAACACGGACTTTTGTTGTAGCTGAGTGTAGCCGAAGGATGTGTCGCGAGGTAACCGTTGGTATGGCACGACTGATTGGCGGGCGCGTGTGACTCGGTAATTAACTAAGATTTCTTACGTGAATATAAGTCCTTCGGCCACGCTCGTATTTATTATAAGAAATAGGTATGCGGACAAATGTAATATGTTCAGACACTGAATATGAATACCATTAATAGTTGTCTTATAAACTAAAAAGGTAAGTAAAACATAACATAATAATATGTGTAGTGCGTCGTCTACATCCTTAATCCGACACCACACGGACGACATTACCTATTTATACAGTACCTATTTATTGAGCTTTTAATGATTATGTCATCATCATCATATCAGCCAAAGTACGCCACTGCTGAACAAAGGCTTCCCCCATAGATTTCCATAACGAGCGGTCACATGCCGCCCGCATCCAACGACTCCCATTATTATTTATTATGATTATTTACTCTACTGTATTTATTTAACATTGATTTTCATTAAATTCAGTCTTAAACCGTGCTGGGGAAAACATAAATAAATCGAACTATTTCAAATTATATCTCATCGAAATAATTCTCATTAGCAAATGAAAATCAAAGAAACAGCTGCACAGTGCTCATAACAAAAACTCGGTGCCTCAAACATGGCGGGCGCACGTTCCAATTCAATTTCGATAATTAAGTGACAGTTGATAAAAACAACATCGAAAATCCCCGGCGAGCGGCAGCGACAATCGGAGCGTGGCAACACTTGCAAGCAGGCGCGATCGCGCGATAAAACCCACCATTTTTAATTAAATTGAGATTCCTCAACGCACTAACTTGATCTAATAAACCGATAGATGGCGTTGTGCACCAACACTCCCAAAGAAAAATCTACTCTTGAACTGATGCGTCCAAAGTTCATTTTCGCTTCTCCGTAAAAAAAAACGTGTGACACAATTAAAAAGCCCATGTGATTTTTTGAAATTATGTCATACATCTTTAATTATAAGGTTCATTTTAATGTGAATGACAGCATAGCGTGCCGTTTCCGGGGATGCATGACGGTAATTAGAGGATTGTCGTGATAAACCAATGTAATCTCTATTACTTAACGATAAAATCCAAATTGCTTTATGATAATGGCGACGGTTCGTGACACCGCGCCGTTTACGCGATAAAACAGAATGTTTTGTAACTTTTTTACGACGGGTAATAATCGAATTAATATCGCGAATCGCTTAATTAAATTGATATATCCGAGAATGGTCAGTTAATGATGATCATTGATATTAATTATTATTGATTATTGATTAAAATGTACGGCATTATTGAAGTAAAAATAATCGGAAATGGAAATAATTAATTGTTTGTTTAATTAATTGGATCATGACACGAGCAGATAACGTAATTTGTGTATTAATGAGCTAATGAAACGTAAAATTTATTATAGTAACTGTATCGATTTATTGTCTACTTTTTATTTTAGTTTTCCGTCTAGTAGTCGGTGAATAATACGCCACTGCCTATCTTAAAAGGATACCGTCCGATATCCTTTGAGATGGTGAGCCTCATTGCTGGATCACCGCCCTGGAATCTGAGCTCTCACGTCGCTATCGATGGAGTCGGGCCGTTTTGGTCTCGTCCAGGTTGCCTCAATTTTGTTATATTTTTTTACTTTATGTTATTTGTAATTTTCTGTGCTAGCCCAAAATTAATCAATTTTCTTTCTTTCTCATATGTACTAATCTAGCTGTTGCTAGATAAGACTGAGTGCGCTCCACTCAATTTCGAGTTTTAGAGAAACTGTCTCAAATTCGAGTTTTAGAAAAACTGTTTTGCTACGCATTTCGATGTTGTTGCCTTTAAAAGTTAGATTTTTTGCAACTTCAGGTACTTTGGTTTAGAATAATAATGCCCTCTGGGGCAGTCGTTAACTACCATAGCGCAAACGCAATTCCAGGTAGTTAAATTTTAAATACTACTTGAGATCCATTGATGAAGACTTTACTATGTTAAACATTCTATTTAACACTATCAGTAGCAAATTATATAGATAAATAAAAGATAACGCTAAACTATGTATATTCAGATAAACAAAAGGTATTTTCTATAAATGTTATTTATTTATTTACATAAAAAATAAGGAAATTATAGTCAGTGAAATATATTATGCTGAAAATTAAGGCATTATATAGTGGAGATCGCTAATAAATGATAAGAAAAAGAAAGGGCATAGAATCGAGCCCTGTGGTACACCTTTTAATCGAATATCACAAAAGTGCAGTGACCTTATTGAGTTATTATTTGTCTCTTAATGCGGTAGGACAATACAAGACCTAGATATCTCGTATTCCATAGTAGTTTATGGGTAAGCTTAGTATAATCAACTTAGTCAAAAGCCTTGGAAAGATCACAAAAGATACGAATACAATTCTGCCAGCCTTTACAAATTTCTAAAATACGAACTAACTTCACTCCTGCGGTATCCTTGACCAAACTATAGAACTTCCTACTAATAATATAAGTCAGGTTATTCCGTGTGGTGTCCGGAATAAGAATATAGCACCACAACATCTCCTCTCGTGGATGTCGTAAAAGGCGACTAAGGGAATCTAACCAGAGGCATAGGCAGCAGCGTCCCTTCTGTGAAGCGGTAGCCATACTGCGCTCACCAACCCGCTTGCCAAGCATGGTGAGTATTGGCAAATACCCCCCAAAATGATGACACAGTTGTTGAATCTATGGGGGAGGCCTTTGTTCAGCAGTGGACGTATAAATGGCCGATATGATGATGATTGGACAGGCTAGAAGCCTGATATTCACCACTAAGTATACCAATAACTAAAATTAGATATAACATCATGTCATCATTTCGGCCGAATGAAATCCACTGCTGGACACAGGCCTCCCCCAAAGATCACCACAACGACCGATATGGTGTGTTGTTTGCGCATTGGAGGGTCTTGCCATAATCGCCACGCTTGGCAGACGGGTTGGCGATCGCAGTTGAGTTGTTAATGTACTCGAATGACGCTGCTGCCCATCCTCCGGTTAATCCCTTAGTCGACTTTTACGACACCCACGGGATGAAATGGGGTGGTGGCATTCTGAGCCGGCACCACACGTAACTGTACTGTAACATCATGTAACTGTAGTTAATTCCTAATACTCTCGTCGTGGCTTCCAACGGACAAAAGGTTACCACTCCCCACCTAAAAAAATCTAGCTGACAAAAAAGGTGTAGAAATCCCGCATGCCCCTTCACCCTTTCCCGGGGCGAAGGAAGTTCATGATGAATTTCCTTCTGGAGACGAATAAAAGCCCGTAGGCATCCACAGCTGCAGTGAGCCTCCTATTAGACATCTGTTTCTTGATTAGTAATGACTGTTCATCTTTTATGCACATACACATCAGCCCGTTGACGTCCACTGCTAAGCGAGGGGCTCCATCCTCCGTGGTAATTGCCATAGTTACGCGTGGCAGGCGGATTGGTGACATCAGTATGACATCATTAGCACACGGAAGAATGCTCCTGCCCTTCTCATTGATATCAACCCTTTAGTCGTCTTTTAAGACACATGTTCTTGAGTGGAGACTGCGCACCTGGAAACACAGCGTAGGACGACCTGCAACGAGATGGACAGACGACCTGGTGAAGGTCGCTGGGAGTCCTTGGATGGTAGCGGCATGTAACACCTCGTTGTGGAAATCTAAAGGGGACGCCTTTGTTCAGCAGTGGACGTCCTGTGGCTAATATGATGAAGACACATGGGTTGTCCATTCTTTGGCAGGACCCAAACGGAACTTTTAGGCGCTATAAACAATTAATTAATTTATAATTGATGCACGGTTGACGCAGCGGGTAAGCAGTTGGCTTTCTGCGCTACATGTCGTGGGTTCGATCCCGGCGCGAAATGAATGTGTATGATCTACAGATAGTTCATGGTCTGAGTGTTTGTGCATGTGCTAATTGTCTATATCTATATCTATCGCCAATTGTACTGTTATGATGCTTTATAACTTTGTATTTATTTTGGTGTACAATAAAGTATACTCTTCTCTACTCTACTCTACTCTACTCTACTTCGGGAAATATGAAACAAAATTAAAATTACTTAAAATAAAATCCCACGTCGAAATTGCAATACGAAAATACACCGTCTTTCACACTTTCCGAAACCAAAGGATGTAGCCGGCGCTAAAAATAAACTCGTGCAAAACCGACTGCGCATCCTGACCGGAAGCGTGCCTCCCACACCGGAAGTGGTGAAACTGGGAAATTGCGTGTTAGCGACGGCGCCGCGTGCCAGCGTTTAGCTACCCTACTTACTGGCATTCCGATTGCCAGATAACATGGCACGCGACACTGATCTAAATGTAATTTAATTATTTTCCTTGTTTATGCTGGGTTTTTAATTAAGGGGATTGTTGGATGTTCTTTTTTTACTGACTACATAAATTGGGAGTTTCTCAATTCGACTGCATGTTCTGCTTTGTTTCCTTTTGTCTCCGGAATTTATGAACCGATTTAAAGAACTCTATTTCTCATTGCGATGAGGATATCTACAGATTGATCCATATAAATGTGACCACGATAGGCTGAAGCCCGTCCGAGAACAATGGAAAATCTCTTCCCATGTCTATAGGAAATGGTTATTTCCAATAGATTTCCTGGGTGCGGGACGTATAGAAAATGTAATGACAACTTCAATCCAGTGCAGTGCTAACACCTAGGTTCCAATAATAATTGAGAGGTGCACCAAGTGATACAATACCTTAGTATTCTGCTACCTTAGTATGGCTGAAAAGCGATACATCAATTCTATTGATTACGGAGCAAGTCCGTATGGTGTCCGGATTAAGAATATAGCACCACTCTATCTCCTATCGATGGATGTCGTAAAAGGCGACTAAGGAACTCAAAACCAGAGGGATGGGCAGCAGCGTCCCTTCTGTGAAACAGCGGCCATACTGCGCTCACCAACCCGCCTGCCAAGCGTGGTGAATACTGGCAAATTCCCCCCAAATTTATGACACAATTGTGAAATTCTATGTTCAGCAGTGGACGACTGTAGGCCGATATGACGGTGTAAGTAATTTATTTTCTCACCCCAATAATGAATAAAGTTGCAGCAAAATAAAATATTACTATTAGTTACTTTATTATTAAAATTTATTGCGGGAGACTGGTGCCTAAGCTGTGCAGTAGCCTGTGTTGGTGCTGGTGACCTGACCAGGCCTCCACCCCAGAAATCCAGTTTTACTCTTTCATAAACTGCGCCAAGCGATTTTTTTCCATTTTCTTCTACTTCGTGTATTTGATTCTATCAAGTTGTTTCCTCTTGTTAATGTTCTCTTGATGAATACTTTGATATAATTTTATCAGGAAGATTTAAATCTGTTTATAATCCAGTTATCATCTTGTACCCCATAAATGCGCACTTTTGCTGCAGATAACATATTGACATAACAATAAACTCGCTGTTCTAATACAATGTGCGCGGAACCCTGATTGTTTTTCTAAAACAAAAGTTGCCTAAGTTACTCCTTATAATATCAGCTATCTGCCATTGAATGTCCCTTCAAAATCATTACAGCCGTTTTGGAGATTAGCTGGAACAAACAGACCGACAGACAACATTTATTTTTATTTTTTATTATAAGTACCGTATATACTTTCATATTTATTTGTATATAGATTATACTGTGCAGTGAGGTGACTTCAACATAAATTTAAATCAGTAATATTTAAATAGGTAAAAATATACAACACACATATTTCATACTCGTTTTATTTTCTCGCCTTAACTCAGAATACCATAATATTACAATTACGAAGATCATTCAACTACTATCAGTAAATAACATTAATATTTTAGACTTAAGCAATGTTTAATTAGTTATTCATTTAGCTAGCAATAATACAGAATTACATTGAAGCAACATGGCAACACAGTTGGTCAAACAAACAAAATAATCAATTATAAATAATTGATTTCGTTGAAAAAATATTTAAAAAAATTATATTTTATTGAGGCTTAGAAATACTTCTAAACGTAACACAACTGTATTTATATATGTATATCTTAAAAAATATTTACAATTCTGAGCATTTTCTCTTTTCGTTTTTAATTTGTTTTTTTTTTACTAGATACGGATAAAGGTCACAATGTATTTCATTATATTTTTTAAACGCCAATTTACAAGTAATATTTATATTAAATGTCAAAGAATAAGCTAGCGAAATAGAAGCACTATACAAGGTTACGGCTCTAATAAAAATAGAAATCCAAACAACGTTGCCCTTTAAAAGTATTTAGTTAAAAAAGAATTTTCAAAAGTCTCGATGCAAGCCAAATAATTTAGAATTGTTATTTTATATCAATACACTTTTTTTCTTTCAACCAGCGACTAGACAAAGACTATAAAAATTCCAACAGAACAGAAAAAAATATTATTAAATTTAAAGCTTACAATTACAAAAACGAATACATACTCAGTTCTTTCATAGCTATTATTTACAAAACTTATCGCAAAATTAATAAATACATGAAGGATTTAAAACATTCTTATTTACATTAATATACAACACGCAATGACACAGATCTTTGTACGTAACATTAAATCGAATCGTTTAACTATTCATATTTATTTATCAACGACGTGTAGGTGCTACCATATCCGGGGGAGGGGGGGGGGGGGTAACCACTTTACAGTCACCCTCTCCGAAATGTGCCAATAGGCGTTGCACCAGTAGGCGGCTCTAGTGTGATCATACGAGGACCTGAAGCCCCCCTTAGGTGCCGAAGATGACCGCCCCAGTGGTTTTAGCCTGTAGGAGTGCCCTTTCCTTCCCCGGGGCGGAGGAAGTTCACGAACAATTTCCACTAGGCCCAATAAAAAATATAAAAAATGCTACCATGTACTCTTTATGCCAGATAGTTTAATTAATCACTAATAATGAACTTTTGCTAATCTGTATCCTCGGGTACAAATAATATACAGCAAAGAGTTCAGTATTAGCGCGGAAACTGAACACCAGTAGACATCAGATAGCAGGGCCCAAGTACTACGTACTACACATAGTTTGAAGGTAGCATTGTGTTTGACTGACAAATAATATAAACATAAGTGAAAATGAAGTGTGGGTACCAATGGTGCGAGACGGATAGTCTTCTTCTTCTCTTTGATTATGGCTTCTGTAGAGTATCTTCAACAATTTCGCCAATGTCAAGTGTAAAGGCAACGTTGTACGGTGTTTAGGTTAATTAATCTTTACGTATCCATAAAACATTTCTCAAAAAAAAATTCTCAAAAAAAATATCTTAAAATCGGTCACGTCGTACGGTTCAATTGTTTTTTTTTTTCTGGCCTTATTCCATTGAGTCTAGGCCCAATACGATTCTGCCAATGTCAACGTTGTAAGCTAATACACGCAAGACATTGGGCGGCTGCAAATTTATAAAGAGATTGTTAAGTGGTTGATCCGCCACCTAAAACCACACGATAAACAAACAGAATGTCACATAGGGAGAGACGTCACATTATACCATGGAGAAAGTATAACTACATTCAACTCTTAATAGTTTAAATGGAGGAAGATTAGTTAGCAGAACGGATTGTCTCATTTTGGAACACTGGATTGACTTACATGTCAAAACGAGATTATCATGATATGGGTCGACACTGTCACAGTGTCAGAACAATGCAGGACTGGAGACTTGTATTGTAGGAAATGTGCAGCCGCCGAGAGAATGCGTCTAAAATATCTATTTTGATATTGTAACGGCAAACTACAATGAACTAAAATAGTTTAATGCTAAATTTAATCGTCTCTGGATGTCAGTCGGTCAGTCTCTGGATGGGTGACCGCATAGTGGTATTTCAACTGAGCGTCTCCGTGCTTCGGAGGGCACGTTAAATCTTTTATATAAAATTAGCTGCCCGCCCCAGCTTTGCAGAGGAAGCTAAATGCAAACTCGGTTGTAGCGCCACCTGCTGGTTCCAATTGTGAATCTAAGCCACCGAAGATACAGATACAGAGTTCAGTGATATACACACGTACAGAAGAATGATATATACCTATATAAGATAAAACGATCCAACTGATAGGTGTCAGGAGGACATTCTTTCGGTGGCCCCACAGTTAGTGTAGTTTTTTGGAGTGAAAACTTCTTTTAGCGCGGTACGCATATTTTTAGATGAGATCTCTGGTCTCGCGACACCGTGACGAGACGCAGCTATAGTGTGTGCATATATGCATGTACATATATCATCATTGCTGATATCACTGTTCTTCACCTCGTAGGTAAATATTTATTTTTAATTTAATAAAATTACTTGATTAATACCTATAATAAAAAATAAAATAATAACAAAGTGAAAACTTATTTTGGCGCGTTATAAATTTTCACTTCTGTCGGCACTCCTGGAATACAACCCGTACTTTTTTTTGTTGTTTACTAACGTGGGCTAAGTAATCTAACTAACACATATGGACCTGTGTCTGATTTAAAAAAAAAAACTAAATAATAAACAACAGTTTGTCAAACAAAGAATCGATTTTTCGCGTATGGTGTCTAGTTGGTAGTACCTACTACGTCGTTGCTATTTATCTAGTACGTAAATAAAATGCTTGGGGCGTGTTCAGATAAGATTAGAAATCAAGGCAACGAAGGTATGGTACTAAAATCCCTCAGCATTGCTACGAGGTCTAATTCAACAAGTTAGCATCGTGCCGTGCACTGCGGTTCCAATCCCGGACGATATACGGCGGTGGATTATCAAACATATATTGGAGTTTAAAAGTTAAATTTAGTTGCAGTAAAAAGTAATTTAAGCGTGAATATAATAGAGTTATTAAGTTATAATGGTAATAAAACAATGAGAACAAGAGAAAGAACATATTAATCGTAGTAATTCGTTCGAAATAGATATATAAAACAGCTTATCAGCCGCCTTTCCAGTGTTTATGCTGTGAAAATTATACAGCACAACAGCTTCAGCTCTCGATTTATAAATAACTACATCCTTGTTCCATACTGGCTATTACTTAGTGTAACTGACACCTGATCCTTGACACAAAGTTAATAACATAATAGTGGTGTATGAATAGAGCTTCCGGTACTACCTGAGTAGCTTCGTTATCAACCTTGCTGACTAGCTAATCTTTTCATCACGGCACGAGCTATTGCCATTTTAACAGCACAAAACTCAGCTCGGCTAAGCTGCAGCTCATGCACAAGAGAAGCTACCATACTCCTCTTCTAAGTCCCTCTGAATACGCCCAAATACTCTTAAATCAACCTACATATAAGTTACATTTGAACGATTTGGCAATTACACTCACAATATGACTAGACCCGCACTGACTTCACATTCAGAATTGTCCATTTTCCGAGCGTGCGGGCTCAAGCTGACACTACACGAGACTGGACAGTGGAGCCCTGGAGGTCACAGGAGACGCTGGAAGTGGCTGGAGCTGTTGAGGAGCTTGCGTAGGGAAGTACACTCCTCCTACTCCTTCGGTAAACTGAGGGTGCATTGGCATAGGCGTGTGAGGCATCGACGTTGGCCGGGACTCGTGGTACAAAATTGGCACTCTGACCAGACGCTGAGCCGCGTGCGCCATGTTGGCAGCTTCTAATTCCGCAGCCAATTGTCTCTTCCACTTGTTTCGTCTGTTCTGGAACCAGATCTTCACCTGCGTCTCCGTTAAGTGCAAGGATGCAGCTAAACCGGCGCGTTCGGAACTGCTCAAGTACCGTTTCATGTCGAATGTTTGTTCGAGCTGAAACACCTGGGATCTGGAGAACACCGTTCTGGTTTTCTTCTTTCTTTTGCCTAGATTCGCATTTGGGTCTCGTTTTTCGTCTTTGTCGAAGTCGTCGCTTTCGTCGACGTCGGGGTCCGAGTCTTGAACGTCGGGTTGCTGAGGGTAGAGAGCTGGATGTAGGCGAGGGGAACGGGGTGAAGAGCGGGATGGGGAGGGGGGTGTAGGTGCTCGCGTCGGGCTGCGAATGCGAGGGGACCCTCCTGCTGAACCATCCTCATTGGTTGTCGAGTCTTCTGTAACAAGGATGCGAGTGTTAGTATAGTTAAATGGAAGGTAAATATTATTATTTATTTATTCTTTTGAATTAACTCTGTCAGATGGATGAGCTTAGTCCGTAGTAAAACATGTTTGGAATAGTAAGCATTTCCTTTGCATTAAACTGTTGAATAAACAAATATTTATTTAGTTTGTTTTAGAAAAGAAAAGATGAAGAAACATTTAATTTAGTTTAGTCTCATTCCCTGTACATATTGGTTAACTAAAAAATCCGTCAAATTGCTCAATCAAAGGCGTTGTACGATTAGTATTTGGATTAAATCGACTAACAGTAATTGGATATGTCTCTACTCTATTTAGACACAGGCGATTCTGGCCGCAAGGAAACCTTACTGTGATAATCCACACTGATTTGCTTTAAGCTCTATTGACTTTACATAGAATGTTGGCTAAGCACTAAAAGTATACGGTTGTGTAAGTACGATCGTAAACTCATTTGATTTTAATCTTTTAAATTTTCTAACGATATTCTATACTGCACTGCATCGACATGGGAAATGTTCAAGCTGATAATAGATATTGTGTATAAATCAGCGTATACAAAAAAATACGAGTGGATATAACCGCCGCGGCTGAAGTTAAACTTTTTATATTCTACTTAGTTTTAGTATAATACTATAATATTTCTTACGACACCCACGGGAAGAGATGGCTGGTGATATTCTCAGCCAGCACCACCCAGCAATCGTACGGGTGTCGTAAAAGTCGACTATGGGATTAGCCGGAGGATGGGCAGCAGCGTCCTTCGTGTACATTAACAACTCAACTGCGTTCGCCAACCCGTCTGCCAAGCGTGGCGATTATGGCAAAACCCCCAATGAGCCAAAACATACTCATATCGGTCGTTGTAGTGATCTTTGTGGGAGGCCTTTGTCCAGCGGTGGACTTCATTCGGCCGAAATGATAATGAATGTTGAAAATAATATTTATTTTTATTAATATTTATATTAAAATATATTTTTTTTACTTCAAATACGTGTAAAAATTACAGGCACTCGTATTCTTTTGCATGCAGTAGCCATTGACGCTGGGTAGTCGTTATAAATTGGAAAAATATAATTGTCATATAAAACAGGTCAATCAATGGTATTGATGATTTCAATTCATCATCATATCGGCCATTTATACGTCCACTGCTGAAAAAAGGCCGCTCCATAGATTCCACAACTGTGTCATCATTTTGGGGGGTATCTGCGAATACTCACCACAATACTCACCACGCTTGGCAGGCGGGTTGGTGAGCGCAGTATGGCTACCGCTTTACAGAAGGGTCGCTGCTGCTGATCCTTCTGGTTTAGATTCCCTTAGTTGCCTTTTACGACATCCACGGGAGGAGATGGAGTGGTGGTATATTCTTAATTCGGACACCACACGGATTTCAATTACCGAAGCAATTTTGAGCTTATACTTCCATCGGTCACCATAGAAGCAAGTAACGTAGCCGATGTCACACATACAGAAAAAGAAAAAAATTGTATCTGAAAATGGAATACCTCTATTTTGTCGTGTTATGGTTATAGCAGCAACAGAAAGTGCATTAAGTATAATTTCGAGAAAAATGCTGTGATTTTTATTTGTTGAAGTGAAACTTCTTTCGGGTTGGTGTGAATTGGATTTTAGGAAACGAAAACGTGTAACGAAAGACAGGCAACTATAAATGTATTTATAGTGTTTAGGCTGTGCGAGAATGAGATAAAATATTTCTATATAGTTTCCCTATTCCCTATTGCCGATCAATCCTCCATAGTGTATTCATCTCATTCTCTTACAAATTAACCAAAATACAAAGTTTCACTTCTACCGCTGTGAACTCACACTCAACAATTTTTTATCATTTAAGACACTTATGTAGTGATACCGATAGTTTATCACAATAGTATATACAATCTGTCATACTCAATATTTTGCTATAAATGAAAAAACTGAAAAACTGAAAAAAAAAAAAACAAAACCGTCAACTATTTACAAAAGCTATTTTGTTAATATTACCCACCTTCTCTATAAAATATAGAATAAAATTGGTGATAATAATAAAAAATATAAATGTACCGATGTGCAGAATCCGAATTTGTTCGTTCATTACTCATTTTCTCCTAAAATTTAATTACCTACTGTACTTATAGTTTGCAGGCAGTACTGTAAGCTTCACTATTGTATGAATCATAATATTCGAATTAAAAGTAGAATATAATGTTCCTTTTGATATACATCGAAGTTCGCTTTAAACAGAGTTCAAATTCATGTCCCATTAGACATTTATAAGTTTAAGCGATGATAAAACCAGTATAATGAATATCTCTGTGCTATATATATGGACGTTGATTTGAAAGCTCCTGTTATTTGGTAGCACAACAATATACACCACTGTAATCTGAGCTCTCGTTTCTTAATTTGAAGTCTACTAGTGGGGCCTTGGTAACTGGTCAAGCATGTGTGATTTGCATTGATTTTAGAAGCCGTGCGAGTAATCCTGTGTTGCTCTCTTGCTGTTTACACAAACGCTTACGAGTTAAGTAGTTTACAAGTTTACGAGTAGCCGGGATATTATGCAATACTTAGCTGTGGAATTGTTACAATGAACTCCAAGTAAATTCATAATTTTATGGTTAACGGAATTATCTCTGAAAAATCATAAAAGGAAGAAAAGGGAGAATTTTTTATTTAAGTTTAAGTTGTTTTTTCTACGTAGAGCAATTTCATACAGTAGAACCATGATTCTTGACAGCACATTCCGCATAATCTACGATTTCCATTAAGGGTTGAACCTTTACAAGACTATATAGTACGCCGTAGTTTAAAAATATTAATCATTGTTCAACAAAGAAACAACATTAGGGAAATATGCATTTATACTTTTGCAGCTTTCATTCACGCGATGTTCATTTAAAAACATCTTTTGATATTTCGCACCCCCCACACCTGTACCGCAGTCAATAATCACAAAAATTAAAAAAACCCACGCACAAAAACCGAGCAATCAAACAAAACAACGTTCCGTATAAACCGCATTCGAAAATTAAAACGTCCGCGCGCGACATCACTCTAACACAGCAACGACACCGCATTTGGCGCGAACTGATTTGAATAGGGAATGTTACGGGTAGAAGTGAGACGGATACATGTTTCTAGTTTCGTCGGTAAATCGCGCAGTGATGGCAGAAAAGCATTGTTCGGTCGGTTTGGACCGCGTGAAATGGCGCCGCTTTTGTTTCGTCAGTGAGATGGGTTTTGGAAAATTAAAGCTGGGACGAGTGGGGTTGGAGTGCATGTTATGGTGATTGCTTGTTTAGAGGTAACGTGTGTCTAGCTTTGACGGCTTTATGTCGGTTTTTGATGTTAGTAGCATAAGTAGTGACTTTGTGGTAACTAAGTAAGTAGTTACCACGTAGTCAGAACTAGTTGCTGGTATCTTTGAATATTGCAATGTGACGGCTCTATTGGCACAGTGGCTAAGCGATTACCTTACTGCGCTACATATTGCGGGTTCGATTGCTGCATGAATAACGAACAAATATTCGTATGATCTACTTTTGGTTTTGGTCTTTAAACTGTACCACGATACAGGAGACATCAGAGCGAAGACGACTTATTTTTTTTTTACTACATTCTACAATTAGGTCACTGTTTTCATTTTCATTTGGTTGATGCAATTTAAGGCATGAAAATTTGTATTAGTACTAAAAGAAAATTACTGTGTTAAAGATAGCAATCCTTGCCGTTTCTGTAAAAATTGCCAATCCATTTCTGGATGATGTGTACTTGTTTACATCAGCCGTACTTAGTATCAGTTCTAACTTATTATTCAACCCAATTCGGCCTATAATAATTAGCGAAGACATTATTTTACTTCTCATTACTGGACACTGCAATTAATCGACGTTCCATTTTCAAATCACAATAACAAAACCCTCTACTCGACTAACAGTTTGTCAAAACGCATTACTAATCCCTTTCAACCTGACACCGAAATCACGTTGGTAACTCGATACATCGCACAGAATCGATTAGGTGCGGACGCCCCACTAGTGCGCTAATCTGTTACGGTGGCTCGCTGACATCATTTTATTATCTGTGCTCGGGTAATGGACAATAATGGTAATGTTATTTGGAATTACGCGGGAAAATAATGAAGATAGCTTTTACGTGTTTTAGGGTTGCAATCAAATATATTTTGTGGTGGTATAGAAAAGTCCTAACTTATTATTGAGTATACACGAGTGATCCTACAAGGGTTCCGGCCGTTTTTCCTTCAGACGTTCATCAGGTGCCCAGAGGAAATTCTTCGTGAACTTCCTTCGCCCCGGGGAAGGGCGAAGGGGTATGCCGAAAACCACTGGAGCGGTCATCTTCGGCACCTAAGGGAGGCTCCAGGTCCTCGTATGATCACCCTAGAGCCACCCACTGGTGCCACGCCTATAGGCACATCTCATAGAGGGTGACTGTAAAGCGGTCACCCCCGGGGGGGATTGTAAAGGATCCCCCAAAGAGTCCCGTAGTAGATATCCTATCCTCCTATTTGAGTGACACTATCGTCATGGTAATTTGTTAAATCCTTTGATGACTATCAAACGACTTCGTTAGCTAAGATAAACTCTAATATTAGGCCCAATATATCAGGTTTTTTGTAGGCCTATGTTCTACACTAGGATTTCTCCTGTATCGTGGGTATAGTTTACAGACATACATCTCACATACACAAACACCTGGACCCGAACAACTATGTGTAGATCATACAAATATTTTACCTAGTATTATACATCTGCCTCGTTGTACTAGTGTCAAGTCTACTGAGAGTGAAGTCTGAGGTTCGATTCCTATGTCAGACTAAGTACTATTGAATTCATTTATTAGGAAAATTTCTTAAAAGCCCGTGGTATTGTGAACGATAAATGGCAAAATACTTACCCCTTATTTACATGACTTAATTATAGATAAAATGTAAGTTTACCAACAGTACACCTGTGTACCGGGGATGCAAGTATGGTGGTATATATGTCGTATAAAATACATGAACACTACAATATATGAACACATTTTTTACGGCACGATTGGCGCATTGGGTTAGCGATTGGCTTTTCGCTATCTGAGCGTGTGTCGCGGGTTCGATCAATGATAAAAATATTTGTATAATCTACAGATAGTTGTTCTGTTGTGTCTGGCTGTTTTTGCATGTGAGATTGATATTTGTAAACTGTATCATGACACAGGAGAAATACTCATTTTTATTTTTTTATTGATCCGGTGGAAATACATCATGTACTTCCTCCGCCCTGGGAAAGGGCGGAGAGGTATGGCCGGCCTCCTACCGGCTGAAACCACCGGTGTGGTCATCTTTGGCACCGCAGGGAGGCTCCGGGAATTCGAATAATCTCCATTTGGAGTCACCCACTAGTGGCGGTCACGCCCTCTAGTGGAGGGCAGGCCGTAAAAAGGCCAAGCACTTCTCGGGGAGGATTGTAAAGGATCCCAAGCCTCGCTATGCGCTGTGCTACGCACGCGGCGGCAGACGTGACCACGTATGCGCCACCGCCTTACCGGGGTTGCACTGTATTCCTCAATCCTGTGTTAATCAATATACTCACTCTGCCGTCACTTTATATCTTCGTGAATATAATGTACGTGCGTAAAAATCTTGATACATTTAAATGTAATGAAAAGCGACTATCATGACAAACATACTAGAAACAGACACAAAATAGTGGTACCTTTATATAGATTAACCAAGACAAATAAGTATTTCTTAGGGAATTGTGTCAGATTCTATAATAAGTTACCAAAACGAATTACAGATCTTACTGATGGGTAGTTTAAAACGCACATTAAAGCAATTCTCATAAAAAAAGCCTATTATAAAATCAAAGACTATGTTGACGATAGGGACGAGTGGCGTTAATTTTTTATCTATTATCTGCACATGCGGCTTCCCTGGAAACGGAATTTTATCTGCATTGTTTTTATTGTATAGCTGCAATTATTTTTATATATTATTGTTTAACAGTTGTTTTAAATAATTTGTAAAACAAAGTATTAAAAAAAAGATAAAGAAGACCTAGCCCTGAGTTTCTTTTGGCATTTCTTTTCAGAGGTTGTCATGTAGTGAAATTGCCCTCCGTTGTTTCAATATGACGTGTAAAAGTGTCTGTTAGGACCTAATTACTGCCCTCTCCGAGATGTGCCTATAGGCGTGGCACCAGTGGGCGGCTCTAGTGTGATCATACGAGGACCTGGAGCCTCCCTTAGGTGCCGAAGATGACCGCTCCAGTGGTTTTAGCCGGTAGGAGACCGGCATACCCCTTCGCCCTTCCCCGGGGTGAAGGAATTTCATGAAGAATTTCCACTGGGCACGAATAAAAAAAAAATAAAGACCTAATTACTGAATAAATGATTGAATTGAATTTGAATTCCCACAAAAAAAAACAAAATGTCTTATACCTCTAGGTGGAGTGGTTCTATCCTGCGGGCGCTGCCAGTACCAAGGTGCTGGAACCAGTCCTCCGTACCGACCCGCTAGCGCGCTCCACTGAGATATCAGGCCCAACCTATAACAAAAGAGTAAAGTTTAAATATACGGTTATCTTATCACTTTCAGTCAAATCTACTAAATTACAGAGCTTCCCTTGACACAGCGGAAGGACTAGCACCTACCCATCTCATCCTGTGGATGTCGTAAAAGGCGAAAAAGGGATTAGCCGTAGGATGGGCAGCAGCATCCTTGGAATACATTAACAACTCGACTGCGATCGTAACTCGTCTGCCAAGTGTGGCGATTATGGCAAAACCCCCAATGAGCTCACAACACATCCATATCGGTGGTTGTGGTGATCTTTTGGGGAGGCCTGTGTCCAGCAGTGGACTCCATTCGGCCGAAATGATGAATCCGTTTAAAAGTGTTTTATTCATTGAAAACCTAGGCAAATTTTATTTCTGTTCTGAAATTACTTGGTGCTAGCTACGCCCCACTGTTTCACCCGCTATCCCACAGGAACTATACATTTTGCTGTCACACTTCATCCCATAAACTATCTGATCGATCCATTGCTCCGTCGCTGCCGTGAAGGAAGGACAAACCGACAAACATACTTTCGCTTTGGCCCACACTAGGATTTCTCCTGTGTCCTGGCTGCGTGTTACAGACACAAATTCCACACACAATACACTCAGACCCGGAACAACTGCCTGCAGATCATACAAATATTTTTTCCGTGCGGGAATCTAACCCACGACCAGGAGTGCAGTAGCCGAATGTATGAGCCACTGCACCAACCGTGCCGTCATTTTTGCGGGCTGATGTGTTGCGGTATATCAACCGAAAGACGTCCAGTGCTGAATATGGTCCTCCCAGTGTTCATTACAATCAGTGATCATTGCCATAAGCATCACTTGGCAGGCGGATCGGTGATCCTGATCACAGTATGTTGTTAATAGGATACGGGATGCTGCTGCCCATCCTGTTGATGTCAACCTTAAGTAGCTTTTTACGACACCCATGGGCTGTGAGGTTTGGTCTATTATATAATAATCATAATATATAGGGTTCAAAATAAGTTTACTAGCTATATTTAGACAATACGGGGTTTATCCATATTATCCCCTGATGTATCCTACTTTATTTGTTTTGGGTATGGTATGCCGCTCAGAATGCTACCACCCCATTTCATCCCGTGGGTGTCGTAAAAGTCGACTAAGGGATTAGCCGGAGGATGGGCAGCAGCGTCCTTCGAGTACATTAATAACTCAACTGCGATCGCCAACCCGCCTGCCAAGCGTGGCGATTATGGCAAAACCCCCCAATGAGCCCACAATACACCCATATCGGTCGTTGTAGTGATCTTTGGGGGAGGCCTATGTCCAGCAGTGGACTACATTCGGCTTAAGTGATGATGGTCGGATATTATGAGCTTAGGGTCAGGAGTTAACTCACACTCGTTACCTATATCTTTAAAATAATTAGAGGTACACAACGCGGACATATTGGAAAGGTTGGGTCTATTCGTCCGAGACCGATATGTGCGTCGTCGGAGTCGGCCGCGGCTACTAGGAGAACTTGTTGCAGGAGGCGCCGCTGACGCGCGCGCTCCGCACTCTAAACCCCATAGACAGCGATGTAGACATATTAATTTGTGCTCTGAGTGAATTCACAAGGATAGCAGTCTGAAAAATCTGCTATAGTATTTAGTTATAAAATGTTATGTTATAGTTTATAATTACATTAAGTATAAGTACTGATAATATTACTAATGTTACAATATCGCATTGGGTTTAGCCTCTAAGGAAATTAAAAAATTAAAAAAAGATGTTGGAAAGCACACGGAACAAACAGCATAACCATTTCAGCCGAAAAACATCCAGTGCTGGACAGACGCCTCTCCCAAAGATTGCCACAACGATCGGCATGGGTTTGTGTTGTGTGCTCATTGGGGGGTTTTGCCATAATCGCCACGCTTGACAGGTGGGTTGGCGATCGCAGTTGAGTTATAAATGTACTTAATGGACGCTGCTGCCCATCCTCCCGCTAATCCCATAGGATGCACATGACATGACATGACACCCACGGAATGAGATGGGATGGTGGTATTCTTAGCCAGCTATAACTGTGGTACAATCGCCGCCGGCTAACTGATTTATTTTGAAAGTAAAAATAGTACGAGCTCTACTAGACTGCTCTAATTTGCACACCATATGTAATGGTAGAATGTAAACGGGCCAATTTAATTTAAGATCATACTTTGTACCTTCATTTTAGCAAATAAATGAATTTGAATTTGAATTTGAATTAATTGCTTCACTTTGTTCGGCGATTGCCACCGCGCAACAATTCCTTGTTTAAGTGCATCTAAAGTGGTGAATAAGAGATTATATTAACCACAACTTCGTACAAAACCAAACCGTGATAAGTACCTATTAATCTCGGTTTAATATGGTTTGAAAATATTAATGAAAAAATGTTTTTTTTACTTGACCCGCAAATCGAATGTCAGATACTTCAATCAAGCGCAATTGGTACTAGCTGTATGAGGTCAAAAAAGGCTTCTATCCCAGCATAAGCTGCAGCAATACATCGTCGCAGCGCAGATTTTGAACAACCCGTTAAGTTAGGGCACGTACAGTAACGCCGCGCCAGGAAAAAGTATTAAAAACCACAAAGAAAATATTTGGAAATAACAGAAATATTAACAAATGTTGACCGTGACCGCCAATACAAATCAAACATTGAAACAACATTTTTTACGCAAATTGGTTGTTTACTACGTAGCTTGTACACCAGTCAAAAATTTTAGTATAGCTTATGAAAGAAAGAAAGAAAAGCGATTTATTACAACAACAAATCGCCCATCGGTACATTCATATTAATTAGACTAAAATCTACACTAAAATTGCAATCAAAAACCACATAACAGAAAGATTGATGCAGTGGCACGGTTGGTGCAGTGGCTGATACAGTTGGCTGCTGCGCTCCGGGTCGTGGGTTCAATTCCCGCACGGAACAAATATTTGTATGATCTGCAGGTAGTTGTTCCGGATCTGGGTGTATTGTGTGTGAAATTCGTGTCTGTAAACTTACCCACGACACAGGAGAAATGTTAGTGTGGGAAGTTTTTTTTAAAATTAAATTGATCGTAGAATAGAAATAAAAAATGAAATACAAAACAAAATAATCATAAAAATAATTCAGTTTGCTGATGGGCGTCTTAAAAGTGGCAAAGAGGACAGTCAACACGCAGCATAATACTGTGTTGTAGCGTTAGCCGCAACACAGGCCTGTTTCAGTGCTTATCATACCAGATTTAATTTTGTCAACCGAAACATGATATCTCATACGAAACAATACCTTCCCCTCGCACGACACGTGTTAAAATCCCTTAAAACTGTTATAAGCTCGCTCGTTATAAACGCCAGAAAAATATTCAAATACTCCTTAACATAATAACACATGTCGCCGCTTCAACAGTCCTTTACGCAAAGTACACTGACTTCTTGTTTCAGATTGCACCGTCAGTGTACATCTTTCGTTACCAGCTTGCAGTCTTGCGCATCTTAAAATTGCACGTTTTATATCATCATTGTCATATCTGCCAAACGACGTCCACTGCTGAACAAAGGCCTCCCCCATAGATTTTCACAATTCTGTCGTCATTTTGGGGGGAATTTGCCAGTACTCACAACGCTTAACAGGCGGGTTAGTGACCGCAGAATGGCTGCTGTTCCACAGAAGGGACGCTGCTATCCATCCCGCTATTTAGTGTCCCTTATAATGAAACACTTTTAAACGGAATCTATCGCGTATATTTTAGATTTTTGTTTTTCCTGACGTTTCGAACATTTTGCAGGGTTCGTGGTCGCAGGATGACTCTGCAAAGTGTTCGAAACGTCAGGAAAACCAAATATCTAAAATATACGCGATAGAATCCGTTTAAAAGTGTTGTATTATAATGTGTAATACTCGCGAAAACCTTAGACATTATAGTGTCCCTTAGTCTCCTTTTACGATATCCGCGGTAGGAGATGCAGTGGTACTATATTCTTAATCCGGACACTCGATGCCATCGCGAATTTCCTAATTGTTAATGCTAGTAGTATATAATTTGCGCGGCACAGTAACCGTACTCTAGTTTACTTCGGAAAAGCGATTTAGCTGCTGATTACAGCTATAAAAACTATTAGGTTTCATTACAATCTGCCCATTACTGCCCCACTCTGTGCATGGGCGTTTTCTTACGATGAAGTTAGGTGCTAGTCCACCACTGAGAATAGAGCCCTCTCTCTATGCAGGTTTCCTCACGATGTTTTTCCTTCCCCGTTAACCCCATTGATAATCAAACTCTGATCATGACATACCGCCAGTATGTTTATAAATAACTAGCTGGGACCCGCGGTTCCACCCGCGTTTAAGATGGGTGGACTTTAAATTGTAGCATATATATATATGCATGTATAACCTACCTTACTGCGGTCACCAAATTAGCGTAGTGAATGTTGGTGGTTGTAGCATCTGTAAATTATGTAGAACAGCATGTGTAAAAAAGAGTAATTGGCGCCCAAGCTTAATACGTGGCTTGTTGCGCTAAGGCTCACGGGTTCGATCACTATGCGGGTCAAACAGTGAGCCTACTATACTATTATAATAAAACAATTTTAAACGGATTAGATCGCGTATATTATAGATTTTTGTTTTTCCTGACGTTTCAAATAATAACCCAACCACTATCTTCGTTTTCATCAACCTTAAGTCCTCGCGAAAGAAAACCGATATGTACCAAGAATGATTCGTGAGGCTATTGAAATTAAAAAACATCCTAATTTTAATAGAGAAGATGGTTACCGCCTGTTTGGAATCCAGTTATTAAAATAATAAAGTCCCAAACAACATACCGCACTAAAAAACAACCAGACACTGTGAGTTAGTGTATAATCTATGCTGTGAGTGATTACTGCGTGCATCGAAACTAATTTTTTGATTAAAATTGTACGGTAGATAAAATAAAATAACTTTTTAAAATCTGTAACGACGCCTGTCACCTTAGTCATCCTGTGACCACGAATGCTGCAAAGTATTCGAAACGTCAGGAAAAACATAAATCTATAATATACGCGATCTAATTCGTTTAAAATTGTTATATGATAATGTGTAATAATCGCGAAAACCTAAGACCTACTATACTAGTTAGGTAGTGTGTGAATAGATCTTTAAGTATTTCATAACATCCATGATATAGCCCTATCCTAGTGTGAAACTATGAGTGTTGAACGTTGTATGTATTTTCTGAATATATTCCTAAAAATACAAGAAAAAAGAAGACACTCTCACGAAACAAACTAAAGAACTAAGCAATATAAAGAAAGAGAGACAATAAATCACTGCTGGAAATCTCGAAAATGTTAGATTCTAGAGTAGTCCCCATTGTTAAGAACAAGCTTTCTCGCTTACCGACCGATCGGGATCCACGTATAAATATCGATTGTTGCTAAAGAGGATTGCAGCACTACGCTCTAGGGACATTATAGTTGAATGAAGTGATGGGAAAGCGATTGTCGATGATTTAGATAAAAATATATTACAATAATATCATGATGTATTCTTTTGTTGAGTTTTTTGTTTTTCACATAGATACCTTTCCGTGCTCACTGATGGCAGATTGTGCGTTGGAAGTAGTTTACGTCATAGAAAATAAAATAATATAAGTCTATTCTTATAGCAGAAATGTACAATATAATATAATTATTTAAAAACTGTCAACATGCTAGACGTCCTCTCCTAAGTCTCTATATTTGAAGGTCAGATCCAAGACATAACGGTGCAAAGCATGACTAAACCGTGCATATATAGCTGCATGTCATTTCCTTAGTCGCAAGTCCCATAAACTATAAGGTCAAAGCATAATATTGTAATGTATTAGCTTACCCGTAGCAATTTAGCATGAAAAATCCGCAGTGAACTAAGCATAGACTATTTAATAAAGTATAAACTCAGCAATGTTTGGCGGCACGGTTGGTGAAATGGCTGATGCAGTCGGCTGCTATGCACCGGGTCGTGGATTCGAGTCCCGCACGGAACAAATATGTTATAATATGTAGATAGTTGTTCCGGGTTTGGGTGTATTGTGTGTGGAATTTGTGTCTGTAAACGCACCCACGACTCAGGAGAAATCCTAGCGGGGCAATGTATTTTCAAATAAAACAAAATAAAAAATTATTGGAGGTCGCATATGCAAATATGCACTGGCTTGTGAGAATAATCATATTTAACACATGTCAGTAATTTGAAATTAGCTTGGTTACTGTTCTGTTTGTGTTCAACAAAAATAATATACATATAACTTGTCTGTACGATTAAATACTTGTACTCTAGCAGACCAATGCTACTCTTATTATTTTAATAAAAATCACTCAACGTGTACATATACTCCAAAAACGACAACCATAACTCAATTCATAAACTAGACATCCAATAAAGTAAACATACATGACAATGTATAAATAGACAAACAGTATGCATCAACCACTATTTACAATATCAGTTTTATTATAATATAATTACTCAATACAAACACATCACTAATGAACGTAGCAAATCAGTTTAAATACATTACATGCTACGCTTCTACGAAGTGAGCTACGGGCTACATTACTATAGGCGTGTGTAGCTCGTAGCAAACTTCAACGATCATTATTAATTTGAATTTAAAGTCTCGTTCTAAATATTATTTCCACTAAACGGTATTTTCTTTGTATCTGTATATATTATTAGAATTTGGAGTAATATGTATAATAATTTAGCTATGATCTCAGTGGTATTACCAATAATCGAGTCTGCCCAATTCGTATCTCCCAACACTAGGTCGTAGCTGTTTTCCAATTTCACAGCAAGTTTTATTTTTTATCGATATTCCAAAAAACAATAACGATTGCGAGTCTTTATCGACAATCATTTATTGTTGGAAGCACCGAGTGAAGTATAATGGTGAAATGAAAAAATGGTCGTATAGCGCTTACTTTAAAAGTGGCCATTGTTGCTGACTTCAGTGTTGTCACTTGTGGACTGAATAGTTGCTAAAGCTGGACTATCAGCTGTAAACAATGGCCCATGATGGACACACTTTAACGTCTATCTCCTCTTTAACTTTGATGTTCATGCACTAATACGGTTAAAAAGATTTTATAAATGGGTAATTAAAATACATTTTATAGTCTATATGATGTTAGACACTTTAGTCTACTGTCAAGATTAGGCCAATTATCAACTTACATTGTTAGACTAACTCTTACAGCAAGCCTGCATACAAATAGAGCAACAAACAGAAATAACGTTGTGTTGTAAATATACACGTGACTAAAGCTTCTTCGCTTATAGCAAAATAAAATACGAATTCGCAAACCAAATAACCTCAAAAGACGCACGAAAATCATTCAGCAAGAAGAAAACCTAAAAAAACCGGCGTCCCGCATTACCAATTCGCATCGGCTCCACCGTAATCCAGCCAGCGTTCTCCGCGCAAATTCCATTACACGATAAAACGACGCGCTGAAACGGAGCACAACACCGCCGTCTGATTGGTCGGCACACCGCGCTCTGATTGGCCCACTCGCTAACCCCGCCTCCCGCTAGGGCATAAAAATCGATGCGCCGCGTACATTTATTCTTTTTGCTGTCACGCGTCCTCCGACACTATTCACTTGTTACTAATAATAGCGTTTGTGCTTCCTTTTCATGGTTTAAAGTGTTTAGTTGTATCTGTTGTCCGTTCAGGAGACGAGGAGCTTTTGTTAGTAAATAGGGTATGCTTTTAAAAGCATCGTGTCTTTTCAATTCCAGGTTAAAGATGATAGTGTGCTGTGTAAGTGAGGACACTCAGAGCGGTACTCCTGTACAATAGGCTTTGTACTTGTAGCCAAAAATAGTGGTCTGGTCAAGATGGGTCATGGTAAAGTTCATATTCTCTACAAATGAATATTTAAAGTGTACAGTAAATAGTACTTTAATATACTTACTTACGGATCTGTAATGCAATAGCCTTATTATTTTTTTATTGGTGGCCAGTGGAAATTCTACATGGAACTTCCTTCACCCCGGGGAAGGGCGAAGGGGTATGCCGGCCTCCTACCAGCTAAAACCACTGGAGTTCCTCGTAAGATCACACTAGAGCCGCTCATTGGTGCCACGCCTTTAGGCACATCACGGAGGGGATGGGTTGGTGCTATTCGTAGCCGGCACCACATGGCACGGATATGTCATGGATAGACCTTAAGTAAATTATTTTAAGACAAGTATTTTTGGCCTATAATTAACACAACAAAAATTGCTTTAAAATATGTATTACATAGAAAAGAGAGCTCCGATACATTTATAGATAAGTTTGTGAGTCGTATTCCTCACATTTTGAAAGTTTAAAAAGTTACCATTAATTTGTTGATATTTACGTGAATAATATATATATAACTGAAATAAACTTACGGATCTTTTCCGCGTTATTTATTATGTATATATTAAATTTGAACATGTAGCAGTAAATCCATACAAGCACATGCTTTTATGCAATACATAATTATTTCCTAAATTCCCGACGTTCCAAACACTTTACAGTGTTCATGGTCTTGAACCGTCAACAAAATTTAACATACCGTTAGCGTAAAAACTCTTGTGTTATAGTAGTTAAAATACATCACCACAAACACTTATTCATCAACAGCCTATAAAGGCACACTGTTGGACATAGGCCTCTCCTAGCGTGCGCCACAACACCCGGTCATCAGCATTCCGCATCCAGCCGGACCCAGCAACCTTCTTCAGGTCGTCCGTCCATCTGGCTGGTGGGCGTCCCACACTACGTTTACCCATACGCGTTCTCCGCTCTAGGACTCGTCTGCTTCATCGGCCATCGATCCTCCGACAGACGTGACCAGCCCACTGCCACTTCAGCTTGCTAATTTGGTGTGCTATGTCGATCATTTTGGTTTCTCCGGATGTTCTCATATCGGATTCTATAATTTAGAGAAACTCTGAAACTATGCTAGCACAGTCCATAGCCCGTCGAACAACTTTTAAGGAGGTAGGACGCACTGGTTGAAAACTTTATTTTTCAGACATAGCGGAATACAAGACGACGAGAAGATCAAACACTATAAATCCGTTCTTATGAATTCATATTTCATAAGAACGAATTGAGCCGGGAATTTTATTATATCTGGGCCAGTTTATTTACATTTCCAACAAATACCAGGATTTTAGATAAGTGTGAAAGCTTTAAACCCGGCGCATAATTCAAAAATAATAAATCCTCTAAAAATCTCAACAAACTTCAAACAAGAATTCCAACTCTTTATAAGATACAAAATAAATCATTGAAGTGTAAAACCGTAAGCACCCTTCACCCTTGGATACATAAGCCGGGCATTCCTTTATAAAAATCAAAACACCCTTATATGAAATCGCCTAAACCAATAAGTAGGTAAGCACGCTTCCCCTAAGTTAAGATTGTACATAGACTGAGAAGAGTGTGTGGCTTAAACTATGGGATGTAGCGGTGTATGAAAAGAGTTAAGTTGCCACGTAGAAGAACGATTAAGAATCTATGTAGTTACTGATCAAGAAAATATTATTATTAAATAAAAATAACTTATACTTTACAATATTTATGATTACATTGTTCTCGAAATGAAGATTATGTAAGGACAACATTCCTACAGAAATGCACACAATGCAACAAACACAATATTTCTCTTGGAAAGAGTCTAAACTTCGTAAGTCTACACTAGACAGGCCTGATTGCGTTATTTATTAAGATATTTGATTGTTATAGTAACATTCAGCAATCAATCAATCAATTCAACAGATGACGCCCGTTTACGAACCAAAACACGACGACACCATCGTATGACATACTTAATCAATACTGTTCTTATAACTATAGGTACTATCTGATTTAAAAACAACTATAATATAGACTACATTTTCCATCAAATCCAAAGTGGTTACATATTTTAATTGCTCCAAATAGCCTTCTTGCAGAGAGACGAAGTCTTTGTAATTTCAGTAGTTTACGCACTAGATTTTCATCATCATCATTACATCAGCCCCTAAACGTCCACAGCTAAACATGGGCATGCAAATGAGCAGCCATGTGCTATAATTACCACGCTTGGCAAGCGGATTGGTGACTGCAGTATGTTGTACTGCACAGAGGAAGACGCTGCTGCCCACCCTCTTAATTCAACTTCTACTCGCTTTTTATGTCACTCATAACTGCAGACGTGTGCTCAATAAATGTATTATTATTTATAATCAGATATTAATTGATTATCATCAAATGGGCCATACAATGTCCACTGCTGAACAAAGGCCTCCCCCATAGACTTCCACAACTGTGTCATCATTTTGGGGGGAACTTGCCAGTACTCACCACGCTTGGCAGGCGGGTTGGTGGGCGCAGAATGGCTACTGTTCCACAGAAGAGACGCTGCTGCCCATCATCCCTCTGGTTTAGAATCCCTTAGTCGCCATTTACGATATCCACGGGAGGAGATGGAGTGGTTCCATATTCTTAATCCGGACACCACACGAACATAATTTATTATAATTAATATTTAATCAAATAACAATACCCATAGGTAAAATAAATTCATTCATCAATAATTATTTAATAATAATACCTAAGATAAAATTAAATTCAGAATGCTTACGGTAAATTTTGTAATACATAATATTTTTGTTTAGTTTTATTATTTGTAAGAGCAATTAGAAATGAACAGCAAATTTATTTTAACTAAAGCCCTCTTTCTCCCCCTCCTACATTTGTTGTGTCCGACAGCGTCCAGATGATCGCATATCTAAATAAGTGACCACCTAAGTCCAAATTGTAGAATGCAAATAAATGATGGAGTATTGAAATTCTCTGCCGGGAACCACGTGGAATACAGATCATACCGACCAGTAATTCTGAGAGAAACATAAATGATTGGATTGATTGATTATGTATAAAAATAGATCGCCTTTGTCACCCGCTACCGCCTTTGCCGTGAGCCACACAGCTGCGCATTAAATTATTTACATTTAACGCTCGCACCGAAGTGGCCAGATCGACGCGGGGACGCATTCAAGATGTCGGCTCTTTATGCTATTAACTTCGATAAGAGGGGCACCTTGTTACGTTGGTTTCTAAATGCAAGGAAAGATTGCAGCAGTATTTTGTATGTTATTAATTCAACTATTTATGCTACAGTGAATGTTAAACACAATATATTTTAATCATTGCGTTATGTATATTATTTCCTAATAACGGCAACCTCCTTTCCAACAGTTTTCTGTCCCGCAGTGGACTGAATTTTATATGAAGTAGAAAACATTTATCGATACATTCAGCAGCAGGTGATCATGTAATATGTGCATTATACCAACATTGGGCTTCATTTATTTATTTAAGTACAGCCACATCATAAACATCAAAATATCACTCAGAATTAAACGGTATTTTGTCTGATGTATATCTATATAAAAATAACGGCGAATATAACACATAATAATCAGTAGCTTAAGCGAATAACAAAAAATGCTAACAGAAAAAAGTGAAAAGGTTAATATTCTTTTATGATAATTATCAGTTACGTGTGGTTCCCGGGTTAAGAATATAGCACCACTCCTACTCCTGCCGTGGATGTCGTAAAAGATGACTAAGGGATTCTGAACTTGAGGGACGAGTAGCAGCGTCCTTTCTGTGGAAAAGTAGCCATTCTGCGCTAACCATTGCCGTGTGGTGCCGGCTGAGAATGCCACCACCCCATCTCCTCCCATGGGTGTCGTTAAAGTCGACTAAGGGATTAGCCGGAGGATGGGCAGCAGCGTCCTTCGAGTACATTAACAACTTAACTGCGATCGCCAACCCGCCTGCCAAGCGTGGCGATTATGGCAAAACCCCCCAATGAGCCCACAACACATCCATATCGGTGGTTGTGGTAATCTTTGGGGGAGGCGTGTGTCCAGCAGTGGACTTGATTCGGCCGAAATGATGATGAAGCCAATCCAAGTGTGGTGAGTATTGGCAAATACCCGCTATAATTGTGGAAATCTATGGGGAGGCCTTTGTTTAGCAGTAGACGTGCTTCGGCTTATATGATGATGATGACTTACGCCTGAAACCCCCTGCCGTAGCTATAAGGCGGGGGACCTCTGGGTTCGCGGGTGCGTAGATTGGGGAATCTGCATGCCCACACCAAGCGACCCAAGAGAAGACAGTAGCACGCATGTGACCACGCGCTGCCGTGAGACGCTTTGGGGTATCCTTTATAATCCCCCCGGGGTGTGGTCACCCACTTTACAGTCACCCTCTCCAAGATGTGCCTATAGGCGTGGCACCAGTGGGCGGCTCTAGTGTGATCATACGAGGACCTGGAGCCTCCCTTAGGTGCCGAAGATGACCGCTTCAGTGGTTTTAGCCGGTAGGAGTCCAGCATGCTATAAGCTGGGGGACCTCTGGGTTCGCGGGTGCGTAGATTGAGTAATCTGCGTGCCCACACCAAGCGACCCAAGAGAAGACGGTAGCACGCATGTGGTCATTCGCTGCCGTGGGACGCTTTGGGGGATCCTTTACAATCCCCCTGGGGGGATTGTAAAGGATCTCGGAGACTCCCTTAGGTGCCAAAGATGACCGCTCCAGTGGTTTCGGTCAGCCGGTAGGAGTCCGGCATACCCCTTCGTCCTTCCCCGGGGCGAAGGAAGATCATGAAGAATTTCCACTGAGCACCAATAAAAAAAAGGAATAGGAGGATTAGGAATTGGTAAATAATTTGTATCAATAGGAAAAAAGAGAGTAGAGATAGGATTTTGTAATTTGGCTATGGGGGTCTGAGGTATCAGTTCATTTTGGAAAAGGGGTCTCTTGCCCAAGATAGTTTAAAAATCCCTGGTCTAGATATATTGACAAGTGAAAGTGATTCCTGAAACCTTCTATCATTTCGGCCGAATAAAGTCCACTGCTGGACACAGGCCTCCCTCAAAGATATGTATTGATAAGAAGTATATGTATTGATAATATTGTTAGTAATGTTACAATATCGCATTGGGTTTAGTCTGTAACGATATTTGTTTGCATGGAATAAAAAAAAATAAGATTTTTTTTGTTGGAAACCACACGGAACAAACAGCATCACCATTTCATCCGAAAAACATCCACTGCTGGACAGACGCCTCCCCCAAAAATCACCACAACGACCGACATCGGTGTGTTGTGTGCTCATTCGGGGGTTTTGCCATAATCCCTACACTTGGCAGGCGGGTTGGCGATCGCAGTTGAGTTGTTAATGTATTCGAAGGACGCTGCTGCCCATCCTCCGCCAAATCCCTTAGTCGCCTTTTACGACACCCACGGGATGAGATAGGTTGGTGCTATTTGTAGTAACCTTCTAGCTAAATAAATATCAATTATAATTATATTATAATTATAATTAAATATAAAATATAACAGGTCGAAGGGACACTAAATGTATTAATTGAATTGAAGCAACGAATATCGGAAGGAAAATTACCAGTTTTCTCCAAATTACATCAAACAAACCTCTCCTTTTTGGCTTACACCGAACAGTGTGAATATAAAAATCAATATAGGTTAAATCTAGCCATCCCCGCGGGATCACGGGGACATCGTAAATAACTCCAACGACACATAATATGGGATCAACTCTGTCCTATTTTACGAGGGGACAAATTTCTGAATTTTGTTGGGTAACTTGACAATCTCTGCCAACCGTTAGAGTTAGAGAGGTGTTTGTATGGCAATATGTAGTGGATCAACATGGAAGGTTTACCTACTTGTGTGTGTGTGTATCATTATATCAGCCACAGAACGTACATTATAGAATAAAATCCGGGGAGGCATCGAATTTCACAATTGTGTCGTCACTATTCAATTCAATTCAATTCAATCATTTATTCAGTAATTAGGTCCTAACAGACACTTTTACACGTCATATTGAAACAACGGAGGGCAATTTCACTACATGACAACCTCTGAGAAGAAATGCCAATAGAAACTCAGGGCTAGGTCTTCTTTATCTTTTTTTTTTATAATTTATTTTACAAATTATTTAAAACAACTGTTAAACAATAATATATAAAAACAATTTCAGCTATACAATACAAACAATGCAGATAAATTTCCGTTTCCAGGGAAGCCGCATGTGCAGATAATAGATAAAAAAATAATAAAAATGGGTGGAGTTTGCCAGTACTCACCACGCTTGGCAGGCGGGTTGGTGAGCGCATAATGGCTACTGTTCACAGAATGGACGCTGCTATCCATCCCTCTGCTTCAGAGTCCCTTAGGCGTCGGTTACGATATCTACGGGAGGACTCGGAGTGGTGCTATATTCTTAATCCAGACACCACACGGTCGAACGGGTGTGTGTCACATAATCAACCCATTACTGTCCTACCGCTGGGCACGTCAGGCCTTATTACAGGCGTTAGGCCTTAGTCCATCACGCTGGCCGTATGTGGGTTGGCAGACTACGCACACTATTGAGAACATTATTTTTTGGAGAGTTTCTTCATGATGTTTTTCTTCACCGTTAAACAAGTAAAAGATCAAATTCTCCGCACATAAATCCGAAAAGTTTGAGGTGCAGGTCGGGGTCGGACTCAGTCCCTCCTGTTCAACCACTATCACTGAGCATCTGCGTGGTGTGTGTGTGTGTGTGTGTACTTGGTCATATTCATATTCATATTCATATTCATTTATTTCGTAAAGCCAATTTACATGTCAATCACAATAAATAATCAATTATGAAATATAATAATAGCAATAATACATTCATGTCAATAAAGTCAATTATTCCGAAATTTTGTCAATATCAATCCCAATACACATTCATAAATAATAATAAAAGCAATAAGTACGTTTAATGTCAATAAAGTCAATAATTTAAAAATTCCTCGTAACTGTAAAGTCATATTTCATTACTAGCTGTCGCACATGCTTTCACCCGCGTTACAATAGCACAGAGCCACGTATTTCTTTATTTTCAACCAAAAGACCAATTAACAATGTTCATAGACCAAACTTCAAAATTAAAGGATACTCTATACAAACTCTCGCCCCAACTTTTAGGGGTAAAGGTCAGAATTTGATTACTTGTTTTAAGTGTATTAAGGGGGCTTAATACACTTACATATAAAAATACACTGAAACACGTATATCTTTACTTTGAACCATAAAGCCAAATACCAATTCTCACTTATAAAATGACGGAGAAATGACCTTTCAACCTCTATTTTAGGGGTGAAATTCCTTCCTTAGTGGATGCCTTCGTTATTAAAGGCATCAACAGCCAAAATTTCAGGTTTGTAGCCCCTGCATTTATGAATCCGTCACTCAGCCAGGACAAGTGATTATATATGTATAGATAGATCCTATCCTTTTTTTTATTGATCCGTTGGAAATACATCAAGTACTTCCTCCGCCCCAGGGAAGGGCCGAGGGGTATGCCGGACTCCTTCCGGCTAAAACCACCGCAGTGGTCATCTTCCACGCCTTCAGGCACATCTCAGAGGAGATGACTGTAATGCGGTAACCCCGATCTAGCGGAGGTAAGACGACTGTAAAGAGGCCACCCTCTCAGGAACCTCTCGGGGGGATTATAAAGAAATCCCCCGAGATAGATCCTATCCTAGGTCCTACTTACACATGCATAACCTCTAAACAACCCAAACAGATAACATGTCAGCGGGTTGTTGGCGGGTATTTTATAATATCGTTTGTAGTGCTCGAGTATATATTATTTTTTATTAATATTCAAGAATGTAGAAGGATGTGTGCTAGCAAATATGTAGCAATGTCATAACAATCTACTGCAGGTAACGCTTCTTTGATTTATTATAAAGCATAATTATTTACACTGTAGTAATTCAAAATAGCATGACAGACACAGACATGTTGCCGAGAAGCTTGTTGCGCCGTTTCTGCTTCGCAGTTTAAACACTAAGAAGCGGCGAAATGTAGGCGTTTTGGTGAGCCTTCACACGTTATGTTGACGTTCAAAGAGCATATGTTTTGTCTAAATAAATGTATCTTATTATAGTAATATCTTAGGAAAACCTAATTACTCACAACAATAAACCATTTTCAAACGAATGACATCGCATCGCGATTTTTGATTTTCCTAACGTTTCAAACACTTTGCAGCATTCGTGGTTGCAGAATGAGTAAGGTGACAGGCGTCGTTATAGATTTTTAAAGTTATCTTTTTTTATCTACCGTACAATCCCTCGTATGTTTTCAAAGGTTTGAGCAAAGAGTATAATAACTATTTATAAGAAAAGAGAGCCCTCTCGAGTGAAAATGTTGTCCCTGTAGCAAAGCCACCATCTATCATTGGCGGCTCTAACTAATCTTTATATATGAATGTAGGTTGGTATATACTTATAGTGTACTAATGAATAAACATAAGACAACACATTCAAATTCTGCAAGTATTTTCATCATTGCTAATTAATATTATTATATTTATATTTTTTATATATTATACACGAATAAAAGCAATGATAGGAAAATACTAACAGAATCTGAAAATGGAATCAAACCAACCAAATTATGACAAGGGAACACTATTATAAACAAAATTGCTGTCATTAATAATTATATATTTATCAGTTTACAATTTTTCTGAAAATAAAATTGTGCAGCTTGCTTTGTCTTGTCATCCCCATCAAAAATGGTCACTCATAACAGAACACTCAACAATACTTAAATGAACAATGAATAATAACAAGATGGGGAAATGTAAATTTTGCAACTAAATCTCCATCATCATTTCGGCCGAATGAAGTCCACTGCTGGACACAGGCCTCCCCCAAAGATCACCACAACCACCAATATGGATGTGTTGTGGGCTCATTGGGGGGTTTTGCCATAATCGCCACGCTTGGCAGGCGGGTTGGCGATCGCAGTTGAGTTGTTATTGTACTCGAAGGACGCTGCTGCCCATCCTCAACCTCCAACTAAATCTCCACAAGAACTCGGAAATGCACGGAATCGAAATTAATTTACACAATTATTTGAAATAACCGCAATAGTTGACAGTTGTAGTCTGTGGTAATAAACAGGAAGGCTACGTTCCATTCATCAATCTGTTTAAGTACTCTGTCCTCTATACATTCAATATTGCAAAATTAAATCAGGCATATACGTAGAAAAATGAAATATTAGAAAAATGATTAACAATTAAACAGAATGGTATGAAAATATGACGATTCAAACTCAAAAATAACTTGAAGAATTAAAATATTAGCGAAACCAAGTTTCTGCTATGCATGAAATGTAACGTCAAAAATACTAGCTTTCTCCTAGTGGCATCTAGTGTGTAAAATAAGACAATATGCGCCTGTTTTATCGACAATGTCATAAAAATATGAATCCAACGCTGAGGGATGGCGTAACCTTCTTTGCAATTTAGCGTCTGAACTAAGATTCCCCCCCCTGGGTTTGAGTTTGGTAAGAAGAGTAAGTTTATACTTTGACAACCTCTTGAGTAATAAATATCACCTAAAAGAGACGTTGAGAGCAGTTTAATAATACAGGCCGAATAATATATAGGTACCTCAATACAGATAAACATCAGAATTCTGAATTTTGAAAATCTCGTGCTCTTTACAAAAAGGAAACTAGAACGTATGAATATTTAACAAAGTCCTTCACGTTAAAAACTCCAATTAACAACAAAACCATTTAGTTAATTAGCAACAAAATGGTTTTTACAAAAATTTATTCACCCTAATTCGTCTAATCTGTAAATTCACAACGTATTTTTTACTTAATTAGAACGCTAACAAAACAAGGATGAACACAGATTAGGAATAAAAAAAGTTTCCACCAAGATGGCGACTACAATGACAGATCGTTTACACAGATAACAAAATGTCTCGCCACTGTAAATTAAGATGGGGAAAGAAGGAAAAGGCGCGAATAAATGCTTAGTCTTTCAGATGTGGGGTTTTTATGGTGTTTTTGTAAATAGCGAGATTACTTTTTTATTATGAAAATACGAAATGATGGTATTTTTCCTTTGTGATACAGTTGAGAGAGGTCGAGAGATGTGACAATTTAGTTACCGCGTAGATCAATTGATCTAAGATGAGATCTTTGGATGGATGAAAATTCTTTGTATGTTGAAAGTTCTCCGTGTTTCGGTGAGCATGTAATGGCGTCGGTACCAGCTGTCATGCCTACCATACCTACCAAAGTCATTGCAGGCAGTCACATACACACATATACAGGTCCAAAATTTGATAACCAGTATATTCTTAGAAAATGAGTATCTATAAATATGAGTGGAGATGATGGTCGCTCCAAGTAGATTAACAATATATATACAGCCGCGTCTGGTATAGTCTTGGCTGGTAATAACGACTGTCATGTCATCAATGTTACCACCGTTCTTAATGTCACCTTGTTATCCCTAAAGCTTTTTCAACGTCATTACTGGGTTTGCTCTGCTAAGGTTGTGCTTGTTCTACCCAAAGACGAGCCCGTAATTATTTAACACTTTTAGAATAGTCATTTTTATTCATTGTATACTTCAACAATGTTCATTGTACTGTTTATTATAAGTCTCCTCTGTTATTATATCAATATAATTAGAATTACCAAAATAGAAGCAATGATGAGAACTGAAAATAGAAATAGATTTCGTCTTATACGAACTGTCTGCTATCTTAGCTTCGCTGACCTTAGCAAATCCAGATATTATCTTCTTTACCCCATAATGAATTGTTAATGCACCTAACATATTTCCTTTCTGCATCACCCTAAGGTAGACTGGTAGAAAATGCATATAGCATTAAGTACGCCTCTGAGCAATTTGAATTCTGACGTTTCATAAGTGCCAGTAATTGGTTTATTTGAAATAAAAAATATTTGACTTTGACTTTGACTTGTACATGTTTTGCATTAAGAATAAATAAATAAAACTCCGAAAGAAAAATTATGGCCGAGACTCGGATAAACTCGCTTTAAACCCGCCAATTTCGACTAATCAACAATTTGAAATCTGAAACGGGACTTCATGCATCATTTTCAATCGGATCCAAATCAAATCACTCTCGATACTAATTAAAACCAATCCAATTAACATAAAAACATCAAAACTTTTACTCGTCTTGTCCCGTCAAAGTCCGTGTCATGTCGACAAGGTCCATCTGAATCGTAATTTGTTGCCACTCTTACCCTATTCCGTTGCCCTATTCCGAGGGTTTAAGGGGTGTTGTAGATAAAAGGGCTGTTCTGTAAGACAGCTGATTACATGGGGATGTCGGGCCGTATTAAAAGAGTCCGTGTAGGGATTCTGTTTTATGCCAGTTTCTGTGTGTTTAGAAGTCCCGTAATGACTTGGGTTAGTCTTAAGATGTGGGCAAAGTGAGTTTGTTTGAGATTGTATGTTTTTATGTTGTGATAGATTAACTTAGAACATAGTAATGTCTTAGGTTTTCGCGATTATTACACATTATAATACAACACTTTTAACAGATTCTATCGCGTATATTTTAGATTTTTGTTTTTCCTGACGTTTCGAATACTTTGCAGCATTCGTGGTCGCAGGATGACTAAGCTGATAGGCGTCGTTACAGATTTATAAAAGTTATTTTATTTTATCTACCGTACAGTTTTAATCAAAAATTAGTTTCGATGCACGCAGTAATCACTCACAGTGTCTTGATGTTTCTTAGTGCGGTATGTTGTTTGAGACTTAACATTTTAATAACGGGATTCCAAACAGGTGGTACCTGCCAACGATCTTCTCTATTAAAATTAGGATGTTTTCTTTAATTTTCAATAGCCTCACGAAACATTCTAGGTACATATCGGTTCTCTTTCGCGAGGTCTTGAGGTTGATCAAAACGAAGATAATGGAAAGGTTTGCCTTAGGCATGTTCACACACTGCAGACCTTGTGGAGCGTCTATGCTTGACGTCAGCAATATGTTCTTTTATTCGGGTGGCTATGCTACGCGCTATTGGATGCGTGCATGTAACCGGTCATCGTGGCTATGGGGAAGGCATTCGTTTAGCAATGGACTTCCTTCAGCTAATATGATGATGATGATGAATTATTGCGCAGCTTATATCGTCTCGAGCCTACTAAGTCATCATTGCGTGCCGCTAAACGAGGCACGATTAAAAAACTATTGCGTATTCACGACTGTCAGCAAATGACACGCGAGAGGCTAAGCAGTTATGCGTGTACTATATTTTCGGGAGCAGCATATATATAGCCATGTGCCGTTGATAAAACAACAGGAGCGACCTGACCATAACCTTCCGCTTCTACAATGGACAGAACTCCAAATAATAGTTTGATTGATAGATTTTACAGGGTCACCTACGCGCGAGTTGTACAGAGGTACAACTCGCGCGTAGGTGACCCTGTAAAATCTTATCTCGCCAGCCAGAGGGCTGAGTAAGGTTTCATAGGTTACGGTAACTGCTAACCAATTGGCGAGCCGTATGCTTGTTTGCAAATTTAGTGGCACAAATAAAAACCGTTTCCGCGTAAATCCAGAACTTTAACTCAATCATAGATAAAGAAGACCTAAATTGTGACAAATCACAAGGCACAGAAATGCCCTCCGAAGCACGGAGACGCTCAGTTCAAATACCACTATGCGGTCACCCACCCCAAAACTGACCGCGCCAAGCATTGCTTAACCTCACCGTTTTACCAATCAGTGAGTGCAACTGGCTGTGAGTTATCTAACTAATACCATAAAATGTGCAAATTGTGTAAAGGGATACTTGTCTCTCAGCCACACTCAAATGCTGAAACGGATTTTAGTGAAATTTGGTTGCAGAAGCAGATTATTTCGTGACATAAAACATGAGACATTTTATTGCATTATAAAGTGGGATTAAAGAATTAAATTACCTTGCGGAAGAAGGCGCGGGTAACAGCTAATTTGGATAGAAAGCGAAATACAATATCAAATAATTTAAAAGTATTGTTTTACTGATCAGCCAAATCATTTCAGCAGCTTATCCTATAACAAAGGTTGATAATGGCTTTTGTTCTAATATCCAAAAAGTAGTATACAAATATAATATTCTTATAATACAGGCTGTAAACATTAAGTGTTAATTGGAGATTATTTTCTTTATATAGGAGATAACAATAACTATTTACTAATATTATGGAATTATGATGCCTTACTGAACTATTCTATTCTATTTTTGTTATATATTATTATAACCGAAATAATATGTAAATTTTTAAATGAATGAAAATTAAAAGATTTGAATTTCGAACGTGCTCGATGTGTATCTTCTTTTTTATCTATCTATCTAACGGCCGAATGAAGTCCACTGCTGGACACAGGCCTCCCCCAAAGATCACCACAACGACCGATATGGATGTGATGTGGGCTCATTGGGGGGTTTTGCCATAATCGCCACGCTTGGCAGGCGGGTTGGCGATCGCAGTTGAGTTGTTAATGTACTCGAAGGACGCTGCTGCCCATCCTCCGGCCAATCCCTTAGTCGACTTTTACGACACCCACGGGAGGAGATGGGGTGGTGGCATTCTGAGCCGGCACCACACGGCTTCTTTTTTATGTTATCTGTAAAATATCTACAATGTCATTAATAATAATTCAACTAAATCTTCAAGGAATCACTATAGAACAAAATTTCGAAGCAAACAATTTTGATAATATTGGTGAGTAGGCAACACAGTTTCGTTTCCAGCTAAAAATATTTTATTACATCTTATATTAAGAACATAATTATTGTCTGTTAAATAATTTAATATTCCTTGTACAAATTTATAATCGAAAAGCGTGAATGAAGGTTATTGTAAATAAGTTCAATAGTAATATCGAAAATAATGAAACGCTCAGGGCATTTTTCATATCAAAGAACAAGTGATTCGGCAAATAGAAACATTTTCAAATACGCGATTATCAGGGATATCTTGGGCTTGCTTGCGCGCCCTGTTTAAAAAATTACAGCTACGGAACACTGAACATATTTTGTCACGTGGTCGAGCAGCTGCACCGAGCAACCGCGCCGCTACACACGTCATTCGTTACATATTCATTCTCGTATGAATGAACAGTACTAAAAGTATAGGCGGGTGCTAGCTCCGTCAAGATATAAACTTTAAAGCCTAGTTGCATATCATCATTTCGGCCGAATTAAGTCCACTGCTGGACACAGGCTTCCCCCAAATATCACCACAACGACCGATATGGGTGTGTTGTGGGCTCATTGGGGGGTTTTGCCATAATCGCCACGCTTGGCAGACGGGTTGGCGATCGCAGTTGAGCTGTTAATGTACTCGAAGGACGCTGCTGCCCATCCTCCGGCTAATCCCTTAGTCGACTTTTACTATACCCACGGGAGGAGATGGGGTGGTGGTATTCTGAGCCGGCACCACACGTAGTTGCATAGTACAGGTACTATTTGGTTGCACACTGAATCTTATTAATATACTATTATAATATGCAAAAGTTTGTGAGTCTCAAAGACTCCATTACGCTCAAATGGCGGAGCAGATTCTGGAAATTTGGCACTGAGGTATATTAAATCGTGGTCGGTTGGTGGTTAAATCGGGTTTCACTGTCTTATCTGTGCCACCAACGGTTGGTTTCTTCGTTATAGGACATAAGATATCAAGTATCTTAAAAGGACATGGATGGCGTCGCGATTAACAGCTAGTATAGAATAAAGGAACAAGACTGGTGCAAAGGCACACAACTTGGCTTCGACGAGACTACACCTCCAGAATCACTGTATATTGAAAATTGTGAAAAAAACAATATCCTGGTGAGGTAATCGCGCATTTGAAGATCTTTCTATTTGCTGAATAACTTGTTCTTTAATATGAAAAATACCCTTAGCCTTTTATTATTTTCGATATTACTATTGAACTTATTTGCAATAACCGTCATTCACGCTTTTCGATTATAAATTTGTACAAGGAATATTAAAATATGTTCTTAATATGAGATATAATAAATATTTTTAGCTGGAAACGAAACTATGCCGCCTATTCATCAACATTATCAAAATTCTCCTGTATCATGGATGCAGTTTACAGACATGAACGCCCAGACCCGGATCAACTATCTGTAGGTCATACTAATATTTGTTCTTCGCGAAGATCGAACCCACAACGCGCAGCGCAGTTAACCAATACGCCAACAATGCTGTCGAGCAAATCAGATACGAATAGAGAAGTAAATAAATCAATGACGGCACGGTTGGTGCAGTGACTCATACAGTCGGCTGCTGCGCTTCGGGTCGCGGATACGATCTACGCATTAAACAAATATTTGTATGATCTACAGATTGTTGTTCCGGTTCTTATGTGCATCTGGAATATATGGTCTGTAAACTGTAATCAAGACACAGGGGAATTACAAGGAGAAGCATCGTTTATAAAGACTGCGACAGAAATATGCGGGCAAATAAATGAATTATGACCTATGGAGCTGCAACGTGGTCACTAACAGCCGGACTAGTCCACAAATTCAAAGTCACTCAGCGGGCTATGGAACGTGCTATGCTCGGAGTCTCTGTAATGGATAGAATCCGAAACGAGGATATCCGGCAGAGAACCAAAGTGATCGACATAGCACACCGAATCAGTAAGCTGAAGTGTTAAGTTCAAGTTTGCCAAGGGACCGATGGCCGATAGAGCAGACGAGTCTTTGAGTGGAGACCGCGTATGGGAGGCCCACCAGTTAGATGGACGGATGACCTGAAAAAGGTTGCTAGGTCCGGCTGGATGCGGAAAGCTGATGACCGGGTGTTGTGGCACAAACTGGGAGAGGCCTACGTCCAGCAGTGGACCGGTATAGACTGATGATGAAATGAAATTCAAAGGCGAATCAACTATTTGTTTTTTTTTTTGCCATTTGAATCCGATTATATCCTCTATTTACTGTCTGTACAAAGCACACCCATAAAGGATTAACTTGCATCGGCAGCTTTATATTTATTACGCGTAAAATAAACTTCAATACGATCCAATAATTAAAAAAGTTTCAACCAATAGTCTTTCACAAGCGATTGGAAACCTGGTACTCTGGTTAAGTCCTAATAGGCTAGGATATTACGGTAAACTTACTGTACTTAGCCGAACTAAGTTTAAACTGATCTTATTTAGGCCGTGCCTCGTTTGAACGACTGTACAAGGCAAGTAGAGTACCGCGGACAAAAAAAATTTGGTAGTTAATTTTGTTGAGAGTGATACTCTATTTATCTATCTATTTTTGAAGTCGGTATTTTTGTGAAATAGTTTTATTTGTTTATTTTTAGTGTAAATCTCAAATCAGCTCTCTGATCTGAGATGAATTGAAACTATTAAGCGCAGTCAAATTTACCTGTTTATTGAAGCTGGTTAAAAAACTACTAAATCAAATGTAATGAAATTTATATGAGACCAACTCGAAAGCATTCTGCACCAGTTAAAAAATTATCGCTCAAATCGGTTTACAAATCTCGGAGTAATCGGTTTACATACATAAAAAAAAGCATCGTATTGAGAACCTTCTCCTTTTTGGAGTCGGTAAAAAGACGAGCAGCTGTTTCGTTCCAGCCGAAGATGATCTTCATCTCATTCAGAAAACATAAAATATTTACTACCGCAGTGGATACCCAGTTCAATGCCCAGATACTGAAGATCTTTTTGTATTATTTAGCTAGAAAGTTGACATGGATAAAATAATTACTATACTTTAAAAATCTATGTAAAAGCTGCCATCTATGATTTATTAACAAAACTAAGATAAACTACCATCTATTCACCACGCTAGCTAATCAAATTTAAGGAAATTGATAAGTTGACCAAACCCAGTCTCCGCAAGCCAGCAGACAATCCAGTCAAGTAACTCGCCCGTGTAAACACGCAATCTATCTGAGATTAAGTCTGCCGCAACCGCGTCGGTCGGCCGCCGATCGATCCCAGCATTATACAGGCCAGACAAGTGGCCAGTTACTAGCCCTGAATAGATTATCGAGTTTAAACACTCCTATATTGTCAGTGGTCTTTGTGTATAAGGATGGGTTGCACGTTGTATTATGTGTTTGTAACTATAAGGAGACCATTTATGTGTTCCAAGATGAGATTGCGAAAATAAATGTCACAATAATAAAAATAGTCACATGTTTTCTGTTTATTATTTATAGAATAGAATGTAATCATTTATTCACTAATTAGACCGATTCAGACACTACTACAAGTCATATTGAAACAACAGAGAACATTTCGTTACATAAGAAGAAGAAATGCGAAAAGAAACTTAGGATTGTTTTTTTTTTCTTTTTTGGCAATTTTTTTTTAAAACGTTGCCCCACACTAGGGTTTATTCTGTGTCGTGGGTGCGTTTACAGACATGACTTCTACATACAACACACCCAGACCCGGAACAACTACCTGCAGATCATACAAATATTTGTTCCGTTCCGTTATTTGGTGTACTAATAGTCCGTGTGGTGTCCAGATTAAGAATAACGCACCACTCCATCTCCGTGGATGTCGTAAAAGGCGACAGCGTCCCTTCTGTGGAACAGCCGCCATACTGCACTCACCAACCCACCTGCCAAGCATGACATGACATCCACGGCAAGAGATGGAGTGTTGCTAGACTCTAAATCCGGACACCAAAGAACTAAATAATTTATTAAACCAATAAGTCTGTTTCGTCTGGAATAATATAGAGTTTATAAGAAAGAAAGAAAGAAGAGAAAAATAAAGAACGCTGTTTAGCTTTTTTTGTCTCTAGTGGAAATTCTACATGAACTTCCATTGCCCCGGGGAAGGGCAAAGAGGTAGGCGCTCCTACCAGCTAAAACCACTGAAGCAGCCACCTCCGGCACGGAAGGGGGGCTCCAGGTCCTTTAGGCACACCACGGAGGGGATGCCTGTAAAGCGGTCACTCCCTCTAGCGGAGGGAAGGCAACTGTAAAAAGGTCACCCCCAGGCCCTTCTCGGGGAGGATCGTAAATGATACCCCCAAGCCTCGCTATGGCCTTCATATAGCCGTTTCAGCTTGGGTTAATACCATTCATGTCTGTAAACTGTATTTTTTTTGTGTCGTACAGGAAAAATAGATACCAGTGTGGATATCATTTAAAAATACAACGGTTTTTTTATCATTCCAAAACCTAAATATTCTTACTAAGGTCTACAAAAGTACTAGGCATACATAACAGTAAAGAACTTACAATAAGAAAAGTAAAGTCGTCACTGACCTTGACAACATAGCGTCATTAGCGCTTCCAAAATGGTTAGCGGCCAGCGCTGCCTCCAAAACGTTGGACTCTCTTCTCGGTTCAGCACGATTCAGAATCGAACTGATGGAAAAACTGGTGTACGGAGCACTGCCCGTTGCCTTCTCCTCTTTGTCCTTCTTTAACTCATAGAACGGGCTCTTCTGGTCCTTTCTAGAAGGAGAAGAGGTGATGTCTGGGCTGCTTGCCCCCGATACCACGTTTACTTCGATGTCCCGGTCGTCTTGCGAAGATGTGGGCGAGTCCATTTTGATGGTCACTGCTTCATTTTACGGTAACCTGGTAAGCGAAATAGAGAGTTGTTTATGTTTCATCATCATCATCATCATATCAGCCAAAGGACGTCCACTGCTGAACAAAGGCCTTCCCATAGATTTCCACGTCAGATTACAAGCCAACGGCTCCAGCCACATTATAATATAATATCCATATTTTTCTCTTCACAATAGGTTAAGCACTGCTAGGTTAATAAAACCTAACTTTGTGAGAGACTGGTGCCTGAAGTAGGTTTTGTATTTAATACACAGGTCACCAGGGCCCTTCCGCAGCTAGTATTGTTACAATGCTTTGGCCTTGTGTGCAAACAATTTTCTTCTACATAATCCAAATATATTTTTCTTGTTCTGTTATTTTGTGCATATGTAACTTTTCACCCGGCGTTTAATTTAAAAGAAAAGGCATTTTTATAAATAAGTTACAGTTTTCGACATACACATTTGACATATATAGACTATAATTTTTATTTCATGGGTTTTAAGTCTTGAATAGTTTTTTTTAGTAGCCTAAGTTACTCCTGGTAGCTGATGTTATAACATCAGCCACCAGTGCCATGCCAGTGAAAGTCCCGTCAAAATCAGTCCAGCCGTTACGGAGATCAGCTGGAATAGACAGACAGACAGATTTAATAATAAAAAAATGATTCTCGTTGTAGTTGTAGTAAGTACCGTATATACTTTTACTTTAGTAAAGTCTGTTATTTTGACATTACAAACAGAACTTCAATTTTATTGATTTGTACACATGATATACCACGTTTTTAAAACGAACTGAAAAGTATGAAATAGCTTCTCCGAGCCCCATAAGATTTAAAACAAAAAAAGTGGGGCGCATGCAAATACATAATAAGTAGTAAGGAGTGTGGACCCAGCTGTGAGAAAACTGACACTATAGTTTATATCATTGGCAGTTTAATAAACTACTAGTGACTTAGGTGAACTGGGCATTCATGTATCAGTTATCTATTGTCTGCGCCATAAGATTTTGTTTTAAATGTTATGGGGCCATGAGAATTATATTAATCTTATTACTCCACTTAAAATTCTGGTTCTATAATTATTTTTTTTTGTTAATATTGCATTGTCATCCAGTTCTTAGCTATGTTTAAAGTTTCAAGTCCTTAGCTCATCGGGAAGTTAGTTTAAAATCGATTGCAAAGTTCGTACCGAACAGACAGACAAGAAAGTGAGTTAATAAAAACGTATTAAAAATAATCATCACAAGTATTTGTGCTGTTCTTTAGGATCATTTTCGTGACATGTTTTCGCAACGTCTTATCGTCAACAATACCGCGTTGCCTTAAGACGAAAGTCTTTAACCAGGGTGTGTTACCAGTGATGACATATGGAACAGAGACGTGGTCACTCACTGTGGGCCTCATAAGAAAGCTCAAGGTAACTCAGCGAGCTATGGAGAGAGTTATGCTTGGTAGTTCTCTACAAGATCGAATCAGAAATGAGGAGATCCGTAGAAAAATTAAAGTTGCCGACACTAACTGAAAGGATTAGTAAACTGAAGTGGCAATGGGCGGGGCACGTGGCTCGTAGAATTGATGACCGTTGGGGCAAAAAAATCTCGAGTGGTGACCGCGCACCGGAAAACGCAGCGTGGGACGACCTCCAACGAGTTGGACAGACGATCTGGTGAAGGTCGCTGGGAGTCGTTGGATGAGGGCGGCGTATAACCGCTCGTTGTGGAAATCTAAGGAGGAGGCTTTTGTTCAGCAGTGGACGTCCTGTGGCTGATAAGACGATAAGACGATAATGATGATCTTTATTAGCTACTAATTTATTATCGAACAAAAATAGCGTTACATTAAATTACCCAGCATCTGTCGGTCGGGCTACCTGTTCAGGGCAACATTTTCAATATCACTTGTTGAGTCTACTGTTTTCGGACCAAAATTCATCTAAAGACTGTGGCACATGGCATCGCAGATCGCAACGATAGGTGACAAGATGGATTTAGCGGAGAACAATTTACCACTAATTCTCACTCTTATAATGAATCTACCTTGACATGATGTATTTGTCTGATTGTATCAAGTTGATTTCGAGGTACATTGATGCTTGGAAAATGATTTGTTCGAATAAGTTTTTTATTTATCTCCAGGGGAAATTCATCGTGAAAACTTCCTCCACCCCGGGGAAGGGTGAAGGGCATGCCGTACTCCTACCGACGAATGCCAATGGAGCGGTCATCTTCAGCACCTAAGGGTGTTCCAGGTCCACGTAAGACCACACTAGAATGCCACCCACGCCTTTAAGCACATCTCGAAGGGGATGACTGTAAAGCGATCACCTCCTCTAGCGGAGGGAAGGCAACTGTAAAAAAGCCACCCCCAGGCACTTCTCGGGGAGGATTGTAAAGGATCCACCCAAGTTTCGCTGTGTTAAATACCTACCATATCAATAGCCTACCGTCCAGAGCGCAATGGCAAGAAGATTCCACACTTACTGGTGACATATAGCAATCATAAACTCACAAGCAACCGTTATTCTCTCCCCTGAAACACAACAGAACTTCGCCTACCCTGTAGTATCCCCAAAGAAACTTACCTACAGTTTCTGAAACTTACCCCTCATAAGACGTTTAACATTATCTATAATTCAGGATATTTAAGTGCGTTATTGTTCTTAGCCTTATTTAGTCTTGTCCCGCGGGCATAAGCTAATATTGCGAGGGGTGAACCACCCCCATTGTCTGAATAAATAATGAATTATCAGGATTTGGGGAAGAAAAGAATTTTAAGATAATCGCGTTATAGGATAAGATGGTTTAAGACTTTCTTGTTTGAGTTTTAAGGATCAGATGTTGATATTATATTACTCAATAAGCTGATTTTCATACGTTTATTTTTTCTAGATGCTTGCATCTTTGACTATTAGCTGTCCTGACGTTGTGTGACGATGCACTCGACGGTCAAACATGCTTGCCTAGAGGCAGCATATACACTCATGACTTGAAGACTTTTACAGTGTCATCATCATCATTTCAGCCGAATAAAGTCTATTGCTGGACTCCCACAAAGATCGCCACAATGAGCTGTTTGTTATGTAGTCATTTAAGCCCCGCCGATTTTGCCATAATCGCCACGCTTGGCAGGTGGGTTGGCGATCGCAGTTGAGTTGTTAATGTACTCGAAGGACGCTGCTGTCCATCCTCCTGCTAATCCCTTAGTCGCCTTTTGCTACACCCAACAGATGAGATGGGTTGGTGCTATTCGTAGCCGGTACCACACGGCCTTCTCACCTGTCTTACAGTGTAATTATATATAATTATAATACGACGACACGGTTGGTGCAGTAGCTAAGCAATTGGCTTTCTAAACTACCGGTCGCGAGTTCGATTCCCGCACGGAACAAATATTTGTACGATTTACAGATTGTTGTTTCAGGTCTGGGTGTTTGTGCATGTAAGATTTATGTCTGTACCCACGACACAGGAGAAATCCCAGTGTAGGAAATCGGTAAAAAAAACTACCGAGTAGGTACTGTCATCCATAACTTAACTCTAAAAGGCACAAAATAAAAGTGAAAATGAATTAGCTCTACCTATAAATGAAAGCTTATTGATTTTTATATCATCATTAAAATAGTTTGCAGTATTTAAATACCAACTTAAAATTACAGTTGTCCTATAAACCGTCAGTGCGAAACCATTTGCCGTCGAATAAATCAAATTAATTAATTAAAAACGACAGTGTATCCGATACAGGCTAGCCGCATGTTTTACAATATGTCAATTTATGATAAATGCTTTCAAACGAGCAATTCCCGCTGAATGTATTCAACTGCTTTCATTGCGATTTTCACAGTGAAATGAGATGCGTTTGAATATGTTTTATCTGGGATAGTGTAGTTTGGTTAGGTTTTATTATCGCCATATTTGATTTTTAAATTGTGAAGGTATATGAAAGCGTTTCCAGACGATATACTATCTATAATAGGTTAATATCAAAAGTATTTATCTTTGTAAATGTCAATATAAGCTACACAAATAGGTCTATTAAAAATTCTCATCCAAAAATTCGTAATACATGCGGTTAAATTAAAATACTAAAGTGCGAATAAGGATTTCAAATTGCACCGATGTGAACTTTGTTAAGGGACCTTCAGACTCAAGGTATAATAATTTTTTTTTCCAAAATTCTTCGTAAAGCAATTAAAGTCTTGTAAAATTACTTGGAATACACAAATAAAGTCTAAACGCAACTACACATTAACTGAAATAGTACACAATGATACTTAATATACATACATATATCTATATATCTTTTTTTTCTACTCTTATACACGGGCCTATCAGAATATCAGCGCTGGAGCATTTTGTTTGCTGTAGCACTAGCTGAGATAGGTACGAATTTTGGCCTCACGCATTCACAACCACATGCTGTCTTATTTTATTTACTGTTTAAATAAAATTTGTAACGTGTGTGAATGAATGTGAATGAGGAAACAAAATAAACGAATTTTCTTACTTTCTTTCAATGTGTAGGTACAATGCGTTCCCTCTAGCAACGCTGTATGAACAACAAACCTAACTTGGAATAGCATGATGATACCTACATCGAGGATTTTGTCAATTCTAATGAGATATATAAATTTTATTGCTGGCAATGAAGATTGTTTTAAATGAACTAAAAATATAATACAGCTAAAGGGCCCTACTCAAAGCCCTACCTGATACCTAAATATCGATAAATATCGGCTCTGCATACATTCACACTATACGGCATATCCGACAGAGATACTGCATGTCGGACCATGCCAGCAGTGCTTTGAGTAGGCCGTTTACAAGGAAAACTAACGTCACGCGGCTTACCGGCCATTTTGTCAAGTCACGCATTTTGACATAAAAAAAATTGCACTATTATTTTTAGATTTCTCAACAATCACTTTCGATTTGCTATATCAAGGGCTATTTAACATTTTGGTTTTTTCTTTAGAATACATTTTTGTTATATCTAACCTTGAGATAGGCAGAATCATTAACAAACCGATGGAGCTATAAACTAAAATTTCTGTGTGGCTTTCAGGCGTGACTTTCGTCTCGACTTAAGTAAGACAAATCCTTACGATAATTTATACTATAACCATGCCTATACCAATGAGGTGCTAACAAAGTAATAATACAATCATCATTTCGGCCGAATGAAGTCCACTGCTGGACACAGGCCTCCCCCAAAGATCACCACAACGACCGATATGGATGTGTTGTGGGCTCATTGGGGGGTTTCGCCATAATCGCCACGCTTAGCAGGTAGTTGAGTTGTTAATGTTCTCGAAGGACGCTGCTGCCCATCCTCCGGCTAATCCCTTAGTAAACTTTTACGACACCCATGGGAGGAGATGGAGTGGTGGCATTCTGAGCCGGCACCACACGGCAAAGCCGGCACCACACGGTAAACACGGCATACAATACAATAACGTAATTAGCCTGGTTAACGTGCAAAATAGTAATTTTCATTATATTACGACCTGCCATTGATTATATAGTTATCATATATATATATGTATATATATATATATGATTACTATATATATATATATATGCAGCGTACCCGAATGCTCCAGAGAGTCGATCAGGGCTTCGTCTCCGGTTTGGTCGGCTCCATACCGGCTCATACACTCCATGTACCCCATGAATGCCCGCAGGACTTTCAACTCTGACTTGCCTTAGTTGGCCGATCTGAGGGGCTATAGATAGATATAGGGCAGAGCTATATGCTCGGGGGTGGAAGTGTCTAATAGCGTAATAACGGGGAAACCCGCTCCGAGTCTTCGAGACGCGCAATGGTGTAACCGGTGCCGCACCTTTCGATACCCCGAGCCGCTCACACCGGTGTTGCTTCCTGTCGCCTGTAGTGGTGGCCATTTAGGGGCCCAACGACTCGCAGGTAGCTTTAACAAGTCTTCTGTCAATCTCGTTGGTCCGCTGCGTTTTCTAGTGCGTGGGCGTTTTGATAAGAAGGAAATAATAATGTCAGAACTATATCAAATATTATTAGATTAAATAATTTGGTTATGATGTACGCAATAAGTTTTAAATCATTCTTTAGGCGTAAAATTTTCGCTCGTTTGTGTCTCCAAATAATAATAGATTCGTCTCGTTTCGTTTTTTCTTATTTTCATTATACGGAAGTGAAAGTTGGGTATGGCAGAAGAAACATGAAAGCAGAATAAATGCAGTTGAGATGAGAGCGTTAAGAAGTATGATAGGAGTTAAACTGAGTGACAGGATAAGAAATAGTGAGATAAGAAAACGTTGTGGTCTGAAAGAAGATGTAGTGACAAAAATTGAGAAAGGTATGCTGAGATGGTTTGGCCATGTTGAGAGAATGAATGAAGAACGATTGACGAAAAAAGTGTATAAGGCGAGTGTGAATGAAAGTGCTGGAAGGGGTAGACCTAGGCGGACGTTTCAAGACCAAATCAGGGACGTCTTGGAAAAAGGCCAGGTCAAGAGTACCCTAAACCGAAGAGCATGTATGCAGGGAATAATGAAAGTGGACGAAGCGAAACAAGTATGTAAGGATCGTAGCAAGTGGAAAGAAGTGGTCTCTGCCTACCCCTACGGGAGAGAGGCGTGATTATATGTATGTATGTATGTATATTATAATTCGAGTTATTTAGGTATTATTCCAATATTTCTGTGGATTGTCTTATTACAGTTGAAACCATTTTTTTTATTACAAAGTAAGTTGCTTTTACATAATTATTTACAAAATACAACGCGTTTGGTAACCGTATTGCGTACAATACCAACCTGCCATTGGGTCATGGTTTCAGGTTTTGAGCTCGTAAATAGTGTTGTTTAAGGCCAGCGTATATTAGCGAAGAATTGTTTATTTATTCATATCATTCAGTGTTGTATATACATTAAAGGCATCTGTCCACTACAACGTATCATACCATGATCGTGCTATGAATGTACCATGCACGGAAAAGAAATGACGGAAACTACGTACACTAAATGTATCTACAACGTGTCTTACCCGTATAACGCGTTTAGTACCACGGTACCTTGCCTTTGCCCACCTATTTTAATGATCGGTTGTGAATATTAATATATATATATATATTGTTTAGCTAGCAATGATGATAAGTTGAGATTTTGAACCAGTTTAATGTATGTAAGCTGTACCCACGACACAGGAGAAATACCAGCCTAAAAGCGTTTTAAAAAACTACCTTTGGGGGTTTAAGAATCTTTATTTCTCAAAAGAATTACAATATTCGCTTATATGAGAAACTTATGGTTTACTTACGAGAATATATTAATGTACTGACGAGCGCTTTTGAGTTGAACAATAAACAAAACTACACATTTACGGTCGGTATTATACGTATTATATAACTGCTAACAAACTTTTAAGCAAAGTATTTATACTCTTTACAGACAAAAATAGCTTATACCTACCAAGTTTTAATTAACAACACTTTCTGTTGGAATTTATTATATTCATTTTTATATAAAGTAACTAGCGGGTAACTTGAAAATTTGCATTATGATGGTAAACGTAAATACAAAGACTTAAGTTTAACTAGATGCGACTTAACGTAATAAAGTGGGAACTTTTTTGATATAACCTTTCGTTTAAATACCCTAATAAATCCATTGTATACAACACCTATTAAGCCTAGAAGTAAGCCGAATCGCATGCGGCTACTAGTATCGGGCGAAACAAACAAAATGGCGTTATAATTAGATAATTAAACAGTGTCTGAGCACGCATGTCGCACGCCAATGAATCAGATTACATGTTAGAACCTAATATGTTATGATAATTGACATTTAGTTTTCGAGGGCATTTTATTTGCCGCCGTATTTAACTTTATTTTATATTTTATCTAGTAAGTTTGTTTGCCAAGCGTGGCGATTATGGCAAAAACCCCTCAATGAGCACACAACGCCAACCTGTACCAATCGATGTGGCAATCTTTGGGAGAGGCTTCGGTCCAGCAGTGTACGTTTTTCGGCTGAAATGATGATGATGATGTTTGTCCTCCTTTGTAGTAAAAAATGAGTGTGGTCATCAACCCGCCTCACAGAAGGGTTGCCAGATGGTCGGGATTCGTCTGGATTCACCCAACATTTTGTATGATAGCCGAGAAAAAAATCACCACGCCTGCCAGGTAGTGTTGCCAGATTGAAAAACAGAATTATATTATTTATTATCTGGACAAAATTCAGTCCGTGTGGTGTCCGGATTAAGAATATAGCACCACTCCATCTCCTCCCGTGGATGTCGTAAAGGGCGACTAAGGGACTTTACCAGAGGGATGGGCAGCAGCGTCCCTTTTGTGGAACAATAGGCTTACTGCAGTCACCAACCCGCCTGCGTGGTGAGTACCTGTAACTGGTCATCTTATGAGGAGGTTTTTGTTTAGCAGTGGACGTTTTTAGCTGAAATGATGATAATGATGTTTCTGTATGCCAGATATGTATTACGTACGCCTAAAAATGCCGGCTCAGAATGCCACCACCCCATCACCTCCCGTGGGTGTCGTAAAAGTCGACTAAGGGATTGGCCGGAGGATGGGCAGCAGCGTCCTTCGAGTACATTAACAACTCAACTGCGATCGCCAACCCGCCTGCCAAGCGTGGCGATTATGGCAAAACCACCCAATGAGCCCACATCACATCCATATCGGTCGTTGTGGTGATCTTTGGGGGAGGCCTGTGTCCAGCAGTGGACTTCATTCGGCTGTTAGAAAACTGCACCCACGATACCAAAGAAACCGTGAGATAGAACTTCGTTGCTTTTTTAATAATTCGTTCATAATTCATTGTTTTGCAACCAATTCCACAACTTAAATAGGTATATTTTTCCTAACCACACTTGGTAACAAAATACTAAGAGATAAAATCACTAACAAAGCCGGGTGTTCTCGATTCAACGACGCGTAATCGATGTGTAACCGATACTTTTTATCGATTATCTTTTTACTACACTAGCCTTTTTAAATTAAAAGTTTGCGTAAAACATTTTAGACTGTTGTCATAATAGTGTATTGTTGAAAGCCTGAGAGTATTTTTTAAGCTTAGAATAATTACATTCAGCTGTGTGGTGTCCGGATATAGAATATAACACCCAGTCTATCTCATCCCGTGCATGTCGTGTAAGGTGACTATGGGGTTCTCAACCAGAGGGATGGGCAGCAGCGTCCCTTTTTAGGGATTCGTACGTCAACGGAACACTTATAGGGTCACTCTTGTGTCTGTCTGTCTGTCCGCCTATCACAGCTAATTTTAATACTTTTAAAATAAGTCGTTTTACAGTTGTTTAACAAAATTGATGCAACACTGTTGTTACCAACAAGGCGCGTTGACAACAACGTGGCTACTTCACGTCAGTAGTCTGTGACGGCGTGGTACTTCCCAGTTATGACGTGGTCACTCACTATTGGCCACATAAGAAAGCTCAAAGTCACCCAGCGAGCTATGGATAGTGCTATGCTTGATATTTCTCTACGAGATCGAATCAGAAATGAGTAGATCCGTAGAAGAACTAAAGTTGCCGACATATCTGAAGGGATTAGTAAACTCAAGTAGCAATAGGCGGGGTACATTGCTCGTAGAACTGATAGCCGTTGAGGTAAAATGGGTTCTCGAGTGGAGACCGCGCACCGGAAAACGCAGCATGGGAAGACCTCCTATGAGGTGGACAGACGACTTGGTGAAGGTCGCTGGGAGTCGTTGAATGAGCTTGTTGTGGAAATCTATGGTGGAGCCCTTTGTTCAGCAGTGGACGTCCTTTGGGTGATATGATGAAGATGATGATATTGTTGTACTTCCTCGGTCGAGCCAACGTATTTACAAGCTCTATTCAACCGATAACTAAAGCTCTCCTATGTAGACTGTGGAACAGCAACAATCCTGCGCTTGCCAACACAGCGCCAAGTGTGGTGAGTATGTAAACGGTCGACCTGTGTTGTGGGGGAGGCCTTTGTTCAGCAGTGGACGTCCTTTGGGTGATATGATGATATTGTTGTACTTCCTCGGTCGAGCCAACGTATTTACAAGCTCTATTCAACCGATAACTAAAGCTCTCCTATGTAGACTGTGGAACAGCAACAATCCTGCGCTTGCCAACACAGCGCCAAGTGTGGTGAGTATGTAAACGGTCGACCTGTGTTGTGGGGGAGGCCTTTGTTCGGCAGTGGACGTCCTTTGGCTGATATGATGAATAACCTTGATTCTCTTACAAACCGCAGTCGCAAATGCGTAACCTAAACACTATCCATGTGTGCGTTTGTTTACTTTTGTTGTCACACACACAATCGCATAGTTAATGTTGTTACGGATTTTTATTTGAGACTAGCCCGCCACACATTCCCAACCACTGCAACTCCTGTATGCCAGGATCGACAATGGCGACCACCGGAAAGAACACCGTACAATGAAGCTCGGTGCGTCCCAGAGAAATGAATTCACCTTGGACCCGCAACGAAATTAATCAAAAAGGAGGAGTAGGAAAGAATATACGTTCCACTTCCCTCCGTAGCAAGCAGGAGACAGAGAAAAACGATAGGCCATAGGCACAATAATTGGGAGTTTACAACTTTGTCCTAGTTGCAACAAGGTCTGTATATAAAACAACTCCGGATGTAAATTGTAAGCTGTCATCTGTTGTTATAGTCCGCACGGAACAGCTATTTGTATGATCTGCAGGTAGTTGTTCCGGGTCTGGGTGTATTGTATGTGGAATTCATGTCTGTAAACGCACCCATGACACAGGAGAAATCCTAGTGTGGAGCAATGTTAAAAAAATAAAAATGATGGCAATATTATTTTTCTTGAGCAACATTCGCAAACAAATGACAAAATACTAACTCTCCTGCATTGTCCTCACATAACCTTCATTTCGAGAACAATGTAGTTATAAAAATTGCACTAATATGATTTAAAAAGAGTAACCATGGAGTTTCTTGCCCGTTCTTCTCCATAGGAAATGTTCACCGTGGAACGCGCCAACTGAAGTCTTGACTATTCATAAGAGCCTGTAAATTTTATCTTTCATTTAACGGGCCACGCAGCGAATGGTGTCATATTCGTCACCGTTTGAATAGATACGCGAAGCAGATAAAATACATATAATAAAAATATAACAGATACGCATTGCGTGTGTGGAATATTCATCTATTCTAGATGCTATTGTTCTAAGACTTTATATTATAAAAAATGTGTATGATGTTCACACACACACACAAGCCCATACACGTGCACTGCTGAACATGAGCCTCCTAAAGATCTCAATGAACGGTCATAGAGAATATTGCCATAATCATCGCGCTTGGCTACCGGGTTTTGTGAACGCAGTATGTTATTGGAGGATGCTGCTTCCTATCCTCTTGATATCAACCCTCAATCCTCTTTTATGACACCCATGGATAGAGAGGGGTAGTTTATTCCTTGTAGCGCTACACGGAAGCAGACCGTTAGTCAAATTACAAAGACTTAAATTCATATTTAATATTACACTTGGGTTAATAAAAGACACATTTAACGTATTTTCGAGCAACATTTAGTTACCAAAACTACAGTAACAAGATTGCCAGCAGATGGTCATTTGACGATAACATCACTTGTAAACTTTAGTGTGCAGTAAACCTAACCCTTTGCATGCTAATCGCAGGTCAGTGTTAATTCGAATGGCTTACACACCGTAGCGATCTGACGGTTAGATTAGAATTTTGTTTCTAATGTCATGTTGCTTGGTCTAATTTTTATTTTGAATTTGGAATGTAAACCGCATTGTAAGAGGTTGGCTGAAACCGCCATGTCGGCTATTCGTAAAATTATATCTACAAATACAAGCAATAATACCGACAGATTTAAAACTAGTTAAGCACCGAATAAGAATGCGTATATTTGTATTGTCCGAATAACAGCCAAAAATCGTATTCGCCGAATATTATAATGACATGCGTTAAAAATATTTGAGTAAAACGGAATGCGCCCTAAGATGTTGAGTATCGTGTATATATTCATGTATCCGAACATATTTTGTTGGCGTTTTAGTTAGATTAGTTTTTTTTTTCTTAATAAAAACGTTGCCCCACACTAGGATTTCTCCTGTGTCGTGGGTGCGTTTACATACACAAATTCCATACACAATACACCCAGACCGTTGACAGTTGGGGATATCAAATAATAAACTTTCCAGTGTACAGAACAATACAGAAAGAATTTTCTCAACAGCGGGCAATACCTATACAAATAGAGAAAAGAAATCGCTTGTCGCTAAATAAAATAGAAAATGTTTTGAAAAAAATACCAGTCGTTTGTTTTATTTTTTTAAAACTTGTATTTTGAATTATTACTTTTAGCGTAATCATGCTCGTATTCGCCGAATAGTATAGTCAGTATTCATTTTCCAAAAGTAGTATTCATTGCATCACTATTTTAAACCCCCAAATTAGCAACTATGATGGCTTGAAGTTTCCCGTGACTTAAATCAGTAAGCTATTATTGGCGGTCTTGAATTTACGGTACTATCATATTATTGCTTGTGGCCTACTTAATTAAAGTCGTTTTTATTTATAAGCGAAGCCTGGTGGTGGAACGCTTGCCTTCCATACAGGAGGATCTGAGTTCAATCCAGACCTCTGACTTTTCTGATTAATGTGCAGATCAGAATTTGATTTTCAATTGCGTTAACGATAAAGGAAACCATCGCAAGGGAACTTGCACAGCTGAGAGGGCTCCAAAATGTTCTCAATGGTGTGTGTAGTCCGCCAACCCGCACTAGGCCAGCGTGGTAAGACTAAGGCATAACCTTTCTCAACGTAAGTAACACCCCAGCCCAGCAGTAGGACAGTAACGGGCTATGTATGTTATGTTTTATTTACATTTCTAACAAATTCTCTGTTGACTTCCCAGTATCAAAGTTCTGATGTAAAACATTTAAAACTATGATACCGTTCAAACGTAGCAACTCGCGTTTTACTGAGACACAAGTGTGCGGCTGCACACTATATTCGCAAATAAAAGCGCTATCTACTTGTGTTAAAATGGAAAGTTAAACTTTTAAAACTGGTTCCCACTAAATGCATTGTTCCATTTTACCTCCATCCACTGTAAGAATGGCGCATGTGCGACCACTGAACTTGTACCTGTGTAAAAATTACTCGAAGCCCTGTATAAAATACTAATAACCTTCTGGAACAAACGCTTGCACTGAGCGGAAGGAAAATATTGTCTTGCTAAACTCATTATTACAATTTCATCTTAAACCTCTATTCTATTTTTTTTATTTTTACATGTTGCCATTTACAGGAATTTCTCCTATGTCGTGGGTAGAGTTTACATACAAATTTCACATGCACAAACACCCAGACCCGAAACAACTGTGTGTAGATTTAAATATTTGTTCCGTGCGGGGATCGAATACGCGACACGTAGCCTAGCAAGCCAATCGCTTAGCCACTGCACCAATAGTGCTGTCTTATTCAGTCATTACTCTGTCTAATCTCACACTAATTCATATTTATCAATTATAATAAACCGTGTGGTGCCGGCTCAGAATACCACCACCCCATCTCCTCCTGTGGGTGTCGTAAAAGTCGACTAAGGGATAAATCAGAGGATGGGCAGCAGCGTCCTTCGAGTACATTAACAACACAACTGCGATCGCCAACCCGTCTGCCAAGCGTGGCGATTATGGCAAAACCCCCCAACGAGCCCCAACACACCCATATCGGTCGTTGTGGTGTACTTTGGGGGAGGCCTGTGTCCAGCAGTAGATTTCATTCGGCCGAAATGATGAATTATAATAAAAAATATAAAATGTAATGTACCTATTATTTTTAATAAATGGCATATTAAAAGTGGAGTTTTTTTTTAGTATTCAGTATTAAAATATCTCATGACAAGGACATAACAAACTGCCCGTCTTTCGTCCTTCGGTTCGCTGACTGCGATAACACCGCCATTTGTACATATCTTAAAATTAACAGTATTCTATTCCATTACATTAAGGTAGTAGAAATTATCACTTAAAGCGTAATTAACGCCATCTTCCTCTTTCATGAGATACTGGAGAAACCTTATTCTAGCCAATTTTTATAGTTCATTCAGAATCCATTTCAACATCATCATATCAGCCATAGGACGTCCACTGCTGAACAAAGACCTCCCCCTTAGATTTCCACAACGAGAGGTTACATGCCGCCCTCATCCAACAACTCCCAGGTCAATCGTCGAATCCGACTCGGCTGGGCAGCGTTTGGGAAACTTCGCAACGTCTTTTCGTCAACAATACCGCAATGCCTTAAGACGCAAATCTTTAACCAGTGTGTGTTACCAGTGATGACATTATGGAACAGAGACGTGGTCACTCACAATGGGCCTCATAAGAAAGTTCAAGGTCACTCAGCGAGCTATGGAGAAAGCTATGCTTGGTATTTCTTTACAAGACCGAATCAGAAATGAGGAAGTCCGTAGAAGAACTAAAGTTATCGACATAGCTGAAAGGATTAGTAAACTGAAGTGGCAATGGGCAGGGCACATTGCTCGTAGAACTGATGGCCGCTGGGGCACAAAGGTTCTCGAATGGAGACCGCGTACCGGATAACGCAGCGTGGGACGACCTCCAACGAGGTGGACAGACGACCTGGTGATGAATCCATTTGATAATGAGTAATTCCTAATCAACTCAATACAAACAGACTTTTTTTACCAATCTTGACAAATATTTATAGAATACCGTCGCAAAACAATACTTTAACACGTTACGATACGGTGTGATAAGCACCCCGCTGAAGTCCGAAGCGCATCTTAGTTAAAGGGTTATTAAAATTAGACTTTGTAATGAATTTTATGGCTTGGCGGTCGGCTGTTAAAAACTCATTTATAAATTAAAAAAGTGTGTTACTAGTAATAACCACGGTAGGTGTAGACGCACTAATAATAGTACTTATTAACAAAGAGACGGTAAGTTTGAATATAAAACATTATGTCGCTGTGATAAAGTTGCACTACTGCATATGAGCTATGTTTGTTTCTTAGAACCTTGATTTTGCCTAATATTATGTGAGAATAGCTGGACGAATCACTAGTAAACATAATGTACATTCACAGTCGAAATTAATAATCAATCTAATCCAAAATATTTGGATTTTGTCATGGTCATGAAGTTGCGCGCTATTTTTTGTTTGTGGTAGCTATTCTAGTACATAGTTATACCTCAAAACTAACTATAAAAAAATTGAGGCATAATATATATGCCTACAAATTACCATATAAATTCAAATATAGTTTATACTGTTTCTTTGGAATAATATGTACTTAGGCGTCAAAGAATACCTCCTCATCGCTGTCAGCTGATAATGTTCCCAGAAGGCTGGCAGCATTGCCACGTTGAATAGCAATGCTTATTCATTGGCCAAAGAAAATGCCAGCCCTCTGATCACGCGAAGTGTCAACCAACCGTCTAGCTATATCTTTGGAATAATTGGTAGGTTATGAAACTCTCATTATTTTACAAAAAGAATTCCACTCGATTCTGTATTATTAGATTACTGTATAATTGCCGTGATTATTCGGAGAATCTACATGAAGTCTACATGAAAGGCAGAGCTGCAACACTTCCACTTTTTGAAATCTGTGTTTACAGAAAAGAGTTTTTTCTTTTTGAAACATAATCGCTCACTTATATGAGTTCTTATGATACGGTAACGTAAACAGTATCCCTAGTACGAGTTTCTTTTTGCAGTCTAAACGTAATAGTAAACTACACGTTTACCGCGTTTGGCGCTGCGATTGGCCCGCTCAAAATTCTTCAACCAATCAGAATTCAGAACGCGGTAAACGTGTAGTTTACTATTTCCATACCTTTCGATCGTAAAAAGAAACTCGTACTAGGGGTACTGATGACTTCTTAACTTTTGCGTATTGAATATATGTAGTAGGTACATTATTTTAAGACAATATCGGCTTATTTTCGCACATATCATCGCGATTAATATCATTGTAATATTTTGACTAACCTCGACGTCTCGATAAAATTGCATTGACCATGGTCACGAGTAGACTCGTGAGTCTATTAGTGATACTAGCCTTGTGCCCGATTTAACCCCCTAGGTGATGAATTTCCGAAAATCCTTTCTTAGTGCTCATCTACTATATAAATAAGGAACCCTTGTGCAAAATTTCATACTTCTAGACCCACTGGTTTAAGCTTTGCGTTGTCTGTCAGTTAGCGTTAGTTTTACTATGTACATTGTCATAATAAATTGATGACGTAACTCAGAACATTAAAAAACTATAAGTAACAAAGATAATTTATTTGTAACTAAACGTAAGTCTCCCAGGACTCAATATTGCTGTCACTCGGCTCCGTCCGTGACACTTGTCATACGTTTTATGTACCACTTTCTAATTACCACTTATTCTAATTAATATTTTATGTACGAGCGACGCTTTTTATTGTCTGACAAATCGTTGTTTTTTAATTATCTTTCTAATTGCAAAATTAGGGTGTAGCTAATTGTTGTCGATATAAAAGATATGAACCAACCGTACTTGCAACTAATTCAATTAATAACGGATATGTTAAAATTTTTTAGGCACATATTTTTAAACATTTCCCTAAAGTTTAAGCAAAAGGAACTTCCAATTAGTGAAACTAACCGTCGCAGTCTGCAGCTTGACAACACTATTCACAATATCGTTTGTTTGAAACTACATTTTTACTGTTTAACCGACTTCGAAAACCGGAATGTTAGACGCTTTGCCTGTATGTTTGCATGTGAAAGATTTTTCAGAAACTACAGGCTCGATTCTTATTTTTCTTTTACTGGTGTAATCTATATATATGTAGTAGGGACTTATAGATACTATAATTGTGTTTACTTGAAATAGAATTGTTATTTCCAAACAAATATTATTAAATATACATTTCTTTTAATTCTGTAATAGTCATAAATAAAATACATTTACGTAAATAATATATGACCGATAAAATGTCTAGAAAAGCTTCTTGTATATGTTTTACTAATAGTAATTTCAAAATTTCGAGCAAAATCCTTTAATGAATTCCTGTTACATAAGTACTTTGGTAATGAACGAGTAAAGTAAGTAATGGTTTATAGAGATAAAACTAAGGTTTTTTTAAATATGTACCTATCTATTAATCCCTTCCAATTGCGATCATCCTTTAGGCTATAATCTGATTTGTTGTTACTTGTCAGTTTGCACACCTGTGTGTGTGTGTCACCTAATGTGTAAATTAAATTAAAAGTAAAATATGCAAAAGAAATACGTACTTGCATTTCTTTTTACTTTACAGTAAAATAAAAAATCGAATCAGAATACAAAAACTAAAACCACTAACATAAAAAAAACCCCTCATCACAGCAGCAATGGAGAATGGGAGAGGGGTGATATATTATTTACCAGGACCACTGCGATCCATCGCACCAAAAGGCCTTAAATTATTCGAATCGCGCTTATATTTTTCACGATAAATGCTACCTACGACATGTTTTCTTTTCTTTCATCATTTCAGCCGAATAAGTCCACTGCTGGACACAGGCCTACCCCAATTATCGCCACAACGACCATCACATCACATCCATTGGGGGGTTTTGTCATAATCGGCACGCTTGGCAGACGGGTTGGCGATCGCAGTTGAGTTGTTAGTGTAATCGAAGGACGCTGCTGCCCATCCTTCCGCTCATCGCATAGTCGCCTTTTACGACACCCACAGGATGAGATGGGGTGGTGCTATTCGTAGCCTGCATCACACGGCACAGGGTTTATTTTATTTAGCAGTTACTAAATGATTTAATCTTAATCTAACATTTTATTCGAAACCTAATCGAATTATAATATAAGTTCCAGTATTCAATGATAGCCCTACATTGTCCCACTCATTTTTGGAGCAAGCTATAGCCCATTACAGTTTATTGGCTTATTGCAGATAATCTTCTATTGCAATTTGACGAACTACGCAGTAAACTAGGCCATCAACAACGTATTCCAGTCCACAGTTAGACCTATTGTCAGTAGTCACACAATATGCTAGTTATTAGATAACAGTATTTTAACATTCTGTTATTAGCAACTATTATTTATCTACACCAAATATCTGCCAAAAAGATCCTGCTACTAACCGTGTCCCTACTTATCACGTACCTTAACAGCACACCTTGCTTCGTAAAGAGCCTAACGTCCAATTATGTACTTCAGAAGGAAACTGTGTTAAGACCATTTTTTTTTTTATTGGTTTGCTCACACCTTCATCGTCATCTAGTGGAATTATGTGTAAGGTGCTTTAAGTTACAGCTTATATGAATAAAACTTTTTAACAAAATAACTATACCGACTTCAAAAACCCTACACGATATAAAAATACTGAAAAGGAAAAAAGAAGCTTTATGAAGTCGGGCGGGGCCAGGTATGCCCCAACTATGGTTCATGCAGACCAACGAGAAGTTATATGTTATACCTGGCTCCGCCTTAGTGTAAATAAATTTAAGAAGTTTTTCTAATTTGATATCAGTATTTAACACTAAAAATAAGAATGACTCAAATCGGTTCTCTGATCTGAGAGGTATCTAGATAAGCGCAGTCAAATTAACCTGTTTATTGAAGCTGGTTTAAAAACTACTCAATCAAATGTAATGAAATTTATATGGGACCAATTCGAAAGCAGTCTGCATCAGTTAAAATACGAATTGCTCAAATCGGTCTACTAATCTCGGAGTAAACGGTGAAAATAAATTTAGAAAAGAAATACGCATCGAATTGAGAACCTCCTCCTTTTCAAAGTCGGTTAAAAATGTGCTACAGCCAACGGCATATCCAATCCAGTTCTCTTACATCGTGCTATCCTTTATAATCATGATTAGAGGCATAATATAGCCTAAAGACTATAGTAACGTAGACGGCACGGTTAGCGAAGTAGCTAAGCGATTATCTTCCTGGGCTAACTGTCGCGGGATCGATTCTCGCACGGAATAAATATTTCTATGATCTACTAATAGATTTTTCGGGTCTGGGTGTATGTGCATGTGAAATTAACGTCTGTTAACTGTTCCCATGACACAGGAAAATTCAAAGAGAAGTGCAACGTTAAAAAACTGAAGTATAGAATGAACCAACTCAAACCCAATACTGAAGCAATTTCTCAGGCCTACTTTATTCATTTCAACCGAACAACGTCCACTGCTTATGTTGTGTGCTCATTGGGGGGTTTTGCCATATTCGCCACGCTTGGCAGACTGGTTGGCGATCGCAGTTGAGTTATAAATGTACTCGCTGCTGCCCATCCTCCGGCTAATCCCATAGTCACTTATTACGACACCCACAGGATGAGATTGATGGTGGTATTCTTGGCCGGCACCACACGTATACTTGAATCCGTATAAAAAACTCCATCAAGTAGTATTTGATATCACCCCTAATACACAGACCCACTGGATCGAGAACTATATTTAAAGAAAACAATAAAAATGATAATTATAGGCGTATTTTTAAATGATATTTACTAGAAAAATATCAGCTTTATGTGTGTTTACAGGTAATTATTTCTATGTTTATGAAAGAAACCGAAAATGATACTTGAATATAGTGTTTACCTGAAAAAAACTGCGTGTCCTTTCCAATGATATCACTGGCACAGTACTTTTATTAACATATACTTATTTTCACAGCACATCGAAATCCTTACACTGTCTTCTAAATATCGAGTCAACAATTTATTCTACAAAAACATGCTCTTCGTTCAACATATGCTACGCGGCTCCCTTGCGCGCCGCCGCGGTCGACTTCACCACAGCTACTGGCACAACTACCCTTAGAATTTGGGGCGTAACTGCTCCAAAGTACCACCCCTTATATCAACCAACCGTGTACCTTATACCCATCCTTTTCCTACTGAAGTACAAAGATAAACTGCTGTCCATTCTGTTTGAATTTGAGTCTTATGTGCTTAAGTTAGAGTTGGCGGGATATGGGGGTAAGTTGGCTATATTTAAGGGGAATCATCGATCGTAAAAGTGGCCGTGCCGAGCCGAGTCTAACGCAATTAAGGGTCCTCACTTAGCTTTTAAATCGCTGAAACTGTTCTCGTGTTTTTGTTAAATTTGGTGGACTCTGGTTTATAATGGTTAATGTGGCGTTTCGCTAGGTACTTGTTCCAGACTGTTTTGGTATAGAAATAAAACTATTCAAGTTTCAATGGCACGCGAATGGGATTTTCTTGTCATTTAAGTTTTTATGTATGAAGCGCAATGAAGCATCGGAGAGTATTTATGATAGTAATTACGTATAGAATCAGGGTAATTAAGGGGTAGTATCCATCATATAAAATGAACTGAGGTTTTATGACAAGATATATAATATCTGAGATTATCAGTGTTGTGTCTGATCTCAGATGGCAACAATCACAAACAAATCGTAATAAAGTCTAAAATTAGTAAAATGTTCAATCATTATAATTTGCCGTACACAGGCCCTTATAATGCTTACAATTTGTTTACAGATTGTGAATAGATTAAACTCAAACGCGGTAGCAGCGTGGATTTCATCATTATCATCATCATATCAGCCAAAACACGTCCACTGCTGAAAAGGGTCTCTTCCGTTTCTTCTTTTGCAATAATTCTGGGCGGAATTTGCCACTACTCACCGCGCTTGGCAGGCGAGTTAGAGCTAAAGATAAAACGAGTTTTATTCATTTAAACCATTAACCGTCCGTGCTTGGTGGTGTCCGGATTAAGAAGTCCGTGTGGTGTCCGGATTAACGATATCGCACCACTCCATCTCCTCCCGTGGATGTCGTAAAAGGCAACTAAGGGACTATAAACAAGAGGAATGGGCAGCAGCGTCCCTTCTGTGAAGCGGTAGCCATGCTGCGCTCACCAACCCGCCTGCCAAGCGTGGTGAGTATTGGCAAATACCCCCCAAAATGATGACACAGTCGTGGAATCTATGGGGGAGTCCTTGGTTCAGAAGTGGACGTATAGATGGCCGATATGAATGAAACCATTAACACGTACTTTAGAATAGTCGAGACTTTAGTTGCCACGGTTGGTGAGCACAGTATGGCTACTGTTCCACAGAAGTGACGCTGCTGCCTATCCCTCTGGTTTAGTCTCTTAGTCGCCATTTACGGCATCCATGGGACGAAATTGGTGCTGTATTTTTAATCCGATCACCACACGAAATAGCGTGGATTTACTACCTATTTATACATTTTTAGACTATGATTTCGGGACTTTTCGCGCACAGATAAATCAAAACAATATTTTGACTAACCTCAACGTTTCGGCCAAGTTGCATTGACCGTGGTCACGAGAAGTCTGTCGTGGTCAGGTCTGTTTTGATTTATCTGTGCGCGAAAAGTCCCGAAATCATAGTCTAATCTGAGTCAAATTCACGATAGTTTAAAAACTTATATTTATACATTATTATTTATTGTTTTTGATGAGCAAGTCATTCGCCTGATAGTCCTGCCTGCGCATAACAATTGTAATGCCACGCAGGACTAGTCCTGCGCTCGTCACATCAAAAGATTAGTTATGAGACATTAGTTATTTATTCTCATAAGCCCAGTAATGTCACTAGCTACAGTGCCCTTCTAACCGGAGCACAACAATGTCTAAAGTTTAAACACTTTGGTGGATTGGTGGCAAATATCAGGCACTTCGGTGTTACCTACCTTTTTTATTGGTGTCCTGTGCAGAACCAGCGCTGGGTGTTACACCCAGCACTTGCTGAGTCGGTTACCCTTTCGGTATGGGCATGTTTGTCAGTGTACTTATTTTCAAATGTTTGTTTAATTTTACTGCAATTTCTTTTTTATTATGTGCTGGAAACCATGTCATGTGCCGAATTAAATGATTTCTATTCTATTCTATTCTATTCTACATGAACTTCATTCGAAGGGGTATGCCGGACTCCTACCGGCTAAAACCAGTGAAGCGGTCATCTTCGGCACAGAAGGGGGGCTCCAGGTCCTCGTAAGATCTCACTAGAGCACGGTGGTACCTACCTAGCAGGACTTTTGCAATAAGAGACCTATCACCAGGGAAATACACATCAGTAATTTTGTAATACGCTATAATTTCGCGATTGCCGTTTCCTTATATTATTAACCTATTGTATCTTATCGAAACGATTAAAAGTTGCCGTCTATGGTAAACTTGACCGCCTTCTAAATAACTGCATTCGATTCGTTTTTAATCTCCGTAAATATGATCATGTATCAGCGCATCGGTTACTTTTAAATTGGTTGCCCATTCGCCAGCGCCGATCTCTGAGGGCATTGGCTACTCTGTTCTCCTTACTAGACTCTCCTTCCCCGCCCACTTATCTTACATCTCACTTTCAATATCTAAGCTCTAATCACATCAAGAATCTTCGTTCCTCAAATAATCGTCTCTTACAATGCCCTACGCACTACTCTGACTTTATACATTCTTCTTTCTTCGTACAGTCTATTCTCCTATGGAATGCGCTCCCCATGAATATCAGGATGGCTACCAGTCGGTTGTCGTTTGAAATTAAAGTACGTGAGCACCTCCGCAAGAAATTGGCAGATTCATCCCAACGGTGATTTTTCTCTTTTATTTATTTTATTTAAGTATGTATGTATAATTATTACAAATATATGTTTATTTTATTACGCATATATAATTATATATAGATTTTATACATGTATATATGTATTTATGTATTTATAATTTTCTATTTATATATATTATGTATCAATATATGTCAAGTATATCTCTTTCGGTATAATATATTCCTAAAAGTCACTGAGTCATAAATTATGTCATATAAGACGTGTTGTAACACTTTTATAATGCACGTCAATCATTTCGGCCGAATGAAGTCCACTGCTGGACACAGGCCTCCTCCAAAGATGTCCACAACGACCGATATGGATGGGTTGTGGGCTCATTGCGGGGTTTTGCCATAATCGCCACGCTGGGCAGACGGGTTGGCGATCGCAGTTGAGTTGTTAATGTACTCGAAGGACGCTGCTGCCCATCCTCCGGATAATCCCTTAGTCGACATTTACGACACCCACGGGAGGAGATGGGGTGGTGGCATTCTGAGCCGGCACCACACGGCACGCGATTGCCGTTTCCTTATATTATTAACCTATTGTATCTTATCAAAACGATTAAAAGTTGCCGTCTATGGTAAACTTGACCGCCTTCTAAATAACTGCATTCGATTCGTTTTTAATCTCCGTAAATATGATCATGTATCAGCGCATCGGTTACTTTTAAATTGGTTGCCCATTCGCCAGCGCCGATCTCTGAGGGCATTGGCTACTCTGTTCTCCTTACTAGACTCTCCTTCCCCGCCCACTTATCTTACATCTCACTTTCAATATCTAAGCTCTAATCACATCAAGAATCTTCGTTCCTCAAATAATCGTCTCTTACAATGCCCTACGCACTACTCTGACTTTATACATTCTTCTTTCTTCGTACAGTCTATTCTCCTATGGAATGCGCTCCCCATGAATATCAGGATGGCTACCAGTCGGTTGTCGTTTGAAATTAAAGTACGTGAGCACCTCCGCAAGAAATTGGCAGATTCATCCCAACGGTGATTTTTCTCTTTTATTTATTTTATTTAAGTATGTATGTATAATTATTACAAATATATGTTTATTTTATTACGCATATATAATTATATATAGATTTTATACATGTATATATGTATTTATGTATTTATAATTTTCTATTTATATATATTATGTATCAATATATGTCAAGTATATCTCTTTCGGTATAATATATTCCTAAAAGTCACTGAGTCATAAATTATGTCATATAAGACGTGTTGTAACACTTTTATAATGCACCTCAATCATTTCGGCCGAATGAAGTCCACTGCTGGACACAGGCCTCCTCCAAAGATGTCCACAACGACCGATATGGATGGGTTGTGGGCTCATTGCGGGGTTTTGCCATAATCGCCACGCTTGGCAGACGGGTTGGCGATCGCAGTTGAGTTGTTAATGTACTCGAAGGACGCTGCTGCCCATCCTCCGGCTAATCCCTTAGTCGACTTTTACGACACCCATGGGAGGAAATAGGGTGGTGGCATTCTGAGCCGGCACCACACGGCAAAGTCGGCACCACACGGCAACCTACCAGATTGTTATCTCTGCATCACCCTAAGGTAGACTGGTAAAAAATGCCTAAGGCATTAAGTCCGCCTCTGTACGTGTTTGTGCATAAAGAATAAATAAATAAATAAAAACTCTGTAACTGTAATAGGGATGGATATCATATCATAGATAGCCTTTAAATTTAATATGACTAGCTCTTTCCGCGTTTGCGTATTAAGAGAATAGAATCACGCCGTCTCTTCCAGTGGAAAAATACGGGTTGCACTCCGGGAGTGCCCACAGAAGTGAACATTTTATAGCAATAAATGTTTTTTCTTTTATTTATCTAGACGCGTTTGCGGTCTGCTATATGTACATGCACACACTATACTCGTAGCTGCGTCTCGTAACGGTGCCGCGAGTCCAGAGATTGTATCTCATGAAAAATATGCTTACCGCGCTAAAAGAAGTTTTCACTTCAATAAATCGAAGCCAAATCTTTGGATTTCGGATTACGGGTGTCTGTTTTTTGTGTTAAATGTGATCGTAACACAACGAAGGATGAATTTTAAAATCTTAAATCTGAAGATTTTGGATTAGATTGATTATTTCGGTCGTAAGGGGCTCAAAACCTGAACGATGGGCAGCAGTAACAGTAGCCGTACCGCGCTCACCAACCCGCCTGCCAAGCATGGTGATTACTGACTAATTCTCCCCAAAATGAGGCCACAATCGTGAAAATCTATTGGGAAGACGTTTTTTACGCAGTGGACATACTGATATGATAAGTTGGCAGATAATAACGAATTAAACCTCTTACATGTATCCTATTCCATGATATAGTTTACGTCTCTAAAAAAAATTACTTGAATTCGTTCAACATTTTGAGCGTGACTGAAAGACAAACATACAGACACACACACAGTCACATTTATAATGTTTGTAAGATGAGCTTAAAATGTATGCTGGTCCGAAGGTTTACGAACTTCCTTATTAAGGTTGCGGGTTCACCCCGGGAAGACGGCGGTGTGCACGTGGTCCCATGCCGCCATGTGTGTAGAACAGCGCACAGCAAGACCTCGGGGGAGTCCTTTACAATCCCCCTGAAATGTGCCTGGGGGCGGCCTCTTTACAGTCGCCTCCCCTCCGCTAGAGGGGGTGACCGATTTACAGTCATCCACTCCGAGATGGGCGCGGCACCAATGCGTTGCTCTAGATGCAGAATATTCCTATGTTCCTGGAGCCCTCCATCGGTGCCGAACATGACCGCTCAGGTGGCTTTAGCCGGTAAGAGTCAGGCATCTCCCTTTGACCCCTTCCACCTTTCTCCGACAGCAGTGTGCATGTGATCACGTACCACCGTGTGCGCAGCACAGCGCATAGCGAGGCTTCGGGAGAATCGTTTACATCCCCCCGAGAGCTGTCCGGGAGGGTGGCCTCTTAACAGGTGCCATCCCTCCGCTAGAGGGGGTGACCGCTTTACAGTCTCCTTATCACCTCCAAGATGTGCCCAAAGGCGCGGCACCAATAGATGGCTCTAGATGGACATTTTTCGAGTTCCTGGAGCCTCCCAACGGTGCCGAAGATGCCCACTCCGGTGGTTTTAGCCGGTAGGAGTCCGGCATACCCCTCCGCCCTTTATCGGGGCGGAGTAAGTACATGATGTACTTCCACCGGATAAATAAAAAAATAGGCGACCGACTGTAATACCCTTTTGCCAAAACCTTTGCGCTGACCCCAACTAACTTAGGACACAGGCACGAAGATGATTATACTGTTGGTATAAAAACATAAGTAGATACTGATCTTCATCTTTCAGGACGTAGCGCCGTACTTCCAGCTTGGTTTAATGGCAGCAGAAAAACCTATTGTGCTTAAGCATGATGATTAATCATATCACGATTATAGATCATCATATCGGCAAAAGGAGTCCACGCTGAACAAAGCGCCTACCCCATAAGACAGCTTACATGCCGTTTGTTGTCATTTTGGAGGGAATTTGCCAGCAGGTACTCACCGCGCTTGGCAGACGGGTTGGTGAGCGCAGAATGGCTACCGCTCCACAGAAGGGACGCTGCTGCCCTGGGTGATAAATTAGCTATGTTCGTACAAAAACCCAGTTATATAGATAGAATTGCTTGTATGTTTATTTTGTTTGTCTTAAATAAAACGTTGCTCTTCACTAGGATTGCTCCTGTGTCGTGGGTGCGTTTACAGACATAAATTCCACACACAATACACCCAGACTCTGAACAACTACCTGCAAATCATACAAATATTTCTTCCGCGCGGGGATCGAACCCACACCCCGAACGCAGCAACCGACTGTATCAGCCTCTACACCAACCGTGCCGTCAAAATACTAACTCACTAACAAATTATAACTTGTACAATAAATATTTGGTTATTTTATTATTCTAAGTAACAATTGGTAGGTATATTTATTGCCATATCTTCGAAAACTCTAGCAATCTGTGACAATATTTTTAATTGTATAGGTACTACAGTTATGTATTACCCATGCCATTATTTACAAAACAACTATCATTTTAACATAATTACCCAATACAAATAAAAATAAAACTGCTTTACAGCCAACATTTATTTTTCTAACTCCATCTTCACCCGCACTTCCCCTAAAATCCTTTCGTACAAATAGCCGTAGCCTGTAGGCAACATCTACACTGGCTAAATTAGTGTGGTGCCCGCGAGCGGTTCCGGCGCGTCCCCGTCAGTGTGATGCCCCCCTAATGACTAATTTGCCCTCATAATTGCCCTTGTAGAAACATTTGGTGGGGTGGCGTAAGCTAGGAGTGCTATAAGTATATTTGTTTTAGTTTGTGCTTTACAAACAACGATGAGAGTATAGCGACATATTATTTTATCAAGGTAACATAAATTGATAGGTTATTTCAGCCCCCTCTCCGAGATGTGCTCTCCGAGGCGTGGCACCAGTGGGCGGCTCTAGTGTGATCATACGAGGACCTGGAGCCTCCCTTAGGTGCCGAAGATGACTGCTCCAGTGGTTTTAGCCGGTAGGAGTCCGGCATACCCCTTCACCCTTCCCCGGGGCGAAGGAAGTTCATGAAGAATTTCCACTGGGCACCAATCAACCGCAAAATGTTCACTGCTGGCACAATGAACGGTACGGGTTTGTGTTGTGTGTTCATTCGGGGGATATTGCCATAATCACCACGCTTGGCAGACCGGTTGGCGATCGCAGTTGAGTTATAAATGTACTCGAAGGATGCTGCTGCCCATTCTCCGGCTAATCCCATAGTCACCGTTTACGCCATCCACGGGATGAGATGGGGTGGTGGTATTCCTAGCCGGCACCACACGGCGTTTTTTAATTGTGGTTATTTGATTGTACCTAGTTTATATTAATGCCGCAATGCCTCAAGACGAAAGTCTTTAACCAGTTTATGTTACCAGTGATGATATATGAATCAGAGACGTGGTCACTCACAGTGGGTCTCATAAGAAAGCTCAAGGTCACTCAGCGAGCTATGGAGATAGCTATGCTTGGTATTTCTCTACGAGATCGAATCAGAAATGAGGAGATCCCTAGAAGAACTAAAGTTGGCGACATAGCTGAAAGGATTAGTAAACTGAAAAGGCAATGGGCGGGGCACATCTGATGGCCCTTGGGGGAAAAAGGTTCTCGAGTGGAGACCGCGCACCGGAAAGCGCAGCGTGGAACGACCTTCAACGAGGTGGACAGACGACCTGGCGAAGGTCACTGGGAGTCGTTGGATGAGGGCAGCATGTAATCGCTCGTTGTAGAAATCTAAGGGGGAGGCCATTGTTCTGCAATGAGCGTCATGTGGTTGATATGATGATGATGATATGCATTGCATTCACTTTTTGCATAAAAGACTGAATAACTTTACGTCTCGAGGTGACGAGCGCGGTGTGATGCCTCGCAGGACTAGTCCAGGGTAGCATTACAATTGTTATGGGCAGGCGTGACGCTAATCATCCGACGAATGATTTGCTAGTCTCGTCGCTAGGTTGTAAAGAAAACAAATAAATAAAAATAGATAAACCGCACGATAAATAGACAACGGTAAAAAAAGAACATAAAAAACACTAAATAGACTGCAACGATGCATATTGACTTGATTAATTGATTGAAATTGGCACGATTGGCGCAGTGGCTGATACAGTCGGCTGCTGCGCTCCAGCGGGCTGATTACCTAAGTCGCAGACGCTTTGCAACAGGCGTAAATTGCTCCAACGCCGCTGTCAAACGTCAAATTGGTATTAGCTATTTGCCGATAGCGACTAAACAGGCGAAGATCTCTGACGCGCCTCTGTCGGACAATCAATGAACTAAAGACGTTCATACTTTTTAGTTCCACTGGTGGCTACTGGCGCTAGTAACTATGCATCTTTCACAATAGCGACTGGCAGGCGATGCCTTACGGAATACCAATTTTTTGACGCTCTGCCACCGGTGAATCCTTTGCTGCGCGATAGCAGCTATCGCGTCTGCTGTTGCTGTTTTTGCTAATAATCCGGCGAGTCGTGGATACGATCCCCGCACGGAACAAATATTTGTATAATCTACATATTGTAGTTTCGGGCCTGAGTGCATGAGAGATTCATGTCTGTAAGCTTTACCGACGACATAGGAGAAATCCTTTTTTTTATTGATTGATGAACTTCCTTCGCCCCGTGGAAGGCTAACCTACCGGCTAAAACCACTGGAGCGGTCATCTTCGGCGCAAAAGGGGGGGCTCTAAGTTCTCGTAAGAGCCGCCCATGATACCACGCCTTTACGCACATCTCGGAGGGGGTGACGCATTGTTTGCTAGCATAAATGTAATTAAAAAAAATCTTGGAACTCTTATTGGAACTGAAAACGGGATATTTACCATGTTTTTTATTTAACATGGTAAATATCCCGTTTTCAGTTCCAATAATAGTGTCAGTTACCATGTTAATTTAAAAACTTATATCTTGAAACTCGATTAATTTTTATAACAACCTTCGTAAGATTTTGTTCAGTACCCTTTAGTATACTCGTATCATAACGGCCATTTATACGTCCACTGCTGAACAAAGGCCTCCCCATAGATTTTCACAACTGTGTCATCATTTTGGGGGGTATTTGCCAATACTCACCAAGCTTGGCAGGCGGATTGGTGAGCGCAGTATGGCTACCGTTTCACAGAAGGGACGCTGCTGCCCATCCCTCTGGTTTAGATTCCCTTAGTCGCCTTTTACGACATCCACGGGAGGAGATGGAGTGGTGCTATATTCTTAATCCGGACACCACACAAAATATACTCGTATACCCTTTGTGAATCATTCCCGCTGTCATTAAACTACTAGGAACTCTAAAAGCTGTATCCAAAACCATTACTTCCCTAAACACCTATAGCAGCAAAGCTATGCTGCGCTCTGTGGCAATTCTTGGCAACTGGAGGCCGCCAAAATGCGTGGCCAGAACGGTCGCCAGCAGAGCGAAATTTCTAGTTTCGTTTTATTTTATCGCCACGTAAACTGACGTGGATAAAATTGCGCTGGTTATTTTTTACTGCCGAAACAAAAGGATGAAGATAAAAAGGATTTTATTACTTTAAACCATTTACAGGCACTTGAATGAATAGTAGACATTGCCGCGTTCCAACATACAGATTTCCGATGGAGAATAATTTAGCCCGTTGATCGCCCTTTACGACATCCACGGGAGAAGATTGATAGGGACACCACACAGAATCATCATCATCAATACAATACAATACTCTTTATTGTACACCAAAAATAACAAAAATAAGATCCAATGTAGAAAAAGACACGTACAAAGGGCGGTCTTATCGCACACGGCGATTTCTACCAGCCAAAGGACGTCCACTGTTGAAAAAGGCCTCCCCATAAAGGTCAACGAGCGGTCACATGCCGCTCGCATCCAAACGACTCCCAGCGACGTTCACCAGGTCGTCTGTCCACCTCGTTGGAGGTCATCCCACGCTGCGTTTTCCAGTGCGCGGTTTCCCCTCAAGAACCTTTTTACACCAACGACCAACACTGTTCTACGAGCAATATGCCTCGCCCATTGCCACTTCAGTTTATCTATTTTGGGAAGCAAAGACTATTTTCCGTTTTTTGATTGCTTATTAATTTTTGTATTAAATCGGATTATTATATTCTGGAAATAAATTGAAATTGAAACAGCTGGCAAAACCTCATGCATTGGATGTAAAATGTAATAATTTATTTTCGACCGTCATAACAGCCGCGAACGGGATCTATTGACGACAAATAAAATAAATAGATTATGTCCAAAATACTTTTATTTATCAACAGCTTTATGTATAAAACATTCTCACTATGTACTATCAACACTATGTTGGACTTTCATTATGTACTACAACCCCGTTATGTAGAAACTGCATGAATTTAGATTTAATTCACAAGCACATAAGATTCAAACTAAATAACGGCACCCATATTTAAAATCATAATTACTAGTAAAATTATGTTACAGTGAGTTTCAATATATATTTCGAAACTCTTATAACGGTTGTATAAATAATTTAAATATGGGTGTCATTTCATTCCATTACTCAATCTTCATAATTTTGGCTAACTAATTTGAAAGAAAATCAGGAACTGATAATTCCGTACTATCGTCATGATTAAGCCAATAGCGCTACATGTCTATTTTCGTTTTATTGTTTTAATTTCATAATAAATAAAACACAATTCGTTGATTTTAGGGACAAATAGCGCCATCAATTTATCTTTTTCATATACTTTTAAATCTTATGAGCTAACAATTAAGATTTATAAAACCGAAATGTATAAAATTCTTATACAAAACTTCTGTCCACATCTGAATATTAGACATAAAACAAAATCAAGATGTACACTACTACACAATGTAATACAAACACGAAATTTTATATTATAATAATTCTAATAACGTAATCTTAACAATTCCTTAATGCTACAAAGCCATGATCTTATTTTTAAAGAGTATTGATTCTATGTTCGTAATGACTCGTTAAGCTGATTATATTACGTACAATATTATGTACTATCTATAACCTTTTAATTCGCGTATTTATACTGTAACTGCCGTGTGGTGCCGGCTCAGAATGCCACCACCCCATTTCCTCCCATGGGTGTCGTAAAAGTCGACTAAGGGATTAGCTGGAGGATGGGCAGCAGCGTCCTTCGAGTACATTAACAACTCAACTGCGATCGCCAACCCGCCTGCCAAGCGTGGCGATTATGGCAAAACCCCCCAATGTGCTCACAACACATCTATATCGGTGGTTGTGGTGATCTTTGGGGGAGGCCTGTGTCCAGCAGTGGACTTCATTCGGCCGAAATGATGATACTGTAAAATATATCAATATTTATGTGCCGGCTGTTATGACAGCTGTCAAAATTTGGCGGGAATGACTTGTGATTGCGGGCCCCGCCATACACTTGCCAATTTATCGTGTTTGTGTTCAGACACTGTGATAGATTGGTGTTATAATTCATTATATGTCTATCAGTCGCCTTAATCTGTCTATCAAAAGGTAGATCTGTCAATAAATTGCCTAGAGTATGGAAAGCTTTATACACAAACCGAGAGAACTCTAACCTTATTACATAAGTAATAAAGTTGATTTTACACTGTCGGTGGAACAAAATGAGTAAATAAATTACAATACTATTGGAACATAAAACACATTTAGTTACAAAAAATAAAGTTGTTATTAAGTGTAGACCAATCGTTAAAACAAACAAAAACTGATGAATCCGCATTATTTTTAAGTTTAGTCGCCATTTTGAATACTTTACCTAGCTAGCCCATAGAAACTATGACATAAAATCTTTAAACTTAAAACCATTAAAATACGCTTAACTTTACGTTTAAATAAATTATCACCACAAAGATAAAACAAAAATATCATCTAGTAACATTGACTAGATCTGAAAATCAATCTAATTGCTGTTTTTTCTATGCAGACAGCTCTAAGCACAGTTTTTTAATGTTGCCAACTACAAAATCTGATCCAATGGTGTAATTTATGAAATTATAAACCACAATTTCTATGAAAGCTAATTGTTATTTATGATTTTTGTGATATTTGGTGAATTAGAAAAGTTTGATAAGTATTTAATCAATTTTTGAGGGAGGTGGTTTTTGGGTTTTGGGGGAGTTTGGGGGCATACATTATTATTTTTGCACACTGATATTACTGCCACAAAGAAGCTATAGTGGCGCCATCTGTGTTGCTTAGTGCTGGAAAACTTAGAATAGAATTGGTCTAGACAAATAATAGGCAAAACAAATACATAGTTAAAGGAAACTGGTTACAATAAATAACATTGTTTATAAACCAACTATACAATTACACAAAGCAGAGATATGAAAGATGTCTAAGTTAGCTAGAAAACTCAGCAGGAATAATAAATGACACTTAGTACTTTAATATTCAAATATCTATTTTTCACAATTTATTACTATCACTGTGTATCATTAGTCATAACAAATATGAGGCTTTTAGAATTGTTTTTTTTTTTGGAGACTATCATTTGTGCAATAGCGACTACAGTAGGACAAGACAACAATTCACGCGGGACTCGACAAATATCAAGAGTTGCTTAACGTTTACTTTATTTTTGGCACTTATATGTCATATAGCTTTCGTTCACTTCGTCAGCCCAAACAAATTTGGCTATGTTTGTGACAACAAATCGGCAAAATCCGTGATATATGTCATTCGGCAAAATCCGTGATAAATGTCTTGTCATGGTAATCTAATATTCGCTTATTAACGCGAAATATATAATAATAGGAATGCTATAATTAACTATCTCGTGAATTAAATCTACAATTGAACTAAAGGCTTTTAAGGCTCTTCGAAACTTGCGATTTATCGTCCAAAAAGGATGCGACGAGATATTTCGATGATCGCTTTGGTGATACTTCAGATACTATCTTACTATGGTCGTGCAGACTGTATGTAAGTTTGCAAGCAATAATTGTACAGTGAACTGCAACTTAATATTGCTATATGTGATCACACTTGTGAGGCATGTATTAAAACTATTTATTCAGTAATTTGATAATTATTCATATTATAGGAACAGTTTATTCAATTTTGGCACTAACAATCTCATTAAAGGCTTCTTTGCAATACTCTATTTTTTAAATGATGATTTACACTCTTGTTTATAGCTAAAATTGTCTATTTTATGTTAATGCTCATCAGTATCTATTTTAAACACTGCTTAACACACTTATAACCCCACAAATATTGGTCTTGTCATGAATCAAAGTAACCAATATCATATTTTGATTAGTGATGCAACAGATACTAATTTAACGAATACAGATTTTACTATTCAGCGAATATGAACATGCTAAATGTAACAAGTCAAATGCAATAAATTATGATAGTAAGATAGATAGTCTATTTAAGTATTTTAATGAACTCCTGGTAAATCATAATTCTATGTGATATCCATATTAAGAACATAGCACTTCTTCTGTGGGATGACAGCCCTACCGTGCTCACCAACCTGCCTGAGCAAGCGAGGTAAGTACTGGCAAGTTCTCCCCCCAAATTAACAACACAATTGTGGGAATCTCTGGGGGAGGCCTTTGTTCAGCAGTGGACGAACATTGGCTTATGTGGTGACGAAACAGCATCACATTTGCAATTTTTGGCCACTAACGATTTCCGTTCTCTGTTTCTATATTGAAATATATTGGTTGAAAAGAATATTTCTGAGGCCGCAGTGAAAGGTTTATTAGTTGGTCAGAGTTTTAGTAAAATCCCCGAATATTCAAACTAAAACGATAAAAATAATAATTTCAGACACATGAATCGTAGCTCCATTATTATCATGTGTAAATATTTTTTTAGATTATCATCACCTTATTCTTTGAATACGAGTCTTCGTGTTCATTGCATCACTATATATTATATTAATCTTTTATTCCTATAAATTAAACTGTCCAAGTGCATAATCTGAAAAACAACGAAAAAGTTGTAAGAAATTTCCACTCCATTATTTTCTCTGTTAAGAAATTATGGGTTGTCTGACATTCGATTTCTATTTTACTCAAAATCTTATTGTATTTAAAGAGAGAATGCGGAATTACACACTTACATTCATGAAGTTTTACTATATGTTAATCATGTAATACATAAGATAAGACCTCTTATGTCTTGGTAACAGGTGTTATTAGTGTACATAGAAAACTTTATTTAATGTAACATAAACAGTAAGAAAATAATATTTACATATTTGATACTAATATACTAAATTTCCTTAGGTATGTAAATTAATGTAAACAAAACTATTACCCACTTTTTTATCTTGTTGCATTTGTGTGTATAGAGATAGATAGTGGGTGCTAACAAAGGAATAATTTAAAAATGGGCTTTATTAACAATTAGATATTATTTAGATTAGGTAATTTCCTACATAAGTAAACTTATAAGTGTATTTGGAGCAATTTGAAATCCACACTATAACTAGGGCCTTTAGAAATGCAAAGTTATAATCATATATCAATATGTTGATGCACAATGAGCGCGAGTTGTTTATCGATGATTTGCTAATGCGCACATGCTGGTAGTAAACTGTTGTTGGGTCATTAGCTAAATGCATATTGGATGACTCATCTTGTATGTACATAAAAATATTAAGCTTTTATGAAAAAACGGTGATATCCATAGTATTAACACCAGGATACTGTGCCGTGTGGTGCCGGCTCAGAATACCACCACCCCATCTCCTCCCGTGGGTGTTGTAAAAGTTGACTAAGGGATTAGCCGGAGGATGGGCAGCAGCATCCTTCGAGTACATTAACAACTCAGACTCAGACGACGATTATGGCAAAACTCCCCAATGAGCCTACAACACACCCATATCGGTTGTTGTGGTGATCTTTGCGGGAGGTCTGTGTCCAGCAGTGGACTACAGTCGGCCGTAATGATGATGATGAGTACCAGGAACAAACACAAACCGGTGATTCCTGCCACTAGGCTCCAGAAGACAGGAAAATCATTTAAATGTCAATGTGTACATTTTTACAATAAAGTCTTTTGACTTTTGAATATAAGTTAAGTCTTAATAAGTTCAAGTCCATTATGAAACAGAAGCTACGTACTAAAAGTTTCTATAATGTGACAGACTATATGGAGGACAAGAATGATTTAAAAAGAGTAAACATGGAGTTTCTTGCCCCCTCTTCTCCATAGGAAATCTACACTCGGAATATGGCAACTAAAGTCTCGACTATTCACGAGTGCCTGAAAATGGTTTTATGGGAATAGAACTATTTTTATCTTTATCTTAACTTACGTGAACATTGTGATTTGGTATAAATATATAAACAGCTATAAGTCACGTATTTATAAATTAACAATTCTACTTTTTCTGATTACTGATCTTTTTGGTGCGTGGTGAAAACATTATTCTCCAACATAGGTTTAAAGCCTTTAAGAGCGATAGGTTCAGAATGTCATTCATAATGTGCTTTTGTTGTTTAATGAGCTAAAATATGATACTGAAAACTATCTCATCATTGTAAATGTATAATCTTGTGTATTAACTCTGTAAATAATAATTAAATACATAAATAAATAAAAAATTACTTAATTGATTTGACTTCTGTCGATAATATAATCATAACAGTTATGCACAACACTAGCTCTGCTCTATAAGGGTAAGGTAAGTGCGAGCGAGAGGTCAGATAAAAATAATTTATGACTAACTTTGCGTTTGTAGTGGCCCTTGTATAATATGATTTTTTTAGGCAAGATATCTTGTCTTTATGGTCCCAGTCAGCTTATCATCATAGCTAGAAGTTAGGAGGCAATATAAGAATATCCATCCATCCTCCATCTTCTAAGAGCAATCTTGTTAAGCAATTCAGCTTGGCAATAAGCCATTCTATATAATAATATATTGTACAAATTTATGTGTATCATAAAAACATCGGTAATGTTGACTCCAATAGTATTTAGTGCAACACTATTAACTAGATATTAAGGCTTATATCCTGCAGAGAACCATGATAGACAACTGACTTCCAATATCCAGATGAAATAAACCTGTTTATACAAACAGGTTTAAACCAGACCCTAACTTTAAAACAAGAGGCAGTGCAACGCTTCAGATATTATTTACATTGTAAATAAAGAAACAATTATTTACATCCATGAGGTAATTCAACAAAATTAAAACTAAAAACGTAACTACAACAAAAATGGATATGAATTTTGTTTTTGCATCTTATTTCAAGCTATTACGGAATAAATGAAAACATAAGAAGTACCTAAGTAGAAAAATACTGACCTTATTACATACAAAAAAGGTCAGATGGGTAGTCACAACTAGCATATATATGCAAAGAAGCATGAATATAGCATTACCTAGAGTAAGGATCGCAACACACTGCATTCTATAGTATAATTTTCCTTTTTGTAACATTTGGATTTAATTCAAAATGTAATAAATAAGATTATTCAATTTGATGAGCAGGAAATTTGTTATCAAGTGAAATTAAATTAGGTCAAATATAATAATAGCTTGAACCCAATAGATGCCACAACTAATGAATAATGAGCAAATTTCGTTCTCAAACAACACTGTCTTTTCGATTGCACATTTAGGTAACTGTCAATTTGACAGCTGTCACCCTTGACAGGCGCTGTCATTGCACGCACCCGATAACTCAGATGTTGGAACATAGGCAAACCATATAGAATCACGATTGGCCGAAATGTAGTAAGAATTTCATAAATAATTCGGTTGTAAATCCTAATTCATATAATCTCACTCAGTAAACTTTAAATATATTTTAAAGCCTGATGCAATTTAAATAAATTCACAAGGTATACATCCGGGATCGTTTGAATATCAATCAGTACGTCATAGCTTCTTGTACACATTTTTTTATTATTTAAGTCATACTAAATTTCTTATCTACTATGACTGAAAAGTTCTACCGAGGTATATTTTAGAATACTAAACATAATGCTTACCGAAAATCAGTTTATATCAGAAGCCAGCAACTAGGTTAATTCAACACAATTATTCACAGTCCACAGTCTTACTTAACTAACATCACTGTCACTTTGAATCACTTAGGCTGAATCTGATTCATGCCCTTGCCACTTCAGATAAAACCAACTGTCACTTTGACAAATGTCAGAGAGAGTGCCACGATAATTGCCCGGCTAAGTTTTAGTAACTGTCAAGGCTTGGGCTCATCGGGACGTTTCATCTCGCTCTTGCGTTGGCTGAGCTTTTTCTTCATTTCTAGAAGCATCTGTTCGAAGGACATGTCATCGTCTCTTCGGATTGGTGGCGCCCCCTGTCCATGGAAAGCGCTCTCGGTGTATTTGGCTTCGAGACCATCTGAAATTAGAACAAATAAACAATTTATTCCAAAAACTAGTCAAACCTTTGCGCATGTTAGGAGTCTTATTGACTGATTTAACATTGGATTTCTGTTTTAAATTAATGATGAATGGAATGATGGCCATAAGATGTAGCCATTGATTTCTCGCTACTTATTTACTCGACGAAATATACAGTTTAAGGAATTGTCAAATAGTTTCTCAGTCTTAACTAAATGTAAACAAACTACTACCCTCTTTTCAGGAAACTCCTTTATCATCGATGACACAAGATACAGTGATGATATTTTAACCTATACAAACTGTACCTATAGTAGAAATAGGCGATTTTTAGGGTGTTATAACACCTGAACGATTGATGTTGCATTGATGCCTTGATCAACGTCGACCGCGTTGGTGTAATAGCTCAGGATGGTCAATTACTGTGGGTTGCACAACACGTCTTACGACCATAGATCAATCTTGCAGTACTCAGTTGATCCATCAACCAATCCCGAATATTTTCATCGATTAATCGATAATAATAGGGCGAAGTTTCTCAATCGATGTTGATCAATATACCGATCGATGACGACATCTCTCGATGCTCAATCGATGGCAGATCATCATTTCAGCCGAAAAACGTTCATTGCTGGACAGAAACCTCCCCCCAAATATTGCCACAACGACCGGTATGAGTCAGCGTGCTCATTGGGGGTTTTGCCGTAGTTGAGTTAGAAATGTACTTGAGAACGCTGCTGCCCATCCTCCGGCTAATCCCATAGTCGCCATTTACGACAGCCACGGGATGAGATGGGTGATGGTATTCTTAGCCGGCACTACACAGCGATGTGCTGATCAATTTGGTTTAATAGCACTCCACCAACGTTAAACGGTCTATAATAAAAACCGAACTTGTGAATGCAAAATTGAAATAAACTTGGTTGGTGCAGTGGTTGATACAGTCGACTGCTGCGCTCCGCGTCGTGGGTTCGATTCCCGAGGTAGTAGGTTCCGGGTCTGGGTGTATTGTGTGTGGAATTCATGTCTGTAAACGCACCCACGACAAAAAAAAACTAATGAATTATATCGTGTTATTAATTATGTGATTATTTCGTGGTGTCCGGATTAAGAATACCACTCCATCGCCTCCCGCGGATATCGTAAAGGGCGACTGAGGGAATCTAAATCAGAGGGATGGACAGCAGCGTCCCTTCTGAGAAACGGTAGCCATACTGCGCTCACCAACCCTCCTGCCAAGCATGGTGAGTATTGGCAAATACCCCCCAAAATGCTGACACAGTTGTAGAAATCTATGAGGGAGGCCTTTGTTCAGCAGTGGACAAATAAATGGCTGATATGATTAATTATGTATATCACAAAATTGAAACGCTCACAAACCAGTTGCACTCACTGATCGGTGAACGATTGCCGAGGTTTGGGTGCCGCATAGTGGTATTTGAGCATAGCATTTGAAAGGCATATAAAATAGTCAGTTCTGGTTGTCATTAGACGGCAGTCGTTAAACCAAGTCGGACTACCATTGGGCGGCTTGAACATCTCTGACACAAGGTTGGCCACTCATCATCATCATTTCGGCCGAATGAAGTCCACTGCTGGACACAGGCCTCTCCCAAAGATCACCACAAACACCGATATGAATGGGTTGTGGACTCATTGGGGGGTTTTGCCATAATCGCCACGCTTGGCAGGCGGGTTGGCGATCGCAGTTGAGTTGTTAATGTACTCGAAGGATGCTGCTGCCCATCCTCCGGATAATCCCTTAGTAGACTTTTACGATACCCATGGGAGGAGATGGGGTGGAGGCATTCTGAGCCGGCACCACACGGCGAACCACACAAAAAGAAAGAGTAGCTAGACTTTGGGCTGTATTGCCAATAACTTACCAAGGTCGGCGTAGCTCTGCCTGCAGAAGGCCCTACGTCCTCCGAAGCCGACATCATATTGAGGGAACGTGTTCGCCGCTTCCACTGCTGACCATGCGTCGCGGGCGCGCTGGTACGTCACGAAGCCATACCGAGAACTATAAGCAATGGATACAGTATTAGGTTCTTACTGCTAGACATAAGAAAGAAAAAGAAAGAAAGAAAAGGAAATAAAGAGAAAGAAAGAAAGAAAAAGAAAGAAAGAAAGAAAAAATGATTTTTACAGACAGCAAACAACAATACATATGATAGTTATAACTATTACATATAAAGTTCAAATAATAATATAATAATCACATAGGTACATATTTTTTACTGTACCAACAAAGGTCCCTCATTCAGCTATATGCTACAAAACAGCAAGGCGGTCTTGCAGCGCTGGTTTTCGATGAGCGACCCGTGTGACGTACGGACATTACGTCGGTGCACAGAGGAAACTACTTATATGCCAGTACAAAAAATAAATAAAAAGAATTCTTTAAATATGTGCATGTTCTGGGTATTGTATGTGTCGCATTACAAGCAGTTCTCCCTACGATAGAAATAAAAACGTCCGCGATGGTGCCGAACCGACACACCGTACGGTATAATATATATCTATATATAAGTACTGTATAACTATATGAGTGGCGAATTTACAAACTTTTGCAAGTATAGGCTGTAAAACATTTACCGCCCTTATCTCTGCCGTTGTCAGTTACGTTTATTTTAGCAATTCAGCAAATTAGTTGAAATAGCGTATAAATTTATTGTTTGGTATATATCTGAGCTACTCAATGCCATATAATACATTCAGTCAAAAAAGTATCGGGAATGGATGATTTGTTTATGGTTCCAAATTCAAATTTTTGTTTTATTGTTGTTGTTGGCACAATTGTTTTCCATTTTGGCGCGGAGTTTGAGTTGCATCTGTTATTTATATTAAATACAGTGCTGTTTTTAGTTATATCATATCTAGTGTGTATAGCGAATTTCATTATGGACAAAAACACCGAACAAAGAGTTTGTCTTAAATTTTGCATCGCCAATGGAATTTCGTGTTCGGAGTCACTGAAAATGTTACAGAAGGCTTACAGTGAATCTACTTTATCAAAATCACGTGTTATGAGTGGTACAAAGCGTTCAAAAGCGGTCGAGATGTGATGGAAGATTTGCCTCGCTCTGGTAGGCCATCAACGTCTGCAACTGAAGTTAACATCGCAAAAGTGAAGGAAATAGTGACTGAAAATCCTTATTCAACTTTGAGAGAGATAGCCGCCGAACTTTCTATATCACGAGTTGATCCGTAACATTTTAACTAATCATTTGGGTATGAAACATGTTACCGCTCGGCTAGTCCCAAAATACCTGAATTTTCTTCAAAATTCAAAATTCAAATTCTCAATGAGAGCTGAGGCATGAATCGAACGAGTCAGTTCCGACCCAACATTCATGAAACGCGTTGTTACTGGTGACGAGACGTGGGTTTACGAGTTTAACATGCAAACTAGTCAACAAGCTTCGGAGTGGCGCCTTCCAACTGAACCGAAACCGAAAAAACCACGCCAAAGTCGATCAAAAGTCAAAGTCATGTTGACTGTTTTCTTTGACTATCGCGGTGTTGTGCACTCGGAATTCTTGCCGGAAGGTCAAACGGTAAATAAAGAATATTTTTGAGCGTTATGCGGCATTTAAGAGAGCAAATTCGAAGAAAAAGGCCAGATTTGTGGAATGTGTATTTGTGGATTTTGCACCACGATAATGCGCATTCACACACGGCCATCATTGTGCCCTCACCCGATCCCGCTCTGTTTTTTTTAAGACACTTGCACAAGTATTTATGTAATTTGTCGTTGGCTAAAAGACTCAATGCCAAATCAAATGTCACGTCAATTTTTTTATTATTATAAAACTGAAAATAATTAAATATACATTTTCAACCAGCAGTGTTTGTGCTCAAATGTGTAATTTATTGATCCGCACTCTGCTTACACTATAGTAGGTATCTACCCTCGTTGTCTTGCAAAATATAGTACCTTATAACCTCAAAATCCGAATCGTTACATTTAAATATTTGTGAATTCCCACTATGATTTTTTATTTGAAAGTGTTTATAGTTATTTGCGTATTTTATGCAGTCTTTTGAGTATATTAACGCTCTTGTCCGTCGACCTGTGGAAGTGGGCCTGACTTACTATGAGCAATGGCCAGTGTCATTTGTCACCACATTAGGTAATTGGTTCAGTATGGCTTAACATAACTCTCACGATTCCTTTCATCCATGGCAAAACATTACTTGGTCTATAAGGTTCCCCGTTACACACTTTAATTCATGTTTATGATTCTACTAAAAGCTGCCATAATATGCTACTATACTACATATTATAGTAGTTCAGATTTGCCTTGTTAACACCTGACGTCATTCGATGATTAATAACCTTGGTGAACCTGATGATTACTACATAATCCCTGTTACGATATGATATCATTCTGCCATAAAAATTGTAAATAAGAATGTCCGATAAGTACGAGTAGTTCCTACTTATCGGACATTCTTCACATATTTATCTGGAAAACAGAAAGTATGGTAATTAATTGCTAAACTTATCAAAGTTTAAACACCGGATATTGCAATAATGTTATAATTTAACAGTTAGCAGTTCTTGTACATATACAGGTCGAAGTGACAAAGTACCAAACCTTTGGGAAGGTTACACGCCATCGTGCAAACAAAGCCATTTATCTGAGTTTTTTAACAAGCAATGTATTTTAAACAACGCGATCAAAACGCCATGTGATTATTCTTAAAATCTTGTATTTAAATAATGTTTTGCTCTCCAAATTTATCTACATTGGTGTAAACCTGGACTAAATCCAGTTTTATAGAAATAATTTTATATGAATATAAGCAACTTTTGCAGCGGGAAGTTGTAGCATAATCATGGAAAATTCGAAAAAAGCCGAGCGGAGCTTGTTTGCTCGAGTACTTATAATTATAAGTGTGAATCCTGATACGTGATGGTTACCAATTCTGTTTCAGTGTGGTTTTAAATAGGACAAAAATGATGTAAATAAAATCAACAAACTGACCCATCCTCCTTGCTGTGCAGGCGCACCTCCAGCACGAGCCCAAACTTTGAGAACTGGCTCCTCAACGTAGTCTTGTTGGTATCCTTGTCTAAACGGCCCACGAACACTATCCGCCGCTCCTCAACCGGGGTGTTGCTTTCTCTGTGTACAATACGGAAAAATAATCATAAAAACATGTTTAATACACTTATGAAGACTGATGTACGACGTATAAGGATCGCGTCACTGGCTGTGTTATGTGCCCTCTGAAGCACAGAGACACTCAGTTCAAATAACACTATGCGGAACACCCATCCATACTGACTGACCACGCCATGCGTTGCTTAACATCACCGATCGTTTACTGACTAGTGAGTGCAATATACTATGAGCGCTTCCTAAGGAAGAACTACCAAGAAATATACACATCAACTAACTATATGTGAATGAAATTTACAGCAAACATGACTGTTCAATACATTATAAAAAGATCTACAGTATCGAAGTATTACGGCACGGTTGACGCAGTGGCTAAGCGATTGGCTTTCTGCGGTACATGTCGCGGGTTCGATCCCCCACGGAACAAATATTTGTATGATCTACAGATAATTGTTTCGTGTCTGGGTGTTTGTGTAAGTGACATTTATGTCTATAAACTGTACCCAAACGACAAAGGAGAAATGCTATAAATGGGAAAACTTAAAATCCTCAATAGAGATTAATAATATATGAACCCACCTATCTTCCGAACTGTAACTTCTGTACCCCTTCTTATACAGCTCATCTCGTTTGTAAGGGCTACAAGATTGCCGCGACTTGCTTGACGCCTCGGAAGTACTGGATGCGGATGACGAAGACGATGAGGATGAGCTGGAACAGTCGAATGGAGATTAAATGGTGATAAGGCTAAAGGTTTCGTCACTGAGACCCATTTATAAAAAGACAGCTATGGAGATGATTGAGACCTTTAAGAGGTTCTTTTTGCTTTTAATAAGGGGCCTACTCGAAGTACTGCTTGTAGGGCCCTACAGGCCTACATGCAGTATCTCTGCCGGATTGTATAGTGCGAAACAAATTTACGGAAATATATAGTATTATTATTTCATGCATTGATGCTCCGTTGTTACCAGACTGCCCTGACTGTATGTATATTTGTTTGTCCTAAACGGCTTGATGAATTTTAAAATATGAGGTTTCATTATATTCGTCTTAATTGTGGACAGTAATTGTAGGGTATATAATATAAATATTTATGGCGTATGTAATATTTTGCACAGCCGAGATTTTTTTTACAATTGCATTTTTCTTATATTTTATTATATACGTGCTTGAATGCATATAACAGATAAATGTGATAATTACGAGGTGGCTAAGCCAAAGAATGAACCCACGTATTGGACAATGCGCTCTTCGACTGCACAAACATTTAGTCCTAAACGGTATTTACGCTAGGTGACTAGTCCGTGTGGTGTCCGGATTAATAATATAGATAGCACCACTGCATCTCATCCGGTGGATGTCGTAAAAGGCGACTAAGGGAATCTAAGCCAGAGGGTCGGGCAGCAGCGTCCCTTCGGTGAAACGGTAGCCATAAGATAAAATATGATGATGATTTAATAATTGTTGATACTTCTTATTTGCATAAACTGTTGCACGTATGTACCACACGTAGATATACCTACACAATAAATATGACAAACGCGATATATTTCCGTAAAATTGTTTTTATTCTAGGACATTATTTAATCACATTAATTAGCCGACCAACGTGATACCTACCCTGTCAAATTAATTTAGGCACGTTCGATATAAAAAAATATATCTTTAATGATATTATTTCGGTTTCGAGCACGTTGTATGTACTTTGTCAAACCAACAATACTAGGAAGAGTTTAAATGATGTTTGTTGTAAATTAATAAGTTAAAGAGTACTATATGTGTGTATTTATCCCACACATTGGCATGCATTATCCTCACATAGTTTTTACGATTATATTGAAGACTGTAATACTTTCAAATATTATTTCAAAAGAGTATGTCCATGGAGTTTCTTGCCAGTTCTTCTCCATAGGATCAACGACTTGGAACCGTGCAACTATTTAAATTCTGACTATTCGTAAGTGCCAGCAAATGGTTTACATGAATAAAAACAATTTGACTTTGATTTTGACTTTGACTTTATATCGAATGACTAAAACAGCGTAAATCTGTTAACCAGGTCATGAGTATTATTATTTAAATTTCCAAAACTTACTATATCTGCTACGATATATGTAGTTGTATACACACGTGGTTCACGCAACAACGAAAATAAAATGGTGTCAAATCAAAACTCCCCCGGAATTCTTAAAATGAGGACAAACTTACACGTGTTTTATTCTCTTTGTATAACAGAATATTATACCTTAACTAAAAACGCCATAACATCATTATTATGAGAACAATTCTTACTAATATGATAAATGCGAAATCGGCTTTCTGTCTGTCTGTTTGCTAACTGCTAAACTACTGAACCGATTATGATGAAATTTGGCAGAGGGGTAACACGAAAGCGAGAAAAGTACATAGGGTACTTTCAACCCACAAATATTTATAACTTTTTTAGGTAAACGGTGCCACTAGCACATCTAATATTTATGTAATAAAGCATAGAATTCGCCTCAGTGAGATTCTTACCTACTCGACGAATCCGAGCTTTCAGAAACAGTGGGTTTCCTCAACGGTGGGGTCATTGACTTGGCTGTTTTCCTATCAGTGACGTTTGTGTGAGGAGTGGGCTTCAATTTTTTGGCAACAGGACTCTTAGACCGAGTCTCGATCGGCCTTGAACGGGACCGAGATCGGTTTGAACGATCACGTCTGGTAGACGGCGACCGTCTTTTGTGGTATGGGGATCTGGACCTACGTTTCCTCTTGTACGGGGAGTCTGATCGTCTGTACCGCCTGTAGCGACCACGGGACCTGGACCGGCTACGACTACGCGATCTTCTTCTCCGACCACGTGATAATGATCTTGATCGTCGTCTGTACTTTGAATCATACCGGTCTTTCGAACGAGACCGCTTTTCTTTAGTTTCAGTTCTTTCTGGTCTCGCTTCTTTAGGTTTAACTATTCTATCATCTGCCTTTGTATGTTTTACTTGTCGTTCGTCTTTTTTGCGTGATGGGCTACCATCGCTGGATAAAGACATATCACTATCGTTTCTCTTCCTGCTAACTGGGACTTCTATAGGCTGGGCTAAGACTGGAAGTTCAGCATATTCGGGCACCGATTCAGTTTGCACAACAATGCTAGAGACCCTTGGTTTACTTCTGTGTTTGCCCAAATGCAGGATAACTTTATCTTCTCCGTGTTCAGCCTTAGGATCGTATTCTCTAACTATCGTTGTCTTTGCGAATTTGGTATCGCGTTTCTCTAATGGAGATTTAGATTTAGAATATCTCTCGTCTGGCTTTTCAACAACCTCTTCCGGTGCTTTCTTCATGACTACATCTTGAATACTAGCAAACAAAGAATTACTGGAAATTTTAGTTTCAACTTGCTTTTCTACACTTTTCAGTGCAGCTGTTATATCTTTGTATCGTTCTTTGTCTATTTTACTGTCTGTATGTTTTTTCTCGTCAACTGGACTCCTTTTGTCTCTTTTGACGTTATCAAACACATTCTGTTTTAGGACATGATCAGATTTCTTGATTTTGAAATTAATCAAAGATTTGGAGTCAGTTGTTGGAGATGTAGGTTTTGTCTTCTCAACAGGCTCTTCAACATGTTTGAACATTTTTTCATCTGTATTTATTCCTATACTGACGAGGATTATTTCTTGATAATCGGCTGGCAATTGAGGTTTTTCGTTAACTACAGATACTGGTAAAACTTCTGGTTGAGTCATACCTACAATTTTCATCATTTCTGCATCACTTATTAGCGGTTGCAATTGTAAGTTCTCCACTTTAGGTATTTTACTCATTACTATGTCTTCGTCTCTCTTCCTCGTAGCCTCAGCCTTCTGTTTCTTAGTATTCATCAAGATTTTTCTAGAAGCCTCTTTGATTGGATCGAAGAATTTCTGTTCATCGTTCATTTTATTACATGTATTCAGTAAGCTATTGAGAGGCGTCTGTATTATTGGACATTTGACCGCTTTATCCAGGCCAGGACTTGGCATGTCTGGGAAAATTGCTTCTGGGCTCACGGTTGCAGAACTATTATTCGAACAAACGCCTCTTCTCAACTTATACTCTTGGAGATTAAGTTTCTTTTTCTTAAGAGGTTGCTCAGCCTCTTTTTTAATAGCAACCTCAAGCATACAGTTGTTCAATTCTTCCTCAAACGGCCTCTTTTCAGTTTTGGTCTGCATTGCCTGAGGTATCTGGACGTCTTGCTTATTACTAAACAATGCTGTATAAAAGTTCTCATTTTTCGGACGGGGTTCTTCTTTCACAGTAACAGTCTCTACACTATTTACTACTTTTACTTTGTTCCTATCTAATTCTTTTATATTCTTGTCCAGTTGTTCTACATTGTTCGTTTTATCACTAACACTATCTTTACACTTGTCTATACTTTTATCTTTCTGAGAGTCTACATGATCACAGTTTAGTATAACTTCAGATTTATTTTTAATAGTTAACTTAATGCTACCATTACAATTTTGACTACTATTATCACTCGCTTTAGAAGCACTTTTGATCATCACAGAACTGTTAGATTTATCTTTAAAACTATCGGGCGCACTGTGTGGTGGGGACAGTTTTTTACGACAGTTCGACTGTAATGGCGGTTTAACACTCGGCTTCACACTAGTCTTCTTTTTAGCGTCTATGTCGTCTGGTTTAGTCACTTTTTTATTTTTAGCTTTGTTATCAGCTTCCTCGTCGCTGCTAAGGTGGTACACTACTTTTTTGCTCTTACACGACCTATGTCTAGAGTTTAGTATTCTGCTATTGCTAGATAACACTTCCGGTTTGAGAAGGCTCTGCCCTCCCTTCAGATTAGGCAGACTGTGACGCTTTTTTGAAGAGCAGTAGTCATGATCAGAGTGGTGAGGACTTTGCGACCGCGTGATGGTAGTGTTAATTGGCGTCGGCATCTGTAATAACGTATTGCAATTGAATGTGTCCTTTAACTGGATCTGAGGAGCAAAAAGGACATTAGGATACTTACCAATATTTGCCGCATTTTATTCTTGTTAAGTTGAATTCCCGCGTCTTGTAACCTCATACCATTCGTCAAAGCATTTTTATTGAAACTCTTAATTTTAGGTTCTTCAGTTTTTTCCACTGGTAACGAAGACTTCTTCTTGGTATTCAATTTTTCAGTTGCTTCAAACTGTTCTAGCAACGAGTTCAAGTTGTTCGCTTCAAGGACCGGTATTACGGTATCATTGCAAGACTCGACGTCCACAAAGTCTTCTAATTCGCCTTTAAAATCGGCTGCATTTTCCTTCTTGACTGTATTTTTTTCTATGCAGAAATCTAGGACAGTAGGTATAGGAGTGGATGTCCTTTCTCTAGAAGGAATGTCTTTTATTGGAGCTGCAGGTTTGATGGTAGCTTCGAGGGGCCGTTCAATTTCCATGTCTTGATGACTCAAATCATCTTCATCGTGCTTTATCTGAGTATCTGTTTTGTTTGTAATTAAAAAACTGTTAACGTCCTCCTCTGTCAATGTTCTGGGTATGTCATCACTTTTATTAGCAATGTCCGATTTATCCTTGTCATTGTCAAAGGCAAGATCAGAAAGATCTAAATTTAAATCTTCAAAACTCATGCATGTTTTCACGTCGTCAATGTCCATGCAAATATTCTGCATTGGAGACTGTGGAACCGAACATGATTTCTGTATGTGTCTAAATTTTGTGTATGTCATATCGTCTAACAGATAACGTTTTAAATCTTCGATGTTGGGAAGGACTTCTAAATCGGACTCGTTTATTGAAACGTCAGCATTGTTATCTTGCTCATTTTCAGTTTCAGTATTTGCTGCGGAATCTTCTTTAACCTTGGTATCAATTAATTCTGCTACATTAGGAATAGGAACAGGTATATGAAATTGTGTGCTCTCTTCTTCAGGTAATTTGTGTTTTATGAAGAAATCATCGACATTTGGCACTGGTATCGTTTCTTTACCTTTATCCTTTATAAAATATTCATCTACGTCTTTAACAACGGGGCCCTCTGTATCCAATATGTGTTCGTTGTTATTATTCTTAATAAAATATTCATCGACATTTGAAACTACTGGAGCATCTAAATAATTATTTAGACCATCTTGACATATTAAGGTATTTGATTCCTGATAATTGACATCTCTGTAACTAGAATTATCGTCGCCATTGACGCACTCTCCAGCTTCTATATTGTCATTTTCAGTGATTGCATAATCTTCTCCCTCGTCTTCCGAAGAGGCTTCGATTAAATCCAGATCTGGATTGACTGTATAAACAGTTATTACATCATAATCATGGCCTTCTACCAAGGAATTGTCTTCTATACTATTAGGTCCCCCTATTCGTATATTATGGAGTGAATTCGAATGCAGAACTTCGCTATCATCGTCGACCTCGATATTTTCATCGTCTTCATCAACGTTAACTTCGTGTACTAATATACCGTCACCTAGTTCCTCTCCACTGTCTTCTGCATTATCTTGAACTCCATTCTCTTCCAAGTCTTCTGTACTCTCTTCGAGACCAGAGCTTTCGTCGTCTGTACTAGTGTCGTGACTTGATTGTGTTGTATTAATCTGTAATAAAACGTAACGATTCTGTTGTACCAAAAGACAATTAAGCACTTAAATTATTTTTCCTTTGAAGTCACGTTAAATATAAGAAATAACAGATAGATTTGTCACAACAAAAAAACGTGCGCTTAATGTGATTGATATTATAACCTGTATTTAAACCGTCTTACCATGTTTCAAAATTTAAAAATACAGGTTGCATTTAACTGTAAAACCGACTCTAAAATAAAACTTCCGGTTTTAATAGAACTATACTTACAGTTTGATTCTGGCACCAGTCTCCATTACTGTCAACAGAATGCCTCTGCTGAGGCACGCTGATCTGAGGATACTCCGGGCTGTTCTGAGTGCAGCTGCTCTCCGAGGACAAGGAATCACTCTTCATGCGGAGGATCTTATGCCCAATAGGACGGAAACGCGCCTGGTGGTACGTGTTTAGGATGTGCGACTCCATCTCTGCGAACCGAATGAAACTAAAATTATTAAATATCGAAAACCCAGGACCCTGAGGATCCCGGCAAAGGATAATGTGACACCTGAGGATCCCGGCAAAGGATAATGTGACAAACTATTTAAATTATTGCATTGTCATCAGTCCTTGATAAGTGTGCGAAGTTTCAAATGAATCCAACGTTTCGAAGGGGATGAAAATCAAGTTTAAGAAATCCGTTACATAGATACGATACCAAGCTAACAAAAGCGTGTTAATAACATTAACTATACAATATAGAGTCCTACACAAATAGTGCACTTTATTTGAAGGGGACAAGCAGCAGGTTATATTGATGGCGTTTATTAAAAAACAAGTTAATTAATTATTAAGATAAGTAATTTTCATTGTTTTTTGCAGTAATTGATGAGTAAAGTTTCTATGCCACTAATAAAAAAACCGGAAATGTGCGAGTTGAACTCGCATGGAGACGGTTCCGTGCAATGAATATCTACCTTTTTTTTTCTGCCCATAATTTGTATACGGTATAAACGGTGTATACGGTACGGTAAAGTATTTACCAGATTGTAGAGGTAAATTGCAGAATATATTTTTATATTGTATTCTGTCTTGTATCAATAATTTATCCCATGAACAAACTTAACATTGTAGTTAAAAAACATGTTCACCCATACATTCCAACTGCACATGTAAGTTTGTACATTTGTACATTGTTAAAGACTTTCGTCTTGAGGCATTGCGGTATTGTTGACAAAAAGACTCGCAGGACGCTCTTGGAATATTCCGTGACTTGTTCAAGGCCTTCGATTGCGTACATCACGATATACTCATAAGGAAATTGCACCATTACGGATTGAGGGATAAGGCTCTTGACCTTCTGACTTCTTACTTAAACAACAGAATTTAGACGGTTGATGTCAATGGTAAGAGACTTCCATGATCTTCGGTCACCATGGGCGTTCCACAGGGATCAATTATAGGTCCTTTATTGTTCCTCGTTTATATTAATGACTTGCCTTTTTACAAAAGGGATAATCATGAGATTTAAGTTTTTAAACTGACATGGTCACTGACACTATTATTAGAACTGAAAACGGGATATTTACCATGTTTTTTTATTTATTTTTTTGAGTTCCCTGTATCCCTAGGCCACGTCTCCAGTCTACAGAAAATCGACTCACACTGACCGTTATCTACACGCGAATTCGCATCACCATCCCAGACAACTGAACTCTGTAGTGACATCACTCACCAACCGCGCGTATGATTTATGCGACGAGGAACATTTACGTATAGAACTAGCGCATGTGCAAAGGGTCCTACAGAGGGATGGATATACATCGAAGGCCATACACCGTAGAGAAAAAACTATGTCTAAGCATCGGAAGTGCGAGGTTGAGCGGCAACGCGGGGAGTGACAGATAAGGTTGCAAACATTCTTCGGAAATACTCCGTAAAGACCTATCTGCACTCCGTTCAAGAAAGTGTCTCAAATGCTGCGTTCGCCGGAGGACAACATCCCCTCGAAAAGCCCGGAGTTTACAAGGTTGACTGTAGTTGTGGCAAGTCGTATATCGGTCAAACGAAACGCACTGTAGCTTGTAGAATCTCAGAACACATCAGAACGGTAAAAAAACAACGACATCCAAAAATCGGCCATAGCTGAACACCTGTTGGATTCGGGATCGAACCACTGGATCGAGTTACATAACCCTCAGGTAATCTCAACAGAACGCCATTATATACCCAGACTGGTAAGAGAAGCCATTGAGATTACCAAATAAATTAACTTTAACCGGGAGGACGGGTTTTAACTGTCGAAGGCCTGGAATCCAGTGATTCGATTGTGTGAAGACCGAAAAAGTGCCGTAAAACGTTCGCGAGCGGACACAGTGAGTTTCGTGTGTCGGGAACAAAGTCGAGTTGTGAGTGAACATGGCGCTTGCAACTGCGCCGAAATATCGGGAACTCAAAACTCAGTCTTGCAGTCAGTTCGATCTTGCCGTGTGCTTGCCGTGTGGTTGTACACCTTCCACGACCTGGGTGCTGCTCAGCAGGAACACGGGAGGTGTTAGTGTAACGCTGATGTAGACGGCAAATAACGCTTCTGTTGACACCAAAATAACGAGATAACTGAGATTGACTTCTTCCCGCTTGCAACATCCCTAAAGCTCTTTACATTTCGTCGGTTAAATGGAAAAATGACATCTTTCAATTTTTTTGGAAAATAAGATTATTACATAAAATGAGTCTACTATCAACATTATTTTATATGTACAAATGACACTATACGAAATTACACGTCAAGCTCACTAGATGTCGCAAGTGTCATTTCGATACTCTACGGTCATCTGCCATTTTGATTGTAGAAAAATGTACCTCTGTCATTTGCGACCTGGCAACGAAACTGAGTACATGTGCGTTTTTAGAGAAAAGTGACATCTTTCAAAATTGCGTTTGGATACGATTGTAAAAGGTATGAAAAAAATTAGAAAAACGTTTTTTTTTGAGAAATTACTTTTGTCCTTTAATATTTAACTTTAATTATGACTGTACCTTTTATATAGAAATGACAATTTAAAAAATGTGACTACGTTTTGAGCAATGAAGTTAATGAGACATGACATATTTGTACTAGTGTCGTTTTTCGATATAATTTTTGTACATTTAGTAGCATGAAGTTCATCAGAAAAATGTTACGATTTCTATTATGTTTGTGTATAAATATTTGTTGTATGTATCTTTTTAAATAATGACGTTTATCTGTTAAAGTAAACGCATTTTATGACACCTTAACGTTAAAACTACATAATTATTTTAAAGACTGATATCTCAGTCTTTAAAATAATGATGTTATGTCTTACGTTTTCGCGATTGTTACTCATTATAATCAAAGACTTTTAAAGTGATTACATCGCGTATATTATAGATTTATGTTTTTCCTGACGTTTCGAACACTTTGCAGGATTCGTGGTCGGAGGATGACTGATTCTATTATTGTTTAACATTTTTATTATTATTACTTTTTATTTATAGTTTGTGATATATTGTTATTAGCAGACGTGGTGCAAAAAATGTAATCATATCTTCACAATTAAAAATAATATTACATCAATTGGCTTGATTAGTTTGATTCTTTGTTTTAGGATGAAGCGTGGAGAAAAAATGATAAAAATGATTATGTCTAAGGGATTGTCTGAAGATAATCCAATGGAGTTTAAGTCGATTCCGTCAAATGAATCTAATGTATTTGAATTAATTAAACCGGTTAATACAAAGCCAGAGCTAGTCTTCCAAGACCTTACCACAGCTACTAGGAATATAGAACCATCAAACAAAGTATATACATCTAAATTGTGTGAGATTATTGATGCCGAGCCACTGCAAACTAATTTAAATTCCATACGCACTCCATTGATTAGTTTAAATAGTAATGTTCAGATACCGAGCAACAATTATTTTTCGGATTCACAAATTATTACATACCTGCCGAATGATCAACCTGGGCCGAGTAGGATTATTGTACGATCTCCTATAAGTGATTCAGCATCAGAAGAAAATACTGACGTTCTCCTTTCAAACCATCCCAAGATTTTAAGTAATATAGTAATATCTGAATCTGATATTATTACTTCCTCTGAGGATGATGACGATAGTTCCTCCAACTCCATACCTGATACTCAAAAGGACTTTTCGCCTGACGATACAGATAATGATCCTGATTTTTTACTACGCAAAGATCTTGCAGTGTCATCAACATCTTCAGAAGATGAAAGCGCTACAATTAACGAAAGCCAAGAAAATACAGTTGAAGATGGAAAAGAGAAAGCAAAGACGGGCAGAAAAAGAAAAGCTGTGCCGGAAGAATGGAGAAAAAATAAAGCTAAGCTGTTAAGAAATTCTGGAAAAGCGTATATATCAACATCGAAGATACAAAAACAAATGCACGAAAGACAAATAAAACCAACATGTTCTGAAAAATGTAAACTGAAATGTTACAACAAGATTTGTGATGAAAAGCGGCAACTTATTTTTATGAACTACTGGAAGATGGGAGATTTAGATAAGCAACGTCAATTTATCAATAATGAAATTTTCATCTGCGTTCAAGTGACGCTCCATGACGTAAAAAAAATCTCAAAATCCAAATTTGTTCCAAACTTTTTTCAAATTATTGTTTAAATCATAAAATTGATACAGAATACTATATAATATAATAATTATAATAAGCAAAAAAAATGCCTTAAAATTAGAACAAATGCATTCGCTTTTGAATTTGTGAAAACTAAACAATTTTTTTACAACCAGCCAGTATGTCCTCTAGATCAAAAAAGTTTACATAGGTATTAACTTTTTTTTTTATTGATCCCCAGTGGAAATTCTTCATGAACTTCCTTCACCCCGGGGAAGGGCGACGGGGTATGCCGGGCTCCTACCGGCTAAAACCACTGGAGCGGTCATCTTCGGCACCTAAGGGAGGCTCCAGATCCTCGTATGATCACACTAGAGCCGCCCACTGGTGCCACGCCTATAGGCACATCCCGGAGAGGGTGACTGTAAAGCGGTCATCTCCCGGGGGGATTGTAAAGGATCCCCCAAAGCGTCCTACGGCAGCGCGTGACCACATGCGTGCTACCGTCTTCTCTTGGGTCGCTCGGTGTGGGCACGCAGATTCCCCAATCTACGCACCCACGAACCCAGAGGTACCCCGCCTTATAGTAACGGCAGGGGTTTCAGGCGTATGGGATTAGGGGCCAGGGCAGTTGTTACCCCGGCGCCGTCTCCTCCGCCTCCTCCTTCTTCGAGCGGGATCGGCCCTCTCCCGATCCCGCTCTGCGATCTCCTTCTGGAGCATGACGCTCTCACAGAAGGAGACCACTGCATTCCAGTTTTCATGCTCTGCCAACATAGCCGACACTACTGCTGGCAGAGAGAGATCTTGCCCGATCCGATCGACCAGGATCCGCCGCTCGGCGGCCCACGCAGGGCACGCCTCGAGCGTGTGCTGTGCGGTATCCTGGTCGCTATCACAATGGTGGCATTGTGCCGTGGCCTCACGTCCTATCCTGTGCAGGTACGCACCAAAACAACCGTGCCCGGTGAGCACCGGTAGGTAACGCGCTCGCTCCTTTTGAGCCAGGATCCAAAGAGCGGCAGGACGGCCTCCAAACATAGGTATTACCTACTTGGTAAGAAATGATATAATAATTGATTAATAATTTGAAATAGTATGTGTTGCTTAGACTTATTTGATGTGTGTATCAGTATCGTACGACGCCGATGGCATGATGCCACTTCAGTTTACTAATCCTTTCAGCTATGTCGGCAACTTTAGTTCTTCTACGATCACCTCATTTCTGATTCGATCTCGTAGAGAAATACCAAGCATAACTCTCCCCCGTAGCTTACTGAGGGACCTTGAGCTTTGACAACGTCTCCGTGACATATGTCATTGCTGGTAACGCACAATGGTTAAACTCTTCTTGAGGTACTGTGGTATTGTTGACGAAAAGACGTTGCGAATTTCCTCGAACGCTGCCCAGCCGAGTCGGATTCAACGATTGACGTCTTTCTCGAAGTTGGACCTACGTAACTGGACAGTATGTCCCAGGTAGACATACTCGTCAACAACTTCGAGAACAGAATTCCCAACGGATATTAAGATGGTCACGACACGGGCAATTGTCATGACTTTCGTCTTGCCCATGTGCATTTTAAGGCCCACCTGTAGGGAAACTCTGTTGAGATCATTGAGCATTGTGCTAAGCTCTTTTAGTGATTCTGCCATGACTACGATGTCGTCGACAAATCGAAGGTGAGGGATGTACTGGCCATTGAAGTTAATGCTAAATCCTTTCTACTCCCGTAGCTTGAAGGCATATCCTCCATTGCAGCGTTGAATAGTTTCGGGGAAATGACGTCCCCCTGTCTCACACCTGTCTGCAAAGGAATTGCCCCCATGCTCTGTTCATGTACTGGGACCGACATGGTGGCGTTTCTGTATAAGAACTTCGACGCTTCGATGTGCCGATAGTCAACATTACACCGCACCGCTGCATGAAATTGCACCACTGCCCGGGTTTCGATTGAATCGAAAGCTTTCACATAGTCCACAAACTTCAAGCATTGTGGCACATTCCTGCCGCAGCATATGGATATGGTCTATGGTATATTACCAGTGCCAGTTTTCGTTTGGTGTAGTAGCAGGATCCATTCCAGAGATTCTTGACACCCCCTGCCCCACCGTTACCGTGGCCGCTACCATGACCAGGAATAGCGGTACATAAATTGTGTCGTAATTTTGAGGGGAATTTTCCGATACTCACCACGCTTGGTAGGCTCGCCAATCGTGAGAGCAGAATTGCTACTGTTCACCAAAAGGGACGCTGCCGCCCAACCCTCTGGTTTAAGAGTCCCTTAGTCGACTTTTAAGACCATGGGAGGAGATGGAGTGGTGCTACAGTCTTAGTCTGGACACCACAAGGATGAAAGCACTTACTCACATATAAATGCAATTCAATCTATCCTATTCTTTCCTACCTCTCCTTCAAACACATTTTCAAGAAAAGTACTTTGCAACAATATCAGTTGTTTATTCAAGTGTACTTATTCATGTCTGCTACTGTTTCATTATTTGCTCATGTTATGTAAGATTATTGTTTTATAGAAGACCACGTGTAGTGTAACAAGTAATGTAATTTTATTATAGTTTTGTAGTATACGACTATCTAAACACTAATATTATAAAGAGGAAAGATTTGTATTTTTGTACATTTGTATCTTCATAATGAATTAATGCAAAAACTACAGATCTGATTTCAAAAATTCTTTCACCATTAGAATGCTACAATATCCTTGAGTAATATAGGCTATATTTATTACTAAAAAATTTAGGAACCCCTACTAAAACTTCAAGAATGCAACCCAAGGTGTAAAAAAATCAGCCATGAAATGTCTTTCACCGCATGTGCTACAGAAACTATTGATGATAGAACAAAAAAATGTTCTACACTATTAAAGAACATATCAATATCTACAAAACCTTCATGATACCATATGTCCAACTATTTTAGTTATGTAACTATAACTTCTTTTTTACGGAACAAAATTTGACTATCACTTGTGTTAATGGTGAAGGAAAACATTGTGAGGAATCCTGCACACCTGAGAGGGTTCCAAAATGTTCTCAATGGTGTCTTATCCGCCAACCCGCACTAGGCCAGCATGGTGGACTAAGGCCTAGCCTTTCTTCAAGTTGTGTAATCAAACTCATAGATATATACTACATTAAATAGTAAACCCTAATGAAACTATATTTTGAAATAGGTACAAAAAATATGGCCCGTCATCAAGGGGCGGATCCAGGATTGTAATCGGATTTCAATCTTCAATCGATTTCAAGATTTTCAGAGATCATTGCTGCTACTAAGTCTGAGGTCAATTGCATCAAGCAAGGTAATTGCCCTGAGTTCACTCAGACGCGCATCGACCAGTGTCGCGCGTAGAAGTCAATGTTAAACGTAATTCTTGCAACATATTGCGGAAAAAAAATGCTTTCTTGTGTTTATAGAAAGTTTATGCACGAATTATACTGCACCTGTGAGAATTATAGTATTTTGTTTAATTACGCGGTCTAATGGCGGCCGGGCCTGGAGACAAGTTACATCACCTGCGTTCAGACCAACGAGCATGCGCCATGCAGCTGCTAATGCTGCTAACCAGTATGCCGCATGGTGGCTTTCATTTTCTCTCACTTCCTTCGCGCACTGTTTGAAAGCTGTATGGTAGTAGCTATAGTAACATTTACGCCGTTCTGTAGTGGCATAATGTTCGTGTATGGCGGATCTATTTGTAAAATATCATTGCTAAATACCCGATACATTAAAACAATTGTAATCAGTTTTATACAGCACACTTGTATGGTGTAAATATCAATGGCCGTGGCCACTTTTTCTTGTTCGCTTTCACGTTTTCTAATTGTTGGGTTATGGCGCGAGGTTTTTAATTGGTTGAACAATTCCCGCGTATTTAAGTTGTGTCACTCGCAACGTATTGGTGGGCAATATTAAATGTGTATTTTTTTTATTTCACCCTGTAAACTGGTAATACCTCCTAAACTTCCTTCAACCTGGGGGAACAGCGGAGGGTAAGCCGGACCCCTACCAGCTGAAACCACCGCAGCAGCGGTGATCTTCAGCACCATAGGGTAGGCTCCATTATGTACATTAGGTTCCAGATCTAAATTAGTGTCTGTACTTGTGCCTGGCATGATGCTGATCTTAACTCATATTTGTTCCAACTGTGAGACATATCATATATTTATTCAAGGTAAGTCATCTACCTACAAAGGTTTACATCGGATTTATCATTTTGTAAATTGTTTTTGTACTTTTATCAATTGGTTTATTTTAAAACTTTACGGACTTAACTTTTACGGATTTACAGTAGTACAAAATTTTCCGAAATATCGAAAAATCTCTACCTTGACACAGATTTTGAAGCATCCGGTAATGAAAAATTCCTTTACTAGTTTTTTTTTACCTCAAATTATTTGTGAATAGTTACTTTACTCATTGATAAGTCTTTATTCTATTAAAAACTAAAATGTTTTCAAGAAATACAATGTTTATTTAAATTTTCACAGTAAATTTTTTTTATCGCTTAACTTTAACCTACTGTAGGTGAAAAAAAAATCCGTAAGATTTTGTTGAACATATATTGTGTTTTTTTGGTAGGTATTGACCCAAGCTCTCACCCCCTGCAGTATGTCGTGCTATTTACTGGACATCCTGTATAGTGTCTCCGTGTTGTGATCAAATAAATCTTCCTTCCATTCTTCTTTATTAAGTGTGTATTATTAAAATATTGTTCCCTAAACTGCTTTTTCTCTTAATTTTATGTTTGTGATTTTATAATAGATAATTAGTAATATACATGTAAAGATATCTTACACATAGTTACTTAGTTCACTGTTATAGGGGTTGGTAAATATAGTACATGAATTACGTATGCCCATTCTTGAAAGCTTAAAAAAATATCTGGCTGTAAACAATTGACATTAGACATGACACAGCTGATTATATACCAATATGACAAACTGTCACTAAGATCAACAATTTACTCTATATTCCTTACAAAAAAAAGATAGATAATATATAAAAAATAATTGATCAACATTTCATACATAATATATGCTGTAAACAAATACAAAGGTATGGTAAACTTTTAATACGTTAGTCTTAACTATATATTTTAGGATTTGGGAGTTCCATATCTAGCAGTGTACTTTAATAGTCTATATCAAATGATTGATTGTAATGTATACTGTATGTAATATCAGAACTTGATAATTATTGGACTATTAAACCAAATCAGATTAATCTATTCCTGTAAAGTACATACAAATTCATCAAGCCTGTGACCGCCACTGGTAGTGGCTCTTATCAGTCAAAATTACAATAACAGACTTATTTACAAACAGATAAACCCTTAATTATAGGTAAGATGCTGTCTGAAAGCAAACAATATCTGCCATAATTAGGCACCTAATGCTTCTGCTAATATAATCGTTTTGTAATCACAATTATTTACTTAACATGTTGACTGCCACACAAACAAAGCAGTGATAACCTTGTGGTTGAACTTGCCTTCCATACAAGAGGGTCTTAGTTCGATCCCGGCCCGCACCTTTGACTTTTCGGATTCATGCACAGATCAGAATTTGATTATCATTTACGTTAATGGTGAAAGAAAACATCGTGAGGAAACCTGCAAACGAGGGAGGGCTCCAAATTGTTCTCAATAGTGTGCGTAGTCCGCCAACCCGCACTAGGCCAGCATGGTGGACTAAGACCTAACCTTTCTCATCATGAGAAAAGGCCTGCGCCCAGCAGTGGGACAGTAATGAGCTGATTATAATTTATGACGACTCAGAACTGAAAGTGTGCCTCTATGCCAACCAGTGGATTTAAATAACAAACTGAAAACATTAGGAAAATCAAAATAAAAACACTATAAAAGGGTTTTATTATAAAAAGTTAGGAGTCATAAATGATATCAATGTATTTATTGCATAATTCAAATCCATCATTTTTTGTCATCTATTGCTGTTGTTGGTGTGGTAAACATATTTCCATCTATTTGCAATATATATATAGAATAATATGGGGTTACAAAGGTTAAATAACAACACCAATTAATTAAATATTTATGAATAGTCAAGCTGGTTAATTGTTTCAACACTGAAAAACAGAACTATAAACATGTAAGAATAATTTAGGCTAACTTTACTGCAGCAATCTCACCATGGTCTAGCACACTTCTAATATCTAGGTACAGATTTTGGTACTTTTTGGTGCTGTAGTAAGGAAATTAGTAACCGGCAATTTTATCATTGTCATATGTAACAAAAATGTGAAATAAAATGATGATTCATCTAACAAAAAAAATGTTTTAACTTATTTCTATCAAATGGTTTGAATGAGGCCAATTGGACAAAACCATAGTACCTAAATAAGTTTACATTTATGATTTTTATAAACAACAATTAATATTTAAATAGTAATTTATATTAGTAGGCACAGCGCAAATTAAAATAAACAGCATATTTGTGTAAGAGTTAGGGTATAGGATGTGTTGATTGAAACAAAACTAAAGGAAAATGTTAATTCACACAATAATATGCAAATATGCTTTATTTACATTCCAACACAAGCTTTTGTTCTTTTGATGAATAATTACAATAAATTAACTGTCATTCTTTGTTTAGTGTTATTTATAAGGCTTATTCTGATTAAACTTTTCTCATGTGTTTAGGTTGATTAACCTAAGAAAACAATTAACCATAGTTGAATAAATATTCCATGTGGTTCCGGCAAGGATTCCATTCCTTTTCACCAATTGGAAAAGGTGACAAGGTGTGATTTCAGGAGGATGGTATGTGCTACTAACAACATGCCGTAATAACGAAACCACCCACCAAGCATGGTGATTATGGCAATATCCCCTATGACCACTCATTATAGTTATTATTGGGAGGCCCACATGTATGTGTGTGTATTAGTAAATAATTTGTTAATTGGATTCAACAGTCAATTTTTTTTTATATACCTGATGTTGTGAAATTCTGATTATTCCATAGATTGCAGAAAGCTGCAACTAACTCATTACACAAAAGTTACAATAATAATATATCATCATTTCGGCCGAATGAAGTCCACTGCTGGACACAGGCCTCAACCAAAGATCACCACAATGATACCAATATGGGCTCATTGGGGGGTTTTGCCATAATCGCCACACTTGGCAGAAGGGTTGGCCCATCCTCCAACTAAACCCTTAGTCGACTTTTACGTCACCCACGGGAAGAGATGGGGTGGTGGTATTCTGACCACACCACACGGCCAATAAAATATACTACATTTGTATTATCATCTAGAGAACCTGTTCCCAATCATAGCTTCTTAAAATGACACCATCATCATCATTATCGTTTACTACATACTCACACAACAACCGGTCTGGGTTTGTCTTATGGCTTATTGGGGGTTTCGCCATAATCAACACACTAATCACCACACTTGGCAGGCAGATTGGACATCATAGTTCAGTTGTAAATATACTTGATGCTGCTGTGCATCCTCCAACTAGTCCCACAAACACATTTTATGCCACCCATTGGAGAGTTGGTGCTAGTAGTGGTATACAGTACATAATAATGGTATACTTTCAATATGTTGTCTATTTGGAACGTTACAGTTTCCTAGTTCATCGTATTGATCCAATATGTACTGAAACAAACAAATTCTCAATAGCTCACTTATTTTATAGATGCCAGCTTTTTCCAAATATTTCAGTGCTTGAATTACATATTGAATCAGCAATCGCAAACTGGCTTTTTTTGCATTATATCAATATTTTCACGAAGTATGGATCGGTTTAAGATGTTATGAACATAGTAATGTCGTAGTTTTTGCTATTATTACACATTATAATAAAACACTTTTTAATGGATTACATCGTGTTTATTATAGATATGTGTCTTCAAAACAAGTGTTTGAAACGTCAAGAAAAACAAAAATGTACATGCGATGCAATCCATTTAAAAGTGTTTATTATGACATTATGAACATTTATTTTTATTAATATACAGCAAGTATACTTGTTGTTTGGATGCTTTAATAAAGATGCCTTAGTTTGATGTACCTGGCTTGAGTCCACAATTAACATAAATTGGTGCATGCTATAACATTGTGCTGTGTGGTACCAGCTATGAATAGCACCAACCCATCTCATCCCATGGGTGTTGTAAAAGGCGACTAAGGGATTAGTCGGAGGATGGCCAGCAGCATCCTTGGAATACATTAACAACTCAACTGTGATCGCCAACCCGCCTGCCAAGCATAGTGATTATGGAAAAACCCCCTAATGAGCACACAACACACAAATGTTAGTCATTGTGGTGATCATTGAGGGAGGCCTGGTTCCAACAGTGGACTTTATTCAGCCAAAATTATGAATGATGATAACATTTGAATTGATGCATAAACATAAATGTTTACAACTATCTAACTGATTAAAAAATATTCATAATGTACTGAAAACTCAATTGACTAATTATCTCTACTTACTTACTAATTTAATGTTATTTATGTTAAATCATAAATATTTACCTTTTATTTGTGGCAGAATACAAACAACATGATTTGAGCAAATTGCAAATGTTTGTTTTTGAAATGTACAAAATATTCCAATATGCGATGTTACAGCATATTATCGACGAATTATCTTAAAAATCTAACGCCAAATACTTTCGATACTAACTGCTGTCACCGATAAGGACCAAAATAATCTCGGCGACCTGTCAAACCATGTGTGAAACCGAAATATTTTCACGTGACCGCATCAATTTCTGCTCTGATGTAGTCAACAGCTTCACTTACTTTCAATAGCCGTAAGAACACGCGCGAACCAACTAGATAACGGTTAATCTGCCGTATCGACGTACTTGCAAAAAAAGTGCACTAAATACAATCGAGTTTTTAGGTTAGGTTCACGCAACCAGATTTTCGCATCAGTATTCACTTTTTGTCATATATTATACGATAATTGTAGTATTTTATAGCTTATTAGGTTAATTATATCGAGTTCAATACCATTTAGAGACTAACAAACAATGATTATGCGAGATGATTAGCCCGCGCGAACCTAACCTTGATCACGGCACTCTGATAGATTTCTAGTTCAAGGTCTTATGAAAAAACTAAAAAGTCACATGAAGGCGTTACACAAACAAAACTGAAATATCATTGCGACCCGCACAGAAATCTATTTTAAGACAAACAACAGATGAAAAACCACTAACCTTTTCAACCTCAGGTGACGGCTTTATCCATGTAATTTTTGTTTCGGTATTCAGACACGTTTAACACAATTAACACAACACGTAACACACAAACGTATGTTTTTCACACTTTCAAGATGCACTACGGATTATTAAAAAAAGGTTTTTCGTAAAAAATTAACACTTTTCACGAAACATCACATGTTACGAACTTCACGACAGCACAACACTGTGTTACCATTATTAATAATTTACTAATTGTCACTCATTTCACATTATTAGTGTATGAAGTCGCTAGCCACATTATAGTTACTTGGCAACTACATTACTCTGTTCAAGAAGTTACCGAGCTAATTTTCCAGCTTTTATGGTTATGGTATTGATTTTTGTTACAAATGACCTTTTAAAATTATTATTATATTGGGAAATATTAACGCCGCAAATTATTGTCAGCCACTGGACATACTTTTATTTATAGAGTATAAATTTGGACAAATACTAGCTTATGTAACGACTATGCGTATGTGTGGTATGCCTTCATCCATTAAATTTGTCCAAATAAAAATTGGATGAGTGTCATGTCGCCTAAATTAAATGAAAGAAACATTAAAATATAATAAAAATGAGTCACATTGTAATTTATGTTATAAGGTAGATAGTGAAAATATCCTTTTTTAACCGACTTCAAAAAGGAGTACGAGATGAGGTTCTCAATTAAATGCATATTTTTTAAATATATGTACACCGATTACTCCAAGATTTGTGGACCGATTTGAGAAACTCTTTTTTCAACTGGTGTAAAATGCTTTCGAATTTATCCCATATAAAATACATGACATTTGATTGTGTAGTTTTTTACCCAGCTTCAATAAACAGGTTAATTTGACTGCGCTTATCTAGATGATGTCTTAATACAGAGTAATCACAATACACAACTATACACAATCCGTGTACAGCATCATATATTAAAGGACCCGAAATCCTTTTGGTATTATATAAAATCTAAAAGGGGTAGTAGAAGCCCACAAAAGATTTTAAAGAATGATGAAGCTTTAACATCAGAACAAGCAGCTCGAGAATTCGCTGAATATTTCCATTCAGTGTATAGCACAGAGAAGCCTAGGTTGGATGTGAATATGGCTATAGCGGAGGCAGGCAGTGACAATGCAGCAGCGCGGATTTATATTGACAAATTTCAGTTAAATGATGTGCGGCACGCGCTTCTACACCTCAAACCGAAGAAATCGTCGGGACCTGATGGTATTCCGCCGTACATATTTAGAGATTGTAGGATGGTGCTGGCCGAGCCGATGTTACATATTTTCAATCTCTGTCTTGACTCTGCTGTGTTTCCCGAAATTTGGAAGATTACCCGGGTCATACCGGTACCGAAGGGAGGTTCGGGAACTAAAGTTGAGGAGTACAGGCCTATTGCTGTATTGTCGACACCGGCGAAAGTATTAGAATCTGCTCTTCATAAAACCATATATTTACAAGTAAGCTCGCAACTTGCAGACGCGCAGCACGGATTTCGACCAGCTAGGAGTACCACCAGTAATCTTCTTAGCTACGTAGCAGATGTGGTGCCGATAGTCGACGGTGGGGGACAAATCGACGCTGCATACTTCGACTTTAAAAAAGCTTTCGACCTAGTCGATAATGATGTGCTGCTAAAAAAGTTAGCAGGTGTCGGTTTTAACCCACATCTGCTGAATTTTTTTGCAGACTATATGCGCGATAGACAGCAATATGTAGATTATGCAGGATACCAGTCGGATGCATATTTTACTAGATCTGGCGTAAGTCAAGGGAGTAACCTAGGCCCCCTGGAATTCCTATTAGTGATAAACGACCTGCCGAGTATTATACAAGACGCTAAGTGTTTGTTATTTGCTGACGACCTTAAATTATCTCTTGCCATAACGAACGCATATGACTGTGAAAGACTGCAGAGGGATATAGACAGAGTCGTAACTTGGAGCAAAAGCAATCTCCTACAGTTCAATACTTCTAAGTACGTAACAATCACATTCACACGTGCACACACACCCATCCAACATAACTATACTGTGGACGGGGTACCGATGGCTAGGGTGACGGAAGTGAGGGATTTGGGAATTCCTTTCACCACTGAGCTTACATTTCGGAACCACATAGTTAAGATATGTAAAAAAGCATATAGGAACCTGGGTTTGGTGCTCCGAATGGCCAAAGGCTTTACAAATGTTAATGCAATTGTGGCATTATATAATGCTCTAGTAAGGTCCCAACTAGAATGCAATGCAGTTATCTGGTCTCCACATGAAACAAAGTATAGTCTCATGTTCAAAATAAGTTTACAAGGTATATTTATATGAGGCTATACGGGGTTTATCCATACTATCCGCTGATGTATCCTAGTCGTTTTATTTTGGGTATGGTCGGATATCATGAGCTGAGGGTCAGGAGGCAACTCTCACTCGTTACCTATATCTTTAAAATAATTAGAGGGAGGGTACACAACGCGGAGATATTGGAGAGGTTGGGTTATTCGTCCCAGACCGATATGTGCGTCGTCGGCGTCGGCCGCGGCTACTAGTAGTACCGCGCGCGCGCATACTTGTTGCAAGAGGCGCCGCTGACCCGCGCGCTCCGCACTCTAAACCTCATAGACGGAGATATTGACATATTCATTTGTGCTCTGAGTGAATTCACAAGGATAGCAGTCTGTAAAATCTGCTATAGTATTTAGTTATAAAATTTTATGTTATAGTATATAATTACATTAAGTATAAGTACTGATAATATTGTTACTAATGTTACAATATCGCATTGGGTTTAGCCTGTAAAGATATTTGTATGTATGAAATAAATAAATAATAGTTTCGATTCCTCTCAGATTAGAAAACCGATTTGAGTCATTCTTATTTTTAGTGTTAAATACTTATACCAAATTTGGAAAAACACTTATATTTATGTACACTAAATATAAACACATAAGACTTTTTAACAAAAAAATACCGACTTCAAAAACCCTACATGATATAAAAATATTAAACAGTGATTAATATCAAAGCAACAGCAAAGCGTGACGGAAAAAAATCTGGACAGAAATTAAAACTGCCTTGCCGATATTGTTTAAATGCACGTAAAGTAATACTTTGCTTTACTTCAACAATATCGCTATGCCTTTAGACGAAAGTCTTTAACCGGTGTACGTTATCAGTGGCACTATGGCACAGGGACGTGCCCACTTAGTATCCGCTTTATAGGAGAGCTCTAGGTCACTCAGTAAGCTATGGGGAGAAACTAGGCTTGATATTTATCAGAAATGAGATGTACTGTAAAAGAACTAAAGTTTAGTAAGCTGTAGTGACAATGGACGGGGCACATAGCTCGTTCACGTGCGCACCGGAAAATGCAGCGGGGGACGGCCTCCAACGAGTTGGATAGATGACCTGGTGAAAGTTACTGGGAGTCGTTGGAATCGGGCGGTATGTAATCGTAACACTCCATCAAGTAGCTCATGACGAATACAGCGAACAACCACTAAACAACACCACAAACAAACCATCAAAAACAACTGTTACATAGATAACTGGCTTGATGGCGCAGAAGCTACAAAATTCCTAGTTAAAACCGTCACACGAATACTTCATACAGGTGGTTTCCAACTGACAAAATCGTCATCGTACAATATTATCTTAATGTAGTCCACAGAAGAAGAGAAAAGATCGACCAGCGCACACATAGACACGAATCTTGATGGGACAATTAAAGCATTGTGTATGGTATGGAATCTCAATACAGATACATTTCAATACAACACTTTACCAGCATCTGAGGGTACTACTTGTGTCAAACGAAGTATCACCCCTCAACTGCCGATAACCACTGGCTTATCCGAAATTCAACAGCTTTTTGATCCACTTGATTGAATCAAGCCAAGCACTGTGATAGCAAAAATCCTGATGTAGAAACTATGGCTAGAAAAAGTTACATGGGATGAGAATGTGAGTGATGCACTACGTGTAAGTTAAAACTAAACCCATTGCTGCTTAAATAGGTAGTACCACTAAAAACTGTTTCCTTACCAAGAATTGAGTTATTTGGTGAATTACTCTGTCGAAACTCATGAAACAAATAGGACTGGCAATGAAAATTCCATCTCAAATATGTATGCATGGACAGATCGTTCAATTGTCATGCCATGTCTATTCGGTGAACCAAATAGATGAAAATCCCTTGTTGCTAATCGCGTCATCGACGTAGATAACGTAATAACAAATACTGGTATCATGTCCAGTGAAGTGATAATCCTGCCGACTTAACCTCTCGGGGAATTCTGGTATCCGAATTGAAGAAATGCTACTTGTGGTGGAGAGGTCCATTATGGTTATCTGAAAAAGGAATAAAGATTACTAAAATGTCTTAATGGCAACAGATAAGGAAATGAATATTATTACTTACCATAACACGAAAGAAAATTTGATATCTTTAGCATATTATCAGACTACAGAAGTCTGTTTCAATACTACAAAAAAACCCAAATACAGATGAAGTGGTATAATACACAATAATTAGAATTCAAGAAGAAGAATACAAGGAAGAAACAGAAAGACTTAAGATAATTAAACAAATGAATAAGAAAAGTTCATTGCGATCACTAAATCTTTATCTGGATGGGATACATATCCTCAGGGTGGGCGGTCGTCTCGGACATACAATTACAAACTTACCTGAAAACATCCAGACCGTTTTTGAATAGCGGAGTTCATTTCGCGGGTCGATTTTAGGTTCTGATGTCCAAGGGCCGAGGAAACAAGAGTATTAAAGCCTACATAACCATATTCGTCTGCATATCAACCAAAGCCGTGTTTAACTTGTTGGTGATTTGACTACAGAAGTTTTATTGGGGCTTTCAGATGTTTTGTTCTTAGGAGAGGCAAATGCAAACCTGTGGAGCGACTAAGGGCGTAATTTCGTTGGGGCTAATAAAGAACTCCGAGATGCCTGAAACGATGCAAACTTATAATTTACTGCAGAAATAGCAGAGACACTAGCTACAGAGGGTACTCGATGGTATTTAATTCCCGCCTACGGTCCATCTTTCGGTGGAGTATAAAATACCTCCTGAAAAGAATCCTAACTACTCACCTTCCATTTGAGGACATGACGACGATACTCTGCCAGGTGGAATATTGTTTGAACTCACAACCATCATGTCCCCTAGATGACACTGATACAGATAACATAAACTCACTCACACCAGGACATTTCCTAATTGGAGAGGTACCAATTGTTATCCCATCCCCCGATATGAAAAACGTAAATGTATCTAGTTTGTTTCTCTAGCAACACACGCACAGAAACTCGTAAATATTATATGGTGGCGATGGCAATATGCATATTAGGTGAGATTGCAGCAGGGTCCTAAGAGGCTGTGGCATGTTGTTTTAATTAAAATTGACAACTTACCACCTGGAAAGTGGTCTTTAAGATGAATCATCGACAAACACTCAGGCTTTGACGGAATGACGAGACTATGTATAGCCTTCAAAGTGGTAGTTCAGTGATAAAAATAACTGTAACAAAATGATGTCCTTTACCTATAGATTCTACCTAAGAATATTGTAAATTGATTTATGTCAAGCTGCTTTTGCATTGTATGAATTTGCATGATGTATATACTTTTTATTTGTTTAGGATCATACATGAACTATTTGGATATTACACACATGCACACATATATCAAAATTACTAAACGTTGTGTAGAAAATTCAAAAGTGTCAGATTTAAACAATTATTTCTAAAAAGACCTACAGTCCACCACCAAAAACTAAATGTGAACCTTATTACAATCACCAAATATTTATATTCTTACAAATTATGATTTTATGTGCACTGGTATAGTACTTACTTTAATTAATTTTTGTGTACAACACGACAAACGTATGGTTATGGATTGCTGTGATGCCGTTCCCAGAGATGTGTTCAAATAGGTGTAAAAAAACTTTTAAAACATTATTTACAAAGAGTTAAAAATATTTGTTAACTTCTGTAATCCGTTATAAATAGCTTGATCTTTGCAAAGAGCGTTTCGCAATCCCGGATATTACAAATATATTATTTTAATAACTACAAATCAGAAAAATTTGGTAACGACCTCATTATTTGCAAAGAAAAAAATGTGCTTTGAGTACATAGCACTTTTGTTTCTTTGCACGTATTTTTGAATACAGGTTTGGGATTCGCAAAAGTCTGACAATACAAATACTGTTACGGCATCTAGTAAATAATAGCGAAACGTGGCGTCATCTGGTCCTTAGTAGTGGTATTATAGCATGTAGAAATTTATAGTGTTCTAGATAGTTCTGCGTCACTAAGGCATATGCGCCATCTGTTGTCTAGTAACTGTACAATGATGTGTAGTAACTTCCGGAATGTTCGGGATTATTCCTTGTGACGCTATCTGGTGTCTAGTAGCGGTACCACATAGCCTAGATACTTCTAGAAAGGGAACTTTCAGGAAAGTTATACTCAATATCCTAATGTGAAATCCTAGTGTGGGGCAACGTTTCTATTTAAAAAAAAAAAAAAAACAAAAAACGGTCGGCGGCGGCGCATATAATAGCGGCCGCGAAGGAAGGAGGGACCTTCCCCGCCGATCCTTATTCGTCGCTTGCCAGCACGCGCCGAGAATGGGTAGCTTTAAAAAAATCTTGGATATACCCCAATAATAATGCACAAATCCAGCAGCCTTTTGTGAATTGCTGTTATTCCAGTACCTAACGCCCTAAGCCGAGGTTCGTATCTCACAGGCGAAGTTACTTAGTTTATAAATAAAGGTCAGGCTAGAGGCTATTTCGCTTCGCCAATTGTCCGGTTGGGCGTCCACATGTCCCTCGAGAATAATGAGAAAAGCCACACCGTAAAAGAAGGAGCGAATGTTCTGTTTACTCCGTGATACGACACAGTGAAGAACGAGTGGAATGCCAAGCGATTATCCTGCAAGTCTAAAAGTGATATGGTAAAAGAATATATTGTTTCGTGTAATTTTGGTAAATTTTAATTTATCCGGAACCCCGGTTCGTAACAATACATTCGATGGCTATACCATGGAAGTACCTAACGATGAGTGTCATCATTTCAGCCGAATGAAGTCCACTGCTGGACACAGGCCTCCCCCTAAGATCACCACAACGACCGATATGGGTGTGTTGTGGGCTCATTGGGGGGTATTGCCATAATCGCCACGCTTGGCAGACGGGTTGGCGATCGCAGTTGAGTTGTTAATATACTCGAAGGACGCTGCTGCCCATCCCCCGGCTAATCCCTTAGTCGACTTTTACTACACCCACGGGAGGAGATGTGGTGGTGGTATTCTGAGCCACACGGCACATCATGAGTTTACGCACTCTTAAATGTCACCGAATTTGCTAAAAGCTCAAGAAATTGCTGAAGAAACAGTCAAATAAGGCTTGATATAACTTAGCATATCAGTTGTAATCAAGTTTAGTTATATGTTTTTGCAGATGTCTCGAGAGCCTCAAGGTATTATAAAATCAAACGCACGACAACAACAGCTTCCATGTCAAAACAATGATTTAATAGGAGAGACGACAATTGAAGCATTGGAAGTCATCAGAGAAGAAACATGTACTCCAACAGCATCATCTGTCCGTATGGTGGCATCTAAACCAACTGCACCAGCCGTTTTGAAGTGCATTTGCAGAAAATACGATAAGGTTAAGTTTCTTTTTCGGATCGCATTACGAACATTACCTAGAATTATAAAGTAACTATACAGACTAGAAAAATACGTTGCTGAATCTTCTTCTCTAAAAACCATAAGTCCAAAAAAACAACACGAATCCCCAGGTAACGATTTTCAAAAGCAATCAGTGCACTAACAAAATAATTCAAAATGGCGGCAATATTTTGATTCTAGCCAAATATTCATATTAGAATCAATTAGCCTTCAGATAGCCTAAATCTCCATACGACATGGACTTAGATTTATTTCAAATCTAAATTTCCTCCCCTAATTTGTAATCGAATTTCGTATCAGAAAACATTTTTCATTGCTGAAGCCAATTGACGGCACGGTTGGTGCAGTGGCTGATACAGTCGGCTGCTGCGCTCCAAGTCGGGGGTTCGATTCCCGCACGGAACAAATATTTGTATGATCTGCAGGTAGTTGCTCCGGGTCTGGGTGTATTATGTGTGGAATTTGTCTGTAAACGCACCGACAACGACACAGTAGAAATTCTAGTCTAGGGTAAAGTTTCAAATTTGTGCCAAGATATTTTTAACAATGCAGTCCTCTCCCATTGAGGTAATTATACCTCCATGTCCTCTTTTATACATAACACCGTCCCTTTTTCCCGCTTGCAATAAATGGTTGTTTATAAGATCAGATATCTGTTAACCAGCACCCTTATCTTTGATTTTGGCTTAGGCTACCAAAGCTAATGGAACGAAAGAAGAAGAAATCGAAACATTACTAAAGAACAAAGAAGCAGAACTCCGTAAGGAATATGAAAATATATTAAAAAAGGAAATTGCTTCAATGAAGGAAAGATTTGATTATATACTCATGTGAGCATTATTTTAAGAATGAAAATCATAAACCTACTTAATAATAATTAATGTATTTTTTATATGTTTGCCTTACATAATTTACCAAGCAGTCACCAGTCGCAACCCATATTTGTACGAAAAATTACAACCGGTTGGCAATTAAATGACACGTTTCCAGTATTTAGACGAGAACCGAAAATCCAAACCAATCTAGCTAGCGAATTGCAATTGGTTATGATAGCTGATTGTTAAATTCTTCGTTTAAAACGTGTAGCCTTGCTTCGAGAAATAAAAATGGGCTAGTTGTTGTTGTTCAATTCAGTTGTTTATTATTTTTCCAGAAACGAACAAACTCGCGCTTCTTACAAGCTTTTAGAGGCACATAAAGAGAGACAAGAGAAAATTAATGCATTAAAGACGCAACTAGAATGTAAAAACTTAGCAGCATTAATGTATGTTATGTGTTCAGAAAGACAAAGAAGTAAATTAGAAAAATTAAGGATTATCAGAGGTAATAACCTTATTCTGTTAATTTAATTGTTAAGGTCTGCTACGGCCATTTCGGGAAGTATCTGTGTCGCATAGGTCGAGAAGAGACGCCTTGCCTCGCTTGATATCACTGCGGAGACTACCTCGAGGACACGGCGCAGCACACGCTGGAGGAGTGCGCAGCTTGGGCAACGCAGCGCCGTGATCTTGTCGTGGCGGCCGCAGAGGGTGACCTTACACTTTCAGCGGTGGTTCAGACCATAACCCGGAGCGAGAAGGCATGAGATGCCATCGCCTCCTTTTGCGAGTACGTGATGCAACCAAAGGAGGCCACAGAGTGCGGATGGGAGGAGACCACTCATGATCCCCGCGGCAGAAACGCACCGGGTGCGGGAGCTGGCGTAGGGCGCTGAACGGTCTCCGGTCTCCGTGAGTTGCGGCCTGCGGGCGACAAACCAGGGACATGATGAAACGAACAAAGCCGTGGTCCAATACTTATAATGTGTACAGACTGCAGTAGGCAAGTCTCAATAAGTGAAATAGAAGTCTTTTTCCCATAAATGTAGGTGGAGTAGACCTCTCGGGGGTCGCGGGCGCGCAGATTGGGGAGTCTGTGTGCTCACACCGAGCGACCCCCGGGATGACGGCGGCGCACACGTGGTTACGTGCCGCCGTGTGCTCAGCACAGCGCACGGCGAGACTTGGGGGATTCTTTACAATCCTCCCCGAGAAGTGCCTGGGGGCGACCTTTTTACAGTCGCCTTCCCGCCTTGATGTGCCTAAAGCGGTGGAACCAATGGGCGGCTCTAGTGTAATCTTACGAGGACCTGTAGATAATATTGGGTGTATTGTGTGTGGAATTTGTGTTTGTAAACGCACCCACGACACAGGAGAAATAAATGTGAAGGAATGTTTAAAAAAATGTCTACTTTGGCTGTATCGCTTACATATAAAATTTTAGCTCAGTGGACCTGCCTTTAATTAAACGCACTGGACGTCGTTATATGAAGAATGTCAAAAAAACCATAAATAAATAGTTATACACAATGATACTACGTTTATTCTTTCGGTTTCGGAGATATAAGCCTTTTTTATACCAGCTCCATACAAATTTTTAGGAAAAGCATTTTTTTGCCAATGTGCTTACCAGATTGTAACCTATGATATATTTATATAAGCACGATATTGACTATTAGAAGCCATTTCAAGCCAGACACTTTAAAAACCTGGTTCCTATGTCTTCGAGAGCTTTTTGTCGATAATCTGTGCACCGCGCGCCTTTTCTTTTTAATTAACAGTACAAATATTATAAAAGGTATGCCTACAGTGTGCGAAGATGCATGTCGGACTCTTAGCGGCTAAAAACCCACGGTGTTTACCTATGGCTGGGGATGCGGTGGTTGACCGTTAGATATTCGCCCGCGCCCCCGGCCCGTTACGTGGTCTAACGGGCCCTACCTCTGTGCTAAATGGCCAGTCGCACATTCCTGCAGAGCGGCGCGCGCAGGACACTGTGCGCAGCCGCCGCCCCGTCGCGGACCTGAATCTGTTCGGGCGACGGACTGTCCCAGGTTCGTCACTCACAGGCCCCAACTCATGGAGGCCGGATATCGGTCAGCGCCCTCCGAAGACGCCCGATGCGTTTTTTATAGCGTGAAAGAGAAGTTGCCTCTACTCACCCCCGATCCACCGCCTCCTTTGCGTGAATCACGTGCTCGCAAAAGGAGGCAACGGGATCCCAAGCGCTTTCACTCCGGACGATGGACTGAACCACGGCCGGAAGCGAGAGGTCACCATCTTTGAATACCGCGATGAGATCACGGCGCTGCGTCGCCCTCAAACTTCTCCGTGTGCTGCACCGTGTGTTCTCCTCTCGACCTATGCGACACAGATTCTTCCCGAAATGGCGGAGAGTAGGTATCTAAGTCAGCCGGAAGGTGAGAGCGCCTTGCCGCCTGTCTAACCACTCCACTACCGCGGCGTTCACTAAGAGAAAGTGTTCCTGACTGACACCCCACCACGCGTCAGTTGGACTAATTCTCTTATATTAAAGATTAAATATAGCGCAAAATTAAAATTTATATTATAACGTAAACCTACAATAAACTAAAGTAGTGTTTTTCTTTTCTACATAGTCAACGTTCTATGTATTAAGCTTGGTTGAACGAAATAAATAAAATAATATTGATAAATTCCATCCACATGTTTTGCCATACAAATGAAGCAATGGTAGTTGTTACATAACAAGATACGGACGCCCTTTCCACAGATTATTCAAATTATATCCGCGGACTGCAGGCTATACTGAAAGAGGGCCAAGAACTGATACTTCATCTATCCAGAGGGTATAAGACAGCAGCAAGGGTGAATAATGAGTGGCGTGAAAAAATGAAAAAAGTGATTAGTGAGGTGCGTAAGCGACACTTCTTCAATTCTTTCTTTGGTGCAGTGACTTATACAGTCGACTGCTGCGCTCCGGGTCGTGGGTTCGATTACCGCACGGAACAAATATTTGTATGATGTGCAGGTAGTTGTTCCGGGTCTGGGTGTATTGTATGTGGAATTCATGTCTGTAAACGCACCCAGGACACAGGAGAAATCCTAGTGTGGGGCAACGTTATTATAAAAAAAACGATTAGTTTAATTATCTTTTATTTACATAAAATATTTGTAATATTAATTTCATATCTAAAGTAAAAGAAGATTATAAAGTATTAGATAATTAAGAAATTGTTATAGAAAATAATAATATTATCTGCGGCATTGGGACCTTAGAGTTTAAGTTTTTCTTTACACCGCAAAGCTAATAAAAGCAATTGAAGAAACGCGACTCCATAATCGAGGTGAAAAACACTTTTTTATTTTTTTTATTGATGTCCAGTGGAAATTCTACATGGAACTTCCTTCACCCCGGGGAAGGGCGAAGGGGTATGCCGGACTCCTACCGGCTAAAACCACTGGAGCGGTCATCTTCGGCACCGAAGGGGGGCTCCAGGTCCTCGTAAGATCACACTAGAGCCGCCCATTGGTGCCACGCCTTTAGGCACATCTCGGAAGGGATGACTGTAAAGCGGTCACCCCCTCTAAAGGTGAAAAACACATATCACTAGCCGCTAGTCAATTTATTGTGCCTGACTGTGTGCAACTCGCTGCAGCCCTCTAAGCGCTTAATCAATGATTCGGCTGCCATTAGTGAATCGCAGATGGGCGTCGCCTACAAAAGCGAAGGCAATATACCCGCCGAATTAAAACCCAACTCCAGCGGTAAAGTTCATGGCAAAGGTAAAGGCCGAGCTCCAGGCTCATACCACTGTGAGTGGGAGGAACGTATTGATTCTGCAATTGACGACTTGCCGTCGGTACACAGACTGTGTAGACGACTTAAAACTACCCCAATTCCAGTGCGTTCACTAGTGGACAACGAGGCGTTGAAATACACTGTAGCAGACAGGGCAGAGTACTTCGTCTCTCATTTGGTGCGTAAATTCCAGACCAACCCGACAGACGATACGGAGCATGTCGCAAAGGTTGAGAGTTTGAGAGTTGATAGGTTACCTTGAAGACTACATCTCGGCGCCGATAGCTCCTGATGAAGACTCCATTAGCTTTTCACTGAGCCAAGTCAAAAAGGCGCTGACCCGACTCAAGCCGAAGAAGGCCCCTGGTGTGGATGGGATTAAGAACACCGCACTACGCTACAGACCGTTCCGTACGGTGGCAGCACTAGCGCACCTTTACTCCGGCATTTTCCACACTACTTCCCACCATTTGCAAGGTATTTGAGGGCCACCTATTGCGACACCTCACGCCACCCAAGACCGACTCAATTTGGGTTCCGGTCGGAACATAGCACGATCCGCCATTTAGCAAGAGCAACTATTAACGGCGGCGGCACACCGGTCTGGTAAACAAGCTGGCCCTATCTTCTACTTCTGGTTTCCCAGTTTCTACAACAGAGGAAGTTCACCGTAGCCATGGAAAACAAATTCCGACATCCGCAACGTAACATCGCTGCTGGCGTTCCACAAAGTAGCTGCTTATCTCCAGTGCTATACTCGCGTTACACCTACGATATCCCCGTCACACATACTGCCACAATCGCGTTGCCGCATACAGATTTATTACCACATCTTTGACAGCCGAAAACGCGGCCTCCAATTAGATCTTTCCTTTTAGCTTAATAAATGGAGGATGTCGGTGAACGTGACTTAAACCCAGGCCTTCATGATCACCGGCCGTGGCATGTCACGACCTGCCAAGTCAAACATTTTCGGTACAGATGTAGAATGGGCGAATTCGGTGAAATACCTGGGCATCATCAACCGCATGATAAACATGACGCCACATATTAAAAACAAGGTTGCACGGGTGAGAGCGACCCTCTTTATGCTCCGCGCGGTGATAGCATGCCGTCTTGCCATAACTAATAAACTGACAAAATATAAGCAATACAACTATACGGTCGATACTCACGTACGCAATTCCTTCATGGTTCGCACTCGCGCGGGAGCCGAATAGGGTCAAACTACACACGCAACAGAATCTCACTCATTCTCAAAGCGCTCACTACTTTGTTAAAAATGACTTCATAGAACGCGACTTGCGGATCGAGACAATCGACGCGACCGTGGTACGTATGGCGACAAAAATGTTCGCGCGAACCGACGCATCTGCCTTGCCCCAGATATAAGACTTGGTGCCATGGGTGTCAAGCATTTGCCACGCGACCTCTTGTCTGACAACTCTGCCCATCTAAAAACCGAAATTGACGCTTGAATAAGTTGCATCCTTATCATAACACGCGACTTACTCATACAAAAACATTCTTCATATCATTTACTAACTTATTTGCTGCAGGTTGCTCCTAGGTTAATATAGGCGCAACGAGTACAGAATACATTCTTGAACATTACTTACATATATATACAGGGCATTTGGGATATGGGTGCAAAGCCTGAAGGGGATGATATCTTAGACCATTTAGAACATATTAAGCTTAACACTGTGTGACAGACGGGACTGTCCGATGCTTGGTCACTGGATACATCTTCACACGTAGTGAGTGCCCCATTTAGGCGCCAGATTATTACTATTACTTAGTCTAGTTTACTAACATTAGGTTTAGGTTGTTCATACTAACACTCTATGGACCATGTATTTTGTCTGAAATAAATATTATTATTATTATTAACTTGTCTTAGACGAAGTCTGTCCCAATTTTTTAATTTTTGAAACTTAGGTTTGTAACAATAAACCTCTTTTTTTTCAATTAATTGCTATTAGTGTTCAGTAAAAGTTGTTATGTGAGTTTTAGAAACAATCTACGCATATTCAAGATAAAGAAACTTTAAAAAAATTAAGGTAACGTTTTGTTTACGCCATCATAAAACAGTTGTTATCTCAAACCTTTTTATAAACATGCTTGGTTATTGCTGCGCTGGACAACCATCTTGCTGAAAAAACATGGGTCTTCTCATTGCCAATATTGGTATTTCGTCCTCTTCCAGAAGCTCTGATGAGGACGAGCACCTCCCACATGCGGCTCGTCTGGTCCCACAGGTGCCTTGGCGCCACAGTTCTCACCAGCGAAAGAAAGCACTATTCCGCCGCTGGCTGCTCTCTTCATGGTCACGGTGCCCGGACCGATACCGTAGTCGGCGAGCTTAATGCTCCAGTGGTGGTACCAAAGATATTGGAAGAAAGGAGATATGCCATGTAGTTCAAAATGTATGCGAGCCTAGAAATCCAGTTTTCTCCTACCATTCTTCATAAAAACACACTAATGCACACAGTTACAAGTTCTCATCCACATACTAAAACATACAAGCATACAGACTGCAACACAGCCGCCGTACCACGCAACGAGTAAGTTTATTGGGAGTACCATTCGCTGTTCTATTCACTGCGTTTGTTATTCACCGATTGCTAGTTAAAAGTGGTAGATAAGAAGCATTGTATTTTGTACAAAAATGATGTCGTTCTGCTCCATCAATCCAAATGTAACATAATAAAGAAAACAATAATTCATTATTTTATAGACAAATACAAGAAAATTCTTTCACTTGCATATGGTATATGATTCCTTCCTTGAAAAGTTATTGTTTTCGCTTCGGTTTTTGCATATTATCCCCGAACAACACTTTAACGAAGCTTCACTTACGCTATCGGCTGTGACTGATGTTATAAAACGGCCTTTTTTTCCGAATGGCTTGGATTGTGCATGTCGCGGTGGCGCGGTTACGCCCTCGTACCACTTCTCCTTGTTGTCTATTTCTGTGGGTAGTACCTACCTACTCATTATTCCACGATACACAAATGTAGCTCCGTGTGATTCTCGTCAAAGTCAAAGTCAAGTCAAAGTCGTCGAAATAGATCACCTCTGGGTGTCGTAACAGGTGACTTAACAAGAAGATGAGCAGCAGTATCCTCCTGTGGGCTCATAATATCAGCCAAAGGACGTCCAGCACTGAACAAAAGCCTCCACATAGACTTCCACTATTGTGTCCTCATAGGAGGGAATTTGCTGGTACTCAGCACGGTTGGCAGGCAGGTTGGTGAGCGTGGTATAGCTACTGTTCCACAGAACGGATGCTGCTGCTCATCCCTCTGGGTTAGGTTCCCTTGGTCGCCTTTTACGATGGAAGGAGCTGGAGTGGTGCTATATTCTTAATCCGAATACCACGCGAAAACTCCTTTGGGCTAATAGCAACATACTGCGATCACCTGTTATGACAATATCTCGTATGACCACTCATTCTAGTGATCATTGGGAGGCCCATGTCCAGCAGTAGAAATTTTCTAGCTGATTTGTGTGTGTAATGTGACAACTCCTCCTAGCGGCTTCACTGATTTTGATGAAATTTTGTGTATATGTTTAAGTGGGTCCATGCACGGTTTAGATTCAGAATTGGACCCGGTAGGTGACGTTGCAATCGGTTTTGCATTATACCTGCCTGTGCGAAACTGGGGCGAGCAGCTAGTCGTATATATATAATTCTTCTGTACGTGTGTATGTCACTGCACCTCTACCTGTGCGAAGCTGGGACAAGCAACTAGTATTCTAATCAATTTATACCTATATTCTACTGAATTAAAATCTATTCGCCAGTTCATGGCTTTCATTTACAACTTCGCGGGAGGCAGCCCTGAATCGAACCAGTACTTCTTTGATGTCCCAGCGTTACTGAAGATTAAATCGCCACTAGTTGACGATCCTAGCGAAGATCCGTGTGAGGAGGAAGATGTAGAAGAGAAGCCTCCGCAGGAATTACGTAGCTATTCTGTTCATATACTAAATTTCATTACATACATAAATATATAAGTACACTTTCAAGTCAGTATTCCTGCAGGGACGCAGATACCGAAGTAAGTCAACGAAAAAAAAAATGCCCATCACTATTAGTGAATAGAAATCTGAATAAGTGGCTACTAGAGACTCACTCCAAAACACATTTCATTAACTGAATAATGTAATTATCAAGTGGTGATTGTAATAATAATCAGAAATGAGGAGATTCGTAGAAGAACTAAAGTTGTCGACATAGCTGAAAGGATTAGTAAACTGAAGTGGCACAGGGCACATTGCTCGTAGAACTGATGGCCGTTGGGGCAAAAAGGTTCTCGAGTAGAGACCGCGCACCGGAAAATGTAGCGTGTGATGACCTCCGACGAGGTGGACAGACGACCTGGTGAAGGTCGCTGGGAGTCGTTGGAGCCTATGTTCAACAGTGGACATCCTTTGGCTGATTATTATTATTCTTTATTGCACACAATATTTACGGATTTAAACAATACTAAAGAAAAGTTGATGTACATAGGCGAGCTTAACTCACTATTGAGTTCTCTTACAGCAAACCTTTGAGTGACAGAGTAATATTAATATGAGGATCTAATGAAGTGTACAACAAGAATGAAGCAATACCAGATATTTATAAAATAAAAGTACATTAAAATGCATAACATATTAGGTATATAAATAAAGATATACTTAGAAAATAAGTCACAAACAAAAATATACAACAATAATAATAATACATACATACATACATATACCAATATCTAATAATACATATATATCGGCGCAGTTACGTTATTTAGAACATCTCATCAATATGTTGTGATTTGTGAAATATCATTACAACAAGGAACAATGTAATTGAGATGTTTATGAGTTTCAAATAATTGTTTAAAACACAACTAATTTCTTGTTTATTCATTTATCTTGATTTTATGGTTTGATTAATGTTAAAAATCAAATGATTATTTCAGCTGCTAAAACATTGTAAAATTCATGATTTATTTTCATAGTTTAATTCCTAACCTAAAAACTTGTACACGTGTGGAATCTGTATAAATACGGATGACAGCCTGAGCACGGGCTCAGTCGCGCATGGGCTGTCGGACCGTACACATCTCTGTGAGTAGTTTTGAATTTATTGTGACAGTGAATTTATTGTGTGTCAGTGAATAAAAGTGTTATAAGAATACTGAGTGTTTATTATAAAAATAAAGATGGAAAATAATCAAGACCGTGACGTCAGCTATGCTGACGTCACCGTTTTTAAAAATGTCAAAGACAGTCAAAATCCGTCATCAGAAGTGGGATCCGAAGGAACTCCAACTACCTCATCAGCTATCCAATCACCACCACAACCGGTGACGAACAATGCAACCCAGCAACAAGTGGAGACGCTGATGAACTTACCCATGTCCAACACATCCATGGGGGGTGTACCACCAGAGTTTCTTATGCAAATGATGCAGATGATGAAACAAATGTCGGAGCATATTTACAAACCAGCTGAAGTAAGGGTTAAGATAACAGATATCTATTTGCCGTCCTTCGATCCTGATACAAATGTTGGGATACGTGAGTGGTGCCAACACATTGATAAAGCCATTGAGACGTACAAACTAAGTGACTTTGACGTACGTATGAAGGTAGGTGGTCTTTTGAAGGGTCGTGCAAAAATGTGGGTTGATGATTGGATGGTGACTACATCTTCTTGGGATGAACTTCGCCATAACCTCATAACCACATTTGAACCTGAAAACAGATATTCTCGAGACATTCATCGATTCCGAGAACACGTTTACGACTCGTCAAAAGATATAGCAGAATACTTATCACGTGCCTGGGTGTTGTGGAAAAGAGTCACCAAGGATAAACTTGGCAATGAAGATGCTGTGGAAGCCGTGATTGGGTGTATTAATGATGAGCGCCTAAAGATAGAATTATTAAATGCAAGGGCAACCACAGTTCCTGAACTTATTTCTGTTGCCTCCTCGATACGAACAAAACGTCCACATTCACAGTCAAGCTCTGTGGTACCAAACAAACGTGCACGTATTTTAGAAGGCACCCCATCATCTTCGTTCTGCCGTTTCTGCAAAAGGAACAATCATAATTCAAATGAATGTAGATTCAAGCCTAGGAACCCGGAAACTATTCCCGCACCGCCAAACAAGGATTTGAAGCAAACAACCTTACCTACCTGTACATTCTGCAAGAAAGTGGGCCATATCTATGAAACATGCTTCAAGCGGGAACGATCAATAACATCGAACGTGAACTGTGTAGGAAGACAGAAGCTGGCACCAATCAACATAAAAATAGGCTTAAAATTTATACAAGCCGTTTTCGACAGTGGAGCAGAATGTTCAATCATGAGAGAGACAGTAGCGGAAGCATTACCCGGACAAAGGATTCAAGGAGTAAATTACTTGAGAGGAATTGGACGATTTCCCGTATTGTCTCTAACAACACTATCTACCATATGTGTCATTGATGACATCACGGTTGAATTACAGTTTTATATACTGCCTGACTACGAAATGTCTACAGACATATTGGTTGGGATGGATTTAATCAACAACACTAATTTCAGTGTGATAGTCACATCGTCTGGAACCAAGCTCATTCGGCAACAATCAATCAATCAACTGAATACTAATAACCCTATTTTTGACAAGCTAGATTGTGACCTCACCGATGATGATGAAATTGCTCAATTACACTCACTCTTGAACAAATATGAGCATCTGTTTATTCGTGGTTACCCGACAACACGAGTCAATACCGGAAAGTTAGAAATCCGACTCAAGAATCCTGATAAGTACGTGGAAAGAAGACCATATCGCCTGAGCCCAGTCGAACGTGAGAAAGTTCGTGAAATCATTAAACAGTTACTGGATCATAATATCATTCGTGAAAGCAAGTCACCATTCTCAAGCCCTATCATCTTGGTCAAAAAGAAGAACGGTGAGGACCGCCTGTGTGTGGATTTTAGAGAGCTGAACTCTAACACATTGCGTGATCACTACCCGCTTCCACTGATTTCTGACCAAATTGATCAGTTGGCTAATGGGAAATACTACACTACTTTGGATATGGCTGCTGGATTTCACCAAATTCCAATTTCAGAATCCTCAATTGAGAAGACCGCTTTCGTAACTCCTGATGGTTTGTACGAATATATCACCATGCCATTTGGGTTGAGCAATGCGTGTTCGGTTTATCAGAGATGCATTAATAAAGCCTTATACTCCTGGGTACTGATGCTCAAGTCTACGTGGATGATGTCCTTAGTAAATGTGTGGAATTCTCTGAAGGAATATCAAAGATTGAGCGCATCCTCATAGCCTTGCAGGAAGCCGGGTTTTCAATCAATGCTGACAAATGTAGCTTCTTCAAGTGCTCAATTGAATATTTGGGCAATGTCGTCTCGAATGGTCAAGTACGTCCAAGCCCAAAGAAGGTGGAAGCTCTAGTTAAATCACCAGTACCAAAAACTGCCAAACAAGTCAGACAGTTTAATGGTCTAGCAGGATATTTCCGAAAGTTCATTCCGGACTTCTCACGAATCATGGTGCCATTATATGAATTAACCAAGCAAGGTGCAAAATGGGAATGGAACGATCGACATGAGAAGGCACGGAATGAAGTGATACAGATTCTGACATCGGCGCCAGTGTTAACAATATTTCAGGAAGAGGCACCAATACAGTTATATACCGATGCAAGCAGTCTGGGATTTGGTGCAGTGCTTGTACAAATAGTTAATGGACGTCAGCATGCAGTGGCCTTTATGAGTATGAGGACTACTGATGCTGAAAGCCGATACCACTCTTACGAGTTGGAGACACTGGCAGTGGTACGCGCCATCAAGCATTTTCGCCAGTATCTCTATGGACGCAAGTTTATTGTCATAACGGACTGCAATTCTTTGAAAGCGTCAAAACACAAGAAAGATCTACTTCCAAGAATTCATCGTTGGTGGGCATTTTTACAAAATTACGACTTTGAAGTAGAATATCGCAAAGGAGAACGCCTACAGCATGCGGATTTCTTTAGCAGAAACCCAACTACACTTACAGTGAATGTCATGGCAAGAGATCTAGACTGGTTGAAAGTTGAACAACGACGAGATCAAACATTGCGACCACTAACAGATAGTCTGCGAGACAACAACCCAGTAGATGGTTACATTTTGGAAGACGATGTTTTGAAGAAAGTTATACAAGACAGAGTTTTTGGCGAACAAGCCTGTACAGTGGTACCCAAATCATTCCAATGGAGCATAATAAATTCCTACCATACAGCATTAAAACATCCCGGTTGGGAAAAGACTTTGCAGAAGATAAAAGAAACCTATTGGTTTGATAAAATGAGCACCACTGTCCGCAACTTTGTGGACAATTGTGTGGTATGTAGGACATCCAAAGGAACATCAGGAGCCGTACAAGCTGAACTACATCCAATCCAAAAACCAAGTGCTGCCTTTCAAGTCATACATATGGATATAACCGGGAAGCTGGGGACTCCAAATGATCAACAATATGTCATTGTTACAATTGATGCCTTCACAAAGTATGTGCTGTTCTATTATGCTACGAACAAAAGTCAGTACAGTACACTGGGTGCTTTAAAACGCCATGTGCGCCTATTTGGTACACCAATCCAAATCATCGTTGATGGAGGAAGAGAGTTCCTAGGCGAATTTAAAAATTACTGTGACCAACTTGGAATCAACATTCATGCCATAGCACCAGGAGTCAGCCGAGCTAATGGACAGGCTGAACGAATAGTGGCGACACTCAAAAATGCGTTGATTATGATAAAAAATTATGAGACTGAGCAGTGGCACACTGTACTCGAAGAACTTCAGTTGGCAATTAATTGTACAGCACATCGTATCACTGGAATTGCCCCACTAACTTTCATCACTCGGCGCAAACATTGTGTGCCTCCAGAACTACTATGTCTTGTTAATATTGATGACCAAACTGTGGATATTGAAGCCCTGACTCGGCATGCACAGCAAAAAAATGTCCTTATCTGCAGAGCAAGACAGACAACGTTTTAATCAACGGAAGGCCAAGATTCATCCTTTCCAAAGAGGAGACTATGTGCTTATAAAAAACAATCCACGCAATCAAACCTCTTTAGATCTTAAGTTTAGTGAACCTTACGAGATTTGCAGAATCCTAGATAATGATCGTTATCTAGTAAAGAGAGTAGTCGGTAGAGGACGACCACGTAAGGTTGCTCATGACCAGCTTCGTCGTGCTCCAACACCTGGTGATCAGGTAACCGTATCGGCGACTGACAATGAGCAACCTACAATCCCGGTGGTGGCAACAGAGCCATTGCCATCCACATCACGAGCCGAGGTGCTCTAGCAACAAACACATTGTAAGTAACAACATTTTATTACAAATTGCTACCTCCTTACCTTTTACCACTTTAGAGCCCCTGTGCATAGGACACAGCTTCGACCTTGTTCATACTCCTTATAGAGCCTCTGTGTACCACGGTAAATAAACACCCAGAGCACAGCATCATGAATTCCATTTCTTACCTTAAATTTTAGAGCCCCTGTGCCAAGCATAGCATCAACCTACTCCCATCTCCCGATAGAGCCTCTGTGTACCACGGCGAACAGGACCGCCCAGAGCACAGCAACATACCTTCCCATTTCAACGAGGCAACGAATCTCCGAGAAACAAAGTGTGTGTAGACGTGATGGATGGTCGAAACACATAAAAATTAAAAACAATTACAGATCAGTAAGTACTTTTTGATGTAAATCATAAAGACACTGATGTCAACAACAAAATATTATAATAACAAAAGGCCAACACACGAAGTGTGTTTGGCACTTACAAAAGGTCTACATGAATATGTAAAAAGCAGAACTGCTTACAGATACCAAACTCAAAAAGCAAAAATAAATCCCATTGTTTCAGAAAGTTACAGCTTTACAATATAGGCTGGTGCAGAGCACGCACCGCCTGTCAGAATGGCCGTATCGGCGCAGTTACGTTATTTAGAACATCTCATCAATATGTTGTGATTTGTGAAATATCATTACAACAAGGAACAATGTAATTGAGATGTTTATGAGTTTCAAATAATTGTTTAAAACACAACTAATTTCTTGTTTATTCATTTATCTTGATTTTATGGTTTGATTAATGTTAAAAATCAAATGATTATTTCAGCTGCTAAAACATTGTAAAATTCATGATTTATTTTCATAGTTTAATTCCTAACCTAAAAACTTGTACACGTGTGGAATCTGTATAAATACGGATGACAGCCTGAGCACGGGCTCAGTCGCGCATGGGCTGTCGGACCGTACACATCTCTGTGAGTAGTTTTGAATTTATTGTGACAGTGAATTTATTGTGTGTCAGTGAATAAAAGTGTTATAAGAATACTGAGTGTTTATTATAAAAATAAAGATGGAAAATAATCAAGACCGTGACGTCAGCTATGCTGACGTCACCGTTTTTAAAAATGTCAAAGACAGTCAAAATCCGTCATATATACTACTAAGTCATATTGAAAGAAAATGTTCCTTAATTCTTTTCTTGAAAACATCAGACGAAGGGCTATCACGCAAGGAATGAGGAAGCGAATTCCAAAGGCGCACTGCACGTACAGTGAATGCTGCTGATATGATGATGATGAATGTAATACTAGTTGTCTTTTTCAATCCGGTGAGCGGATGGAACAAAAAGTCCGTATCTGTTTATATCCGGCGGCTGGCATGGTACAAAGGTTCGAGAATGTAAATTATAGGTTTTTTCTTTCTTTTGTGTGACCAACCTTGTGCCAGAGCTGTTAAAGTCGCCCAAAGGCCTCTGACTTGGCTTAATGACTGCCGTCTAATGACAACAACCCGAACCGAGGATTTTACGTGCCCTTCGAAGCACGGAGCCGGTCAGTTTAAAAAAACCACAGCGGTCACCCATCTATAGGCTGACCGCACCAAGCGTAGTAAGCTTAACCTCGTGCAACTGTTTATACGCGCCTCCTGAGTCTAGGTTAAATGTAGTTTTGACTGTAACAAATGAGTGCCTACTTCAAAGTCAAATTAATTATTCAACTACTTTAGCCCGAGAGAAAAGCTGGTGGGAACGGTTAGACGGAGACCATCGTCCCTTCGTGGTGTATGGAGATTTAGGTGAATTCAAACCTTCACAGAGACGCGAAGTGTTAAAATCTGTGAAGGCCGCCAAGACTGCGCCAAAGAAGTGGAAGCAATATGGTAATTTTTTCTTCATCTCAAGGGCGGATCCGGTGGAGGCTCGGGGGCTACCCCCCGCCCCTACTTCATCTTATTAGGCTTAAAAGTCCCTGCCGACCTATTACTCCGAAATGTTTAGATCGATTTGAGCAATTCTTTTAACTGGTACAGAATGCTTTCGAGTTGGTCCCATATAAATTTCATTACATTTGATTGAGTAGTTTTTAACCAGCTTCAATAAACAGGTTAATTTGACTTCGCTTATCTAGATGATATGTTAATAGTTACGATTCCTCTCAGATCAGAGAACCGATTTGAGTCATTCTTATTTTTAGTGTTAAATACTGATACCAAATTGGAAAAAGTTCTTACATTTATTTACACTAAAAAGAAACAAATAAAACATTTTAATATCGTGTAGGGTTTTTGAAGTCGGTACTTTTTTTGTTAATTTTTTTTTTAGTGTAGTTTGAATAGACGATATTACATTTCATGACTACACAATGCTCTCATTTACTCCATAATTTAAATATTCAGCGTTCAACGAGATGTCCTTGAATTCACCGTGTTCCAAAGCGGACAAGATCAAGGATTTGTACGTAAAGCGACTCCCTGTCCCTGGTCCGTGGGAATGTATAAGGTCGATAACCAGCCCTGATAACAAAGATCACAAGGGCGATTCTAAACAGGTCAGTAATCTAGGTCTTAGGTGCCTTAAATTCTAAGCGATTTGTTCTAAAAACAATGGAATTATTCAAAAGATCCGTTTATTCGATTACATTGGAATTACAATCGGTGTGACATAATAGACGGCTAACATTTGGACGACTTATTTTTTGCCTACCTTTATGACGGAGGACTTCTTATGACGTCATGCTGAGGAGTCGCGCGCAGTTGTATTTGATTGGTACTCGACGACGACGAATAACGGCCGTAATTAATAATCGATCTAATCCAAAATCTTTAGAATTTGATCAGTTTGTGTTAGAAGTGTGCTAATAATAACAATCCAACGATTGAGATTGCAATATTTTCAAGTGACCAATCTTTGTGAAGACGGATATAGATTACAGTTATTGTTCGAAAATTATAGATCGCCATATCCGTATCTTTTGACGATTGCTGCGATCTGTATAAACAATCATACTCGTAATCCTAGCAATATGGCGGATTTAGATTTGAAATCTTCCAATTTCATTTGATTTTGTGGTTTGCTGAAATGAAATAGTAACGGTAACGTCATGTTATGCTAAGTATATTGTAATATATTAATTTATGTACTTATTGATTAATGATGATATTAATATATATTTATTTGATTTATTTTTATTTCTATTTATGTAATTGTATTGTTGATTATTTAATCAATTTTATTTATTCATTTATACATGTGTTTATTTATATAGGTATACATTTATATTTATAAATACATAAATAAATATGTTCTTAAATATTTAGATATTGAAATAAATAAATAAATTAAGAAACTAGAAACATTTGCATTGGGACGCCGGCGGTTATCGGCAGGTGAGAAGCAGGATAATCGGATATCTGCCGATATTTGTTACTCGGATTGCTGCTTTTGTTATTAGGACGCACATGTAGATCGAGATCTTGATTGGAATATATCTCAGATACACTCAAATCGCAGGTATTAGATACATTATTAATTTCGGCCATAAATGGACAATCAAATCGATTCAACCGTTTTTTTTTTTTTGTAAGATACGCTAATGTCAGCCAAATTTGGCGCCCCTTAAATCTGCCACCCTAGCTAGCCTAATCAACCTGCTGGTAAATCCGCCACTGCCAGTTACCGACCACCACACTAAATGTAATGTAAGGTTATTTATATTTCTTTGTAATATTTTAACATTGCTCTTGTCTATGGTTTAGTCCCTGATGTACTTGAATTGGAAGACCGGCCCAAGTTTTGATATCCGCGGAAACATGGGCTCATTACTAAAGATTATGTGAGTACTTACCTAATTTCCTAATAAGAGCCCTAATAGTAAGGGCCCTCGTGTGTACCCAAAGAACCCTTAACAGTCGTATGAGTAATGATCCTAAAATATGTATGTCGCAGGGAAATGATGAAAACTGAGATTTGATCGAATTCCTAAAGAAGATGATCAATTCATGGATGATGTTAAATTAACAACTCTTTGGGGTGTATATTTTAGTTTAGTGTCTATAAATTCTCAATAATATTTACATTTTATTAAATTATACACGACCAATACATTTCTTCAAGCCCAAGCCCATCCACTTGATATCAACCCTTAGTCGTCTTTGCAACACCCGTGGATGGAGAGGAGTCGTCTATTCTTAATTACTTTGCTTTAAAAGTTATTTTCCCAAAAATAATATACCAAAAGGCCACTAACATGGCAATAGCCTCCGCCTCTCCTATACAGGAGAGGCGCAGGCTTCACTGGAAAAAGGCCATAGATTTCCGCAAGATTGGTTACATACGGCCCGCATCCGAGAAATCCCAGCTGCTTTCACCAGGTCGTCTATCCATCTCATTAGAGTCCGTCCACGCTGTGTTTTTCGCTGCGCCACCTCCACTCGAGTATCTTTCTGCCCCAAAGGTCTTCAGTTATAGGAGCTATGTGCCCCGCCCATTGCCACTTCATCTTACTAATCCTTTGAACTAAAGATGAGATCGTACTTGAAACGGCCCATTGTTACACGTCATCGCAGCATCCACTATAATAATACGTTATATCGTTTTTATATTCTGATTTATAATATTTTATGTAAAAGATATTTAGCTATGATTCATTGGCATTACTGTTTTTGTTGTATTTAATTATGGTGGCAACTCTGGATTGTTAAGGGGGATATAAAATCAAATCGAAACGGGGGTGGCCACACATTCTGTTCTCTGTAAAGCTACAAAAAACATTGGTAAAGCATCTGTGATCGCCTAACTTATTTCTGTCACGTACACCATCATCTGTGGGGTAGTGATGACATTGTTCTAATATGTACAAGCCAGGAACACCAGCTGATTATCTAGAAATCACTGGAGCAACGATTTGCACTTCCCATTGCTAATAATTGTACAATTTTCAGAACGTCCGCGAACGTACCACGACTATCAACTAAAACAGCGCTCCTGGGTGCCCGAGACTCAATTGAACTCACTTCAGCTACCAAATTGGTAAAACAATATATGTTCTACATTTCTAGTGTTAAGAACCCAGTGTTTAGGCTGACCACACCTTCGCCATGGCGTCGCATTCAGGTGGTAGGGAGCGAGCAAACCAGTGGTAACAGTCGTTGCGACGGTCAGTGAGTACGGGAACTGGGGCTGGTAGAGAGTAGTCAATTTTTTGTCAGCACTTCACCTCCCGTGAAGCATTCATTCGAAGAAGACAAGTGTACGATTAGTACTGAGTGTTGTTGGTTCAGGGGACTATAAGGGGATATTGGCGGTCACCGGGGCGAGTGTCCCATATATTATTTGAGACGCACCGTCTCAGTTGACGCTTTTCGAAGCTCACGTAGGATGGGCAACACGCCGCGTAGAAATCGACTACGACACATCACGACGTTTACCAGCTTGCACATGGCGTTATGTCGTTGCCCTCCGCGATTCAGTTTAAAGATAAGTTTTCAATTGAAATGATCCAGACGTCATCTGCAATGCAAAAGTTTTTCTTCCCGTTTGGAAGAGGTCTAAGTGTAAGGCCTGAGTGAAAAAGCGTTCGCCTGAGCGTTCAGCGGTGCGGCCTCCTATGTGTCAGTGAGCAGCGCTCGTGTGATCCAGAGACGGCACGGTTGGTGCCGTGGCTGATATAGTCCGCATCGCGCGTTCTATGCCCGCACGGAACAAATATTTGTATAATCTGCAGGTAGTTCCGGGTCTGGGTGTATTGTGTGTGGAATTTGTGTCTGTAAACGCACCCACGACACAGGAGAAATCCTAGAGAGCGGCAATAATAAAAAACCGGCAAGCGGCGAGCTGAACTCGCGTGGAGAGGTTCCGAAATTGCTGAGAATATATTGTTTATTGTTAGATTTGGTCTTGTACCATTAACTTATCTCAAGAACAAACTTAACATCGTAGTTGTAAGACGTGTTTTCTCATACATTCCAACCGCAAACGTAAGTTTGTACGCACAATATTGTAAGATTTACCATGTTATTTTCAGACCTTAGACTTCTTATAGTTTATAGTTTTCCTGTAATATATAGGTAAAGTGCTATTACCTATATTCTTTTCAGAATTTTATGATTAATAGTTTTGGAGATAAGGGGGGGATGGTAAATGTTCGTATGTTTTCTTCAATAACTTTAAAACTATATATTTTAAAATTATCAAAAAAAAAATTTGACACCCTCACAACAAGCCCTTCCATTTCATATGTTACACGGTACAGTTCGCAAAATTTGATTCTTTAATTTTCAATATTACTCCCCAAAAGTGACCCCCATATTCAAAATTTATTTATTTACGTTACACGTATTTGGGTTGCAGAAATCCATATGTGTACCAAATTTAACTTAATCGGTACAGTAGATTCGGGGCAAATTGGCTGTGACAGACGAACAGACAGACACACGAGTGATTCTATAAGGGTTCCGCCGTTTTATCCTTCGGACGTTCGGAACCCTAAAAAGTTAATAAAAGCTTGAATTAAATGTTTTCAGCGCGAAAGAGCTTCCCTGAAACCAGAGGATGTATCCTTGCCCAAGGATGTGACACTTGATATTGGAAGAAAACGAGTAAGTAGTATTTTGAAGATCTCTATTATACCAGCCACCTCAACGGCACGGTTAGCGCAGTGGCTACGCGATTAGCTTTCTTTCACGGGTTCGATCCCCGCACGGAACATATACTTGTGTGATCTACAGATAGTTGTTTTGGGTCTAGGCGTTTCATCATATCGGCCATTTATACGTCCACTGCTGAACAAAGGCCTCCCCCATAGATCTCACAACTGTGTCATCATTTTGGGGGGTATTTGCCAATACTCACCACGCTTGGCAGGCGGGTTGGTGAGCGCAGTATGGCTACCGGTTCACAAAAGGGACGCTGCTACCCATCGCTCTGGTTTAGATTCCCTCAGTCGCCTTTTACGACATCCACGGGAGGAGATGGAGTGGTGCTATATTCTTAATCTGGACACCACACGGACCAGGTGTTTGCGCATGTGAGATTTATGTCTGGCAACTATACCCATGATACAGGAGAAAATTAGTGTGGATGGACACTAGTTTTCGCCTATATCTTTTTCTTTAACACGGTGGAAATACAATTTGTGATTTTTTATGAGAATATCTAGTGTCAGACTAGTTATTCTCACAAAAAATCACAAATTCACAAACTTATTATCCAGACGGTTCTGAATAAATATCTGTAGTCAGTAAAAATATTGATCCGTATGGCGATCGATCTCACTTCTAAGTCCAGAATGGCACGGATCTACCTATCTCCTACCTATATGCCTGTCGTAATCCTAAAGTCTATTATCAAGGGTAGATTTAGGCTTAAGCCCACGAGGTCTAGGGCGGCAGAATTTGAAGGGCGGCAAAGTTCTGGAGGCATCCAAAATCGGTGAGGTTAGATATAGTGGCCCGATGATGGTATACAAACCTTGCTTATTTAAAGCTGACGGCGAAAACAGAGGTCGTCAACACATTTGCCGTCTCGTTAACTATCCTTATTAATTAGAAACCCTGTAAGGGAAATATTAGACCAGGTTACTATTAAATCTTAATTCCATTCAAGTTCCATTCAGTATTCGCGTGCTGACACAGCACCACCACACCACAGGACCACAGTTACCCGTGAAACAGTGCTGTACGAATATTCGAGGTTATAACCAGCGCTAGATCCGACCAGCGATAAGAGAAACTGGATAACCGTCCGTCATAGTAGCCACCCTTTTTTTTATTGTTGTCCAGTGGAAATTCTACATGGAACTTCCTTCGCCCCGGGGAAGGGCGAAGGGGTATGCCGGACTCCTACCGGCTAAAACCACTGGAGCGGTCATCTTCGGCACCGAAGGGGGGCTCCAGATCCTCGTAAGATCACACTGGAGTGTCATAGTAACCACCCAGGCCTACAGCACCATTATTATTATTTTTTTAAACGTTGCCCCACACTAGGAGTTCTCCTGTGTCGTGGGTGCGTTTACAGACACGAATTCCACATACAATACACCCAGACCCGGAACAACTACCTGCAGATCATACAAATATTTGTTCCGTGCGGGAATCGAACCCGCGACCCACTGCGTAGCAGCCGACTGTATCAGCCACTGCACCAACCGTGCCGTCACTCCATCCCTGTGAATTATGTCTTTTATTATATCTTTTATTCCCCTCAGGTGTCAGTATTTGACAGCCGCGTGGGCTTCAATACTAGCAGCATGGAAATGGATGCAGAAGAGAAACCATTCAACCACATGTAATGTTTGTTATACAGCCTTTACGCTGTGTCATCATCATATCATCTACTGAACAATGGCCTCCCCCATAAACGATCGGTTACATGCCGTGTATCGTAATTTTAGGGGGAATTTGCCAGGACTCACTACGCTTGGCAGGTGGGTTGGTGAGCGCAGAACGCCTACTTTTCCACAGAAGGCCATTCCTCTAGCTTAGAGTTCCTCAACCGCTTTTACAAGATGGTGGTGCTATATTCTTAATCCTGACACCACACGGACTGCTGTACCTATACAAATATGGCTGATACGGATCTTGAGCGCTCAGGGAAAGAGTGGGGATCGGTTTGCGCAGTTGCATACTCCCGACCATAGGTACCCAAATATTACATCTGTGTAAGTGAAGGGAGCCAAGGTCAGTGCTCAAGAGAGGTACCTGTTGCTATAGGTACTAGATATATATTCGATATGCAAGGTGCCATATAAGCCAGGTGTCGATAGTAGCAACTTGGGCGGTCATACCGTTGGAAACAGATTCCTTTTCCGTTTTTAGTACAACTTAGTGACGATTCGAGCTAGTCATTCTCCTGATGGTAAGTATCATTACGTAACCATACCCATAACAATTGCATAACCCATAACAGTTGTATTGCTACCCACGACAAGTCCTGCGTGGCAACACACGGCGCTCGTCGCCACTTCAACACTTTCGTTATTTAGTTTCTTATGCCCAATAATTTCACTACCTATATTATTATATATTTTTTCAAATAAAGCGTTTCCTCACACTAGGATTTGTCCTGTGTTGTGGGTGCGTTTACAGACATAAATTCCACATACAATACACCCAGACCCGACCACAACTACCTGCAGATCATACAAATATTTGTTCCGTGTGGGAATCGAACCCACAATCCGGAGCGCAGCAGCCGACTGTATCAGCCACTGCACCACCTTACTACACACAACACAGTAATCATCATATCAGCTAAAATACGTATACTGCTGAACAAATGCCTCCTCTATAGAGTTCTACATTTAGAGGGGATTTGCCAGTATTCGCCACGCTTGGCAGGCCGGTTAGTGAGAGAAGTATGGCTACAGTTTCACAGAAGGGACGCTGCTGCCCATCTCTCGGTTTAGTATCCTTTTACGACATCCACGGGAGGAGATATTGTGGTGCTATTTTTTAATCCGGACGCCACACGGATAACACAGTAATATTTAAGGTTAAAACACTGCTGCTTGGGGGCCAATGTCTGGCTCTGTTGTGGTAGGTACGTACCTTTTTTTTTATTGGTGCCCAGTGGAAATTCATCATTCGCCCCGGGGAAGGACGAAGGGGTATGCCGGACTCCTACCGGCTAAAACCACTGGAGCGGTCATCTTCGGCACCTAAGGGAGGCTCCAGGTCCTCGTATGATCACACTAGAGCCGCCCACCGGTGCCACGCCTATTGGCGCATCTCGGAGAGGGTGACTTTAAAGCGGTCACCCCCCCAGGGGGATTGTAAAGGATCCCCCAAAGCGTCCCACGGCAGCGCGTGACCACATGCGTGCTACCGTCTTCTCTTGGGTCGCTTGGTGTGGGCACGCAGATTCCCCAATCTACGCACCCGCGAACCCAGAGGTCCCCCACCTTACAGCAACGGCAGGGGGGTAGGTACGTACCTAGCCGCGTGAAGAACTGCAATAAGAGACCTAGCACCAGTAACAAGAAAACTAGTAAACCTTTTCTGAATTGCAAACATCGCTTAACAACACTAAACAATTTTTTGTCTAGTTTAGTCACTTTGGTGCCAGTGATAGCAGTCATAGTCTAATGGTTGAACGCTTGCCTTCCATATAGTAGGGTTCCGGCCTGCACCTCTACCTAGACGCGTGAAAACTTTCCGTGTCGAGAACATGTCTACAGAGATGGTTATTAAAAATCTACTTGCTGCTACCAGCCATAAGCAAAATCTTCGAAATAATTATATTAAATCAAATCTTACCACATTTTCAAAGTCAAATATTTTTATTTCAAATAATCTAATTACTGGCTCTAATGAAACGTCTGAATTTAAGTTGCACGGTTCCAATTAGTTGATCCTATGGAGAAGAGTCGGCCAGAAACTCCATGAATACTCTCTTAAAATAATTTAGATTACAATGTTGATTGATACAATTGATGGTAAAACATATAACGGGAATAATGTAGGTTAATGTGTAAAGAACTTCATACTACAATAATATAATAATTATTTGCTATGGCAGTTAACGGTTGACCAGTCCCGACAGACAGCACCCGTTCACGAGCAGAGCAGTATTTTAACAAAAATAGGATATTACACGCCAAACTGTTTGGATTTACAAGGGGACGATCTACAGTGGATGGATCTACTCTCATTAAAACTGTATTGGGGGCTTGGGAGGATGCGCATAATACTTTGGGCGTGGTTTGTGATCTGTCCAATGCTTTTTACTGTGTGGACCACCGCACGCTCATTGTAAAGCTTAAATACTTCGGAATTCAAGGTATATCAATAGATCTTTTAATTTCCTATCTGGCAAATCAAGATCAGAGAGTGGTAATTGAGAACGCCATATCTACAGGTTCACAAGTTAAAATGAAAGTACCTCAAGGATAAATTTTGAGGCCATTTCTGTTTCTGGTTTATATCAATGACTTGTCATATATGATAAACGATACAATGTCAAACATAACCTTATTTGACGACGATACTGCACTTATATTTAAGGTAAACAGAAAGGATATATAGATAGAAACCAAAGATATACTTCGTAAGATATCCGATTGGTTTTGGGCCAATAATGTACTCCTAAACGCAGAAAAAACTAAATGTGTAAAAGTCTCAACGGCATATGTGACCCATGTAAGTACTCAAGTAAAACTCGACGGAAAACATTACATCTAGTTGCCTCAACTGTGTTTTTAAGCGTTACAGTAGATGCAAAATTGCAATGAGGACCCCATAGGCAATTTCTGGTAAACTGAGCTCTGCTGCATTTGCCGTTAGGAAAATTAGACAGGTTACGGACGTGGCTACAGGTAGGTTAGTATATTTTGCGTATTTTCACAGTATTATGTTATTATGTCTTACGAAATTTTACTGTGGAGACCAGCTGCCGATGTCGAGACTATTTTTATATAACAGAAGAGCTATTCATAATATGGGCTCTCGCGATTGAATCCGAGAATTATTTAAGGAGATAAACATACTAACTATGCCATCCTTGTATATATTAAAAAACATTATGTTTATCCGCAAAGACATACTAATACTTGCAATAAGAAAACTTGTCTTGCCTAGCTTTAGACTTAGCAGTATTAGGTTCCACAACAATATTCCTTCTAGTATTACCGATTTACCAGAACTAAAATTAAAATCTTTGATAAATCGCGTTTTATTATCGAAAGCCTACTATAACATAAATCATTACATAGATGATAAAGATGTGTGGCAAACGATTCCCTTCTGTACACTGCGACCCTGGCGTTGTATAATTTATTTTATAACTTCTGATAATTGTCGATATGATTGCAACTTGCAATCAAAGGTTTAATGTCTATAAATTGGAATTAATTATAATAATCTAGTAAAAATTACATTTGACTTAACTCATTTAAAATTGCATGTTTTATGTTATTTACTTATATTTAATATTATGGCATTGATTGACTATAGTTATTGTTAATATTGTTCTTGTGACATTAAATTATAATATTCATACAAAACTGTTATATGTTTAGTACTTATATTGATTGTGTCTTTTGCCTGGCTGTATTCCCATGTACTCGAAGGACGCTGCTGCTCATCCTCCGGCTAATCCTATAGTCGTCTTTTACGACACCCAAGGGATGAGATGGGTTGGTGCTATTCGTAGCCGGCACCACACAACACACAGCACTCACATTAACGTTCCGATACGAATACTTTCTCGCAAGTTGTTTGTGTTAGGCCCTCTGTAGGCACGTTCTCGACACGGAAAGTTTTCACGCGTTTAGAATAGCTCCACAGAATTGAATATCACTTGCGTTAACAGCTTAGCTTAGGAATCTGGCTGATGTGGATATGGCCATAATGATTAGAAAGCAGTCACTCATCGAACCACCGCGGGTGCTGTGACTGCTCTAATCAAACCTCCTTTGGTGCCTCCGTTCCTCGGACAACACATAAGCCAACTATAGCCTGACCAATACTGCTATACCGCGCCTTAGGTATACGCGGGGAGAAAGAGACAAAACGGAGTAGCTGCTCGGCCCCCCGCCTCGCTGCTCGCATACCTTAGGCGCGGTACAGCGGTATTGGTTAAGCTATACCAAAACATGTCCAAGAACACGATAACACGTGTATTTTGCTATTATTTTTATCTTTAATGGACTGAATTGTTGTTTATAATGTTTTTTTACCTATGTTGACAGAACTCACTACGAAGATGAAGAAAGTGATGAATCCGAATCAGTACTTGGGTATGTACCTTGCCTTTACTACGTTATTGCCAATATATTTTTCAATTCAGCCCTAAAGAAAGACTGGTAAATAGGAAGAGTTGCTAGATTAGACAACCAAAAGATCTAGTCAATATTTCAAAATGTCGGCGATTTCCGGCGTTTTTGTCTGGAGAGATAAATATAATACCAACTTAAATAAAATAATATTTTTATTAATTAAACCGATTCCAACTCTAAAACACTAAACATTCATTTAACGATTTTCAGATCAATCAAACTTATAAATCTTTATACATATAATTCTTCTGTGTGTGTATGTCACTGAACTCCTCCTAAATGGCTGGACCGATATTGATGAAATTTTGTGTGTATGTTTGAGTTGGATGGTTGGTTTAGATTTACAATTGAACCCAGTAGGTGGCGCTGCAATCGGGTTTGCACGAACCCGCCTGTGCGAAAGTTGGGGCGGGCAGCTACTACTTAATAAATTCCCTCAATTAACTTACTTTTGCATGTTTTGACCCGAGTCCACCAATTTAGATCATGTAAGCATATTAACAAAAAACCTAGAATTTTAACATATTGCTTTTAAATTGTGCTTTGCAAATGCGTACAATTCTCAAGAGATTTTGTATTTTTGGAGAGATATAAAATGTCGGGAGAATCCAGATGAATCCCGACCATTTGACAACGTTATACATAGGGATGGTGGCTAGGATATATTTATTACGTGCCGTAAAGTAGTTAACTCTTAAATAAATTGTCATGTTAAAAATGGGGACAGGTCTCGTCGTGTCCTAGCTACCTGTAAAATTTTCTGAGATCGCAAGCCATGCAGGGGTAGGTGAGCGCTTCCCTTCCTGCAGAAAACGTAACGGGCGCCGTATGGTGCTTACCGATCTCCAGCCTCCATGAGTTGCGGTCTAATCCACAATCTAAAAATTTTAGATATTAAACGTCATCCGTCTTTGTGGTAAGATCACATTTAACTCCAAAGACAGACAATTCCGTAATCCCAAAGATTATGGATTAGATTTATTATTAATTTCGGCCGTCAGGGCAGTCCGCCGCCAGATCAGTGGCAGGCCCGAGATAGTGCCGCACCGAGTTCCGCGCACGCCTCTCTAGAAAGAGTGACGGCTGAGACCTGGCCAGAGAGACCTGAGTTGCGGTGAGTGCGCGAGCGGCTTCCGTGATGCTGGCACAACGTACATGGAGGGTTTTAACCTGTGGAAGTTGGAGGGCCTTCTCCAGGGCGGATTAAGTCTATGAGGATAACTGCAAAAGAAAGTTGAAAGCGCTAGATTACTACGATGTTTTCAATCAAAAAATCACTCGCTAGATCATCTGAAGCTAAATAAGATTTTTTGACGTTGCGACTACTGATTACACCTAACACGCACACTTTATTTCATGACAAGACTGATAAAACGTATGTACTAGGAGTTCGCGTCTTGGGAAACCTGCGTACTCATACCGAGTGACCCCCGGGATGACGGCGGTGTGCATGTGGCCACGCGCCGCCGTGTGCGCAGCACAGCACATAGCCAGGTTTCGGGGGAATCCTTTACGTACCATAAGTCGCCTTCCCTTCGCTGGAGGGGGTGACTGCTTTACAGTCATCCCCTGCGAGATGTGCTAAAGGCGCGGCACCTATGGGTGGCTCTAGATGGAGATTATTCGAGTTCCTGGAGCCTCCCTACGGTGCCGAAGATGACCACTCCGGTGGTTTAGCCGGTAGGAGACCGGCATGCCCCTCCGCCCATTCCCGGGGCGGAGGAAGTACATGATTTATTTCCACCGGCTCAATAAAAAAGCAGTTCGCTGTTAGTGCACGCCAAGCCTATAGAATAGAATTTACCTTTACTTTAATTTAGGCACAGTTTTAATTTGATGTCTTCAGGAGCCTCCACACTAACAGTCTTCATGTGATACCGAACCATGTGCCCGATAAAGACCACAAGATTTACTATGAGAGGGTATGCATTGTCCTAAGCAATTATATTTCTAGCAGGTCTAACCGTGGTGACCTACTCACCCCTGGCGAATTCCCCTAAAATGACGCAAGCGGCATGTAACCGGTGGTCACTGGGGGAAACATTTTGTTCAACAGTGGACATCTTTTGGTTGATATGAAGTGAAGAAGTTTTCCGAAACCTTATTGATAATTTGCTAGCTGTATATGCACTATGTTTGTTTCATCTCCCTGAAGTTAGCGTCGTTGCAGGCGAAATAATCGGCAGGATAGTAATTCGTTAGATAAATAGCAATTGGTCTCCCCAATAGATTTCAACAATTGTGTCATCATTTTGGGGGCATTTGCCAGTATTCACCACGTCTGGTAAGCGGGTTGGTGAGCGCAGTATGGCTAATGTTCCAAAGAAGTGACGCTGCTGCCCATCCCTCTGGTTTAGAATCCCTTAGTCGCCTTTTACGCCATCCATGGGAGGAGCTGAAGTGGAGCTATATTCTTAATTCGGACACCTTTATCAATTGTGAAATTTGCTAACCGCAGGTCTGAAATATTAAGTACTTAATTTTTTTCTTTTAATTGAACCCTAATCAGAGTTATTCTGAATGAGAAATTATCAGTTTAAAAAGCCAGAAACAAAGAACAATACTTATTAAAACAGGTTTGCCCGACGGAGCAGTGCCAGCGCATGCAAATGGACTCATTCATGAGAACCCTTCCGCCTTACATGAGAGCTAACCCCTTCGAGCATTTCGAAATGACCTACGACCAATATGAGACTTGTACACCAGGTAAGCTTTGTTTTGCTATGCTTGGTATTTCTCTACGAGATCGAATTAGAAATGAGGAGATCCGTAGAAGAACTAAAGTTGTCGACATAGCTGAAAGGATTAGTAAACTGAAGTGGCAGTGGGCAGGGCACATTGCTCATAGAACTGATGGCCGTTGGGGCTCAAAGGTTCTCGAATGGAGACCGCGCACCGGAAAACGCAGCGTGGGACGACTTCCAACGAGGTTGACAGACGACCTGGTGAAGTTCGCTGGGAGTCGTTAGATGAGAGGGGCATGTGACCGCTCGTTGTGGAAATCTAAGGGGGAGGCCTTTGTTCAGCAGTGGACGTCCTGTGGCTGATATGATGAAAAGGGAACTGGTTTCGATAAAATGAGACTTGGAATTACAGCTCACTATTAAAATCCAAAAGTAGTAAAAGGTAGATTACATGCTGCCCGCATCCTTGAAGGCTGTCACACGTTGCGTTTTCCGCAGCGCCGTCTCTACTCGAGCATCTTTCTGCCCCAACGGCCATCAGTTCTACAAGCTATATGCCCCGCCCATTGCCACTTCATTAATTATTTTAATTTAATTCGTTATTTTCGTGTCCTTAAGGGAGCGCTTCAATAATTTGACCCAAGGTGCCAGTAACGCCACCAGTATAATTAATTAAGGCAGATTTGTCCCAAACTGCCTATTTCGTATCCGAATTATAAATTATAATTCATGCAGGTGTCATCATAACACTGTATAAACTTCATCTATGTAGTACAAGGTGTATCAAACACCACAATAAAATACATTTATATTGTTGTTGTTAATATAAGTAACAGGCGACGTTTTTATACACGCTGATATGAGATTGAATTGTAAGTGCTGCACAAAAACCAAGAGTGGTGCTTTTTTTTGTATTTATACCTATACAAACTTCAATTGTATTTTTTATTGAAAATGTAATAAGTAAATAAATAAATAAACCCCTCTGGGCAGTCGTTATCCTCACCATGGGATAAGGTAATCCTGGAGGGCAGATTAAAGTAGCTGCTTGATTTCTTTCTACCTTATGATAAAAAAAGTATAACATAAGAAAAAAAAAGTATATTAAGTAGCTTACAGAACGCAGGGCAGTTTGTGGCGCTCTAGTGTGATCATAGGAGGACCTGGAGCCTCCCTTAGGTGCCGAAGATGACCGCCCCAGTGTTTTTAGCCGGTAGGAGCCCGGCATACCCCTTCGCCCTTCCCCGGGGCGAAGGAAGTTCATGAAGAATTTCCACTGGGCACGGATAAAAAAAAAGGGCAGTTTGTGGCGAGCTGAATGTGAGTGGCGACACTGCGTACCCGGATGCTCCAGAGACTCGGTCAGGGCCTCGTCTCCGCTTGCCTTTATTGGTTGGTTGGAGTGGTACCCCATGAGTGCCCGTAGGATTTTCAACTCTGGCTTGCCTTAGTTGGCCGATCAGAGGGGGGCCGCCAGAGCTATATGCTCGGGGGTGGAAGTGTCTAATGGCGTAATAACGGCGAAACCCGCTCCGAGTCTTCGAGACGCGCGATGGTGAAACCAGTGCCGCACCTCTCTACACCCCTAGCCGCTCATACCGATGCTCCTTGTCGCCTGTAGTGGTGGCCATTTAGGGGGCCCATCTTGTGAGTGGCAAGTCACCGTCTGCCACAGAATTTCACTATAAACTTCGAAAGGCAGACGCCGTTTTTTCAGGTTTTAGAAGTATATAATCCATTTAGCACCCATTGCAATAGACCTTATCGTTATAGTTTCCATCTCATACAATAGCCTTACACCACCGGGGATAATCCATGACTTCATTTTATAGTGCAGCTATGGAGAGTCCCCGGTTGGTGTCCCTTTCAATGTTAGATTAAAATTCTCTAAAGGGCCTCTGCGTGTTGGACCCATGTCCCCGCGTAAGTCTGTCAAAAGACCGGGTTCCCCCTCACAGGGGATATAAACCTGTGAAAAGAGAGACATGTAAATAAATAATAAAAATAAATCTATCAACAGAACAATTAGAGATGCTAAAACAGCGTATCGAAACCAAGAAAGGCAAAGCCCCTGCCGAGTTTGATGTTGGCCTAGAGTCTCCGATGCAGGAGTGGCTTGGTAGAGGCGTCGCTGTACAAACTTCGGAGCTGTCATTGTCGTTGCCGTGTACCTGCCACGTGCCCAGCCCGACACCTATCTCCAGCAACTTTGCCTTCAGCTGTACGTAGTATTTATTAGTATAAAAACCAAAGATCCTTGTAGAACATTATCAGGGTCTTATTTTGGGTTTGAGCGCTTGTATGATACAATTGGAGCGCCATGATTTCCATGATTACTACACGAGTACATTATCAAAACCTACTGTTACTATACATTATCAAAGAAAAAAATCGTCATCATTCATCAAAATTTGGATTTAGTAAAAATTTATTACTTGGTATTGGTATACTTATATTGGTGTCCAGAGTAAAAATATGGCGCCATTCCTGCTCCTTCCGTGGATATCATAAAAGGCGACTAAGGGACTGTAAGCCAGAAGGCTTCTTTGGAACAGTAGCCATACTGCGCTCATCCTCCCCCCTGTCAAGCGTGGTGAGTACTAACAAATTCCCCTCAAAATGACGGTACATTTGTGGAAATATATGGGGGACGCCTTTGTGCACCAGTGGCCGTCTTATTGCTGACATAATGAAACTTTTCAACGCTGCAACTCGTCCCGGAGAAAACGTCCGTTTCCGGGGAATCTCGATAAAGAAAGAGATACCAAATTGCAGTACTAAAAGTATCAAGAAACTGTTGAATATGCAATGCAAACCAAGGCAATAGGTCGGCCAGATAAAATAAGATTAAAAGCAGCTTGTGTTAAGTAGCATTTTTAAACGATGCCCATTCACTAGCATTTCGTTTGAGTTGTACAGTTTATAGACATAAATTCCACACACGCATACACTCGGAACAACTATCTGTAGACCATACCAATAATTGTTCCGTGCGAAAATCGTACCCGCCATTCGCAGCAAAGAAAGCCTAAAAAGCCACTACGCCAAACGTGCCGTCAACCATGTGTTGCAGTTGTAAAAATAATGTCGTTCTCCATTGCCATTTCATATGCAGTAGAAGATCTGCTGCCTGTGAAACAAGCTATGGACGCTATTCATCAGGATTTTCTCTACAACAAAGGGATAGATTTCGACAGGTTCAAAGTCGTTGGTCAAGACAGCAACCATAATAAGTAAGTTATAAATGTCATCATCATTATAATATAGACGACATTGGAATTATTTTCTGTATTCCATTCATATTAATATCAATTTTAAATACAAAAGAGGAGCCCAGCGGCAACAAAAACATTATCAACAGGATACTTGAAAACTGCCCAACAAGCGCCTCTTAAGCTGGATTGGTCAATTAGACCATTAGCCATTACAATGGATGGCCAAGTTAATACAGATACCTAATTAAGTTATCTTTACGATTTCAACAATCAGGATATTACTTGGTTCTATCCCCACAATATTAATATCTTGTTTATTATCAATATTATCATCATCAACGTTTTTAACTCTGCCTGTCGTACTCCTTGCTATCACATGCCTCTCCCAATTTCTTTATATCATCTGTAATGCCTAAATCATTAACAATTTTGGCTTTTGGACGTGTTAAACAATGTTTATATAACGCGTGGTACCGGCTCCGACAGCACCAACCCGTATGTGTCGTTAAAGGCGACTGAGAATAGCCAATTTTTCAATTCACCATCGATGAATCTTTATTTTTTAGGTCAGACGACCCCAAGAAAGAATTGAAGCATGACGTCAGATACAATGAAATAAGGAAAATATTGAAGCAACATCCAAGCCTGTTGGACCTTTTCCAAGCTAACACGCAGTGTTAATTTACATTGAAACATTTGTCTTGTGTAAACTTTTTATTTCTAAATCATAAGTAACAAACACACTAAAACCTAATAAAAACATTGAATATAACAGTAGTATTTTATACCTACAATTAAGTTGGGTGGAACAATTTTAAACATCAAAACATATATATATATTATAATTGAGACAAACACGATGTCGCGCAAAAATGTTTAACAAACATTGATATTCTTTTTTTATTCGGTTATGATATTCTTTTTTTATTTAGTTGATTCTTCTTTTTCTATAAATTCTAACTAAATATGGTTATGACAAGAATAAGTTCACGTCAATAATGCAACGGGTGGAGCTCCCAACTCACAACCTTTCGATTGCTAGTTGGACACCAAAGACGTTGGGCCATAATCGCTTTAAAATTAGAAATAGTAACTGTGCTTGAAGTAGAAATTGTGCCTATTACCTTTTGTTGACTGACACAAAAATGATTAAACAGTCGGACATTAATACGAATAAGAATAAAGTTCTCAATTCACTAAACTTATATCCTGTACAAATTCCATTGGTTTACTAATATCCTTGATTTCTTTTTGTATCGTTTCCTCAATTGTCGTTACATTTTCTTGTTCACTGTCTTTGAAGTCTTCGAAAATTTCAACTTCTTGGTTGCCGTCAGATTTTTCTTCAACATACTCAGTTTGTTTGAAGACATCAGATTTGATTTTGTCTACAGTGGATTTAGTACTGGAGTCTGTTATGGTGACTTCACTAAGACTAGGTTTAGATATAGCTTTTAAAGAGTCCTTTGCGATAGGAATTCTAGAATCTGCTACCTTACTTTTAGATTCTACGGTTTTCAGTGAGGCAGTTTTGACGGGCAGTAAAATGCAATCATTTATCAGCTTAGGGCTTGGAAGAATAGTGTCGCAGGGCATCGATATATTACTCGATAACACTTCTATCTCCTTTCGCCGGGCTTGTTTCCTTTCTAACTGGCTTTGTAGTTCATCTATTCTTTCTTCTTTAAGTTTTAATAGATTATCCAGATGTTCCACCTGTTAGTTGAAATATTTGAATAAACTTTCTTGAATTTTATACCTATACCACACATATGCAAGGTGATGAAACTAGCGATTGACTGTGACACCTGCCGCATCTGGAAAATCACTCAAAGACCTGGTTACGATCTTCAGTAGTGACAGAACGACTAACGACTAAATGGGTATAATAATAGGTACGTCAGATGCGGTCAGTAAAAATAAATAAAAACCAGCATCACATCAGCTAAAGAAAACTCACTGCTGAACAAAGGCATCCCCCATAGATATCCACCACGACCGGATACATGCCATCTGTTTGGGGGGAATTCGCCAGTACTCACCACTCTTGGTAAACGGGTTGGTAAGCGCAGAATGGCTGCTCTTCCACAGAAGGGACGTAAACAGCATGAAGTGCACTTTTTATAATGACTGTCGTAATCGGCAAGTGAGTTAAAGCATAAAGTTTCTAGTTTCACGAGATGCTGAATCCTAAATAAAAATAGCTCTACAGCATTTTTTTTCAACTTATCTAGTCCGTTGTACACTTCTGGACTCTTCTCTATAGACATCAATTCCTGTAGCGTACGAGAAAATAAAGACAAATTTTACTAACCTTCTGTTTAAGCACATCAGCAGCTTCTTTTGCGTCTTTTAGCTCTTCTTTGAGCGTGCTGAACGTCTCATAGCTGATCACCTTCTGTTGAACTACCTCCAGCAAGCCGTTAACTCTTGTTTTAACTGGCACCACCAGCACGTGTTCTGCATATTTTATGTGTTTATTATTGTGTAAACTTGGACATTGAAGTTAAGTATAATATTGTGTAAGCTTTGGGATTAAACTTTCCGTTTTTGCATACCAAACATATTTAGATACTTTGCCACGGTTTGGCAAGACAGTGAGCTTCTTAGTTTCTATTGGTACTTTCATTTACGATTTGAGAGAAGGAACTCCTGTAACACATAGATGACCTACATCGGGAATTAGAGACGTATATAATTAGGTGAAACTGGCTTTTATGTTATGTATCTAAAGTAGATTTACAAGTACCGTGCCTTAGAGTACTTAATCAGGCTATAATGACAACGAGTAAGACTATCTCAGGGTAACTAGATATATCTACTAACTATACTCGTATATAGTAACAGGCGGCTGCATGATATTTGCTCTTTTTATCCTTTGGTGTTGTCTTTGCCAGCCAGAACACTTTTGAAGCATTGTCTATGACGCATAGGATTCGATGACATCCGTGACGTATTTCCTTGTCATTGTAGTGCTTGCTAGCCTGCTAATGTAGGTGATAGATAGTATTTATTTATACAAATAAATAAAATTGAAGTGTCTGTTTGTAATAACAAAATAACAGCTTTTTACTAACTGCGTATGAAAGTATATACGGTACCTACAACAAAAAAGCTATTTGTATTTTTTTTGTGTCTGTCTGTTAGTTTGTTCCCGAAACGGCTGGACCGATTGCTACGGGACTTTCACTGGCAGATAGCTGATGTTATAAGGAATAACTTAGGCTACTTATATTATATAGCCAGGTACTGGAGTCACTAACTCGACTTAAACCAAAACGCTCCGCGGGACCGGACGGTATTCCCGCTTTTATTGTGAGGGACTGCCGGGGAGTTCTAGCGAAGCCGTTATTACATCTGTTTAATGTGTGCCTTGAAGCGTCATGTTTTCCTGAGCGTTGGAAAACCACACGTGTAATCCCAGTACCCAAAGGCGCCATGAAATCGGACATAAGTGGCTATAGGCCGGTAGCAGTACTGTCAACACCAGCGAAAGTTTTTGAATCTACTATACAGAGATGTGTATTCGATCAAGTATCGGGTTTACTGTCGGACTCCCAGCATGGTTTTCGACCGGCCCGCAGTACGACTAGTAATTTGCTGAAATTCATGACGGATGTGGTCCCTTGTGTCGATGCTGGAGTACAAGTCGACGCCGCCTATTTTGATTTCAGGAAAGCGTTCGATATGGTAGATAACGACATCCTATTATCGAAGCTGGTGGCAGTGGGATGTACTCCTAAATTGCTTCAGTTCTTTGCTAGCTACATGAGGGATCGCCGGCAATTTGTTGAATATGGGGGTTATAAATCTGAGCCTTACTATACTAGATCTGGAGTAAGTCAAGGCAGTAATTTAGGGCCGTTGCAATTTATTGTCATGATAAACGACCTGCCAGATATCGTCAAAGATGCCACGTGTCTTTTATTCGCAGATGATCTTAAGCTTTTTATGGCCATTAAAGAAGATGATGACTTTGTACGATTACAACGGGACATAGACAGAGTAGTCGAGTGGAGTAGGATAAATAGACTACAGTTTAACATAAAAAAATGTTCGGTCATAACCTTTAGCCGAATGAGAGCACCACGGCATCATGGGTACGAGCTGGACGGTACACTAATGGACCGGAAAGAAATAGTACACGATTTAGGGGTACGCCTGAACACTGAATTGACATTCCGAGAACACATTATTACAGTATGTAAACAATCCTACAGCAGCTTAGGTTTCATACTTCGTCGGGTGGAGGGTTTTACGAACCTTAAAGCCATTAAAGTACTGTACAATGCTCTCGTGAGAAGTCGGTTGGAGTGCAATGCCGTAATATGGGCTCCACATGAGACTAAATATAGTCTCATGTTGGAGCGCATACAAAACAAATTCACTAGGTACTTGTATATGAAACTTTACGGGGTCTATCCTTTCTATCCCTTGATGTACCCAACGTTGTTTGTTCTAGGCATGGTTGGGTATAACAAGTTGGAAACGAGAAGAGACTTGGCTCTTATCACATATATTTTTAAGTTATTGCGTGGTAAGACACATAATCCGTGTATACTGAAGGGGGTTTGTTTGTATGTGCCAGACAATTACGTGTTGAGGCGGCGGCGGCCGCGGTTACTCGCGGTACCGCGCGGACGAACTAACTTTTTAGGCAAAGCGCCAATGACGCGCGCCTTGCATACACTCAATGACATTGCTGATAGGATAGATTTATTTTTCTGCTCTCTGAATGAGTTTACTAAAGTTGCTTTGTATGTGTTATGTTACTTAAAATAAAATTAAGGACCACACTACCGTATTGGGATATTCCTGTAATGATAGTTGTGTTTGAGATAAATAAATAAATAAAATAAATAAATATAAAAATATAGGGTTCCGCACAAAAAAATAAAACCCATGAAATCCAATACATGTACATACTCTATGTCAAGTGTCTATGCTGAAGTACTCTAAATTATATATAAATAATCCACTTTCTTTTAAATTAAAACGGTGGGTAAAACCGCGGGTCCCAGCTAGTGCTAAATAAAAGTTACCGTCATCACCACAGGCCTCGTAGTAGCTGCCTCCACTAGACATAGTCTGTTCTGCGTCTTTTGGAGACTTATTCAATTCTTCGTCACGGCGAATTTTGTCTCGAACTGGAAAAATAAAACCAAGTTTTAATACGCAGTTAGACAAAAAGTTTAATAGAACAAGGTAGGATGCTCGTCGGTTAAGGCTTTAATGGGTAAATGGTTAATGGACGGTGATTATCCGCAGCAGTTTCACTATACATTGAGCTCCTTCGTACTTCGCCGACTACGCTAAGCTTTTGGATTTAGCAGTCAAGCTAATATCTCTAAAATTAGGCGCAAGGAGTCATCATTTCGGCCGAATGAAGTCCACTGCTGGACACAGGCCTCCCCTAAAGATCACCACAACGACCGATATGGGTATGTTGTGGGCTCATTGGGGGGTTTCGCCATAATCGCCACGCTTGGCAGATGGGTTGGCGATCGCAGTTGTGTTGTTAATGTACTCGAAAGACGCTGCTGCCCATCCTCCGGCTAATCCCTTAGTTGACTTTTACGACACACACGGGAGGAGATGGGGTGGTGGTATACTGATGATACTGGTGGCATCACACGGCATCTCGAACTCTTGAAATAATTCTTATTTCTTATTTATTTAAAAAAAACTGTTATGTGATATATATGATAGTGCAGACTCCCCTACTACTCTACCAGCACTTACCCATAACTAGCACCCTTTCTATGATCCCCGGTGTACAATTAGCGAGTTGTTCCATAGTGTTGCAACATAAATTCAATCTCAGCTTCTTGAGGACTTTTCTGTTGAGCGTCATCCAGTTATTCAGCTTCAACGAATGGCTGTTCCGAGGCGGGTAGTTGTGCATCTCCACCAGTTTTGGATAGTGTACGCTCAGAATCTCTGCTAGCAGGACTAAGGAAGAAAAATTACAATATACATTACGCGTTCACTCATACGGTTACACTGCGTGACCTGGTGTCCCGGTTACCAGATATGAATCTTTCATAAAACCGTTGCTTCCGTGTTGTTTGCCGTGTGGTGCCGGCTCGGAATACCACCACCCCATCTCCTCCCATGGGTGTTGTAAAAGTCGACTAAGGAATTAGCCGGAGGATGGGCAGCAGCGTCCTTCGAGTATATTAACAACTCAACTGCGATCGCCAACCCGTCTGCCAAGCGTGGCGATTATGGCAAAACCCCCAATGAGCCCACAACGCACCCATATCGGTCATTTTGGTGATTTTTGGGGGAGGCCTCTGTTCAGCAGTGGTCTTCATTCGGCCGAAATGATCTGACACGATACACAACATACAAATTATAACGCATCATTCGCACGTATCTACGGTAAGGCTGTATGCTCTGTTTAACGTCCGTGTGTCATCTTCAAAGCGGGTTCCAGTTGAAAACCAGCGCCTGGCACCAGCTGCCTGGCACATGCTGAATTGGACACCTATTTGTTGCAACCGTGATATATATAACATTGTATAACTTCACTATTACTTACTACCTACTTAATCTATTGTGTCTCGTGTTTTGCAACAAATAAATGTTTATTTCTTTCTTTTAGCCAAACATAAACTTTGCCATTCAACGTAGCAATGCTGCCAGTCTTTAGGAAGGTAGAAGCGGAAAGCAAGGGCGGAGGAAGTATATGATGTATTTCCACCGGGATAACAAAGAGGAATTTCACCAACTGACAGGAATAAGGAGCGCCTGAATGCCCACAATTTTACGGTTATTTAAATATATTTCATTCTTTATTATGAGGCGATTGAGGCCCATACATAAAATACACAAATAAGAAAGAAGAAAGACTGAAAGAAATATATTTATTTGCCACAAACAGAGCCAAAATAATTTTGAAAACTATAAATTAAATAAAAAAGTGTAAAACAAATAAAATTTATACATAGGTATACACAGAGCTACACATCGTGTCTCGAGTTTGCGCCAAAAGGGTAATCAGCTCAGCATAAGCCGGACGAATAATGCCCGACGCTGGTTTTCAGCTGGACCGATATACAAAGAAGCACGGATGTCAAACAGATACAAATACATAGATAAATTATAATAATATATAAATACACATTATACTTAAATTTATGCTACAGTAATAAATAAATAATAGTTTAAAAAAACCAAAAAAATACGGTACACAATTTTTATTTTATTTAGTGTTAGCTTTTAAGGCATAAATAATGAATATGTTTAGTTATTAAATAACCTTTTGTAGGTAATTTTGGATTTATTTTTATCTTTACACAACACAAAGCAAAATTTACACAAAAAACCTGTGAATTCATTACTAATTAATTCTTACGCAAAGTTCTTTTGATAGTTTTGTTTTATATACATCCCTCTCTAGATTTTCTCCTGTCTTGTAAAGCTATGTACCTACAGTTTACAGACATATATCACACATGCACAAACAACTAGAAGCGAAACATTTATCCGCAGATCATAGAAATAATTATTCCGTGCGGGAATCTAACCCGCGACACGTAGTGGAGAAAGCCAATTACTTAACCGCAGTGGTTAAGTAATTGCCAACCATTCAACCATCGAATTATAATGCAATCTTTACCTAATTATCCTAATTACCTAATTATATCTAATTATTGAATAAGTGCTCTAGTTACTTCTGTACTATGAAATTCGGACTACGTTTATGCTGAGAACCTATTTTTTTCGTACTTGCCCGCCACGCTTGCCCAATCACTGCAGTTCCTAAAGAATATACGTTCCATTTTCTACATTGTGTCACATGTTGTAACTGTACATAAATCATCATCATAATCATAACAGCCAAATGTCATCACCGTCATCAAACAACATCTCTAACTTTCCGTAGTATCACTAAGAATATAGCACCACTCCATCTCCTCCCGTGGATGTCGTAAAAGGCGACTAACGACCGAAATTAATAATCAATCTAATCCAAAATCTTCAGATTTGAGATTTAGAAATTCATGCGTTGTGTTACGATCACATTTAACACAAAAAACAGACATCTGTTATCCGAAATCCAAAGATTTTGGAGTAGACTAATTATTAATTTCAGCTGTAAGGGACATAACCAGACGGATAGGCAGCACAGTCCCTTCTAGTAAATATTAGGCATACTGCGCTCACCAACCTGCCTGGCAAGCGTGGTGAGTACTGGCAGATTTCCCCCAAAATGACGGCACAATTGTGGAAATGTAAGGGGGTGGCCTTTGTTCAGCAGTGGACGTCCTTTGGCTGATATGATGATGGAACACCATCTTACCAGCATCTGAAAAGTCCCTGTTAATCTTCTTAGTGGGCCTCGACAGTTTGAAAGTATCGACCCAAGCCAGCACAGCTTCGATTTCCGATAACGGTATTGGCGCTTCCAAACAATTCATCTTGTATCATTTATATATGTATACTTGCAATTATTTTATAAATACTTTATTTTATTCAGTACTGATTGTTTGACAATATAAATTTCGTGTTTGCTGTCAAAAATTGTTAACTTTTTTCTTGCCCTACTTTTTGGGTCAATAATACTTGCGTGACAAAAAAGGTGCGTAACTGAGGCAATTTAAAATATTACCTTTATTCTCCTGAAGGGAGTTTGTATAGTTAATATCTATTAATAATATTTTTTTACTACCGACATCGCGGTTGCGGCATGTTGTATTGCCCATATCAAAGTCCCAAAAAACAGAGCCACATGACCGAAATCTCCCGTGCCAGCTTGGCAGTGTATGAACATCGTATTAAGGAATAACCCCAGGGCCCCCAAATGCGCTTTATGAGAAGAGCCTTCTCAAGGACTAATATCCTCCTTATCCTTATCCTCATGCATATGTCTCGTGTCACAGAGCGCATCGACTTCCTAAAACAGAAAGTATGTGCAAGGACGAAATGTGCTGGCGAATTCCCCCCAAAATGACAACTTAATTGTGGAAATCTATAGGGGAGGCCTTTGTTCAGCAGTGGACGTTCTTTGGCTGAAGATGACTAAAGTTATCTATATATTTATACGTGAAAAGAAAACATTGTACCCCTTTTCAAGTTTAAACAGAGAAGGAGTGCAGAAAGCCAAGATAAACTTTCAATAATAATGCATTACGGTCGAATTTCGACCATCCGGCGACCGGTAGTAGTTTTATTGGGTTATAGGTCCCCACTGATCCTCTAGTGTGATCTTACGAGGACCGAAGATGACCGCTCCAGTGGTTTTAGCCGGTAGGAGTCCGGCATACCCCTTCACCCTTCCCCGGGGTGAAGGAAGTTCCATGTAGAATTTCCACTGGACATCAATAAAAAAAAAGGTCCCCACTGATCATATAAGCATACAACTCACACATAAGTAGACACAGTATTTTTCTTTTAGCATGTATGGTTTTATCAAACATCAATATTTTGTCCTACTAAATTAGAAAGTGTCGTTTTGTTCGACTCGGCGTCCATAACGTAAAGTGCATCGTATTTCCTATATTTATCTGCAACTACCTGTCCAATCCAAATTGAGCTGTCGCCTCTCAGTATATGTAAGTATTTTTAACAAGTGATGCAGTTTGAAGTGTCAATGTATATTGGTCATAACGGTATTGTAACTGTATATTTTCTATAGAAAACGGGCTTTCTATAGTTCGACGAACGATGTGACAATAAGTACCGTTTGTGCGAACTTCAACTGTTTGAAGTATTCAATTCTCGATGCTTTGGCTCGTTGTACTTAACAGCGCAAGCGCAAGTGCCGAACTCGAGTGCCTTGTTTCGACTCTCAGATCGGAAATTAATCCAAAAAAAAATGGTAATTATTATTTATTATTTGTAAATTTTCGGCATATTAATCATCATCATATCGGCCATTTATACGTCCACTGCTGAACAAAGGCCTCCCCCATAGATTTTCACAACTGTGTTATCAAATTCAAATTCAAATTCAAATTCAAATTCATTTATTTCAGGTACCATATAACCCATATTAGAAAACATCTTTAAATTATTCAATAATAAATATATAATCACACATAAATAAATACAAATCATCATCATCAAATACAAGTTATCATTTTGGGGGGTATTTGCCAATACTCACCACGCTTGGCAGGCGGGTTGGTGCGCGCAGTATGGCTACCGTTTCACAGAAGGGACGCTGCTGCCCATACGTCTGGTTTAGATTCCATTAATCGCCTTCTACGACATCCACGGGAGGAGATGGAGTGGTGCTATATTCTTAATCCGGACACGGCACGAATATTAATGAAAATAATTAATTCTAAAACTGCCTCGTAGATGGCTAAGTATTTTCTTTATTCATATCAGTCTGTAAACATAATTACTGAACATTGGTTTCCTAATTAACCGCCGGGATGACTGGACATGAGGTAATGTTTGCTGTTGCCATAATTAACAGACCCTTCATCTTCATCATCGTCATCATATCGACCAAAAGACTCCACTGCTGAACAAAGGCCTCCCCCATAGATTTCCACAATGAGCAGTTTCATGCTGTTCGCGTCGAGCGTTTTCCAGCGACTTCACCAGGTCGTCTGTCCACCTCGTTGGAGGTCGTCCCACGTTACATTTTCCGGTGCGCGGTCTCCATTGGAGAACCTTTTTGCCCCAACGGCCATCAGTTCTACGAGCAATGTGCCCCGCCCATTGCCACTTCAGTTTGCTAGTCCTTCCAGCTATGTCACACCCTTATTAGGACATTATACTCTTCAGTGAACTTTACTTGTAGCGTAGTACACTTCTGCTTGCTCCTATCGAGATAGCAGGCCCGATAACCTTCTTATAGTTGTGTTACTTACATTTATGTTTAAATGTAGCAGTGATAGTCTTGTAATGAACGCGTGCCTTCCGTACAGGAGGGTCTGAGTTCAATCCCGGCTCGCACCTCTGACTTTTCGGATTCATGTGCGGATCAGAATTCGATTATCACTTGCAATATCGGTGAAGGAAAACATCGTGAGGAAACCTGCACACCTGAGAGGGCTCCAAAATGTTCTCAATTGTGTGTGTAGTCCGCCAACCCGCACTAGGCGAGCGTGGTAGACCTGACCTTTCTCATCGTGAGAAAAAGCCCGTGCCCAGAAGTGGGACAGATGGGCTGATTATGTATATTTGACTGGTTGTTTCCATAATTTCAATAATAATCCACACAATTATGTGAATGCTATTCACATAATTTTGTGGATTGTACACAACACTAAATACATAACATGCTGAGTGGTGCCGGCTACGAATAGCACCAACCCATCTCAAACGTTGGGTGTCGTAAAAGGCGATTATGGGATTAGCCGGCGGATAGGCAGCAGCGTCCTTCGAGTACATTAACAACTCAACTGTGATCGCCAACCCGTCTGCCAAGCGTGGCGATTATGGCAAAACCCCCCAATGAGCACACACCACACCCGTATCGGTCTATGTAGTGATCTTTGGGGAGGCCTGTGTCCAGCAGTGGACGTTATTTGGCTGAAATAATGAAATACATAACTCAATTTCAGACATAAAATTAGCAACTAATACGCCGAAACACAAAGGCAGACATCTTTGTTTAAAAACTTCACTTTCTACAAGAGTGTTTGCGTTTTCACAATGCGCTTGCGCGGTTAGATGACGAGTTTCTTTTTTGTACTGTCGGACGCTAAAGCCCATAAGCTTTTTCGCTTTTGTCGTAGCTTCAAAGCCGAAACCTGACATCATCATCATCATTTCGGCCGAATAAAGTCCACTGCTGGACACAGGCCTCCCTCAAAGATCACCACAACGACCGATATCGGTGTGTTGTGTGTATGTGTGTTCATTGGGGCGTTTTGCCATAATCACCACGCTTGGCAGGCTGGTCGGCGATCGTAGTTGCGTAGTTAATGTATTCGAAGGACGCTGCTGCCCATCCTCCGTCTCATCCCTTAGTCGCCTTTTACGACACCCACGGGATGAGATAGGTTGGTGCTATTCGTAGCCGGCACCACACGGCAAACCTGACATCCCCACCCCTAATACTGGGGGAACGGATTCCTTAAGGTTGGCTGGCTGTCTGACTGTTCAGTCAGCTGACAGTGACAGATTATGGTTTCCTATCACTTCTTCTTCTTCTTCTCTTTGATTATGGCTTCTGTAGAGTATCTTCCACAATTTCGCCAATGTCAAGTACAAAGGCAACGTTGTACGGTGTTTAGATTAATTAATCTTAACATATCCATCAAATATTTCACAAAAATGAAAAAAATCAAAAAAGTCGACAACGTCGTACGGTTCAATTGTTTTTTCTCATAGCTATCACTAATCGTATAACTACCGTACACTTTGCTGCATTGGTTATATAACATTTTCTGAAGTTTACGCGAATAGCATCCATTGAATAGAAATAGCTTACGGAAATATATCACGTTTATATAATTAATTCTATATCTTCGTGCAGCATCCATACGTGCCGTATACATACGTGCAACGTGCAACCCTAACACGTATAATTATTATATTATTAACGCACAAATATAATTATGAATTATAAAACAAAACAACTTTTGTTCATAATTAATACCTGAATCACCATACATGCAATACACAATCAAGCACACGTTTGTATAGTGGATCATAAATGCATGCACGATAAATATATAAAATACTATTCTTAATTCACTCGACGTTTCGAAAACTGCAGCGTCCGTGGTCACTAGCAGACTAAGCATTAGTTACATTAAAAATATTAAAAACCAAAAATACTACAAATTTCTTATATGTCTCATCATCATCATCATCATTTCGGTCGCATGAAGTCCACTGCTGGACACAGGCCTCCCGCAAAGATCATCACAACGACCGATATGGGTGTGTTGTGGGCTCATTGGGTGGTTTTGCCATAATCGCCACGCTTGGCAGACGGGTTGGCGATCGCAGTTGAGTTGTTAATGTACTCGAAGGACGCTGCTGCCCATCCCCCGGCTAATCCCTTAGTCGACTTTTACGACACCCACGGGAGGAGATGGGGTGGTGGTATTCTGAGCCGGCACCACACGGCGAGTGTCTCATCATCATCATCATATCCGTCATTTATATGTCCACTGTTGTAGCTAACAAGTTAAAATACACTACATATTTAAAAAACAATGACAAAAGGTATAAACTGGAAAAGATTTGTGAGTCTCATCTCCGCAAAAAAAGGAATGGCGCTCAGCATTACACTTCTATGTTACAAATTACTTGCAACACAGGACCACTGATTTTCAGCGCCACCCTAAAATGGTGACGAGTGACAACTGACGTCTTCCGGTACGCAATAATAAAATTACGTATTAAGTAACTTTGTATAATATTATATTTTGTTATTCGTTAATAATAATGGATAGGTTAAAATTAATTACAAATTAAAAATTAAATTAAAAGTGTTCGCATGGGGATTTATAATTTATATAATATACTAGCTGGGACCCGCGGTTTCACCCGCGTTTAAGTTAAAAGAAATTTAGAGTACTTCGGCATAGACACTTGACATAGAATATGTATATTGGATTTCAAGGGTTTTTCTTTTTGCGCGGTACCCTAATTATTTTTCTTAAATAAAAGTAGCCTAAGTTATTCCTTATAACATCAGCTATCTGACAGTGAAAGTCCCGTCAAAATCGGACCAGCCGTTTCGGAGATTACCCGGAACAAACAGACAGTCAGACAAAAAAAATAAAAATTGTTTTTTTGTTATATGTACCGTATGTACTTTCATATGCATATAGTAAGAAGCTGTTATTTTGACATTACAAACAGACACTTCAATTTTATTTATTTGTATAGATACATCGTGAAATTAATACCCAGGAAGACGTTGCTCTACTTCAGTCTGATCTAGACTCAATGCAAAATTGGTGCATTGCAAACAGAATGATTTTAATGCTAGGAAATGTTACCACATTACGTTTACGCGGAAAAATCAACCACATACCGTCTTTTTACTCGCGTAACGGAACAGCATTGGAGCAGGTCAAAATTTTACGGGACCTAGGAGTACATCTCATTTACCTCACACATAAACAAATACAATTAAGAAAGCTAATAAAGGCGTTAAAGGCGCTGTATAACTCCTTGATACGCAGTCTTGTCGATTATGCATTTCCCGTTTGGAAGTATGGCATCCACATAATCCGTATTGAGTGCATACAACAAAAATGCAAGATATTTGAGATTTAAAGACCCTTCCCCTCCTTCCCTAAGATCCCTTACAGAGTTTACTGCGTACAGCGACTTCAGTTACTTTAATTTGGCTTGATTGAAACAACGTAGAGCACTTGTCGATCTATGCTCGTTATACAAAATCGCTAACGGAATTACATCGACTTCTAATCTCCTCAATAAAATAAATCTAGAGGTACCCTGACCTGACTTGTCAGTGGCATATTCGGTCAAACAAAACAATTAAAACGTTTTTTGTTAGATTATGCCATAAAAATCTAGGCCAACATGAATCTCACCCGAATTACTTGAGATACTTGACACACTGACACTTTTAATGAAGCATGTTCTTGTAACAATGAAATCGGTATATATTTTGATAGTCTGCCAAATTTTAAAGACAAAGTAATGAATATTGATGACCTGTGATTGGCTGACGTATTCTTGCTTTGTTTAGTCTTAGTTTTAATCTTCTATTATTTATCTAATGACCAATGTAATACAATGCAATTTATTTAAATCTGTAATTTATCTCATTGACATTAGAATATTAAATTATGTAATACGATTTGAATATAATCTATTTCGTACAATTAATTAATGTGAATGTGATTTACTTAACTACTATAATGAAGTAATGTACTTAATTCAATTTCAATTATAGTTAAACTATCTAGAATATAGAGATATCATTATTATATTAATTATGATGTAATTAATAAAAACCGTGTGGTTCGGCTCATAATACCACCACTCCATCTCCTCCCGTGGGTGTCGTACAAGTCGACTAAGGGATTAGCCGGAGGATGGGCAGCAGTGTCCTTCGAGTACATTAACAACTCAACTGTGATCGCCAACCCGTCTGCCAACCCGTCTGCCAAGCGTGGCGATTATGGCAAAACCCCCCAATGAGCCCACAACACACCCAAATCGGTCGTTGTGGTGATCTTTGCGGGAGGCCTGTGTCCAGCAGTGGACTTCATTTGGCCGAAATGATGAAATAATAATTTGAATGGTGTGTACACCTTTAATTGATGTATTTGCACAGCTTTGAGGAAAAATGACAATGTTAAACCAATTGTATGCAAGTACGTCGTTGGTGTGCCTCAAAAAAGACAAGATGTGTTAACATTGTTGTATGCAAATAAACATTATTATTATTATCTACCTACATGTTTTTTCTATTCATGGGCTTATATCCCCTGTAAGGGGGAACCCGGTCTTTTGACAGGCTTACGCGGGGACATGGGTCTAACACGCAGAGGCCCTTTAGAGAATTTTAATCTAAAATGTAATGGGACACTAACCGGGGACTCTCCATGGCCACACTATAAAATGTAGTCTCGGATTGTCCCCGGAGGTGTACAACTATTGTATAAGATGGAAACTACAATTATAAGGTCTATTGCAATGGGTGCTAAATGGATTATATACTTCTAAAACCTGAAAAAACGGCGTCTGCCTTTCAACTTTTACAGTGAAATTCTGTGACAGACGGTGACTCGCCACTCACAAGATGGGCTTCCTAAATGCAGGCGACAAGGAGCAACACCGGTGTGAGCGGCTAGGGGTATAGAGAGGTGCGGCACCGGTTTCACCATCGCGCGTCTCGAAGACTCGGAGCGGATTTCCCCGTTATTACGCCATTAGACACTTCCACCCCCAAGCATATAGCTCTGGCGGCCCCCTGATCGGCCAACTAAGGCAAGCCAGAGTTGAAAATCCTACGGGCACTCATGGGGTACCACTTCAACCAACCAATAAAAGCAAGCCGGAGACGAGGCCCTGACCGACTCTCTGGAGCATTCGGGTACGCAGTGTCGCCACTCATATTCAGCTCGCCACAGACTGCCCTGCGTTCTGTAAGCTACTTAATATACTTTGTTTTTTTTTTCTTATGGTATTCTTTTTTATCATAAGGTAGGAAGAAATCAAGCAGCTACTTTAATCTGTCCTCCAGGATTACCTTATCCCATGGTGAGATAACGACTGCCCAGAGGGGTTTGTTATTATTATTATTATATATCAGCCAAAGGATGTCCACTGCTGAACAAAGGCCATAGGTGGCACGGTTGGTGCAGTGGTTGATACATACGTAGTTTTTCCGGGTCTGGGTGTATTGTGTGTGGAATTAATGTATGTAAACGCACCCACGACACAGGAGAAATCCTAGTGTGGGGCAACGTTATTTAAAAAAAAAAAGGTTGTCATTTTGCGGGGATATTGCCAGTACTCACCATGCTTGGCAAGCGGATTGGTGAATGCAGTGTGGCTACTGTTCGACAGAATGGAAACTGCTACTCATCACATAACCCTGAGCTGCCTTTTATGATATCCACGGGAGGAGATGGAGTCCATGAGATGAGGTCCATGTCCACTTCGCCTTAATTCTTATTGCTCTCCTCAACCTTTGTTGAGAGATGCTGACGAGACAGGTACTGCTGCATCGAGGATGTAGCGGGACGCAGAAGCATGTTTGATCTAATCAGTACGCTACCGCACTGGTTACAGAAAGACGACTTCTTCGCAACTTTGATGAAGCCACCTTGGTCAGCCTGTACTTGGCGAGCTGTTGGAGAGACTGTGCTTGGAACAGGTAGGGGGATCAGCCTTTTGAACCCTCAGATTAGGTTTCGGTTGATGTTAAGTGGGGGCTTGACTAGTGGTAGACGAGATGTTAACATGCCTATGTTTGTCCCGTCAGTAAGCAACGCACTACGAGCGGGGCAGCTTTCCATCGATTGCAACTCAATTTAGTATACTAGCTAAGACTTGTCCTCATGACTCACCGTCTGCAACGTGTCCTTGAATAGCTTCAATGACGTCTTAGCGAATACCAAATTCGTTTTTCACCGTTAATTCAATTCTATATTCAAGGATGTATGGATGTTTTAGCTTAGGGAATTGCACTACAGTAACGGCGGCTGGTGACGGGTCGAATTTCGCTGACTCGAAATTCAGCTTACGTATTGCTACACCGCACCGTAACGTGTGTTGACGTTTGAAGACTCGTGCGACCTACATACCGCAAGTGTGGTGTAAGTCCACTACGTCGGTACGCAGATCGTTGCAGATGGATTGCGATGCTTCTAACTTCAACTGCGATTATCGCCGAGCGATAGCATCAATTAGCTTACGGTGTGACCATAGCCTTTAAGTTAGCATTCACTCTACCGTCGAACTCGAAAGGTTAAACCTGCTAGTGTTAGCTAGTGTTATCCCGACATTCGTACAGTTCAGACGCGTGTTACATAGTGCCAGTGTCAGTGTGGTCCGAAGACTAGAAAAGAAACGGTGAGTTGCGATTATTTGTTTTTGTATCGTTGTTATTAAATAAAGAAATGGTCGAGTGAGAGGTTTAATTTGTTTTCAGAGTATCTGAAATAATGTACGATAAAACTACAAACAATAATAAATCAATTTTTACGAATAATAAGATAAAGGGTTTAATTCATAACACAGTTATTTCTATCCGTTTAAGTTAAATAATATAAAGAAGCAAATTTCGTATTTAAAAGTGTACAGATATCCGTTTTAATTAAAATATTGTATCAAAGGCACCTAAATACAAAATGATTTACAATTTTATGTACTATAGACGGCCAGATCGGCATGGAAGTTCTTGGCTTTATGAGTCGTGGTTTCAAGCCGTGCAAGCTATGATGGTGTAAAAGTGATAGTTAATTATTAATTACATTTACAAACGTAAAACTCATCATCATATCGGCCATTTATACGTCCACTGCTGAACAAAGGTCTCCCCCATAGATTCCACAACTGTGTCATAATGTTGGGGGGTATTTGCCAATACTCACCACGCTTGGCAGGCGGGTTGGTGAGCGCAGTATGGCTACCGCTTCACAGAAGGGACGCTGCTACCCATCCCTCTAGTTTAGAGTCCCTTAGTCGCCTTCTACGACATCCACGGGAGAAGATGAAGAGGTGCTATATTCTTAATCCGGACACCACACGGATTAAACGTAAAACTGCTGCGTACAAATATCTTATCTTACAATTTAACGGGAATCGGTTGAAATATAAGCAAAATATTAATTACACTAAACTCGCTTATTCATCACTTATGTTTAACACTATAGAACCATCACGCCACAGTTCTTTAAGGGGTATGTTGATGCGTACATCTCATCACCTTCGTATCAGCTCGCAAGCCTACACTGCACCTGAACTTTTTATTTTATTTATCCCAGTAGACATTTTTCATGAACTTCCTCCGCCCCGGGGAAGGGCGAAGGGGCACCGAAGGGGTTACCGGCTAAAACCACTGGGGCGGTCATCTTCGGCACCTAAGGAAGGCTCCAGGTCCTTGTATGATCACAATTGAGCCACCCACTGCTGCTATACCTATAGGCACATCTCGGAGAGGGTGACTGTCAGGCGGTCACTCTTCCCGAGGATATTGTAAAGGATCCCCCTCAAGTATCACTGTGCTATGCTATGCACAAGGTGGCGCGTGACCACAAGCACGCCACCGTCTTCTCGTGGGTCGCTCGGTGTGGGCACGCAGATTCCCCAATTGCACCGCTCGAATAGCACCTTATTCGTCTAGGTATAGAAATAAATAAAATTGAAGTGTCTGTTTATAATATCAAAATAATAGCTTTTTACTAAATACATATGAAAGTATATACGGTACCTACAACCAAAAAACTATTGTCTGTCTGTCTGTCTGTTTGTCTGTTTGTTCTTGCTAATCTCCGAAACGGCTGGACCGATTTCTGCGGGACTTTCACTGGCAGATAGCTGATGTCATAAGGAATAACTTAGGCTACTTATATTTTAGAATAATAATTAGGGTTCTGCGCAAATGAAACCCACGAAATTCAATAAAAATACTCTAATAAATAATCCAATTTATTTTAATTAAACCGCGGGTGAAGCTGCGGGTCCCAACTAGTTAATATTAAAATTGTTCTGCAAAAAATGTAGTTGGAGGACTTGTTTGTTATTAAGGTTGATACCTAAAACGATAAGAAATAACGTTTATTCAAAATACACTAAAAATAGTACTTTTTGAACGTCCACATTATACAAGACAGCCCCCCAAAAACGCCCACCTTTCATCGCTTCCTTGTGTTTAGGCTGGGAAGAAGAAGCGACGCCACAAATTCCCCAGCAACACGTCGCAGTCTATCATTTATCTTCTAACTACTGTAATACACACATTATGGTGCGCAGTCCCCAGTCAAGAACCTTTTTAACTTTTTACGGTTATCAGTTCTACGAGCAATGTGCCCCACCCATTGCCACTTCAATTTACTAATCCTTTAGCTATTTCTGCAACTTTAGTTCTTCTACAGATCTTCTCATGTCTGATACGATCTCGTAGAGAAATACCAGGCATAGCTCTCTCCATAGCTCGCTGAGTGTCATGGAGCTTCCTTAAGAGGCCTATGGTAAGTGACCACGTCTCTGTCCCATATGTCATTACTGGTAACACACGCTGGATAAAGACTTTCGTCTAGAGGAGACCGCTTACCGGAAAACGCAGTGTGGGATGACCTCCAACGAAGTGGACAGATGACCTGGTGAATGTCGCTGAGTGTCGTTGGATGCCGGTGGCATGTGACCTGATGACCTGGCGTTGTGGAAATCTATAGGAGAGGCCTTTTTTCAGCGGTGGACGTCCTTTGGCTGATATGATTATTGCTTTATATAAAGTCCAATTAAAACAAAAACGTTACGAGCAATTGCTTGATATATAATGGCTACATATCAGCTAGCATTCATCCTTAAACATAATAATAAAAAATATTATAAGAAATGAAATCAGGATCGCCACGACTAGGTATGCATTTAAGCGGAAAGTTCGGAATTACTTGCTTAACAATGCCTTAGCGGAATCATAACAAAATCTTTTCTATGACTTACGAGATATTATAATTACACATGTATTTATTTATTTGTTACTATTAGGTATGTATGTATCTATGTATATGAATATTTAAATATATTTTAAGAATTACAAAATTGTATAGTTGTCTTAAACATATTGCACCTGGCATGTTATCTCATACCCGTGTGGTGCCGGCTACGAATAGCACCAACCCATCCCAGCCCGTGGGTGTCGTAAAAGGCGACTATGGGATTAACCGGAGGATGGGCAGCAGCGTCCTTCGAGTACATTAACAACTCAACTGCGATCGCCAACCCACCTGCCAAGCGTGGTGATTATGGAAAAACCCCCCAATGAGCACACAACACACCCAAATCGGTCGTTGTGGTGATCTTTGGGGGAGGCCTGTGTCCAGCAGTATACTTAACTCGGCCGAAATGATGATGTTTTCTCTTAATCATTCTATGGTTGAATGGTAGAGAATTCCTAAGGCAATAGTCCGCCTATGTACTGATACTGCATAAAGTTTAAATAAATAAATGACTATTTTAGACTTCTTTGGTAAGAGCCGCAGTGACAGTGACATATTACTACACTGCTCTTTAAACATATGTCCCTCTATCACTTCTCGGTAAGTTATGTTTCGAGTTCACATTGTAAGAACTATAAGTAAAAGAGAAAGTTAACAATTAATAAAGATTAATTTAGCCACGCGACAATAAGAAAGTCAGTGTTATTTCGTAACGTTAATTAGTGATACTAAAGAGGCCACTGTGACGCTAAAAGTGATAGGTATGCAGGCAATTAGTAACATCTGCTTTTTGAGTGGTCAGGCTACTGGGACTACGAGGTACTGCGACCGCGATCCCAGTCGCCCAATAACGTTTTTTGAATCAGTCGACTGCGACTGCGAGCCACGTGACGCAAATTGTACAATCACCAAAAAAAATAAAAAAATGTTAAGTTCCGTATGGTACCAGGATTAAGAATATAGCACCACTATCCCGTGGATGTCGTAAAAGGCATCCTGCGAGTACATTGTCTACTCCTCTACGATCGCCAAACTGCCTGTTAAACGTGGCGAGTAAAATGCCATTGAGTTAGTATTATTTTGATGACTTTTTAAATTGAGCCCCTGTTTTTTGGTAAGTACGATACTCGCAGTGCAAGAAGTCAATAAATAAGGTAAGCCTATGTGTCCATCGAGCCCACACAAAGTAGGTAGATGACGAGTCCTCGCCTAGTCAGTACAGCACCTGAATATAAAATTAGCACATACCTGTGATAACAGCAAAAGAATGTGCGGCAGCTCTCAGAACTGCGCGTCCATATTTTGTACAAACGGTCATTGACCTTGTACAGGCCGAGGTGAGCCGACGACCTAGGTACATTACTCGATCACAAAGTGCTTGCCTACGAGTGTGTGAACGACCTGTCTCGGTGGCCCGACTTGCGTCTTCTGCACTAGGTTGTGGGTGTGGCTTTTACAATGTCATATGAACTTTTAAAAAAATGTTTATATATACGTCTTTCTGACGAGACGAGCAAGTCATTCGCCTGGTGGTAAGCGACATGCCTGTCTATAACAATTAGAGTTATACCCAGGACACGTCCTGCGATGCATCACAGTGCGCTCATCGTCTCGAGATGTAAAGTTATTTTGTCTCTTATGCCCAGTAATTGCACTAGCTACAGTGCCCTTCTAACCGGTTTAATGTGTAAAGTTTAAACACTACTGCTTAGCGACGAATATCGGGCACTGGGGTGGTACCAAACTGTTTTAGGGTTCCGAAAGTCCGAAGGAAAAAACGGCGGAACCCTTATAGGATCACTAGTGTGTCTGTCTGTCCGTCTGTCATAGCCAAATTACTCCGAATATACTGGACCGATAAAGTTGAAATTTGGTACACACGTGTATTTCTGCGACCCAATCACTTACGTATAACGTAAATAAATGGATTTTGAATATATTTGGGGGGAAATATAGAAAATTAAAGAATAACGTTTTGCGAACTGTACCGTGTAAGATACAATACAATAAAATGGAAGGGCTTGTTGTGATGGTATCAAATATATTTTATAATTTTAAAATATGTTGTCTTAAAGTTATTTAAGAAAATGTGTGAAAATTTCCCATTCCCTTATCTCCAAAACTACTGAGCCAAAAACTCGGAAAAGAAATATAGGTAATAGCTCTTTACCTATAGATTACAGGAAAGCCTCTAAGAAGTCTATGGTCTTAAAATAACATGGTAAATCTTACAATATTTTGCGTACAAACTTACGGTTGCGATTGGAATGTACGGAAAAAAGTGTTTTTCAACTGCGATGTTAAGTTTGTTCTTGGGATACGTTATTATTGGTACAAGACCTAATCAAACAATAGACAATATATTCAGCAATTTCGAAACCCTCTCGGTTTTATTTTTATTGATCCGATGGAAATAGAAAGAAAGAAAATTGATTTATTGCCACAGAAAATAGCATCATGTACTTCCTCCCTTCCCTGGAAAGGGCGGAGGGATATGCCGTCCGGCTAAAATCACCGGTATGGTCATCTTCTGTACCGTAGGGACGCTCCAGGAACTCGAATAATCTCCATCTAGAGCCATCCATTGGTGCCACGCCTTTAGGCACATCTCGCAGAGGATGACTGTAAAGCGGTCACCCCCACAAGCGTAGGGAAGGCGACTGTGAAAAGGCCAACCCCCAGGCACTCCTCGGGGGGGTTGTAAGGGATTGCCCTGAAACCTCGCTATACGCCGTGCTGCGCACACGGCGGCACGTGACCACGTGCGCACCGCCGTCTTCCCGGGGGTCGCTCGGTGTGAGCACGCAGACTCCCCAATCTGCGCGCCTGTGACCCCCGAGGCCCCACCATGTCAAGTGACAGTCGTCATCATTTCAGTCGAACGTCCACTGCTGGACATAATCCTCCCGCAAGGAACGAATAACATCCAGTCTCGGTTTCTGTTGTGAGCTCATTGGGTTTTGCCATAATCGCCACGTTTGGAAGGCGGATTGGCGATCGCAGTTGTAAACCTACTTGAAGGACGCTGCTGCCCAACCAAATGGCAGAAGCCGATTACAACACAGCAGAGAAAATCCTAGCCCGACATAATAGCGTGGCTGCCAAGATCACACTTACATCAGCACGTAAACTTCTACTGCTTGATGATCACTATAATGACTGGTCATCAGGGATATTGCCATAATAAGCATAAGTTGGCAAACAAGCATACGGCTCACCTGAAGGTAAGCCGTTACTACGGTAACGGCTTACGCGAGTGATACCTCTGGTGTTGCAAGCGTTTATAGGTTACGACCTATAAACGCTTGCAACACCAGAGGTATCACTCGCGCATTGCCGAACCTGTAAAAATCTTTTCACGCCCTTTTTGAAGAGCCCCGTGCCTTGGAAAAACCTCGGTAGGGAGCTGATTAAACAACCTAAGCGTGCGCGGGAGGAAATTCCTCTGAAACCGTTCTGTACGAGACCATTTTGGCTCTAGGGTATATGAATTAACTCCCCACCGATGCAGGAGGTGCGATGGTAGAAAGTAATCGTTGGCATCTTATGACATATCGAACAATTCCTCAGAAAACTGTGCGTTGTAGAAGCGGTACACAAGGGAGCTAAGTCTCTCCTCAGACTTAGGGGTTCTAGATCGCTTGTGAGCTTGGGATTGTGGACAATCCTAACTGCACGCTTCTGTACCGAATCGAAGGTGGTATCCAGGTGCTCCCGCCCATAAATGGCTGCAGTACTCCTGCTGGCTTGACCTTATCACCTAAATGCGTGCGAAACTGAACGTTGCTGGAAATGTCGATGCCAAGGAGCCGAACCACCTGCCAAGCGTGGTGAGTATTGGCAATTATCCCCCAAAATGAAGAAATAGTTGTGCAATTCGAGTCGATCTCCTTTAGCTGTTATGATGAATAAGTAGGCGGCCTCGTGGTCTGTTTTCTAAACGACAACACACAATATGTTCAGTACACTGCGCATCGTGTCCGAAATACTGCAGTTTACTTCTATGAATGCACGGTCTTGATTAATGTCTAAACCGCGCAGATGTATTCATTTATTTAAATAGGTAGTGTAGTTTAGTAGTAGTGTCACTATGTTTTCACAATTTTCCCGCTACTACTCGCATAAGTCACTGTTCTTTATTAAATATAGTTAGTATGCGGCGATGATCCCCAGCTGCCTGCAATAAATAAATCAAAAAAGTCATCAATCCTTGCCTCGTCAAACAAGTTTAACCGTCAGTCCCGCTGTTATTCCAATACCATATCTCGTCAACGGCCACGTAGACCTCGAAATTAGGTACTACTACTATATTTAACTCAAAAATACAATTTTCTAGTTTAGGTGGAGGGATATCATAAGGACTAGAGTCAATCATTTCAGCGAAAAACCGTCTACTGCAGGGCAGATTTCGTCTTTTAATATATAATATCATTGGACTTCCCCCAACGATCGTCACAACGCGATCGTTGCTGATTGGGTTACATTAGAGGGTTTTGCCATAATCACTATCGGCCGACATTAATAATCAATCGAATCCAAAATCTTTAGACTTGTCTAAGGATTTGTCTGATTTTTGTGTTAAATGTGATCCTAACACAAGAACAGAAGTATTTCAAAACCATAAATCTAAAGATTTTGGATCAGATTGATTATTAATTCCGGTCGTAAATGTATTTGTTTTATATATGCTGCAGATTACCGGTTTAAATTGCTCATTCGCATTATTGTTAGTTACTATTAATTATAAAATACAATGCGTAACTATTTATTTGTCCCAAATAAAAAAATGCTGTGTGGTGCCGGCTACGAATAGCACCACCCCATCTCATCCCTTGGGTGTCGTAAAAGGCGACTATGGATTAGGCGGAGGATGGGCAGCAGTGTCCTTTGAGTACATTAACACCTCAACTGCGATCGCCAACCAGCCTGCCAAGCATGGCGATTATGGCAAAACCCCCCAATGAGCACACAACACACCCATATCGGTCGTTGTAGTGATCTTTGGGGGAGGCCTGTGTCCAGCAGTGGACTTTATTTGACCGAAATGATGAAATAAATAAAGGAAATGCCAGGCGAGCTAATGAGTCTTACAACATACTACAACTTTATTGTACTCGAAGGACGCTGCTCCCCATCCTCCAGCTAATCCCATAGTCGGCTTTCACTACACCCACGGGATGAGATCAGTGCCTTTCTTAGCGGGTACAACACGGCTAGGACTAGAGTCACTCCATTTAAAACACCGAGCTACTACAAGTTTAACAAAAAGCTGACTTCAAAATATAGTATGGCATGGTATTTCACAGCTTCTCTATATCATGCTGGATTGACTAATTTCTAAGGTCAGGAATGAAAAAACTGTACGTTGCGTTTCCATACATTATTATGTATTTCCCAAATAATGGTAACAATCTCATAAGGTCTTATATTTCTACTAGCTGGGACCCGCGGTTTCACCCGCGTTTAATTTAAAAGGAATTTAGAGTACTTCGACATAGATACTTGACATAGAATATATGTATTGGATTTCAAGGGCTTTTTTTCTGCGGAACCCTAATTACGTTTCTAAAATAAAAGTAGCCTACGTTATTCCTTATAACATCAGCTATCTGCCAGTGAAAGTCCCGTCAAAATCTGTCCAGCCGTTTCGGAGATTACCCGGAACAAACAGACAGACAGACAGACAGAAAAAAAAATAAAAAAAATTGTTGTAGGTACCGTATATACTTTCATATGCATTTAGTAAAAAGCTGTTATTTTGACATTACAAACAACTACTGAACTTAAAAACCGGTTTACAATTGCATGTTATTTTTTTATGCAGAAAACGTATGTTTTGTGCATTATACTTAATTACTGATTATGTTACAAGTATCATCAGTCCGCGTTTGTTTCATTGCTATAGACGTGTCTTTTGTGGTTTGTGTGATGTGTATTTAATTGGCAGACGATGCTTAAGAATCTGACGTGTTGTTATAATGTAAGTAATCAATTTCGTTTACTTAACGGATACAACAGACTTTTCCAAACGCCAACAGCAACTTGGGGAAATCTTATGCATAGTCACTGTGCTTGTTGAACTTCCTACGTGGCCATGACTAGGGTTACCAGATGGGCAGACTACAAAATCTGGGCGAACATTTCAAAATGTCGGGATTTTGGGATCGTTGTCGGGACATATATAATACTAGCTTTTACCCGCGGCTTCGCTCGCATTGAAGCCATTAAATAAGTCAATTTCTTTATCTTTCATAAAAAAGAATTTTAAAAAACGTATCCTATGTTATTTCTAATACCACCGAGAATACGTGTACAAGGTTTCATGATGATCGGTTAAATAGTTTTCGCGTGAAAGCGTAACAAAACAAACTTACATTCACATTATAATATTACTATGATTATAAATCTAAACCATACTTTTTATTATCTGTATCTGCAGGTAGTTGTTCCGGGTCTGGGTGTATTGTGTGTGGAATTTGTGTTTGAAAACGCACCCACGACACAGGAGAAATCCTAGTGTGGGGCAACGTTTTTTTAAAAGATTAAAGGAAAGAAAATAATATTATTAAAATTGACATCATGTCAAAAACCCTGTACATTTTTGTCACATCATGAATATCATGATATAAGTTAATAATAATTTGATTTTGTTTACCTCGCCGCACAGTGCATGTCGTTCGCTCCGCTATCGTATGATTACTTAAACCCTAGCGCGTTCGTTATCTTTCTTCTTATTTTAAACTGCTTCTGCTACTGTAGTGTGGATTTGTGAACTCTGTTGTGAACTTTCTTCTTATGAAAAAACTGCTGTGACTCTGTGCCGTGCTTACTTTGTTTTTGGTGACAATTCCAACAAATACACTAACGCTACCAGCGTTTCGTTCAGTCAGAGTGACCTGATTGTGAAAGCCCAGCGTTATTTATGTAAATTTCTGTTTTGTTAAGACCTTTACAAGAAGCTGTGCATCGGGACATTTTGTATTTTATCGGGATTCTGGACATCATATGAAATTTCGGGACAATCCCGACGAATCCCGACCATCTGGCAACCCTACCATGACCCACAATAACCTCTCGTGTCATGGCCTTTTAGGAATTTAGTGTAGTTTATACCGTGTATATGGATATTCGCAACAGATTGATCGTTAAAAAATATTAATAGGTGCCGTATAGTCAATTTTAAGCCAAGGCAAATCATAATATTGGTTAGCACGAAAATAATATCTATATGCTTTCTCTGCCATAGTAACTTAACGTGGGGCTGGGACGCTGGGAGTTGGCGCGTGCCACCCCTGCTCCTACCTGGCTACGCCAATGCCAAGGGGACAGTGATGGAATGATATATAAGTATCGATTACAAATGGGGCGGCAAGAAATTGAATAATTAAATAACATAATAGCAACGAGAGATTGGCTGAAGAGGGTCTCTAATGGTTTGTACTAGCCAACATGGATGCCCGCCATGCCATGAAGATTGAATACTCAATGTGCTATCAGTACTTCCCATATCGAGCATTTATGCTTGAGCAAGATAGGCTGTAGAATCGATTTTTTTTTTTCAATGACAAATCCCGACTGGCGTTTAGTTTTCGATATTAATGCTGGCGACAGAATAATTATTGAAACGCACTCGTGTAAATACCTACGTTTACTTGTATATTGCAATAATGATACCTTCATAAAATAATACCTTTTTATTTATAATCACGCCGGAACTGCGACAGGGTTTGACAGCGACCTACTTTTGACACCAACTTGAACCCCTTATTGCAACAATGGCGATATTAATATGGTGGTGATATTATATGTATTTGGATTGGATTTATATGTGAATTGTGATTGGATTATCTATACAAAAAAATAAAATTGAAGTGTCTGTTTGTAATGTCAAAATAACAGTTTTTTACTAAATGCATATGAAAGTATATACGGTACACATAACAAAAAAACTTTTTTTTTTTTTTTGTCTGTCTGTCGAAACGGCTGGACCGATTTTGACGGGACTTTCACTGTAAAATTAGCCTAAGTTATTCCTTATAACATCAGCTATCTGCCAGTGAAAGTCCCGTAGAAATCAGTCCAGCTGTTTCGGAGATTAGCGGGAACAAACAGACAGACAGACAAAAAAAATCAAAATTGTTTTTTGTCGGAGGTACCGTATATACCTGCTTTCATATGCATTTAGTAAAAAGCTGTTATTTTGACATTAAAAATAGACAATTCAATTTTATTCATTTGTATAGATTATTGCTGCCGAGCTTAATTAAGGTCGTGAGTTCGATTTCCGGGTTTATATAATTTGATTTGGGTTTTTTGTTAAAAAATTCCCAGAGGCGACTGCAAAAAAGAGCTATTAAGGTCTTTTTTCGTCAGCTACGTTGCGGTCGGCTTGCGACCAAACTACATATGTAGACGCAGCATAGGTCTAGCACGGTGGGGGTCAAGGCCAGGTCCTTCCTAGAACGATGAAGATGCCTTTTGGCCTACCACAGAGGTACAATGAATCACTTATTAAAACTCAATTATAATAATATCCATAGGCGCTCAGTGAAAGTTACATTCACCGATCTGTGAGGTTAAGCAACGCTCGGTGCGGTCATAGTATGGATGGGTGACCGTATAGTGATATTTGAACTGAGCGATTGTGCTGAGGGTAAAAATCGTTGGTCCCAGTTATTCTCATTAGACGGCAGCCGTAAGGCCAAGTCGGAGGCCTTTGGGCGGGTTGACTCAATTCTGACAGAAGGTGGACAACTTACCAAATGCAAAGAAGAAGAATAATTTCATCATCATCATTTCAGCCTAATGAAGTCCACTGTTGGACACAGGCCTCCCCCAAAGATCATCACAACCACCGATATGGATGTGCTCATTGGGGGGTTTTGCCATAATCGCCACGCTTGGCAGGCGGGTTGGCGATCGCAGTTGAGTTGTTAATGTACTCGAAGGACGCTGCTGCCCATCCTCCGACTAATCCCTTAGTCGACTTTTACGACACCCATGGGAGGAGATGGGGTGGTGGCATTCTGAGCCACCACCCCACGTGGTGGCACCACACGGCAAAAGAATAATTTACTTATACTTATTTTTCTTTGGAAGATTATTTAATACCGCTCTGTGACGAGACGAGCAAGTCATTCACCTGATGGTAAGCGACATGCCCGCCCATAACAATTAGAATGCTACCCAGGAAAAGTATATTTTCCTGCGAGGCATCACAGTGCGCTCGTCACCTCGAGACGTAAAGTTAATTAGTTAAACTGCCATGTGTGTGGCGACTATGGGATTAGCCGGAGGATGGGCAGCAGCATCCTTCGATTATATTTATAACACAACTGCGATCGCCAAGACGCGTAGCCGTCTGCCAATCGTGGCGATAATGGCAACCCCCAAAGAAGCATACAACATAAACCCATACCGGTCGTTGTGGCAATATTTCGGGGAGGCTTCTGTCCAGCAGTGGACCTTTTTCACCTGAAATTATGAAGGTCAGACCAGCAATTAGACTTTGAGTGCTCGTAATGGTAACCATAACGTAGTTATAGCTTTTCGCTCCGGGGAAGGGCAAAGGGGTATGCCGGTCTCCTACCGGCTAAAACCACTGGAGCGGTCATCTTCGGCACCGAAGGGGTGACTCCAGGTCCTCGTAAGATCACACTAGAGCCGCCCATTGGTGCCACGCCTTTAGGCACATCTCGGAGGGGATGACTGTAAAGCGGTCACCCCCTCTAGCGGAGGGCAGGCGACTGTAAAAAGGCACTCTCGGGGAGGACTGTAAAGGATCCCCGCGCGCCACCGTCTTCCCGGGGGTAACGTAGTTATAGCCTAGCGCGGCAGTGGTATCCTAGTGGTTGAACGCTTACCTTCCATACATGAGGGTCTGAATTCGATCTCGAAATCCCTCTGACTTTTCGGATTCATTTGCGGATCAGAATTTGATTTTCAATTACGTTATCGGTAAAGAAAAACATCGTGTAGACGCCAACCCGCACTAGGCTAGCGTAGTTACTCGGGGGTCGCAGATTGGGGAGTCTGCGTGCTCACACCGAGCGACCCCCGGGAAGAAGGTGGCGCGCACGTGGTCACGTGCCGCCGTGTGCGCAACATAGCGCAAAGCGAGGCTTGGGGGAATCCTTTACAATCCTCCCCGAGAAGTGCCTGAGGGGGCGACCTTTCCTTCCTCGTCGCCTTCTCTCCGCTAGAGGGGGTGACCGCTTTACAGTCATCACCTCCGTGATGTGCCTAAAGGCGTGGCACCAATGGGCGGCTCTAGTGTGATCTTACGAGGACCTGGAGCCTCCCTTCGGTGCCGAAGATGACCGCTCCAGTGGCTTTAGCCGGTAGGAGTCCGGCATACCCCTTCGCCCTTCCCCGGGGTGAAGGAAGTTCCATGCAGAATTTCCACTGGATATCATTAAAAAAAAAAAAAAGTCTAAAAGTCTAGCGTAGTTAAAACGGTAAAAAAAAAAGAAAAAGTAGTGGACTAGGGGTTAACCTTTCTACTCGCGAGAAAAGGCTCGTGCCCAGCAGTGGGACAGTAATGGGCTGATTGTGTATGTGTGTAATGTGGCAATCCGAATATACGGTTTCCAGATGGACGGGATTCGTCTGGATACTCCCGACATTTCATGTGATGTCCAAACTTCTGAAATAACACAAAATGTCCCGACGAACAGCATAACTATAAAACTTTATGCACAATTTATAGATAAAATGCTTAAATTTTAAGTCCATTCTTTATCAATGATTATTCCGTATTAAAGTGGACTCGTGAAATTAAATGCAAAATACATAATGGTATGTAAAAATTAAGTTCATTGATCGAATGCATTATTCGAGTTTCATTGATCTCAAAATTATTAAGTCGACATTAATGGTAAATTTTATATTAAAACTAGCCGTACCCGCCCGCTACGCTAGGCGCAAATTATATTTACAACTATTCATGTATTCTGGACCCTGCTGCAAGATATGAAATTGGAACACACATGAAAATTTAAGTTACAATTCATGTATTGATCCCGAGAATTTTCATTGAGAACCGTTGAGCCATTTCGGCGCCTATTCGAAATAACATTCAGTGTAGTAAAATGATAATTGTAAACGTTACTATTACGCTGGATGCATAAATAATAATATAATGGCCGAAAACTGTGGAGGGTGTGAGAGAAAGCTTATTGTGTGAGAGAAATAGGAGACCGACTTCGGTCTCATCCCTACTCCGTGCTGTTTACTGGGCGAGAAGTGACACCGGTAGACGCCTGGGGGGGATAACTTACCAAGTGATAATTGATCAGTTATCGAGCGGGATGAAAAATTACTAAAACAACTATTAAAAAATAGGGGTTGGTGATAGAAGGGTGAAAATTTAGGGTTGTATGTATTTTTGTATGCTGTGTCATAAAAAAATAAAAACAAAAAATTTTGCCTAAAAAATAAAAATAAAAATTTAGGGGTGGACTACCCTTAACATTTAGGGGGATGAAAAATAGATGTTGGCCGATTCTCCACCCTGGCCGACAATCACGCTAAGGATCACAAAAATCGGTCGAGCCGTTTCGGAGGAGTTCATGTTCGAACCCCGTGACACGAGAATTTTATATATTAGATTATATTTTGATTTTATTTCTCCAGACGAAATCGCTGATCATTTTTAATTTTATCCAGGTATCTCATTAACTGGCACAATGCCAGACACAATTAAAAATCTATTGTGTCTCGCTACCAGCGGATTCAGCTATTTGTGAGAATAGTTTGTTTTCCGATCTGGTAACCCTACACAAGGATGTCTCAAAAACATTATTATGCAGCACTTGACCGCTACAACATTTCTTTGTCATATATCGATGTCCGTGTGGTGTCTGGATGAGAATATAGCACCACTTCATCTGTAGATGTCGTAAATCTATATTGTATTAGATTGCCTAGATAAGGTATTTGATTTTTTTTTTGTATAATAAGTGCACCACGGACTACCCCCTTGGTATTTTTCCATATTTTTCTTGTCAATCCAAAGGTTGTAAGAAATCGCTAATAGCGATAAGACCGCCCATTGTACAATTACTTGTATTAAGATTTATATTCCTACAATTTATTATTCTAATAGTGTACAATAAAGAGTATTCAATTCTATTCTAAAAGGCGACTACACTCTAACCCAAGGGATGGGCAGCAGCGTCGCTTCTGTGGAACAGTAGCCATTCCGCGCTCACCAACCCGCCTGCCAAGCTTGGCGATTTCTGACCGTTTCTGGGGGACGCCTTTCTCAGCAGTGGACGTCTTTTGGCTGATATGATGATGGTGATGACATATCGAGCGATCTACGAGGCGATCTAGCGATGACTCTATCATGTTAACTAGGTATTAACCCAGACCTTTTGACTGCACTAACACTTTTTGCAAGACAATATAGAATTACAAACACCATTGACCTTCGTAACGTCCGTCCCGCAAGTAATTCAACAAAACAATAGTACCTATTACGAAATTAAATTGATTACACATCATTGCATGTACTGAATTCAGGTCATTGGTATTAATTAGACGTGCGATGGACTGGTCCCGCCAAAATAGGCCATGTAGAGGTCATATAATACAATGTCACCATGGGGTTGCCAGATGGTATCCAAATGAAGGACAAGTCCACCACAAGTTATTCTCATCTACCGATTGTTCTCCTTTTTCATATATTGCGCGTTACCTCGAGCAGCTTTGACTTAACAGTAACCTGTAACACGAACGATTGTGTAGGTGCGCATATTTCCCACTTTCTATACTAACAAAATACAAATATAAGGATAAAAGTAGTGGAGATATTTATTTTATAACTATATAATAAAGAATTACGATCTCTTATTTTAAAATATGTAATTGTGACATCATCATTTCAGTCTAAAACTGTCCACTGCTGGACAGAAGCCGCCCCCAAAGATGGCCACAACGATCGGTATGGGTTGTGTTGTGTGCTACCATACCATGTGGGTACCATAATCGCCTGGCAGACGGGTTGGCGATCGCAGTTGAGTTATAAATGTACTTGAAGGACGCTGCTGCCCATCCTTCGGGTAATCCAATAGTCGCCTTTTACGACACCCGCGGGATGAGATGAGTGGAGGTATTCTTAGCCGGCACCACAGGGCACATATTATGACAAATAGGTAAAAAAATTGTATTGTTTTATTTAAGTATGTCTTCCTTTTTGCTCTGAAATCCTCCTTTTTGCCGAAATAGCTTGAAGCTGCTCTACTTTTGCATGTTTCCATCTCGCAAATGTTTTCATGTAATAGTGACCGCCCAAAAAAATTATTATAACCATTTTATTACTACGAATTAGTTTTTATCCGTGCACCTGCTCAATTTTCACAATATGTATCTTGATAAATGCGTAAAATAATTAAACGGACATTTCTGTGTTCTACAAATACTTAGTCGTTCCCGGTCTGGGTATTTGTTTGTGAGATTTATATTTCTATTTCTATAAACAGTACCTACTCCCGATACACGATAACTTTTAGTGTACATAGCTTAATAAAAATTAAAAATACAAAAAAAGTAGATCCAGTATCAGTAAATGTCCTCTTTAAATGCTGAACTGGGAATTAAACAGTTGCTGTGTTTATGACCTCTGAAGTAAAATGGCGGCAACAGCGGTCATTGCTCTGATTTATTATAGTATAATTACAAAGGCAACGCATGTATGTAGTATGGCTTTGTATACAAATCTGATGACCACAGACAGAGTAAAGCCATCCACTGTAAATTTGTGATTATGGAGCATGGGTCGGCAACCTTTTGTAATAGGAATGTCATAAATACTTGTAGATCAGTGAGGGCCGCATGTCATAATTTTGTAACCAAATATTTTTAAATCTTCTAATAACACGCAATAGTACATTTTTATTCGCACTTATTGTACATGTTGTGGCCCACACTGAGTGATTCACGGACCGCAGTTGGTGTGCCGTTGGTGTAGAGCACGACGTATGTCAGTGAGAATTACCTACATCATTACCTTAATTAAACCTTAGCCTTTTCCCAAACAAGCTTTGGCTTCCAGTAAGAAGTACTTACTACAATCTATACGAGGGCGGCACTGAAAATTTCGGGAATCAAGGAAGTGACACAACATTACTATTTAAAAATGTATTTATTGCTTTTCGAAGTATTCTCCGCGAAATTTGACACATTTTTCCATACGATGGAACCAATCATTGAAGCAACCATTCCATCGGGAAGTTGGGGTCTCCAAAATGGCCGTTTTGTAGGCGTCCACAGCTTCTTTAGGTGATGAAAATCTCTGTCTACGCAATTTATTCTTTATTTTAGGGAAAGTATAGAAATCATTAGGGCTTAGGTCGGGGCTGTACGGCGGATGGTCTAATAATTCTATGTTTTCTTGCTCTAAAAACTCTTTTGTTCTGTGCGCGGTGTGAGAACTCGCATTGTCGTGATGGAGGATGATGCGGCGGTTGCAGTTCTCTCTACGGAGTTCAGAAACGACCTGTGGCAAACAAATGCTAGCATACCATTCTGCATTAACCGTTCTTTGTCCCTCAAGAGGAATAGTCGTAACATGGCCGGTTTTGGAGACAAACATGGCCACCATTTTTTTTGCAACACTCCGTGAACGAACAATTTTTGTTGGTTTTAACTCATTTTCGAACACCCAAACTCGTGACTGGTTTTTTGTTTCGGGTTCGTACGCATATATCCAGGATTCGTCACCTGATACGATGTTGTATACAGCATTTGAGGATCCTGCGTGGAATCTTTCGAGAGTTCTGACGCACAAAGTAACGCGAGCCGCTTTTCGCTCTTCACATAGCAAATGCGGTATCCATCGGGAAAACAACTTTTTTACACCTAATTGTTCATGCAAGATTATTTGTATTTGACTCATGCCAATGTCTAAAGTTGCCTGAATTTCGCGGTATGTCACATGTCGATCTTCCTCCATCAGCTTACGCACAGCATCAACGTTTTCTTGGGTGACTGCAGTTTTTGGACGACCTTGACGAGGATCATCACTGAGCTTGACACGTCCACGTTGAAATTCAGCAAACCAGCGATAAATTGTGGTTTTGGATGGGGCTTCATCACCAAATGCAGAAATCATCCAGTCAATACACTGTTTTTGTGTTAAACCACTTCGAAAGTCATAATAAATCATCGCTCTTGAATTTTTTCGAGTCTTCTTCTTCTTCTTCTCTTAAATTATGGCTTCTGTAGATTATCTTCCACAATTTCGCCAATGTCATGTAATAAGGCAACGATGGACGATGTTCATATTAATCAATTCTGTGTTATCAACGTTGTTCGGTGTTCAACTTATTCAAAACTTAATATATGACACGAGGACCACAAAAATTTTTGCCAAATATGTACCTTGTGTACCTAGTTTCACAGAACATCAAATGCAGAAGTTTTTTCAATATCGCTGCCCAATTTTTTTTTTTTTTTTTTTTTGTGTATTGTCCAAGCAGAGAAAATATTAAGTATCAGCAAACCCAACTATAAACAATACCCAAAAATTATAATTTAATTTTATTAGATTTAATATATTTACCCAATATATATACAAAACAAGTAAATACATAAGAAAGAAGGCATTTAACAGAAGTGGGACGTGGGATGTGAAAAGGGATAATATCATATAATGATGAGCCTATTTTAGGACAACAGAAGAAAATGTGATCCACATTTCCTTCATCTAAACCACATTCACAGAGAGAGTGCTGTCTAATCCTAAGTTTGGCCAAGAAAACAGGGGTGCAAGAATGATTAAGACGTAAACCACAAATCGTTGTGGTTGTCGTTTTATCTAATAACTGATATTTAAAAAACCAAGGTTTGAGAGGAATTTCAGGTTGTATGTCACCATAAAATTTACCTTTTAAGGACTTAGAAGATTGCCATTCTTTGGACCATGTGTTGAACATAATTGATTTTAAGGAAGAGCAAATATCATGGGAATATATCTCAGAATGAACAAGAGAGCCGGAATGAACAGCATTTTTGGCACACGAATCAGCCGATTCATTGCCAATAATACCCAGGTGACCAGGTATCCAGGCCAAAACAATATTAATACCTAATTTGTGACACTGATATAAATGATCTCTTATTGTAAGAATAATTGGAAACCTAGATTTAGATCGAAAGGGATTCGATAAAATAGATTGGAGACAACTTTTAGAGTCCGAAAATATTATTGACTTATTTAAATTATGAGATTTCACAAATAAAATGGCTTCCAAGATGGCAATAGATTCTCCCGTAAATACTGAGTAGACCGAAGGACATTTGAAATTAAGGATAATTTTAGTAGAAGGCATCCAAACAGCGGCACCAACAGGACTATTATCAGAGATTTTAGAAGCATCAGTATAAATAGTAAACCAATTATCATAATCACAAAGGACTTTGCTGGAGAACATTCTGTTCGCTTCTATTGAGCTCTTTTCTATACCAAAGTTCAAGATAATGTTGGGTTTATGAATCAGCGCTTCATAGGGCACAGAATAGAGTGGCAACATAGAATTTCGAAAAAGTGGATTAGGAAGACGAGTGAACATTAGATAGGCACGTAGAAGACAAGGGATTTTATAATTTGAACAGTGACTATTAAAGTCAATTATATCAGATAGTTGGTCAAGTTTGTGAAGAAGGGGATGATCAGAATTTTGCACTAGTTTAAAGAAAAACCTGTTAGCAAGATACTGACTACGAATACAGAGGGGAGCATCAACACACTCGACTTGCATGGCATTTATAGGAGACGATTTCATTGCCCCAAGGATTATACGTAAACATTTAGATTGGATTTTATCTAGTTTTTGGGAACCAGATATATTACTTGGGTCTAAAACAAATAATCCATAATCCATATGACTACGGATTATGGCATTGTAAATTAATTTTTGAGTGTAGGGGTGAGCACCCCACCAAACACCAGATAGAGAACGTAGAATATTGACATTTCTTTCACATTTTTGAGAAACATAATCAGTATGTGATTTGCCTGATAACTTGTAGTCTAACCAGACACCCAGGAACTTTACTTTGCCCACCTGTAGAATATTTTCACCATCAACTCTTATTACGACAGGAGGAACAAATCGTTTTTTAGTGAAAACAACCACATAACTTTTAGAAGTCGAAAGGGACAATCCATGATTAAGAAGCCAGTCAGACAAGTATCCGAGGGCAGAGTTTAATCGTCTGACAGCCTCTTCAACGGATTTATCAGACTGATATAATACCAGATCATCAGCATATTGCAAAATTTGACACAACGGAATTACAGAATGATCCAGATCATAAGTATACAAGCTGTAAAGTAAAGGACTTAACACCGATCCTTGTGGTAAGCCTTTCCAGATAGACCTAGGGGAAAGGAATGCATCGCGACTTTTAACTGATATTGTTCTTTCCATAAAAAGGTTACAAATAAATCGTACTAATTTTTCAGGAATGTTCAGTTGATGAACAAGTTTATTCCTGAGTGTCGAAAGTAAGACGTTATCATAGGCTGAAGCAATATCAAGAAACACTCCCACTAAATACTCTTTTTTTAAAAAAGAAACACGAATATCAGTAGTTAAAATACTAAGACTATCCATTGTGCTCAAACCTTTTCTGAAACCATACTGAGTTTTTGCCAACAAATTCCTATTCTTTTTTCGAGTCAATTCCATTTTCTCAACGACTAAACAAGTTTGACAAAACCTTGTGACAAGACCGTGAATCTTTTTTTAAATAAATAAATGGTATTCGATTTGTAAAACCAAGGAGTTTTCAATTAAAAAGATTTTAATATGACAGGAACAGTGGAAATATTCCATTCCCGATACTTTTAGTGCAGCCTATGTATTTATACATTATAAAGAGAGAGTGTGACTTAGATTATATGCTAATATAATAGAATACTAGTTTTGGAAAACATGTAGGTTACATCAAAGATCATGATTTCAGTCGAATAAAGTCCACGGCTGGACATAAGCCTCCCCCAAGATCTCCCCAGCACCCGGTCTGGGTGTTTTGTATGCTCATTGGGAGGTTTTGCCATAATCGGCGATTAGCAGGCGGGTTGGCGATCGCAATTGAGTTGTTAATGTTTTACAATACCCAAGGAATGAGATGGGTTGGTGCTATTCGTACACACACTCGGCCTTTACAGCTGCGTCCGGACCACTATACTCGCATCACTAATGGTGATACGAGCGCCCGCTGCTGGCCGACGACTGGCGTATTCGAATACCACCCGAAATCCTAGCGCCTTAATGCGGTCAATGACCAGAGAAGTGCCCGCGCAGGCCGATAGTACTTCCTACTCAAAGTTTGTTCCTAGGGCTGTAACGAGGGTGTAATGGGCGTCACAAATGACACTCTGTACGGCGAGGAGAGCACCACGTAATGCCCAGTCATACCCTATGTTCTACAAAGTTGGCCCTAAATCCGACCCCTGCGGAACACCGCACGTAGTGGGAGGTCCACCGCACCGGCCGTAACGTCCACGATAGTTCACGTACCTTTAAATAGTCAAGATACCCAGCTACTTTCAGCAGCTCTGTACGTTGGAGGCCGTTCGATACTGCGTTTACCGGTCATTGGTCATGCTTTTTGAAATGTATTGCTGGTGGCAGCGTTGTGTATCGGATCGTTAGGCTCCCTGCAACATAGTAGAGCTGAGCGATAATGATGCATGCGTCATGCTCGTGAACGAGTGCCGTTGGCCGGGACTGGTCAGCCGTTAACTGCCATAACAAATAATTATCATATTATTGTAGCATGTTCCTTCTTTACACATTAACCTTAACATAATACATTTATTAGTAAATTGATTGATGAAAGAGTAATCATACATATTTCAATAAACGTATTTTAAAATATTTCAAGCTCATAAGCTGCAAAAACAGTACATCCACTCGCCGTCGAATAAATAGCCCACCATAGTTTACCGCTCTTTTTGGGTAGATAACGGAATATTTGAATGCGATGCAGTCGCAATCGCTTTTTATTTGTTTACACTTCACGTACAATGGTGGTACACAAGGAGAACTTAATGCCATGTCGCTTTTTTATCTTTTCACTGTATGATCCTGTGCAAATTCAAACTTCAAAGCGGTCAAGAAGTTAGGTGGTTTAAATTAATGTTTAAAAGCGGATCGTTTTTGTCAATATCATTATCGTTGTCTCACCAGTAATCTTACTTCTAACTTATTTTGTTCTTTTCTTTCCAGACATGATCATCGCAGAAGCTTGGAAAGCAAGCTACCTCTACTGGGTCTTCCCGGTGCTCATCATCTTAAGCTTGCTTGTGTTCCTGGGTCTTTTTGGTCTACTCTTCGCAGTTAGACTCTTCGCCAGATATACTTGCGGACGGTTCCAGAAGACTACCAGAATGGATGGAAAGACTGTGATCATCACTGGGTGTACCAGCGGCATTGGAAAGGAGACTGCAAAGGATCTAGCTAATAGGGGCGCAAAGGTCATTATGGCTTGCAGGAATTTGGAGTTAGCTGAGAAAATAAAAGGTGATTTTCGCATTTATACATCCTTTTTTTATTGATCCTGTGGAAATACATCCTGTACTTCCTCAGCCCCAGGTAAGGGCGGAGGGGTATGCCGGACTCATACCGGCCAGAATCACCGGTGTGGTCGTCTTCGGAATCTAAGAAAGGCTCCAGGCCCTCGTCAACTACCCACTAGAGCCGCCCATTGGTGCCACGCCTATAGGCACATCTCGGTGGGGATGACTTTAAAGCGGTTACCCCCTCTAGCGGAGGGAAGGCGACTGTAAGGAGGCCACCCCCTGAGGCACCTCTTGGGGTAGTTGTAAAGGACGCCCCCGAAGCCTCGCTATGCGCTGTGCTGCGCACACGGTGGCTCGTGGTCACATGCACAGCACCGCCTTCCCGGGGGTATACAAAAGATACCAAACTAATAACGAAAATATGTCTAATATCCTCTGTCCCTGACCCAGCGAACCAGTGTCGCTTTTGCTACGAAGGCTTAAATATGATATCTGTAAATTTCGTTCCTCGCATCAGCCGAAGGACGTCAATTATTGAGCAAAGGGGGCCTACATAGATTTCCACAACCAGTTACAATGGCAGCTAGTTTTTTGTGTCGTCATTGGGTGAATTTGCCAGTACTCACCACTCTTGGCAGGTGGGTTGGTGAGCGCAGAATGACTACTGTTCATAGGAGGGATGCGGTTACTTATTCCTCTGGTTAAAAGTCCCTTAGTCGACTTTTACGACATCCACGGGAGGAAATGGAGTGGTGCTATATTCTTAATCCGGACACCACACGGCATTGGGTGGTCCGTCACCTCGAGGGAAGACAGTGTCGAGCTGGGCTAAGTTGGCGGTTTCTCGGCGTGGGTATTCTGTAAGAACTCACTAGCAAACTCGCTTCTAAATCCGCAGTAAAATCTCTAATTTCATATGGACTTCCCCACGACAAAAAATAAAGTCTGACTGACAACAGTTGAGCAACAGCCACTTTTAAACAATAAAACTACCCACATTTATTTTTCTGTTCGCTAATCTTAACATTCGAATGCGCATTTCCAGGTGAAATCATCGACTCAACTAAAAACACGAAAGTCAGTATCAAGAAGTTGGACCTCAGCTCCTTCGTGTCCATCCGCGAATTCGCCGAAGAAATCAACAAAACGGAGCCTAAACTGGACGTTTTGATCCACAACGCTGGCTATGCAGACACTTTCAAGAAGAGGAGTACAGTCGACGACATCGAAATGACAATGGAAACAAACCATTACGGACCTTTTTTGCTCACCCATCTTCTGATAGAATTACTCAAGAAAAGTGCCCCTTCAAGAATCGTCGTAGTTGCTTCTTCTTTGTACCGTTTAGCTTCAGTCAACTTAGAAAACCCGAACCCAGTAGATAGTCTACCTGGCTATCTTTACTACGCTTCCAAGGAGGCGAATATACTTTTTACTAGAGAGCTGGCTCGCAGATTAGAAGGCACAGGCGTTACGGTGAACTGCCTACATCCGGGATTAATTGATACTGGAATCTGGAAGTCCGTTCCGCCTCCATTGAGTTGGGGACTGAGTCTGATAAACAAGTGCTTCTTCAAGACCCCCCAGCAAGGTTGTCAGACCTCAGTGATGTTAGCAGTCGACGAAAAACTAGAAAATGTATCTGGAAAGTACTATTCTGATTGCAGAGAAAGTACGTTGTCACGATCTGCCAGTGATATGGGCAGGGCAAGGAAGCTCTGGGAGATTTCTGAGAAAATGGTTAAATTGGGAGAGGGGGACCCAAGAATTTAGTTCTGTTATTTATTAAAGCAATGATGACTTAACTAGCGATGCAACGAAAACGAATTTAAATATTCGTTTGGCCGAATAACAGTAAGTTAGCGAAGATTTGTTAAAAATATTTGAGTAAAACGGAACGCACCCGTTATACTATATAAACAAAATAGCTACCTACAATGATATTATATATAATTAAGTATATTATATATAATATCATTGGCTACTTACGATTAATTTATCTGAATGACGTATTGGTTTTAGTTTCATTATTGAGTGATTACCCTCAAACCACTAACAAAGCTTACATTGTGGCCAGAAGGCTAGCCATAAGCCAGGGCAGAAAGGCTATTTACAACAGGTGGCAACATAACAGAGATATTAAATCGTCTTTTGCCAAAAATATTGCACATTGTGTTCAACGTTTTCAATAAAAAAATGATAATTTTGATTATTATTATCTAGTACTTTTTTTAAATATCGTGTATTAACAGAATAGTAGAATTACATACGTTATATACACATCACTGATTCTAAATAATGGATTAATCAACTCGGCTTATCGCAGCCCACAGCTGGACATATCGCTCTCCCAAGCTGCCCCACAAAATGTTTCTTCTCTGTATTACTCATACATTCAGATGCAATAACTCAACTATTTTTTTAATTACTCGTATCCGCCTTGTGATGCTCAAATAATTTTGGTTTAATTATATCGCTGTATTTCATACTACCGTAATTTATTATAGGATGTACAACGAATTTATACCAAGAAGTCTATGTTACAATGTGATTTTTAGGTATTAAAGATTTTAAAATATTCATTCTTTTATTATACCTATTAGGTATTATTAGTATATATTAGCAGGTAGTCTTTACATAGCCTCATTGATTATAAAATAGAGATAGAAATATTGTGCTGTCGGGGGACCCTCATCAGGAAATTGCAATAATGACACAATATAAATCCCGTGTGAATTAAAACAATAACAAAAAATAAGTTTAAATAATATTTACCTTTATTTTAACGTCTACCTAGGACAAACTGTCCAGTTAGGTAGGTCCAATTTGGAGAAAGAGGTCAATCGTCGAATCCGACTCGGCTGGGCAGCGTTTGGGAAACTTCGCAACGTCTTTTCGTCAACAATACCGCAATGCCTCAAGACGAAAGTCTTTAATTAGTGTGTGTTACCAGTGATGACTACTGGCTGATATGATGATGATGATGATGAAAAGAAAACTATGATGTTCGGGTTGTTTATTGCCTGTGTCTCTATTTATCTCTAAACTCCTCTGAACATCCATGGAAAGAGAGTAGAGACTGGTGTTGCATTCTTAACAACCTAATTCCTAAAAACCTAATTCTTAAAAACCCGGTGGAAATACGTCATGTACTTCCTTCGCTCCGGGGAATGCATGATTCCTACCGGCTCAGTCACCGGAGCGGACATATCCATCGTCGAAAGTGGGCTCCAGGTACTCATAAACAATCTAGGAAGGAATGACTATAAAGCGGTCACCTCATCTAGCGGAGGCCACCAGGCTCATCTCGTGGGGGATTGTAAAGGTTGCCTGCGAAGTTTCACTGTTCGCTGTGCTTCGCACATTGCGGCACGCAACCACGTACACACCGCTGTCTTCCCGCGGTCGCTCGGTATGAGCACGCAGATTACCCAATTACCCGAGGAGCACCCGCCATATAACACCGAAAGAGGGCTCAAGCGCGTTGGGTGACAACCACCTTGGTGACTTTCCCTCCTTCTCCGTGCGGGACCAGCCCTCCTCCGGTCCCGATCTGCGGTCTCCTGGAGCATTGCGCTCTCATAGGAGACCACTGCACTCCAATTTTCATGCTCTGCCAGCATAGCCGATACTACTGCCGGCAGAGATAGATCTTGCTCGAACCGATCGACCCGGATCAGCAGGTCTGCAGATCACGCAATTCTCGAGCGGGAGCTGCGCGGTATCTTGGTCACTTCCAGAGCGGTGGCACTGTGGCGTAATCTCGCTTCCTATGCTGTACAGGGACGCACCGAAACAACCGGCGAATACCTGCGGCAGGTGGTAGGTGACGAGCTCGCTCCTCTTGAGCCAAGCTCCGAAGTGCGGCAGAACGGCCTGGACGACGCGCTTAGTCGCGTAATGCAACCAGTGACGCCACTTCTCGAATATGCGTCGTTGAACTTGCCACCTCAGCCTATCGTACCCCCTCAGAGCCCTCTTTCGCAGATCTGGCGGAGAGAGCGTGTCTAATCATAGACCCACGCATGTGTAAAGCCGAAAGGCGCGCCAGGAAAGTTGCCGCCTCATAGGACAGTTCTGTATCCTCGTGCGTTACGTATAGCCACTCTGTGCTACAAAACTTGGAGTTTCTATAGAGAAGCCAGACAGCCAAGGTCTACAAGGCGCCTGAATGGTCAGAATAGTGCCTAGTGCCTCAATCGCGGCCCACGGGATGGAGTTGAAGGCGTTGACTATGTCATGGATGACAGCTAACACCACCCCACCCCGCCGGGTCCGACAGCGAGCGGACGCAAAGAGTAGCGTCGATAGTGCACCGCTGCTGCCGAAAGCCATTAGCTGTCAACCCGGTCGGGACCAATTTGCTCAATGAGATTCCGAGAATCTAGGTAGGGTGCGAGATTTCATACTTCGGCCGCAGTCTCGAAGCGCGGCGCTGCGCCACTCAAACTGTGCACCGTGAGGAACGTTTAAACGCAAACAGAATAAATAAAAAGACAAGTAGTATCAATATCAAATTATATTATAAAACATTGAAGGCATATAACTAAATTAATTCACTATAATATTGTTTTATGCGATTGTAAAGCTTCTGATCCGTACAGAGTATCGGTGGCATGGTATGGCTTGTACACAATGGCGAATAATGGCCAAATTTATTCAATCTTCGTAAGACTGACATCGCCATTAAACTAAAATTGAAATTGGAAGCCCATTACTGCACCCCAGCGCAAAGGGCTCATTGACCATTGCCTCGGGCGAATGCTCGTTCGATTGCCAAGTCGGATGTTACATACATTCCGGTCGATATAACATAGGACGAATAATTGATTTATTTATTTTGTGCAAGATATATGTCTGCAAAGTATACTCACGATATAGTGGCCGGCACCGATCTTGAGCACTCACCTTGCCCCCTTCACTTGCACAGAAGTGATTGTATGGTTGTTTTGCGACACGCAACCGATCCCCACTCTTTTACTGAGCGCCCATAATCCGTGCCGTTCACTGCACTGGAGAAATCCTATACATATATTTTTAAGAAGACTTACTTACCTTTGTGTGTATCATTTTCGGCCGAATGAAGTCCACTGCTGGACACAAGCCTCCCCCAAAGATCACGACAACGACCGATATGGGTGTGTTGTGGGATCATTGGGGGGTTTTGCCATAATCGCCACGCTTGGCAGACGGGTTGGCGATCGCAGTTGAGTTGTTAATGAAATCGAAGGACGCTGCTGCCCATCCTCCGGCTTATCCCTTAGTCGACTTTTACGACACCCATGGGAGGAGATGGGGTGGTGGTATTCTGAGCCGGCACCACATATATATGTATATATTTTTCTTATTCTAGAATACCGATGAACGGGGCTTATATACGCCATTGTGTGCTAGCCATTAGACTATACATTTAAAAATAAATATATCATTGGTACCTCACATTCCATTACATAGATACAACATTAGTCAATAAACACCCTCAGTTGCTGTTCTTGCAAAAATAATACAAGTGTTATAAGGTAAAACACGGTCAACAAATCTATGTATCATTAACTTTGGCATCGATACTGCATTGTGTTCCCGAATTATAAGCGTTTGCTGTTTATCTAAATCGGACGGTTTCTACTAGAATAAGTTCCTAGCTACCTGCTTTGACAGTAAGAATTCAAGACTTGGAATTGCTAGATCGCGATGCAATATGTACATGGCTAAGAGTTCAGTTAACGCATCCAAAAAGCAACTAATATTGGTCATGGGTTGCTCCGGACATTGTTTTTTATGTCTACTTGAGTTTGCACTTTTCATATTAGCTTTCAATTTTCAATGTTGTATATGTCATGTGTGTTACATGTTCTAGAACAAGATTACCTTTGTAAAACAGAACCAATGAATCAAAGGATCCAAATAAATTAATAAGGTGGTTCGGATCCGGAGATATCGGAATAAGTGAATCATTTCACATAAAAATAAATATTACCCATGACTAAACTGAATCATGCTGCATCGTTAATACACACGACGCGAAAGCATATACGATGCGAGATCAGTATACACTGCTATCGTCTTCTTTTAATTTATTTTTGCCAACGTCAACGTAAAATTAAATCTATCATACATTTTATTAAAGTGACCAAAATAGGTAGTGGAATTTTGTGGGTCATGGTACAAAAAATAGACATGCTGTATAAAGTCGGGGACAACTTCATTCTGCAACTTTATACACATATTCAGGGCGTAACGGAAATGGTATATGCAAAAAGCGGGTCATTGTACTCATCATTGTGAAAACCAACCCTGAAATCGAAAATCAAAATCAGCTTAACCATATATTTTATTGAGTAACATCAATGAATTTCTATTGATCAGCAGTCTGCGATTTCAGTGCAGGTCCATAGTAAAAGTTATTCATAATTATGGGTACAATGACCCCTGTATACTTAGTGAAGTAATAACCACATTGATTCTATTTTATTTTTATTTTAAGAAACTTTGATGTAGGTGTAACACAAAATCCCGAAGGACTGAATACTTGTCCATACTACTATAATGTTTATCGTGGTCAACCTTAAATTGTACTTACTTCCTATTTCAACCACTAACAATAATTTATTATTTGAAACCTATGCTCGGGAATTAAGGATTAAAAGATGACTAAGGATTGGTATCAAAAGAATGGGCAGCAGCGTCCTCCCATGTGCTAATAACTGTGATCACCAATCCGCCTGCCATGTGGTGATTATGCCAATATCCTCTTTGTCCACTCTGTATAGTGATCATTGGGAGGCCCACGTTCAGCAGTGGACATTTACGGGAAAACCTGATGTTGAAAGCAATTAAGTTAGGCAGCAGTGGACTCTATTAAGCTGAAATAATGATGAACTAATCACCAATGGTAAAATTAAGTCTTTGCCAGGCGTACTTAAGCTGTAAATTGATGCTGAGAAGTGTGATTTGTCCCTAATTCTGTCATGGATGTGTTTTCATCCTAGCCTTTATAATACTGATGTCTCAATATTTTATTATACTCCAAAGTTAATCTTACATACTGTCATTAATCTATTAAATCAAACTGGTCTAAGAATGTGTGATCCACGCCTAGCGCAGTACCAAGACTTTCCCGCGGTTTCCTAGAAGGAACCTCATCTACATCAAGGCAGTCCTGATCTAAGTAGTCAATAGACTTCTTTGTTAGCACACTGCAACTTGGGCTCAAAAGATCAGGCAATAAGATTCTATTCGCTGTGAACACATCTACATTAACAGAATTCAAGTTTTCTTTCTCTTCCACTATAGTCTTGAATTCATTAATTTCTTCATTGGTATCGGATGGCAAGACACTCGCTCTAACTTTCTTAAACCTATTTATAATTTTCTCTAGAGAACTAGTTTTTCTAATTAATTGAGAATGATTTTTTGGTGTTTCAGTCTTATTTTCTTCCTTTTCTAGAATGTTCTCTTGCAGTATCGGCAAATTTAGATCAGCGAAATGTGTCTTTTTTGAGTCTACGCCAATATTAGTAGAGACCTTTTCTGGTTCTGGTGTAATAGAAATAATAGGTAAACTTGTAGCATCAAATATTGTTCTAGAACTTTCTAAACGGATAATGCCTTCTGGAGTTCCATAACTATTCTCCTTATTCAAGGCTGAAATGCCAGAAACTTCGAGAAGGGGGTAGTCTTCTTGCATAACAGATAACTTTCTTGGAATTGGAATCTTGGACTTCTTTTCTCTATTTTCAAAGAGATTTGGTGATGAATAACTTCTGTACAAACCATTGTTATCACTAGAAACAAGTGACTCATTGAACAGGCCACCTTTTTTTACATTTATATCAGGTCTTTCAGTCTTGTATTTAAACTTTTTGGAGCTACTGGACTTCTTTGTGGATAATAATCTCATTATTTGTTGTTTTGTAAAACCAGATGAACATTCTGCTATTGTTTCATTGTTCCTGAAGTTTGTCTGAGACATAACTGTCATATTAAAGTTCTGCGTAGCATTTGGACGCTCATATGAACTTATACGCCATGATATAAGGCTCTTTAGGAAGTCATCTCTTGGTACTTGATAAAATGGAGCTTTGAGTAATGATCTTGGTTGCTGTCTAGAAAATCCTCTTCTGCGTAAATTGAATTGGTGTTTTGACACATTGAGAGGTGTGAAAGTATCAAATATAATTTGAGGCTGCAAATCTTTGCCCATCTTGAGATCAGATAAGTCTGGTAATGGCGGTATTTCACAAATTTCTCTCAGTGATATGGACTGGTTGTATGATGCTTGTGATGGCTGAAAATTTGTTAAACATGATTTTAGTGGTTTAGTTTTCGTTTTAGACAAATAATAATAATAATAAATAAGGTAGCAGTGAATTAATAATTCAAGACATTGTCTAACTATAAAAAAAAAATTAAGTAATTTCTGTCTTGTGTTAAGTTATAGTGAAAATATGTCAATGCCAGAACTAAATTGCGTTGTTTTCATTAGAGGGTCAATTACCGTAATTAAAAATGTTCAAAGAATAGTTCCGATGCAGTCTTAGTGTCGTGAATGTCACAAATGGTATTCTGCTAAACTAAAAAACAATGTCAGATATGAACTTACATAGTGATAAGATCGAAAGTTGATCAAAACCAAAACAGTATTCTGCTAAGATTTTGAACTGACATAGGTATTAAAATTTTCATAAAAACTTCAAAATTGACATTGAAGTAAGACTGAATTGAGATCATACTGAAATCAGACTTAAATTTAAGAGGAGCAGAATACCTAATAGTCAATTTATAATTTTACTAGCAGCCCGCCCCGGCTTCCCACGGGCAGGTATATGCAAACCCGATTGCAGTGACACCTACCGGGTCCAATCAATCCAGTCAACTAATTACCTTATACCGCCATCCGTTAGAATCTTATCGAACTAACAGATAATTATGACTCTTTGTCAGATAATAAACAAATAATTTGCAATAATATTGCGATTATTAATTGAGATAAACTATCCTATCTTTTACGTTGGATAAAACTGCACACAGTGTGCAAAATTTTATTAAAATCGGTTCTGTAGTTTAGGCATCCATAGTGGACAAACAACGTGACACGTAATTTATATATATTAAAGATGTCAACTTTCAGTCAGTGTAGGTTAATTACGAGAATTGGCCCTCTGAACACATTACCAACATAATAACTCCAAATAAACAGTTATACAAAAAAGGAAAAGAGTTGGATACATTTTTTTAAGCATATTTTATGAGTATTATGGTGTCCAGATTAAGAATATAGCATCACTGTACTGCTTAGCGGCGAATATTTAGCACTGCAACCTAGCCGGATTCTTGCAATAAGAGACCTACCTCCAGGTCAAGTATAATTGGCGGAATCTATTGGCCAGCAGGATCTTTTTCTCAGCTTTTGTGCTAATACTAAAATACAATTATTTATCTGCTGACCAAGTATTGTGACTGCTACAATGATCAAAATCAATTTTCTTGTTTGCTAAATGAGGAGCTTAAAAGAGCCGCCACAAGTGACATAATTCAAAATCATTATTTGCTAAATCAGCATCATTTCAGCCGAATAAACTCCACTGCTGGACACAGGCCTCCCTCATAGATCGCCACAACAACCAGTCTGGGTGTATTGTATGCTCATAGTGGTTTTGCCGTAATCGCCAAGCGTGGCAGGCAGGTTGGCGATCACAGTTGAGTTGTTAATTTACCCGAGTAATGCTGCTGCCCATCCTCCAGTTAATCCCATAACCGCCTTTAGCGACACCCAAGAGATGAGATGGGTTGGTGCTATTCTTAGCCGGCAACACATTGCAAATGCTAAATATTTGCTAAATGAGATGCATGAAAAGACCGTTCTTAACTTATTGAGTGCCGCAAAACAATACAATTAAAATCTATTGTGTCGACACGGCTGCCAGCAATTGATATATTGAGAGGATAGGTGACAATACTTAAGTACATTCCGTAAATAGAGCTCCTAGAACTAGAGCTTGTGTCGAAAAATACTTGCCAAATATGGGTACAAAGTAAACAGCTGATGTTATGATTTTAATATCAAAACTCACCTGAAGTCTAGCTTCGGCATTCATCACTCTGTCCAAAAGAATCCTCATTGCTGACACAATTTCAGTAAAATTCTTCCTTCCACCATCTAAATACTCATTGAACTTGTAAATTTCATCACCTATTTCAGCATTATTTAGAATGAAGCATATTGATATAAGAAAACCTCTGATGAGGTTGGGGAAAATCAATTTATCATCTTTCGTTACATTTTTTAGAATATATTTTTGTTCACTATTGACTTGGTTCTGTAAGTCTTTTGTACATATATCCTCTGTTTTTGGATTATACTCTAACATGTATGAGCTTTTATCTGCTTCTCCAGTTTGCCTAGCAATTAACATTTCAGTACAATACCGAATATCTGTACATATTTTTAAGAACGGATTCATTTTTTCATCCCATTCACATTCCATTTCAGTGATTTTTTTATCAGTATCCATTAACCAAGCTTCAAAAAATCTGGATGATTTGTAAATATTTTTTATGTTCGATATTTCCAATTTTGTTTCATCATCTAATATATGTTTCTTTATGTAGCCATCAACTAATTCATTAATGTAGTTTTGAGTGCCCAATGAAGACATTTTTTCCTCCATTTCCATTATTTTCTTATGGAACACTCCAGCAATCTTCTCCATGACTTCTCTTCTATACAAATAGTTTGAGAATTTACTGGACATTGTAACAGTTTCTTTTTCAATACTTTCTATGAAGCCTTCTTTGTGTGATTTGAAATCTTCAGTCATATCATTATACAGCTTTTTTCGAGGTTCCTTATTCATTTTAGAAAGTAATACACTTTGAACGGCAAGTTGAGACATTTGAAATATTAACATGGTTACTTTGTAGCAACTAGGATTTACTAGATAAGATGTCATAACTGGTGATAACAAACCTCTGTTGCTGTATTCGCCAATAAAGTTAGACACCTCATTTCTGTACGCCCTTTCAGTTTTTGTATCGTATAATGGCCATGGCAATGTATTGGATGCCTGAGTATCGATTATTGACACTAAATAGTAAGATAGATGATTAAACAAACCCTGTGTAGGTTTTTCTAAGGCGTTTTCCTTAAACATTAGTCTGCTAAGTTCTGAAGGCATTGGATGCAGCCTACTAAGTATTCCCGCGTTCAAAATAGTCTCTTTTTTCAAAGCCACAACAAGATCCCTTTGCATCGCAATCGTAGCCATAATGCACTTTATTTTCACACAAATGCACTTAATATACGTATGGATTAAGTTTATAGGATTTTTTTAGCACTTATTATTGTTTATTATGCAACATTTTTGTGGCATTCGTATTATTATTTTAGAAGTAACAACAAACTCATTCGCTATCACATCTGTGTTGAATTCAAAATGAAATGTCAAAATTTCCGTTGACGCCGCCTAGTGTCGTGCAGTGGAGCACTCTCAGACTAAAAAACCATATAGTTTTATGAATACGTTTAATACGGTATAATCAAGTTTATTCCACATTAATAACGAAGTATACAATTCACATTCACACGTTACAAAACAACATAATACACAATAGGGATATAGTTCGTTTACAATTTTGAGTGACTAATCCCGAACGAGACTCGCGGAGCGATGGTCAAAAATTACGTGCGCATCCGTTGCTGTCCGCGGCTCACTGACTGCGGGTCCGGAGCGGTGTCGCGCGCGAGCGTCGCGTCTTGTAACCGTTGAGGCCCACGCGAGGTGGGCCGAGCGCAACCGACTCGTAAATCAAATAGGTACATATGACAATAAATAGAAATATAAAACCCGCGTTATATCCTCCCCCTCTAGCCTAACAATGCGCCTCCGCAGTTGGGCTAGGAATCTAAATATCTGCGCGGTCTCCCGCGTTTCCGCTTCTCTCGAATAGGGGCTTATTTATTTATTTATTTATTTATATACTCTTTATTGTACACCACATAATACATACATAGAGATAAAAATTTAAAAAGATACATGTACAATGGGCGGTCTTATCGCACAGGGCGATCTCTTCCAGACAACCTTTGGATGGACAGGAAGAAAGGAGAGAGATATTGGGCTGTCAAGTGTACAATATATCATACACAATATTACTTAGACATAAAAATATAAAATACATAACAATATATACAATAAATATTATATATATAAAACGATGATAAAATATACTAATAAACATCAAATATAACTAGGATAGGAAAAGAAAAATTAGAGAGAAAGGTAATGTTCCTTCACCATTTTCTTAAAAATAGGTAGTGTTTGAGCACGTCTTACTTCAATAGGTAATGCATTCCACAAGCGAGCCGCTTGAATAGTAAATGAATTATCGAAGAAGGAAGTGGAATGCATACGTATACTTAATTTTAGATTTTCTGATGATCTCAAGAAACTAGAATGTGTCTCACAAATAAACTGAAAGCGTTCTTTAAGATAAAAAGGGGTAGAAGGTTTAAAGAGCACATTATAAAGCAAAGAAAGAATATGAGCGTTCCGGCGAAAGCGGATGGGAAGCCATTTGAGCTTAGTTCGAAATTCAGAAACGTGATCATATTTGCGTAGGCCAAATATAAATCTGATACAAAGATTTTGAAGTCGCTCAAGCTTGTCAAATTGGTCTTGCGTGAGATCGAGATAGCTGGCATCAGCATAGTCAAGGATCGAGAGTAGAAGAGATTGTGCTAACGCAATTTTGGTATTAATAGGGAGAAAATTACGAAGACGTCTCAAGGAGCCTGCTGCAGCAAATAATTTACGACTGACTTCCTGAAGTTGTTTAGTCCAGGAAAGAGTACTGTCGATATAAATCCCCAAGGGCTTCTACTTGACCAGTAAAGGGTGTGAGGTGCGAAACGTGATATCTACCTATGTCCCCCCCGGTCTGCACACTCTCCAACACGTAAGTTGTTGGGCTAACAATCTTCGCGATTTTATATGGGCCGTCACGACGTGGGATAAACTTTGCGGACTGCCCGCGCCCTGCGTCATTCGGTCCTTGAGTTTTGAGAAGGACGAGATCTCCTTCCTTATAATCTGGAGACGTCCCGCGCTTCTTATCGGCGTTCTTCTTCTGAACCTCCTGCACCTTCTCGTGGTTGTCCCTGGCCTCATTAAGCGTCTCAGCTATTCGCTTGAGGTAGGGGGTTATACTGGGCACGAAGTTATCTTCATCTATTATAGTTCTCATATCTGTCCCTGAATCAGAAGGGGCTCTCAGCTCTCTCCCAAATGTGAGATAAGCTGGCGAAAATCCGGTACTGGTAGTGATTGCAGAATTCATTGCAAATCTCACCGCAGCGAGATGTAAGTCCCATGTTGAATGATGTTGACCTACCAGTATTGCCAATTGAGGCTTGAGGTCCCTATTTTTGCGCTCAATCGGATTGGCCTCCGGATGGTGAAATGGCGTGAGCGTCTGGTTAATTCCTAAGACGTGGCAGACCTGTTGCATCACCTCGCTCACGAACTGTACGCCATTGTCGCTAATGAGGCGGCGGGGTACCCCATACCTTAGAAAAACCTCATTGGCTAGAGTCTGAGCACATTCGACGCTGGTGGCATTCTCCAACGAAAACAATTCCACCCAGCGCGAGCAGACATCTTCCACGATGAGGACCCACCTATTCTTCCTAGGCGTCTATACAAGAGGACCGAATAGATCAATGGAGACGACCTCAAACCTTCTAGAAAGGGCAGGGGTCTGTAACAACCCTGCTGGTTTACGGTTGTCAGCTTTATACCTTTGACAAGGCACGCACTCTTTAATATAGTTCGTCACGAAGGTACGCATACCAGGCCAATAAAAGCGAGACCGAACACGGCTTAGTGTGCGTTCCACTCCAAAATGGCCAGCTGTGGGCGAGTCGTGGAGATCTGCCATCACTTGCCTGCGTTCATGCTCGGGTACTACTAAACAACAGTCCTCTTCATCGTCGGACTCCAAGCTGTATCTGTACAAAATGCCGTCGGATATTGTATATCCGCGGTCGGACCACGGTCTCCCCCTAGTGGGTTCGTCAGACTCTAAGTCCTCGATAACTTTGCGGACCTCTAAGTCCATCAGCTGGTTTTCACGAATACTGCCGCTATTCCTCCTCGGCATGTCAATCGTCGTGAAGCATACATCGCAGTCCGGATCTTGCGAACAAACAGGTCGCGACAACGTGTCTGCGATCACGTTCGAACGTCCGGGCGTATACTCGATGCTAAGGTCAAATTCCGTGGCAGGCCCGTCGCGAGCAATCTGCTGCGCTTGGTTGCTGATAAACTCGCTAGGCGTGCGCCTCTGCTCCAGCGAGAGCTTGGATCCTTCATCCGGACGCAAAGCGAGCTCTGTGGAATCGTCACGCATCAAATCAGCGTCAGCTGCCTTTAGGGTGTATGTCTGCACAAAGTCGTGAACATGCTCGGGGTCATCCGCGAACATCCACTTACCTTGAGCGACGTCCAGCACCATACCCGCCTGAGACAAGAACTGAACACCTAATAAAGTCCTAGTCTCGGCGCCGGGCAGTACTAAAAACTCGCATGTCACCTCGCGACCCTCAATGGTTATTAGCGTTTCGGTAGACAATAGGGTTCTCCATGTTTGGGACCCATCGGCCAATCGCACGAGGCGTTGAGTGTCCTGAAATGTTTTTCCTGAGTTCACTAAGACTCGGTAAAGCAGTGGGCTAGCAATGCAATGCGTAGCGCCTGTATCAATTATCGCCACACCGTGACAACCCATAATACTGATATTCACCATCGGGTGAGGTATGTTATCGCATACGACCGCATTAGCTAAGTGTACGCGTGAGCTACTACTACTATCGTAATATAAATCTACGTCGCGACTCAAAGTGACTACACTATTTGAGTCGTAGTGATTAATAGTCGCATTGTTAAAAATCGTCCCTTTCTCCTCTTTATTTGACGTCGACGTTCCCACCTTACAAATATCACATTTCGACCTTACGACACCCGGTTTTCCACAACCGTAACATCGAATACTCGTAGTCGGACAACTGGTACCGCTACCCTTATTGTTCGAGTTAGGTACTTTTTCGCGGTTGCGACACTCGTCGCTAATATGTCCGAATGCTCTACAATAACTACAACGCGGCCTATTTCTATTACGGACGGTCGCGCTTGCGGTCGGGGAAGTCGACCGGACGGTCGCGCTCGCGGTCGGGGAAATCGATCGCGCGGAATATTGACCGTTAGTGGGGGTCGATGTTTTTGTTTGCGATCTATTTTTAGCATAGTCTGCATTGTTTACCTTATATTCCTTCATAGCATCCTCCGCGATTCTCGTGTTACACAATAACGCGTCTACACTGAAGATAGTATCGCGGGGCACTCGTTTTTTTAGCTTATGGTGAAGGAGTCCGTAACATATATCGATTTGCACTACTTCTTCTAGTTTATAGGGTAACTTGGCAATCAGGGCACGTATCCTACATAGTAACACTTCGGCGCGTTCTTCATCTTGTTGCTCGGCGGCGAAGATCTGACGGAATATCTTGTGTGCCGGTTGAGTCACGCCGTAGATCGCGCGGAGTCGGACGAGCGCGTCGGGCCACGTGGTTACTGACGTCTTGATGCCCCTCCACCATATAGCCGCTTCACCTTCTAGTAGCATGGGCAGTCCTCGGAGGGCGTGCTCGTCGCTGACGGCCGCGCATTCTTTATATATTTCGACGGCATCAAGGAACGCCTCCAACACCTCGGCGTCGTGGGACGACCCGTCGAATCGCGCCGTACACCTTGTGAAGTTACCGCCTCCAGTAGTTGCGCTGGTCGTGTTCGGCGAAGGTGCGGTTACAATTGGGGTGGAAGCCCTTAAGTCTCCGGCGCACCCCAACAGCGAACTTATGAGGCTCCTATTGGCATCTGCTTGTGCCCGTGTGATGGTTTCCATCAGAGTGGATAGAAATTGTTCGGTCGGGAGCTGGAACGCTGGTGTCTGCTGTGGTCTCGTATCGGCGCTCGCAGCATCGTCAGCACGGCCAAGCTCACCGGTGCCGGACTCGTCACCGGTCGGTGTGACATCATCCTCGTCCTCTACTCGTTGCTGCCGGAGCGCTTCCCGCCTCGTCATCGGCATCGTCACACGATAACGGGTAACAATGGGAGGTCCGTGCTTCTACCAAGTAAGTTAGGTACTCAGAAGTAAGTTGTAAACACCGTAACACAGTTCGAAATTACGATTCGGCCACTAGTATGGGCGCCAGTTTAATACGGTATAATCAAGTTTATTCCACATTAATAACGAAGTATACAATTCACATTCACACGTTACAAAACAACATAATACACAATAGGGATATAGTTCGTTTACAATTTTGAGTGACTAATCCCGAACGAGACTCGCGGAGCGATGGTCAAAAATTACGTGCGCATCCGTTGCTGTCCGCGGCTCACTGACTGCGGGTCCGGAGCGGTGTCGCGCGCGAGCGTCGCGTCTTGTAACCGTTGAGGCCCACGCGAGGTGGGCCGAGCGCAACCGACTCGTAAATCAAATAGGTACATATGACAATAAATAGAAATATAAAACCCGCGTTATATACGTTATATTAATATGTTATTAGGTACTTTGCATCATAACGACAAAAAATATATAATTACCAGATTCTATCAATTACAGATAAACAATATTATTGTAAATTAAAAAGTAAACGGATACTTTTAGTCGTATTTGTACTGAGAAGTGTGAACAAAAAATATGGATGAAAATGTAAAGGCAGCGAAATTAAAGAGGAATTCATATGTTTCTGATTTATTTAATCAATTTACTTTATTTTCAAGGTTGGCGTCAAGTTATAACTTTCATTGGAACTGTAACTGTTTTTGAAAGTTCACGAATGGTCTCAAGAATAGACTGGCCTTGCTTCCTGAGGTTCCTTTGATGGTATTGCTATTCCTATGAGCGAGAAAGTAAAGAACCTGGAGATTTGTTTCAGCAGCACACTTTCATGGACTGCACATCTACAGGAAGTCAGTCGCAAGATGTTAGTTCCTGAGATGGCTACAAAAAGTCATGGGTGGTTTTGGGCCGCATTTGTTACAGAAATGAAAGCATTTGTTTTAAAAATAAGTCATCATCATTTCGGCCGAGTGAAGTCCACTGCTGGACACAGGCCTCCCCCAAAGATCACCACAACCACCGATACGGATTTGTTCTCGCTCATTGGGGGGTTTTGCCATAATCGTCACGCTTGGCAGGCGGGTTGGCGATCGCAGTTGAGTTGTTAATGTACTCGAAGGACGCTGCTGCCCATTCTCCGGCTAATCCCTTAGTCGACTTTTACGACACCCATGGGAGGAGAAGGGGTGGTGGCATTCTGAGCCAGCACCACACGGCAATATAAGTGTATATTTTTATTTTTTGTTAACATATAGGATGTTTCAATAATTTTCTGTATTGCATTCCGCCTTGCCAATTTGTGGGGAATTCGCCAAACTACGGGGAATCTCAAGTTGATTGGGGATTGGTATTAAGCGGGGATTTTGACATCTCATCGTTATCCAAACACATAAATACTTCAATAAAAAAATTAGGTTACGTATGGATAACGACTTTCCATATTTCAAAACTATTCATTGCACCACCTTTGAATGTATTTTCTTTATTCTTTCAAAAATCGTAATAAATAAAATTTTGTAAGTCTTCTAATGCTTTTATATTTATTTCAAAATCAAACTAATTCTAAAAAAATACTTTCGCATCATCTTTTTATTCGTCACCCAGTGGAAATTAGTAAAACCATTCTCGGATCTTCAACATAGTCCTTTTCACACCCATATGGCTCTAGGAATAACCATTTGCAGCTGTCTCCTCAGCTATTTTCCCCATTTACGGCACAAAACTCCATCCTGAACAACCAAGCTGTCCAATTGTGCCCAATAACTCTTTGTAATCGGACTCATCGCTGCAACATCACTCCATTGGGGCTTAGGGACACTGGCTTTTATCCAGTCCAGAATCGGCTTGATGTCTGTGTCATTTTGCTGAGCTTGCTGATGGCAATAGGGTTTCTATCCATTCGTTTTTAAGGTCCGTTTTTAGCATCCTGATTAGCACTGTTTTCTTAGCCTCTCGCCTGACGCAGAGCTTACGGTCTTCGGGATGAGGTGTCCTTAATAATATATCCACGTTACGGTGAAATCTCCAACCACGATTTTCAGTTGCGAAATCGAGCTCCCGAGATCGATCTTCTCTTTCCGTACTTCGCTTTGGGCAACTCGACCGGAGGTGGCCCCTTTCTCCGCAGCTATAGCATCTTGGCCTTTAGAAGACGAAGGCGCACGCACAGGTGACGCAAATACCCCCCGATAAGATGGGCTCGATGGTCCTGTCTTACTGCGTCCACCTCTAAAGCATGGGCCAAGGCGTCCTTGAGTGTCTCACGGTGCCCAAGTCTCTCAGCAGCTCTAACTTCCAAGTCACGTGTTCCATCGACAAACGCTTGTACTAGATTTCCGTCGATGAATGCAGGTGCAGCTTGGTATGCCTTGCGAACCAGCTTTTAAATTTCAAGGGCCCAAGGGGTAGGTTTTCGGCATTAAGTTGACCCGGTCCTTCAACTGAGCGCGAAACACGTGCTCCAGATGAGCGTCACCATATCTGGATTCCAACGCCTCAATTAAAGGTTCTCGAATGGAGACCGCGCACCGGAAAACGCAGTGTGACCGCCCGTTGTGGAAATCTAAGGGGGAGGCCTTTGTTCAGCAGTGGACATCCTGTGGCTGATATGATGATGGTTTCACATCCTTGCCGGGGGCCTCCGGGATAGTTAACGCCTGGTCATAGAGGCCCAAGGTGAGCACAGTCTTGGCCTGCTCTTTGGTCCACCAGTTGGCCTTCATAACGGCCTCAAATTGTACCTTGTAGGCCGACCATGAAGATGTTCCGTGGTATAGAGGCACTTTAAAGCCGCGTGCTGAAGGTGCAGCAATCACGGAAGTCACAGTCCTGTTTCCAGTCTTAAGGTCGCTCAAAGCCCTCCTCACATCAACAATTTGGACTTCGGCTTCGGAGATTCGATTTTCGTGCTGATGAACCTGCTCCTTCATCGTATTGAGCTCGTTGCCAAATGTCGCGTGTAGATCTTTTATTAGGAGCATCTGTTCTTCTTGTCGACGGGCCTGCTCCTCATGTCGGTGCGCTTGCTCCACCTCATACAGGAGCAACTGTTCTTCCAGCCATCGCGACTGCTCCTCCTGGGGATGAGCCTGATCTTGTAGCATCGCCATTAAAGCCACCAAGTCTGGGGCCACTAGCGCTGGAGAAACTCCAGATTAACCAGCGACTGGCACCGTTGTCAGCTGGTGATCACCATGCGTCAGTGACGTCGATTCTCCAAACTGACGCTGGTCCATCTTCTGGTGCCGTTGAATCCTAGTACGGATACCGTCCGTATCCTCCCTTTGGTAAAACTGGCATAATTTATCCCACTTCTGACACCAAATATTACGAGCCGGGGTTTGGAATAAATTAAATTTACCAAAACTACACGAAACACTATACTCTTGATCACAATTAATATAAACTTCTGAATTTTAATTAATATTCAGTTAATTAGAGTTGAATTATTATAACGTTTCTTTTTACGATACCTCTTCTATCCAATATTTTATAATACTGTTAGTTCGGAAAAAATAAAGAAATTAACTTGTTTGAAATCATTTCAATTAATGAAAATGATATAGAAGTTAACATTTTAATTAGCCAATAAAATTAAAATGGTTTTCTTCATTACGTGATACGGAACAATATAACCTCAAAATATCTTCGTGTTTCTATAGTGGGGAGCAAACAAAATGCACGTGTTTGTTTGTCCCCAATACTGAAAATACATGGAATTAAAACAAATATATAATGGTGCGTAATATACTTCTTTAACTTATTCGTAGTATTACGAATATCGATGTAAATTTTGTGTTTATTTCAGAGTAAGTTGTATGTGTTATATGAACACAGCGCGGGTTTCGCGCTGTTCCGAGTGGCAGAATTTGAGGAGCTTGCGGCGTTTCTACCTCAAGTTGAGGAGTCAGTGACTGACTTGCAGCGTTTTAACTCTGTTGTGACGCTAAATGGGTTTCAACCATTTAAGTCTGCAGTGGTCGCTTTGGAGAATATCAATGCGGTTTCTGAAGGTTAGTGCCCGCGTGTTGTGTAGATTATATGTCCATGCTATAAAATAGATAAAGCTATGTAAAAAGTAAGTGTTACAAACAAAACGTTATATTTTGTTTATGTTCTTTTTTTGTGGTTACTGATAATAGGTACTTAAAGTTTGTTGTACAAATTATTATACCAAAATAGAAAAATCTGAAGCACTGTCAGACCATAGAAATTTCGGGCAGAATCATCTTAGTGGCATAAAATCTCTTTTCATCTCGTTTTAAACAAAATTCAATATAGTTTGTATTACAATATATATGTTTTATTTGTCCAGAACTAATATATGCTGTATTCACAAACAGCAGCTTATTATATGTCAATATTGTTTGAAACTAGCTATGATCTATGATGGTCATAAATTAAATTTAAAAATATTTTTTCTTCAACTAATGATAGTGTGTTAAATATATAATTGTTCTAAAACAGGGATATTACCTGAAGACTTGAACCTATTTCTTGAGGGTGCACTCCCGAAGCGTAAAAAGCGTGGAAAATGTACCCTTGGTGTATTGGACCCCAAACTTGGTGCTGCTATCAGTGAGGCTTTGGAGATACAATGTTTACACACTGGGGCAGTACCAGAGATACTGCGAGGTAAGTCAGTAACATCCCAAACTACCCTTGTTAGGACTCCAGTATTCTAAGGAGCAGCTAAAGTTAAACTAACTGTTGCTCTCTTCACATGAAGCAACTGTTTACATGGGTGAATATGGGCATGCCCTCCCCCCAAAACAGTGGGACATAGTTGACCCTAGATCTAACATCAACAATTGTCTCTGAAATTCTTGACATGAGCAGACTAGAGCAGTTTTTGTATTGTTAAACTAATTGAGGTTTACTTAATTATGTAATGAAGATTATTCATAATTACTATTTTTGTATATTTATTTGTATCATTATTTTTGTAACATTGCCATGTGGTTCTGGCTTTGAATACCACCACCCCATCTCCTCCCATGGGTGTCGTAGAAGTCGACTAAGGGATTAGCTGGAGGACAGCAGCTTTCTTTGAGTACATTAACAATTCAACTGCATTCGCCAACCTGTCTGCCAAGCGTGGCGATTATGGCAAATCCCCCCAATGAGCCCACAACACATCCATATCAGTCATTGTGGTGATCTTTGGGGGAGGCCTGTGTCCAGCAGTGGACTTTATTCGTCCGAAATGGTGTATCATTGTTTTTGTAAATATCTTTGTGTTTGTTGTAGGAATGATTACTGAACAAACTCTTATGGGTCCATGAACTGTGCCCCTGTTTGTATTTAATATTTGCACACTTTGATCTATTGCAGGTGTCCTTACCTCCACTTGTGGTAATAATAGTTGTGCTACAGTATATGCAGTTATATCCACACACAAATGCTAACTGAATGCATATTGTGTACTAATTTTACTGCTACAAGTAATTTAAATTTAAAAAAATACTAGACATAAACACTAATAATCTGCCATGACTGTCAGTAATATCGAAAAGTATAAAAACTACATAATTTCACAAACAATCTTTTAGCAAAGATCTTATTATCAAAATCAACACAACTCAATATTATTTTTCCCAGAAGGAGGGTAATGGTCTTTTGAGTGTATTTCTATTTTTGTCATGTTCTGTAGCCTGCATAGCTTGATGGATTTTAACATGTGAGGTGTTACATTTGTCTTAACTGTGGGAGTGACATAGGGTATAATATTTAAATATGTCATAATGTTATTTTTTATACAGACTGCCCAATTTTTTGTACAATTGCGTTTTATTGTTCCAACAGGGATCCGTCACCACTTCCACTCTTTAATTAAGGGTCTAACACTAAAAGCATGCAGCGTGGCTGAGCTGGGTCTCGGTCACTCATACTCACGAGCCAGGGTCAAGTTCAATGTGCACCGTGTAGACAACATGATCATCCAGTCAATAGCCCTACTTGATCAACTGGATAAAGATATTAACACGTTTTCTATGAGGATCAGGTAACTATTTTCAGTTTATGATGTGCATATCATATTTTTATTGTTCATTTCTATAATCGGCGATAAAATTATAGTATAGCGTTTTTTTGCTATGTAATTGTATCACAACGCATAGTAAGTCAGCTTGGTGATCAATGCTTGCTCCTTCTCCGCATGAGAAGAGGCCTTTACCAGGTAGAGGGACAGTGACAGGCTAATATTATAAATAATGTAATTGCAAAAATAACAATGTTTTAACTCCCTATTAACAAGTTTGAATTATTAGAACTACAGCAATTGGTGTTTTATTGGTGCCCACTGTAAATTCATCATGAACTTCCTTCGCCCCGGGGAAGGGCGAAGGGGTATGTCGGACTCCTACCGGCTAAAACCACTGGGGCGGTCATCTTCGGCACCTAAGGGAGGCTCCAGGACCTCGTATGATCACACTAGAGTACATATAATTACCTAGCTAATGCAAGCATTTACACATTAAAAGTCTGCATGTGTGCTTATTTTGTCTGGTTTTTTTTTCTATGTTCGACCTTGCACCTTTTAATTGCCAACAACAACTGTACACAGTTTCAACTTAAGTGGATGAATGGTATAGGAATGAATATGGGAAAAACAAAGACCTAATTGAGACATACAAAATCTTAAATGGGCGTTACGACCTTCAGAAATACGCTAGCATACTTACTCGTAACGACAATGTCCATCTAAAAGGCCACCACCTTAAGCTGTGTACCAGCTTTTCAAATAATAACCCACACAAACACTTTCTAAGCAACAGGATAGTCAGAGCGTGGAATAAGCTTCCAGAAGACACAGTCTCAGCCCAAAATGTGAATCAGTTCAAAAACCAACTTGAAAAATATCTTCTCAACTGCAAAGAATATAATCCAGCGGCGATTAGCGGTATACAGGCACCTATCAGTTGTTTCAACTGCCTGCCTGATAATTTATAATAATAATAATTAATTTTTGTATCTTCTATATACAGTAGAGTTTCACTAATCCAGCACTATTAAAAACTAGGGGGTGCCGGATTATTGGAATGTTCGGATTATTGGATTGTATAGAAAAAATCATATTATGTAAATATAATAAACCATTTTATAAAAATATAACTGACATCATTATTACAATTAACTAATTCGAGAGTAGGGAGGTGTGAGAGAGGCGTGAGCGGAGGGTGCCGGATTAGTGAGACTACTGTATAAACGTATATTCGTTAGAGCGTCTGTTAGTGATTGTTTAACTTCTGACGGATATAACTGATAAAGATCATATATAATAACACAATATATTTGTTTTGTCAAGTCGGTCGTTCATAGCTATACTAGGATCCGATAGGTGGCGCCACCTACCAGAAGTACAGAACAAGGTCTGCTGAGCTAGCCAGTATATTATAGATAAACTGCCACCCATACCTTACCTGTTAATACACCCACTAAATATACATTACGATTTTATCATGGTTATATACTCTTGTTAATTTACTCTGATATTATTTTTTAACAAAACTTATATTTTTCAACAGAGAATGGTACTCCTACCATTTCCCAGAGCTGATCAATATAGTCCCAGAGAATCAGTTGTACACTAGATGTGCGGAATACATTAAGGATCGGAAGTCGTTGAGTGAGGAGTCTGTGGAGCCACTTACAGAAATCTTGAGCGACTCGGAGAAGGCTCAGGCTATCATTGACGCATCCAAGATGTCTATGGGCATGGATATTTCACCAGTGGATTTGATTAATATACAGATGTTTGCTGGCCGCGTTGTTGCGCTCAGTAATTATAGGTATGTATATAATTCTTTTTTTATTTTTATATATCTACCTCATGAGGCTTCTGCACACTCTAGGTGACTATGCCAGCCTCATAGGCCACCACCTACTCACATCTAGTGCAATTCCGTCTATCCTATCCTTTCCTACCTCACATTTAAACACATTTTCAGGTAAAACCAAATATGCTTGCATTTGTTAGACAATGGCTGGCCTAAAAGTATATTTAACTGGCCACTGTGTAAACTCACATCTGTCACATCACATCCATAGGGACCTGTTATCACATTCACTCCATTGGTTACTGCATTCCTAGCCGACTGATCTACAGATTCGTTTTCTAGTAAACCTACATGTGAAGTATGAACATTTTTGGCCTGCAATTTGTGCACTATGCCCAAGGCTTCATAAGCTATCGGTATACCTCGGATATAATTCTATTTTAGCCAATAACAAATAGCTAACTATACTTCAGTCCATGTGGTGTCCGAGTTATGCACTACTCCATCTCCTCCCGTGGATGTCGTAGAAGGCGAGTAAGGGACTCTAAACCAGAGGGATGGGCAGCAGCATCCCTTTGTTGAACAGTAGCCATACTGCGCTCACCAACCCGCCTGCCAAGCATGGTGAGTAGTAGGAAATTCCCCCCAAAATGACGACACAATTGTGGAAATCTATGGGGTAAGCCTTTGTTCAGCACTGGACGTTCTTTAGCGAAATGATGATGAAATTATTCTTCTATCTCATTATGTAAAAAATAATTTTGTGTGATCAGTTTTTGAAATGATGTAGTGATCTTAATTAATTAACTGTATCCTTTGTTTTGGTTTACGAATTTGCTAATTATTAGGATCTACTTGTAACAATATTGTTTTTTTTAAACTTGGGCCCATTGAGGATTTTTTCTTTCATATGCAGAATGTACAGAATGGTATATTATCTTCACTAGCACTCACATAAATAAATACTAACTTGTCCCTTAGTAACATCCTTGCGTGTTGATTTGTAGTTAAAAAAATGAATGTTAAATCATTACACAGGAAGCAGATATCGGAGTACCTTCACACAAAGATGCAGTCGGTAGCACCAAACTTGACCACGCTGGTGGGTGACCAGGTGGGTGCGCGGCTCATATCCAAGGCTGGCTCTCTCACCAGCCTCGCCAAGTACCCTGCGTCTACGCTGCAGATATTAGGTATGTATAAAGATTTACATAAATTATATTTATATATAATAGCACCACCCCATCTCATCCCATGGGTGTCGTAAAAGGCGACTATGGGATAAGCTGGGGGATGGGCAGCAGCGTCCTTCGATTACATTAACAACTACTGCGATCGCCAACCCGATGATTCTCGATTATGGCAAAAGCCCCCAATGAGCACACAACACACCCATACTGGTCGTCGTGGCGATCTTTGGGGGAGGCCTTTGTGCAACAGTGGACTTTATTCGGCTGATATGATGATATAATATAATACAAGATACTAACGTTTTACAATCTGATAACACACTAACACCCTAAGGCTTAGCGCGCATGGGTAACTTTTGTCACCATGCCAATTTCGTCACTCTTATGAAGTCAGTGGATTGGTATCGAGGTACGCGCACGTTACGGCACGGTTGGTGCAGTGGCTGATACCGTCAGCGGCTGCGCTCCGGGTTGTGGGTTCGATTCCCGCACGGAACAAATATTTGTATGATCTGCAGGTAGTTGTTCCGGGTCTGGGTGTATTGTATGTGCAATTCATGTCTGTAAACGCACCCACGGCACAGGAGAAATACAAGTGTGGGGCAACATTTTATTAAAAAAAAGCGACGTGACGTGCTATTTCCATACTTTCCATTGATTTGATATGAGTGACGAAATTGTCACGGTGACAAAAGAAACCCGTGTGCTCCAAGCCTAACTTTTGACAAGATCGGATATCTATATGCTAACATTTAACAATATGATGTACATAAAAATATTTATGATCGTCGACGTAACCAGGTGCCGAGAAAGCGTTGTTCCGCGCGCTGAAGACTCGTTCGAACACGCCCAAGTACGGGCTGCTGTACCACTCGACATTCATCGGCCGTGCCGGACTCAAGAACAAGGGCCGCATAAGTCGGTACCTCGCTAACAAGTGCTCTATAGCGTCCAGGATCGACTGCTTCTCGGGTAAGTTAACCATTCTTTGCAGCATTTATTTGTAGGTGGCGCAGCATAACATAGCACGTGGCCGAGCAGATTGTTATGTATGCAGCCGTGCTATTAGGTAGTATTCCAGGTGTGATACTATGTTGAAGATGCTTCTGTATGATACTAATGTTAATATACCGCGAAAGTATTGAAGAGAGGTTCTGGTGATAAAGGTGGTGATGAAATGAAGTTGACGAATTCTTGTACACCACCGGCAGATAGACTCTGTCTGTTCCCATACTTACGAACTCAAGGATTATACTATGGACCATGACATTGTATACTATATAGGATGGTTAGGTTTAGCATTAGCAGTTTAGTACTGCTGGCTGCCCAGAATCCTTCTAGCCCACCCCAGAATTATATTGAACCACATCGTCGTTTCGGCCGAATGTAGTCCACTGCTGGACACAGGCCTCCCCCAAAGATCACCACAATGACCAATATGGGTGTGTTGTGGGCTCATTGGGGGGTTTTGCCATAATCGCCACGCTTGGCAGACGGGTTGGCGATCGCAGTTGAGTTGTTAATATACTCGAAGGACGCTGCTGCCCATCCTCCGGCTAATCCCTTAGTCGACTTTTACGACACCCACGGGAGGAGATGGGGTGGTGGTATTCTAAGCCGGCACCACACACCACATATTAAAAATATTCTTTTTTGTTTATTGATCTGGTGGGAATACCTCATGTTCTTCCTTCGCCCCGGGGAAGGACGAAGGGGCATGCATGAAAAACTAAAGTTGTTTCTATCTGTTTCGTCTTTTGCACACTTTGATCTATTGCAGGTGTCCTTTCCTCCACTTGTGGTAATAATAGTTGTGCTACAGTATATGCAGTTATATCCACACACAAATGCTAACTGAATGCATATTGTGTACTAATTTTGCTGCTACAATTCTTGAATAATATGCAAAGTTTGATAACTCGACTAAAACGCTTCTAAACAGGTTCGATTTGAATAAAATATATTTTCTCCTACAGAAATCCAATCGACGGTATTCGGCGAGAAGTTACGCCAGCAAGTTGAAGACCGCTTGAAGTTCTACGAGACGGGTGACATTCCCAAGAAAAACATTGAAGTGATGAAAGAAGCCTTGGAAGAACTCCAACAGGCTGTTGAAGCCGAAGCCAGTGCCAAGAAAAAGAAAAAGAAGAAGAAGAAGAAGGAAATAGATGAGATAGCAATGGATGAAGATTAGCCTTAGTGACAGTTTGTTTTTGATCGATTCGGTTATATTTTTAATTAGGTCGACATGACCGATTTCTATTTTAGATATGTCTATATACCTCTATTGTATTCTTTGATTATTTACCTGGCCAGATTCCTGGTTCGCCGCGAACCGCTGTCAGTACTTTATGTGCGCTCTTGGAAGTTTTGTTATATAATTGTAGCTTAGAAGTGCTTAGAGCTTACGTTCCTTACCATGTCAGCCAAATTTTGTCCACTGTTGAACAAAATAGTAAATTGAACCGCACGACGTTGCCGACATATTTTTGTAGTTTCTTTTTTCATTTATAAGAAATATTTTATGTTTATGTAAAGATTGATTAATCTGAACACCGTACAACGTTGCCTTATACTTGACGTTGGCGAAATTGTGGAAGATACTTTAAAGAAGCCTTAATCCGGAAACTATAATGAATAGCCAGCCAGCCGCGTACATGCACGCACATAATTGAAAACCTACCGGCTGCCGATGTATTCACCTGTGACCTTTTAGGTCCGCGATTCTCTACGCGAATCAATAATAAAATTGTACCCTCATTTTTCACTAAAATATGAATTTATTTTCTAACACTAGTCGATCCAAAACAGCTGGCGGTCAATGACCTCACGTACCTGCCATATGATCGGGTGGTAGGTACCAAACATCTCCGCAGTACGGTGATATTATTGGTTTGACTTTATTTTAAAACTAGCTGGGACCCGCAGTTTCACCCGCGTTGAATTTAAAAGAAATTTAGAGTACTTCGACATATACACTTGACATAGAATGCATATATTTGATTTCAAGAGTTATTTTTATTTTGCGCGGAACCCTAATTATTTTTCTAAAATAAAATAAGCCTAAGTTATTCATTATAACATCAGCTATCTGCCAATGAAAGTCCCGTCAAAATCGGTCCAGCCGTTTCGGAGATTACCCGGAACAAACAGACAGACAGACAAAAAAAAAATTGTTTTTTTGCTGTAGGTATCGTATATACTTTCATATGCATTTAGTAAAAAGCTGTTATTTTAACATTACAAACAGACACTTCAATTTTATTTATTTGTATAGATAGTGGGATCATTGCTTTGCTACATTGGGAGTGTTGAAGATGACTAAGCAGTATATCTTTAAGTCCTATTTACAGATGATCCAACCACATAGATCTGTAGATAATGATATCATACGATGGAGCCATTAAATGAAAATTGGAATTTCTAACAAGTTGCTTTACTAAACTAACGCTTTGTGCGGCGACGCGGTTGTTTGGACATATAAATAATCGAAGATTGCAGTTAATAAATTACATTTAAGGTTTGAACATGTTTTATTAATTGTATTCATCCCCTAACTCCGTATACTATATATAGAAAAACAATTTAACTATAGAGTATGGTTCTATAGTCGGCTAGAATAATATATAAATAATTATTATGGATCAGCTCAAAATTAATTACCAGCTAAATCGTATTTTATAATAGCATCCAGTAATCATCATTTCGCCCGAATAAAGTCCACTGCTGGACACAGGCCTCCCCCAAAGATCACCACAACGACCGGTATGGGAGTGCTGTGTGCTCACTGCGGGGTTTTGCCATAATCGCCACGCTTGGCAGGCGGGTTGGCGATCGCAGTTGAGCTGCTAATGTATTCGAAGGACGCTGCTGCCCATCCTCCGGCTAATCACATAGTCGTCTTTTACGACGCCCACGGGATGAGATGGGTTGGTGCTATTAGTAGCCGCACGACATCCAGTAATACCATTTAGGTATTCCGACGCGCGCGAGCTGTTTCTAAGAACTTGAACATAAGGTATAGCTATAAACAAGACTGTTGTCGCCTCAGTCTGTACGCATCCAAGTGGTCTCGCAAAACTTACGCCGGCTACTTACCGGAGCCGCTACTGCCCTGCCAAGGAGGCGATTTAAGAAATTGCCCTCGCTTGCCTTTGGTGACTTCTACATGGAACTTCCTTCGCCCCGGGGAAGGGTGAAGGGGTATGCCGGACTCCTACCAGCTAAAACCACTGGAGCAGTCATCTTCGGCCCCGGAGAGGGCTCCAGGTCCTCGTAAGATCACACTAGAGCCGCCCATTGGTGCCACGCCTTTAGGCACATCACGGAGGGGATGACGGTAAAGCGGTCACCCCCTCTAGTGGAGGGAAGGCGACAGTAAAAAGGTCGCCCCCCCAGGCACTTCTCGGGGAGGATTGTAAAGGATCCCTCCAAGCCTCGCTTTGCGCTGTGCTGCGCACACGGCGGCACATGCCCACGTGCGCGCCACCGTCTTCCCGGGAGTGACTATGGACCTACAAATAACCTACTTATTTCTCAAAATATATACAATACAATTAAATAAGGAATAGGAAGATTCAGTAGTTTGAAAAAATATCAGATCATAACTTTATTTTATTAGATGACCAAGAACATATCAATTCATCCTAATTATAAAGCATTTTGTAGACAAAAAGGGCAAGGCATAGATTAAAGAATGCCGCACAAAACTTCGATAGAGTCAATAAACAATATTGTTATTTAAACCACCATTAGTTGCGCGTTAGTGCCTCATCACTAGCGGTGTGCGTTGCAAACCGTAAACAGTTATTGAAACTATGTATCGCGTCCAATACCTAAAACTATGTATTGGTCTCTTCTGAAACTATTTATCGGGCGAAACACTTTATTCACACAGCATTGGATCGTCGATAAACAGTTACCGAAACTAGCCGAATGACTCCGACCGAGTTATTCCGAAGTAAACCCGACCGATACCGACGATCGCACGAACAAGAAGCGAGATCGCGCATTTATGAATTTTAGTCATTCTAAATAATAATAATAAAAATCACATTTTATTCTATTTTATTAGGAATAATTTTTATGCTGCTATCAAATCTTTGACACGTTATTTAGGTATATCCATCCTATATTGGCACGAGTATAAATTACATATTAGAACTTTGCATAAGACTATAATTTATTGTGTCAAATTATTGTATTTTACCAGTCATAATAATCATTTACCACAGACAAAGAACAAAAAATCAAAGTATAAAATTTTCAGTTGATAACGAATTTTAATTTGTTTACTATTGATTACAAGTTTCGAAGCAAATACCTAAACCGACACGAAAACGTTTATCATTTCATAAACACTTTATACGCATCTCGTCCAATAAATAGTTACCGTAAATACATAGTTTTGTGTTGATAGCATGTTTCAAAGCAAATACATGAACCGACACAAAAACGTTTATCATTTCATAAACACTTTATACGCATATCGTCCAATAAACAGTTTTTGAAAATACATAGTTTTGAAACACTTTATACGCATCTCGTCCAATAAATAGTTACCGTAAATACATAGTTTTGTGTTGATAGCATGTTTCAAAGCAAATACATGAACCGACACGAAAACGTTTATCATTTCATAAACACTTTATCGTCCAATAAATAGTTTTTGAAAATACATAGTTTTGAAACACTTTATCGGATACCAATACATAGTTTCGGTTCGGTTCACGCAAAAAGCTTTATTACCCACTTCTACTCATCACACCTGCTCACAAGGCAAGAATTCATTTAGTTTTTATTTGACAGAAATGTACAGTCATCAGAGATCATCATTAATATGAAGATAAAAGAAAACAAAATGTAGGTACAGTAGAAATATTTATTAAATTAAAAACATTCTTAATCTAGCTCCCTAGCTTGTATCCCCCAGCAACGCCCTACGCCGAGACTAGAGTTCCATTGAAAGCCCACTTAGCTGTTCCGCTTAGTATTTCAAGTTGTGCCCGGTTGGAGCCCACTTCAATAATTTGTTCGGTTAATTAAGAAGCAACAGCTCCAAGAACAGACTCCGAGAAAAGGAATAAAAAATATTGGTTCTGGTCAACGGCACACGACCTTGTGCCATTCTTAAGACATATATTTGATATCCACTGGGTGCCACGGAATCTAAAAATAAAACAAATGACACCATTTTTATCAGATTTATTGCAACATTTCTTTAACCTATCCTAGTTAAAGGCTTTTCTCTGAAAGCCTCATAATAAAGGCACCATTTCAACAGCCAGTGATAGCCAGATGCTGGCTGCAGTTGATCTTCACGTTGATATTGACGCACGCGAGCTGCGTCACGAAGAACTTGAAGATGTACGGTATCGCTATTGAGACGAGGTAGCCGTCGCCACAGAGTCTGCACGTCTCCTTGCTTGTCTCACTCTTACCGATGATGGGGCCGAGGAGGGTGCCGCATTTTGAACAAAGTATCGCCTGTAATAGAAATTGCTGTTTTGGAAACAAGTTTTCTCATTTTTTCTCTTGTACGATTAAACAGACCATATACATCCACTGTTGAACCTAAGCGTGCCAAAAACGCTGATTGGTCGTAGAGATCCTTACTATAATCACTACTTCGGAGGTGTATCGATGATAGAAGTATGTTGTAGCAAACTAAAATATACGACATTTGCACATTTTGTATAGCATATATGTGTGTATTTGTGGTTCGTATCGCCGTCAATTATGCGCCATTTATGCACGTAGATCATTTTTTTTATATACCAAATACAATGATGGTAATCAAATGAACGAGTGTCACGAATATGAACGAACAGTCAAATCTGCAAAACATGCACAAATACCCGAAACCACTAGCTTGTAGATCACACAAAATCTATTCCGTACGGGCTTCAAACGAACGATACTATAACAGGAAGCCAATAGTTTATCCACAGCATCAACTCTGTCGTCACGGTGCGTGTGCAGGTAGCTGACAGGCGTCGGGAGGGGCGGCCTGTAAGTACGTACGTCGGTCTTGTCGGAGCAGTGGAACAGGCGGTCGTGCAGCAGGAAGGCGGCGCCGTGCGAGGCCAGCGCGTCGCGCTCCATCTCGCCGGGCCGCACCTGCGTGTGCAGGTAGCTGGCAGGCGTCGGGTGGGGCGGCCTGTAAGTACGTACGTCGGTCTTGTCGGAGCAGTGGAACAGGCGGTCGTGCAGCAGGAAGGCGGCGCCGTGCGAGGCCAGCGCGTCGCGCTCCATCTCGCCGGGCCGCACCTGCGTGTGCAGGTAGCTGGCAGGCGTCGGGTGGGGCGGCCTGTAAGTACGTACGTCGGTCTTGTCGGAGCAGTGGAACAGGCGGTCGTGCAGCAGGAAGGCGGCGCCGTGCGAGGCCAGCGCGTCGCGCTCCATCTCGCCGGGCCGCACCTGCGTGTGCAGGTAGCTGGCAGGCGTCGGGTGGGGCGGCCTGTAAGTACGTACGTCGGTCTTGTCGGAGCAGTGGAACAGGCGGTCGTGCAGCAGGAAGGCGGCGCCGTGCGAGGCCAGCGCGTCGCGCTCCATCTCGCCGGGCCGCACCTGCGTGTGCAGGTAGCTGGCAGGCGTCGGGTGGGGCGGCCTGTAAGTACGTACGTCGGTCTTGTCGGAGCAGTGGAACAGGCGGTCGTGCAGCAGGAAGGCGGCGCCGTGCGAGGCCAGCGCGTCGCGCTCCATCTCGCCGGGCCGCACCTGCGTGTGCAGGTAGCTGGCAGGCGTCGGGTGGGGCGGCCTGTAAGTACGTACGTCGGTCTTGTCGGAGCAGTGGAACAGGCGGTCGTGCAGCAGGAAGGCGGCGCCGTGCGAGGCCAGCGCGTCGCGCTCCATCTCGCCGGGCCGCACCTGCGTGTGCAGGTAGCTGGCAGGCGTCGGGTGGGGCGGCCTGTAAGTACGTACGTCGGTCTTGTCGGAGCAGTGGAACAGGCGGTCGTGCAGCAGGAAGGCGGCGCCGTGCGAGGCCAGCGCGTCGCGCTCCATCTCGCCGGGCCGCACCTGCGTGTGCAGGTAGCTGGCAGGCGTCGGGTGGGGCGGCCTGTAAGTACGTACGTCGGTCTTGTCGGAGCAGTGGAACAGGCGGTCGTGCAGCAGGAAGGCGGCGCCGTGCGAGGCCAGCGCGTCGCGCTCCATCTCGCCCAGGCGCACGCCCCCCCCCCGCCGGCGCCCCTTGACGGGCTGGCGCGTCAGCGCGTCCACCGCGCCCGTCGTGCGCACCTGCCGGGGGCAAAGCTGTTAATACTGCAATGCTGGGGCAACGCTAAGGTGTAACGTCTAACGCCCACTATCGCAATAGTTAAGGCGCAAAAATATTACTCAAAATAATGCGTTAAATTGACCGACATTTAACGTCTCAATATCGTAAATCGCGTTATTCAATCAATTATTTTCAAAATGGCGACTGAGGCTGCTTGACTGTTTATTTGATGAGTGTCTCTACCACTTTTTCATTTGTTTTGTGTTTCATAATTAATATTAATTGCCAGCCATAGTTATCATCGATCAATCAGACAAAGCAAAACGATAAAAATGGCCGTTTATCATTTTTTGTATGCAGTGATGCTAAATGTTGATAAAATGACTCCCGTTTGCGCTGTGTACTGCGATATGACGCAAGCCTTCGATTATGTTGACCACACTATTTTAATGAATAAACTTGACGCATATGGCATCAGAGGGAATATTCTGAAATTAATTAAATTGTATTTATCCAATAGAATAAATCACGGCAATCGCTAGAATTGATGACACTAAAAAGAGTACATATTTGTCTCAGGAACGTTTGGTAAAATTTGGAGTGCCACAGGGTAGCGTCTTGGGACCCCTATTGTTTATTATGTATATAAACGACTTTCTCGGTGCATACCGACAACCGCAAGTGTGGCCACTACAGGCACAAATTAACGCGCTAAATCTCTGTGATGTGCCAAAACAAACCGCCACCCGAGCTATCGCCTAACGTCTAACGACATTATGAATGCCATTACAAAATTGGCGCGTAAGTCGTAACTACACCTTTAATACCAACGGTGTTAAAGATACGATTGAGCGGAATCAAGGCTCCAAATTGTTCGCAAGAGAGAAGTCTATTGGCCAAAGTCGTACTATGAAGCTGAAGACCGAGGACGGCAGTGTAGCGTCCACTAAGCCAGAAGTGTTGAGAAAGAATTTCTATTGGCAGCTATACACCTCGGTAACTATACCTAGCCGGAGGTTGGGCAGCAGCGTCCTTCGAGTACATTAACAACTCAACTGCAATCGCCAACCCGTCTGCCAAGCGTGGCGATTATGGCAAAACCCCCATCCCCTTCTATCTAGATTTTATTGAAAAAATGTGAAACGAGCGAACGCGGCGATGCAACGCAGCTCATTTCTGGCCTGGGCCTCGTTTCTGTCGGGTATCCCATGAAATCTCATTTTTTTTACCATATACGACTGTATTCGACTATACCCGAGTGACTACTCTTATGAATAGTCAGAATCTACTTGACATTTGTGTTTTAGTCGCCAGTTGTTGTTAATTTGTATGTATTAGCTGTAACCCGTCGTTCCGCGAGGGACCTAATTAAAATTCTTACTGGGGCCTTATTACGAACTCTTATTTCCAGGCAGATTACACCGTAAATTGAACTGCCTTGCAATTTCGTACTATGAACTCTTAATACCAGCCAGTAAGCGGTCACATGATACTACGGTGACTTCTGCCTGGAATTTGTCTGGCAATATGGTATTATAAACTAGCATTTGGCATTACTTTTCATGTTTTCGTTGTCAAAAAGTAACCTTCAGTTTACGCTACATTTGTATAGGATTTATTGGATTGTTTGTAGTTTACTTGGCGATATATTTTAGTTTCTACATTTTTATACAAACAATGTATCATGGTTGATGTACGAAATGAAATACAAACGAAATTTCAGTTACGCAGTAAATAACTTTAAAAAACTAGATTTATGTACTAAGTATAATAAATTCTTAGCTAAATAATTAACACAGTCATGATGATTTTGTATGTACGACGCCTGAAATCAAAGGTAAAGCGCGTCTTATGATCCAAGTTTATATAGTAAAATAATCATGGAATACGAAGATACACCTAAAACAGGGATAATAAATATTTCAAACTAATTATTTATTTATAAAAGTGTAAGTGTAACTATCAAATAAGTATACAAACTAGGTACTTACTGAACAAAAACCTATTTCTGTAGTGTGTTGATGTATACTCCGCTAAACTAAAGGATTGCTTTCGTTCGGAAATTTTATCTCGTGTAACCAACATTCACAAAGCAGAAAATTTTAATATGAATTAATTGCATAGCAAAATACGTTGTTTTAATATTTTCTCGTTATTTTGGTATGTGATTAATAACTATCTATTATTTATCGCATTATCTATGTACTTAATAAAAATAAAAGCGTAACTGACCGATAAATATTTAGTCATATTACTGAACGGTACAATATAAAATTACAAGCCAGCCATAGACAAATTATCCAGCATGAAGTCAGTCAGAATTATGCATGTCATAATACGATCAACTATTTGGAACCGTGCAACTAAGATTCTGAAGTTTCATGACGTTTCAAAAGTGCCAATATTTGGTTTATTTGAAATAAAATATTTGACTTTGACGAAATAGAACCAGTCAGTCTGAGCACGTAAACAGAACTGCCTGGAACTTGCATGGTTTATTAAAAATTCATAATACGACCACTGGAACTTGATAACGCCATAAACAGGTTTTCTGTCCTATTGCTTGACATAATCTACCTCTGTCCCAAATTTAATTAAAAGCCGTTAGCTGTTTCAGCGTGATGGAGTCGCAAAAATTCAAATGTACAAGCGGTAACATTTATATAGCAGTACAATAGCCTGTGGTGTCCGGATAAGGAATAGCACCACTCCATCTCCTCCCGTGGGTATCGTAAAAGACAGCTAAGGGATTCTAAACCAGAGGGCACAGTGAGTCGTTTCTGTGAAACAGCATCCATTCAACACTCATCAACCCACCTGCCAGGCGTGGTGAGTACGGGCAAATCCCCCTTTAATGACGTCACAAGGCATTTAACCGATCGTCTATGGGGGAGGCCTTTGTTTAGCGGTCTTTTGGCTGATATGATGAAGATAGCTTGTGACAATCTGGAAACAATCTTTTTATACAACTTTGTGACGACACGCGCATGTCATTCGCCTGGTGGTAAGCGACACGCCTGCCCTTCACAATTGTAATGCTACTCAGGGCTAGTCCTGCGTGGCAGTACACTGCGCTCTTCACCTCTAGACATGAAATTACTTAGTTTCTTATGCCCAGTAATTTCACTAGCTAGAGTGGCCTTCCAGCCGGAGCATAGTAATGTCTAAAGTGGTGGTACCTACCTAGCCTACCAGTATCATATATGATAATTCCAGCCTCTATCCGTCCTGCATGATTCGCCTGTCCAAAGTGTGAAGATGATGCACCTACCTGCCACTTGTCGGACACCATATGCCTGAGTCGCTGGTAGTGGATCACTCCAAAGAATATATCTGCGGTCATCTCCCGTCCGTCCACTCCGCTGTACATCCGCTCTGTCCCGTAATAGTTGTACCCCGACGCTTCTAGAAGCCGACCGAAGTAGTTGATCGCTGTGTCTTTCTCGTTGAAACGGAATGGGGTTGCGTCGTGGACCTAGGAAGCAGAAAATATAATTAGCATGGACTAGGAATAGAATATGGTTGACAGACTTTCTATACGATTGAAGACTTTTTTAGACACAAATCTTAATGGTTTAATAATATTATGATAACAGTTTAATAAAATTATGATAATAGTTTAATATAATATGATTATGACATGGCAATGACAAATAATAATAACATTTAATTATTTAATAAAGTGTAATCAATATTAATGTGATATTGCGTAACTAATTCGTAATTGTAAATTGTATAAAAACTGTGACATCATTTTCGCATGCCTACTAAAAGGCAAGATACTTGTACAAAATTATAATGTAATATCTTTGTATACGACATCTTTTGGCGAATAAAATATATTTGTATTTATTTATAAATGGAACTTGTATATATTATTATATTTATAAATATTTGTATTTATTTATAAGTGAACATGTCTCATGTTTCGAATATTTTCTTTTTGCGGTAACTTCAATTTTTACATTTTTAGGGCTGTATATGTATATGAGTGAGAGGTATAGATGCGAAGACATTTATTTATGCAGTATAGAAATAGGTGTATAAACTTACATAAACATACAACAACTATATCGCTCTGCTCTGTCCCTGTCAAACAATTTGTTCGATCTGTCCCCTCATCGTAAGCAGGGGGACATATACAACTTTTTATTCCTGTTTGTCCTCCTAAGGAAACAGCAGCGGGGACAGACCGGAAATCATTTGTTCGATCTGTCCTCTCATCGGTAGCAGGGGGACAGGTCAAACTGGAATGCTGTGGTCTCCATCTGTGAGAGCGGGATCGGGACAGGGCCAATCCTGCTCGAAGTAGGAAGAGACGGCGCCGGGGTAACAACCGCCCTGGCGCCTAATTCCTATACACCCACACCACATCCACCCCTGCCATCGCTATGAGGCGGGGGGGTTCTGGATTCGCGGGTGCGTTGATCGGGGAATCTGCGTGCCTACACCGAGCGACTACTACTATCTCTTCTTCGTCTTTTACACCACCCAGGTGTAATCTGTTCTTTGCCGGGAACCAAATGGACGGCACAGTTGGTGCAGTGGCTGATACAGTCGGTTGCTGCGCACCGGGTTGTGGATTCGATTCCCGTACGGAACAAATATTTGTACGATCTACAGGTAGTTGTTCCGGGTCTGGGTGTATTGTGTGTGGAATTTGTGTTTGTAAACGCACCCACGATACAGGAGAAATCCTAGTGTGGGGCAACGTTTTTCTTAAGAAATAAGAAAAGAAATGAAATAAGGAAACATATTTTCTCGTAAGAAACCAAAAATGGTCCAATACTTTTGGATAGACAAAATATCAACTCACATGTCCGTGTATACTGGCAGCTTTACCGGCCATGCACTCGATCATCATAGCGATGGTCATACGCGACGGGAAGCCGTGGGGGTTGAACATCACGTCGGGTACCAGCCCCGACTCCGTGAACGGTAGATCTTCAGCTGCCCACTTCTGGGAGCAGATGCCTTTCTGCCCCGCGCGCGAAGCGAACTTGTCGCCTACCGTCGGGTTACGCTGAAACAATATTTACAAATGAAAAATAGAGCTTTCAAATTTGTTAACTGTAAGCAGAATCAGCTCAGAATACCACCACCCCATCTCCTCCCATGGGTGTCGTAAAAGTCGACTAAGGGATTACCCAGGGGATGGGCAACAGCGTCCTTCGAGTACTTTAACAACTCAACTGCGATCGCCAACCCGTCTGCCAAGCGTGGCGATTATGGCAAAACCCCCCAATGAGCCCACAACACACCCATATCGGTCGTTGTGGATCTTTGGAGCAGTGGACTTCATTCGGCCGAAATGAATGCAAAAATGAAGCAGTAACGGGTCGAAAGGTTTTGGTTCTAGCTCTAAATCCGTGGTTTTAGCCAAAACTGTTAACTGTGCAGAACAATTTAAAGTTGTTTTAACTGCATTGAAATTTATATAATACTAGCTGTACCCTGGGCGCGTTGATTGAAGATTGGTCGTACCAACTCAGAAACATTTGTGGGCTCATGCACAACACTTTTCTGAAGGTCATGACTTGATCAAATGCATAGTTTACGATTCTATAAAGGACATACACACAAACATTAATTAATAATATATGTATATATATATATAGATTAGCTGTATTGACTTCTCAGTAACAATTTTTATCCATAGGGTAAAAATTGGATTTTCGCCTGTTTAATCACTATCTGCAAATACGTAATCCCAAAATGACGTATAACAGCGGCGTCTGCGCGATTTACGCCTGTCGCAAACCGTCTGTAGGGCCCGCGGGAGACGATGCAAAAAAAAAAAATTGTAATATGGATAACGTTAAAAATTATCATATCGGCCATTTATACGTCCACTGCTGAACAAAGGCCTCCCCCATGGATTTTCACAACTGTGTCATGATTTTGGGGGCTATTTGCCAATACTCACCACGCTTGGCAGGCGGGTTGGTGAGCGCAATATGGCAACCATTTCACAGAAGGGACGCTGCTGCCCATCCCTCTGGTTTAGATACCCTTAGTCGCCTTTTACGACATCCACGGGAGGAGATGGAGTGGTGCTATATTCTTAATCCGGACACCACACAGAATAGACGTTAAAAATAGACATTAGGAAAAGTTTGTCATCATCATCATTTCGGCCGAATGAAGTCCACTGCTGGACACAGGCCTCCCCCAAAGTTCACCACAACCACCGATATGGATGTGTTGTGGGCTCATTGGGGGGATTTGCCATAATCGCCACGCTTGGCAGGCGGGTTGGCGATCGCAGTTGAGTTGTTAATGTACTCGAAGGACGCTGCTGCCCATCCTCCGGCTAATCCCTTAGTCGACTTTTACGACACCCATGGGAGGAGATGGGGTGGTGGCATTCTGAGCCGGCAAAGTTTGTATAGTGACATTATTAGATGTGTGTGTATGTTTGTATATCTGACCTGCAACCTTAGCATGACACAAGCCTTCTTCAGCGGTCTCGAGCTGAAGTCCCCGCACAGCCGCACGCTGTCCACGAACACCTCTTCCTTGCCGTGGTATTTGCTCACAATGAACGTGCTCTTCTCGCCGTCGTAGAAACTGTGGGGGATGCATTATAAAAAGTATTTCTTTTAAACGATGCCCAGGATTTGTCCTGTGTATTTGAAACATTGTACAGACATACATTTCTCATGTACAAACACCCCAACCTAGGCAATACAAATATTTGGTTCGTGCGGGAATGGAACCCGCGTCAAATCGAAAAAGCCAAGGGACTAGTTAAATTTTTAAGTTGCATCATTCAGCCGAAGATGTCCACTACCGGACAGAAGCCTCCCCAAAGATAGTCACAATGACCGGTATGGGTTTGTGTTATGTGCTCATTGGGGTGTTTTGCCAGAATCACCACGCTTGGCAAACAGGTTGGCGATCGCAATTGAGTTATAAATTTACTCAAAGGATACTGCTGCCCATACTGCGGCTAATCCCATAGTCAACTTTTACGACACCCGAGGAATGCGGTGGGGTGGTGGTGTTCTTAGCCGGCACCACACCGACTGTAAAAATTTAATGGGAAATATGTAACTCCCGTAAATTTCCGAGTTATGAATAATCATTGGAATCTCCTCCAACTGACGTAGTAATTAATTAGCCTAGTTCCAGGGGTCACGGGATTTGCATTGGATAGGACACGAAGCCACGTCACAGTGCCACCACTGTGGAGACGATCAGGATACCGCACAGCACACGCTCGGAGAGCGCCCTGCGTGGACTGCCGAGCGGCGGATGCTGGCAGAGAACGAAAATTTCGAGTGCTGTGGTCGCGCTTCTGTGAGAGCGTCAAGCTTCAAGACTGCAGTGGGTTGAAGAGAGGGTCGATCCGGCATGGAGGACTCGGCGCCGGGGTAACAACGCCCCGGCGCCAATTTCCAACACGCCTGACCTCCCTGTCGTTGTTACATGGCGCTCCCCCCACATGGGTCCACTATGGCCAAGCACCCCATAGGCCACCTCTGGGCTCCGGGATCTCAAGCACGAACACTCCAGAGCTGCCAATTGGTGCCCTGGCTGTAGGCTTAGAGAGGGTGACTGTAAAGAGATTACCCCCTCTAGCGAAGGGGTGGCGACTGTAAAGAGGGAACCTCACCAAGCTCATCTCGGGGGGAACTATAGGAAGACCAACTATATCCAAAGATAAAAAAAACAGTTGGAGAAGAGAGACGTGAGAAATTTTTACTGAAGCTCACCAGTAGAACGGGTCTTCAGGCTTGACCCTAGCGCCTACAGCCGGTAGACCGTCCTCGTCGATGTGTTGTGCTAAGTCCGGCTTGGAGTTATCTCTACAGAAGTAAGATGCTGTGTGGGCCAGCTCTATGAAGTCAGCCTTATACACGGTGCCAGCAGCGAAGCCTCGTTCGTACGCGGACTTGTTTATTATCATCGCGTCTTCCATATCGTAGCCCTGAAACAAATTGTTCTATGTAAGTAAAGTTGTAGTTCTCAGATATTCAACACTTAATGTATTTACTGTATCTTTATCGGTAAAGAATTTATATTGTATGACTTTTCCTGTCTTTCGTATAGGCTTGCCAGATAGCCAGGATCCGTCTGCATTCTCCTAACATTTCACATGTTGTCCAGACTCCCGAAATATACAAAAACTCTTAACAAACAACTTATCGTACAGTTTCATGTACAATTTATAGGTAAAATGTTTAAATTTTAAGTATTTTCTTAGGAGTACTAACGGATTCAAATTGGTGGACTCGGTGAAAACAAATGCAAAACACATTAGGCAATGTAAAAATTAAGTTGATTGAGGGAATTAATGGGGTTTGAGTTTAATTTATTTCAAAATTTGTAACTATTGAACAATGGTTAGTCCTATAAAGAAAGTTTCTCTGATACACTACTGAACAGGGCCTCCCGAAAACCGCAACTGCGGTGTTCCACAGGGGTCAGTTCTCGGCCCCAGCTTATGGAATATTGCCTTCAACCCGGTTCTGCATGTGTCGTTCTCCCCGCTGGCGTCAACATGATGTGTTACACTGACTACACTCTTGTTTTTGCCAGTGGGGAGTTCTTCGAGGGAATCATCCGGCTTGACGAGCAAGCTGTGGCAACTGTTATGGCCGAAATCTACGCTCTGGGTCTGCGGATAGCGGCTCACAAAAAGCGCTATGGTCCCATACACTGCCACGGAGCAGGGAACGATCCAGTTCTTTGATATGTATTGGTGACGCGCCAATCAGGGTGGACTTTTAGTGTAGAAATAATGATCACCCATCCAAAGCCACACCGCAGCAAACACAGCTTAACCTCGCAGAGCGACCGTTATGCTTGATATATATTTTTAATGCAAACTTTAAAAGAATTTGTTCAACCTTTCGGCATGTTACATAACACTTACTGTATAGGATATAACAGCAACGATCGCGTTGGTCCCACACGGGTAGTCGTCCAGCCCGATGTTGTCGTAGTGTGTGGGCCTGAACAGTGGCGTCGCCGGGGTCTGCAGTCGGTACAGCTTAGTCTCTGCGTTGGTTAGCCAGGTGTGGATGGGGGTGCCCATGGTCTGCTTACCCATCTGACACTGGTACATGTTACTAGAAGAAAGTGGGCCTGGATAACAACAGGGAAAACGACTATGCGGGTAACCTAAAAGCACAGCGGTGAACATCCGCATCACCAGATGAGTAGCTGATGGGGCTTTAACCCTTGACCTGGAGTGAATAAGCAGCTTTTTACTAAATGCATATGAAAGTATATACGGTACCTATAACCAAAAGCCATTTTTAAATTTTTTGACTGTCTGTCTGTTTGTACCGGGTAATCTCTGAAACGGCTGGACCGATTTTGACGGGACTTTCACTGGCAGATAGCTGACGTTATAAGGAATAACTGATTGATTTTAGAAAAATAATTAGGGTTCCGTGCGAAAACCATAAAACCCTTGAAATCCAACGTATATATTCTATGTCAAGTGTCTATGTCGAAGTACTCTAAATTTCTTTTAAATTAAACGCGGGTGAAACCGCGGGTCCCAGCTAGTATTATATATACCTGTACACAATTTTAGATTACACAGATTTGAGAGATAATATAAGAACAATGTCTAACAGCATTTAAGTAGATTTTATGCGGTGGTCATGGAAGATGTCTAGGTCAAGCAGTTTCCACCAGCTATAGGTCGCTAATGTCGAGGTCATTCTTGTTACTGGGGAGATCTTTATAACCCAAGTTAGTTCAAAAAGGTGGTACATCTCCTACTAGCATTTAGTTTGGGAACGCATATTTCTATGCGCTCCAATAGTCCCTCACATAATGAGGAACTGGAAGACTTGTTATTCCTACAGACTATTGTAAAGGACAATAGTCTGTAGGAATAACAAGTCTTCCAGTCCATCCAAAGGTTGTCTGGAAAAGATCAACCTGTGCGATAAGACCGCCCATTGTACATGTATCTTTTTAAATATTTATCTTTATGTATTATGTGGTGTACAATAAAGAGTAAATAAATTAATAAAGTGTGGTGTCCGGATTAAGAATATAGCAACACTACATCTACTCCCGCGGATGTCGTAAATGGCGTCTAAGGGAATCTTAATCAGAGGGATGGGCAGCAGCGTCCCTTCTGAGAAACGGTAGCCATACTGCGCTCACCAACCCGCCTGCCAAGCGTGGTGACTATTGGCAAATACCCCCCAAAATGATGACACAGTTGTGGAAATCTATGGGGGAGGTCTTTATTCAGCATATAAATGGCTGATATGATGGTGATGAAATTAATAAATAAATTAAATAAACAAGTCTACCATAGGTCTGCGTTGCTGTGAAGTATATATAGTATTTTGGAGGGAACCTGCCAAGCTTGAGGGGCAAGTGGCGGATTCGTGAGCGCAGAATGGCTGCTGTTCTACAAAAAAATGGAAGCTTTGCCCGTCCCTCTGTTTTTATTATTTTTTATTATTTAAAACGTTGCCCCACACTAGGATTTCTCCTGTGTCGTAGGTGCGTTTACAAACACAAATTCCACACACAATACACCCAGACCCGGAACAATTACCTGCAGATCGTACAAATATTTGTTCCGTGCGGGAATCGAACCCACAACCCGGTGCGCAGCAGCCGACTGTATCAGCCACTGCAACAACCGTGCCGACAAGGTTTAATCACTTAGTGGCCTTTTACGACATCTACGGCAGGAGAATGAGTGGCTTCTGAGTTCTGTGGCTTATAAGGTGAAACATACAAATTAGTCACTTCACTCACCGTGGCGACTGGTTGCAATCTGGCATAGGCACTAGTTGAGCCAAGTTGCTCATGAATGCTGTCTGTGAAAGCTCAACGTGCGTAGTTGTACCTGAAAAAAAAATAAGGCTCGAACGAAAAGTTAAATAATTGCCGCGTTGCGGATATACAGACCAACTACGTACTGGCAAGTATGATACGTCAGAATTTGAGTTGCACGGTTTCTATTGGTTGGTCCTATCTAGAAGAGAACAGAATCCCAGAAGTTATTCCACACACAATAGACACCCAGACCCGGAACAACTACCTGCAGATCGTACAAATATTTGTTCCGTGTGGGAATCGAACCCACGACCGACGGTAATGTTTCGTCGCCCTAATATCGACTTTAGATAGTATCACAGAGTTGCCAAATCAAAGTCAAATTGTTTTTATTCGTGTAAACTATTTGCTGGCACTTACGAATAGTCAGCATTTAAATAGCTGCAGAAACTCCATGGATATACTATTTTGAAATAATATATGAAAGTATTATAGTCTTCAATATAATCATAAAAACTATGTGAGGGTAATGCATGCCAATGTGTGAGATAAATACACACATATTTATGCACAATAATAATCAAATGCGATAAAATTTGATTGCTATAAGCTGACCAGTCCCGACAGAGGGCACCCATTCACGGGCATAATGCATGCATCAGCATAGCTCAGCTCAACCATAATGCAGGCAACAAGCTGGTGTATATGTTTAAATGACACAAATCATTGATTGAAACATTCACACACGTTAAACTGTGGACTATATCTATACAAATAAATAAAATTGAAGTGTCTGTTTGTAATGTCAAAATAACAGCTTTTTACTAAATGCATATGAAAGTATATACGGTACATATAACAAAAAAAACAATTTTTAATTTTTTTGTCTGTCTGTTTGTTCCGGGTAATCTTCAAAACGGCTGGACCGATTCTGACGGGAGTTTTACTGGCAGATAGCTGATGTTGTAAGGAATAAGGGTTCTGCGCAAAAAAAATAAAACCCTTGAAAGTTGTGGAAGTACTCTTTATTTTTCATTTAAATTAAACGCGGGTGAAACCGCGGGTCCCAGCTAGTTCAAAATAAAAATGAGTGTACCAAGCGCTATCAGAGCTGCAATACTTCTACAATACACCCCAATTTCTCCCGCACGTCCCACCCATTCCTCCTGTAAGCCCCACCTATTTCTCCTGTAAGTCTCTATCTATCGATATCCACAATCCCTCGCGCTGACCGATATGAAGTTAAGATATACCGGGTCTAACCTTCGCCACCTGCAGTAATGAATAGCTGCAAAGGCTTCCGATTAATTTAAAACAATCAAAATGATTTTAAGTACACAAAAAAACCGTGCCGTGTGGTGCCGGCTCAGAATGCCACCACCCCATCACCTCCCGTGGGTGTCGTAAAAGTCGACTAAGGGATTAGCCGGAGGATGGGCAGCAGCGTCCTTCGAGTACATTAACAACTCAACTGCGATCGCCAACCCGTCTGCCAAGCGTGGCGATTATGGCAAAACCCCCCAATGAGCCCACAACACATCCATATCAGTCGTTGTGGACATCTTTGGGGGAGGCCTGTGTCCAGCAGTGGACTTCATTCGGCCGAAATGATGACACAAAAAACATAAAAATACGTGTTCTATAAGCAAAATTTAGGTATCTGAAGTAATAAACGTCTTTCATGTCTTTTTAAAGTCGGAGGCAAGGGTTTTGCGCTAGCCAGGCGAGAGTACACGGGAAGCACGCCTGACATCATATTTTTACAATATCTCGGCGTGTGAACAAATATGGTGTGTTGGTAAAAATTTAAGGATTTATTTTTATTGTTATGGATAGGACCTGATTACCAAATTTGAATTGAATTTGCATTCATTCATATCGGCCATTTATACGTCCACTGAACAAAGGGCTCCCCCACAGATTCCACAACTGCGTTATCATTTTGGGGGGCACTTGCCAATACTCACTACGCTTCGCAGGCGGGTTGGTGAGCGGTTTTCCTAACCTTTGAGTATCTCGTTGTGTGTGACAGCGATGTCCAGGTACAGTTGCTCCAGGGTCCCGATGAGCTCCAGCTGCCCGGTGGACAGGTTGATGACCGGCCGCATCATGCGCGCCTCGCTCGTCATCAGAAACACGCCCGCATACTGGGCGCATATCTGAGAAGAAAGATCTCGTTTATAGTGACCGTGACTGGGAAGACACGATGTTCACTCTTCGGAAATCGTCAGAAAATTATACGCAAAGAAGCAATGAACGCTTTACGCAATAATAATTAATATTAAATTACAATTAATTAAAATTAAAAATAGCATGTAATTTATTTTTATTTGCAATAATTATTTATTATTATTTATATTAATATGTGAAGTTGGAGCACTTAAATAATAACTTTTTTCACCAGCGGCACGTGTTCTTCATACGTATACCTAAGGCAACCTACTCATATTACGCGAAATAATCCCATATAGAAAGCCCTTTTTTTATTGGTGTCCAGTAGAAATTCTACATGAACTTCCTCCACCCCGGGGAAGGGTGAAGGGGCATGCCGGACTACTACCGGCTAAAACCAATGGAGCGATCATCTTCGGCACCGACGGAGGGCTCCAGGTCCTCGTAAGACCACACTAGAGCCCCCATTGATCTACGTCTTTAGGCACATCTCGGAGGGGATGACTGTAATAAAGCGGTCACCGGGCACCGGCTAGCGGAGGAAAGGCGACTGTAAAAAGGTCGCCCCCAGGCACTTTTCGGGGAGGACTGTAAAGGATCCCCCTAAACCTGGCTGTGCGCTGTGACCACGTGCGCGCCACCGTCTTCTTGAGGGTCGCTCGGTATGAGCACACAGACTCCCCGATCTGCGCACCCGCGACCCCCGAGGGATATAGAAAGACATATAGTAATGAAATGCCCCCAATATCAATGTAAAAGTGTCTGTTAGGACCTAATTACTGAATAAATAATTGATAAGAATTGGCTGCGACAGCCTAAATGTGACTGGTAACTGGTCTTAAAAGATACTGGTGTCTCTATACTTAATTCGATTGCGGCAAAAAGACTAATATGCTGGCATCTGGGCGGGAGGCCAGCCCCATTATAGTTGGGAAAAGGGTAGGATATCACCGAGATGCTCTTGGGATAAACATAAGCGACGGCTGATTGTTACTGTAAAAATAAGCGAAGAAATCGACACTTGCGCAATCGTTTAATTATTTTTTTATTTAGTCGTGGTCGCCATATAACAATGGAATCATCATTTGGATCGAAAGTCCTCCACAGCTAGACATAAGCCTCCCCCAAAGAACAAACGTCGACCCGTCTGGGCTAGCGTTGTGTGCTCGTTGGGAGGTTTTCCCATAATCGCCACGCTTGGCAGGCGGGTTGGCGATCGCAGTTGAGTTGTTAATGTACTCGAAGGACGCTGTTGCCCATCCTTCGGTTAATCCCCCAGTCACCTTTTACGACACCCACGTGATGGTTTGGGTTGGTGCTATTCTTAGCCGGCACTAAACGGCATGGAACAATGGAATGCAAATGAACAATGGAATACAATTGTGCACATCATCATCATCATCATAATCAGCCCATCCCTGTCCCACTGCTGGGCACGGGTCTTTTCTGACGATGAGAAAGGTTAGGCCTTAGTCCACCACGCTGGCCTAGTGCGGTTTAGCAGACTTCACATACCATTGAGACCATTTTGAAGCCTTGTCAAGTGTGCAGGTTTCTTCACAATGTTTTCCTTCACCGTTAACGCAAGTGATAATCAAATTCTGATCCGCACATGAGTCCGACATATCTGAGGTGCGGGCCGGGATCGAACTCAAACACTCCTGTATGGTAGGCAAGCGTTCGACCACCAGGCTGATATAGCAATTGCGCCCAAGTATTCTCAACTAATATTTGAATAATCGTTATTCGATGTTATTCGAATCAACAGATAAAATTGTTCAATTATTTTAGTAACAACAGCCAAACTTAGTACACATATCTCAAAAAAAAAAGAACACCGAACCTGCTTCTTTGGCACGACAACTATCTCCGTCGTTATGGGCACCTCCTCGCCCTTAATCTTGAGGGTCCGCAGGTACGCTGCGGACTTGTCCACCGTGTCCTCTGCGAAGTACCCCACCAGCCTGCCGTCCACGAACACTGGGTACTTATACACATCCCGGGAGAGGGGGGTCTGAGCTACTGAGCTAATAGGCTCCATTCCTGGGTGAGGCCAAAAATTATAACCATATAGAAGTCCAGTCATATTGGAATATTTATATACACATAAAACTCCGCCTTGTTTTGTTAGTGGCCAATCTTGTGTCAGTTGTTGAAGCCCCCAAAGGCCGCAGACTTGTCTTAAGGCTACTGTCTAATGGCAGCATGGAGATCATCATATCAGCCAAAGGACGTCCACTAATGAACAAAAGAATATATAGATAATCTATCTACAATTGTATATTAATTTCATCCCGTGGGTGTCGTAAAAGTCGACTAAGGGATTAACCGGATGATGGGCAGCAGTGTCCTTCGAGTACATTAACAACTCAGTTGGTTGGTGAGTGCAGTATAGCTACTGTTTTAAAATCAAATCCTACAAATATCCCTTAATCGCGGCCGAATTATGCTGAACTCAAATGAGACATTGACACACTTGTTTTTATACAACTTGGTGACAATTCGAGCAAGTCATTCGCCTGGTGATTAGCGTCATGATAGAATAAAACGGGAGGGCCCGGATTTTAGGATATGTATCGGCTCTGCAAACATCCACACTTCAATCCGGCAGAGATACTTGCAAGCAGGGCTTTGAGTAGGCCCTTTAAAAGGGGCACAACGACATACTTCGTAAATCCGATTAACTTAATCATTCGATTCATCGAATTCGTCGTTTGAAATGGGCGTTTCGTTAGATTCATGAAACACTGTCTATAAAGTTAAAAAAAAAAAACATAAACAAGTTGTGTTAAAAAAGGGTGTTATCTAACAGTTTTTTCGAATTTAGAAAACAGTATTGTATTTTTAAAGTATGTACTCACCACATCTTTCCAGCACTTGCGGTAATGTTGCCACTTGTTTTGGGTCGGCGTGTTGTGTCACCTGCGGGGCATAAAATACAGTATTATTTGCAATGTCCTTATATCTCGACTCCGACTTATTCTGTTCCATACACATTCCCACAAACCATTTTATTTTGGGAGAGGATGAACAGAACATGCATTTTATTTGGGACTAGCTGAGACCCGCGGTTTCACCCGCGTTTAATTTAAAACAAATTTGGAGTACTTCGACATAGACACTTAACATAGAATATATATATTGGACTTCAAGGTTTTTTTTTGCGCGGAACTATAATTATAATATAATATAATGCCGTGTGGTGCCGGCTCAGAATGCCACCACCCCATCTCTTCCCATGGGTGTCGTAAAAGTCGACTAAGGGATTAGCCGGAGGATGGGCAGCAGCGTCCTTCGAGTACATTAACAACTCAACTGCGATCGCCAACCCGTCTGCCAAGCGTGGCGATTATGGCAAAACCCCCCAATGAGCCCACAACACATCCACATGTCGTTGTGGATATCTTTGGGGGAGGCCTGTGTCCAGCAGTGGACTTCATTCGGCCGAAATGATGATAATTATTTTTCTACAATAAAAGTAGCCAAGTTATTCCTTATAACATCAGCTATCTGCCAGTGAAAGTCCCATCAAATCGGTCCAGCCGTTTCGGAGATTACCCGGAACAAACAGACAGACCGACAGACAGACAAAAAATTTAAAAAATGTTTTTTTGTTATATGTGCCGTATATACTTTCATATGCATTAAGTAAAAAGCTGTTATTTTGACATTACAAACAGACACTTCAATTTTATTTATTTGTATTGATAGCTTTTTCCAGCACGGCTCCACTCGTAACTTTCAATTGAAATAGAAGTATTTTTGATGTCAAACATCTAATGTTAAGTTAAGAACGCTTTCTATGGCACGTTGCAACGTGCCATTCGGCTAGCCTCGTTGCACATCGGCTCTCTCCGCGTGGCAGTGCCACTCGGCTAGTCTCGTCGGCTCTCTTCGCCTGACCTGGGGTGCAATTCCCTAAGTTCAAACATCCATACATCCTTGAATACAAAATTGAAATAACGATGAAAAACCAATTTGGTATGCGCTAAGACATGAATGAAGCTATTGAAGGACACTTTGCAGACGGTGAGCACTGAGGACCCGTCTTAGCGAATACCAGATTGGATCATGACCGTTATTAAAATTCTGTATTCAAGGATGTATGGATGTTGAGCTTAGAGAATTGCACCCCAGCTCGTTTCGGCGCTCCACACTCGCTTACTTGAGTGTATCGTTGTATCGGCGACATTTCCTCTACACGCTCACAGCTTTACAAATATCTAAACATTTGTTTTAATTTCATCTTTACTTCCTTCAATGAAATAAAACAAATCATCGTTTCACATCTGCTAGGCATCGAGCGAAGACTCGCTTTATTAAAAGTACATACATTTACCTTTAATGAAAACCTGAAATATATACAGCGAAAGCCCCATTAAAGTCCGTCAACAAATTTTTCATCATCACCATTCAAGCTGAACAAAGTCCACTGCTGGACACAGTCGTACCACAAAGATTGCCACTATAACTGGTCTGGGTGTGTTGTGTGCTTATTGGGAGTTTTGCCATAATCGCCACGCTTGGCAGACGGGTTGGCGATCGCAGTCGAATTGTTAATGTACTCGAAGGACGATGCTCATCCTCCAGCTGATCCTATATTCGCCGTTTACGACACTTACGGGATGAGATAGAGATGCACATGTTAAGAGTTAAATTTCCAAAACTGCACTAATGGTACAGCAAACGTCAGCTCACTAATCTTGTTTTTAGAACAATTTACGTATTATTTTGAATTTTTGTTCATTTTCAAATTTATTATGATCAAGTCGGTTAGCAACGGAGATATGAAACTTTAACACTGCTTGCTATCAAGTTAGCTTTTTGAATCAACAACATTTCTTACATATTTCATCTCGACGGCACGGTGTGTGCAGTGGCTGATACAGTCGGCTGCTGCCCTCCGGGTCGTGGGTTCGATTCCCACACGGAACAAATATTTGTATGATCTGCAGATAGTTGTTCCGGGTCTGGGTGTATTGTATGTGAAATTTATGTCTGTAAAACGCACCCACGACACAGGAGAAATCCTAGAGTGGGGCAAAGTTTAAAAAAAAAAAATATACGCAAGTAGTGGCCAGGCGGAATGCCGACAATTCCCGAGGTTGGCCGATGTCTAGGTTTAATTAATATTGTTCCAATTTTTAAGCTCAATTCGAGCTATAGTATGCGAGCATGCGGTCGCACCTGCGCGGTCATGGTGAGGTGGTTGAGCAGGCCGCACGGGGCGCCGTCGGGCGTGTGCACGGGGCACACGAAGCCCCACGCGTCCGGCAGCAGCTGGCGCGCCTCCGTCGTGCGCATCTCCATGAAGAACGAGCCGCGGTGGATGGACCTGCGCACGCGCAACACACTACTACTGAGCCCAAATACGTCTAGCATCGGCGGCCAACGATTTAGTACCTTTTCGGAAGCTCCACATACAAAGCGGGGATCAACAAGCTTTTTGAGCGCTCGATGCAGCGACAGAGTGTGTTGCCACCCAATTGCAGGGGAAGGAGGAATAAGTACAATTTGTAAAGTTTTAATAGTATTAATTGTAAATCATAACTAAAACAATCTTCTCGAGTTTCTCATGAATATTTCAATTAGTTTATTATTAAAATCATTTAAGAACATCAATTATAAATTGGCCGAAAAATTGCACTGATAACAGAAACTGAGTCTCCCTAGAAAGCAGGGAGCAGCTGCTCCCTCTTGGCAACTACTGACCTTCACAGCGACCGAAGACTGATCTCTACACTCAGCACAAATTTGGATGCTAGTCGCAGCAACTTGGTGAGGCTTTAGCATCTGCGGAACACGCAATATCGATACCGCAATAATGCAGGCAGCTAAAACGCGCGATTTCAATGCCGCGGTCGAACGCAATTAATCACCAAAATGCGATACAGCATCGATGCAGTCCCTAAATCACCGATCGCCGATGATAAAATATCGTGTGTGCTATAGCACAAATAACTAACAATCTGTGAAAGTCACAAGGTTAAAATTACCAAGGAGAAATCTCGTAAAACATATTTTGAAAGCGTTTCTTCCTTGCATAACAAACTATTTTTGGTATGTTTTATCTTATGAGTTTTCCTTTGTTTGTTTTTATCTTATGAGTTTTGCTTTGTTTATTTTTTCACTTGTAAGTTTTCCTTTTTTTATGAAAAACATTTTTATCACTGGTTTTGAATCAAGTTGTATATAAATCTAAAATTGAACAGAAACTATTGTCCTGGTTTTACTTCTAAATATAGTTTTTTTTTCTTCCTGAGTAGAATGACAAGTGCTTTGCATGAGGTATAGATTACATCATCTACTCGCTACATATGGAAGTATTAATTAAATAACAATCTAATTTAACTTTTGTTTATCTTCCACGATAGTAAGAGACTTGTACTACACAAAGATTTATGTGAGTTATCCATTGCTTGCTACATATGAAATAATCCAATCGCTACTCACTTGAAATGCGACATGTATCTCATTCTATTGATGTTCTCGGCTACAATGGTGAGACCCTTGTACTGTGCTAAGTTGACATTGTTAGATGGGGCGTTTCCAGTTGCCAGGAACGTCTCCATCTTTTGTTCCAAGTTTCCCGCGCTTCGGAGTATTTGCTGGAGCTCATGCTGTTAATAAATTAATAATATCACTGATTATTTATGTCATCATTCATCATCATCATCATTTCGGCCGAATGAAGTCCACTGCTGGACACAGGCCTCCCCCAAAGATCACCACAACGACCGATATGGGTGTGTTGTGGGCTCATTGGGAGGGTTTTGCCATAATCGCCACGCTTGGCAGACGGGTTGGCGATCGCAGTTGAGTTGTTAATGTACTCGAAGGACGCTGCTGCCCATCCTCCGGCCAATCCCTTAGTAGGTTTTTACGAAACTTACGGGAGGAGATTGGTTGGTGGTATTCTGAGCCGGCACCACACGGCAATGTGTGTCATCATCATTAGTGATGGGAAATTCAGGTGCAGATACATAAACTTCATTTTTTTACACAAAGGTTTTTATTTTTGCCCCACACTTTCTCCTTTGTCGTGGGTGCGTTTACAGACAAATTTAACCGGAACAACTGCCTTCAGATCATTCAAATATTAGTTCCGTGCGGGAATCGAACCCGCGACACGGAGCGTAGCCACTGCACCAACCGTGCCGCCAATACATAGTGCCATGTTTTTACTAAATAAACGTATAGATTTTGTGTTGCCCAGCATAGATCAACCCTATCCACCCTTGGGCATCATAAAAGGCGATTAAAGGTTGATATCAAGAGGAAGAGCCTTAATCATAAGCTTGGCATGTGGATTGGTGATTGCAGTATGTTGTTATTAGCACAGAGGAGAATGCTGCAGCTCAACTTCTTGATATCAGCGGAAGGCTGGTCTACGGCTTGCCAGGAACTAAACGCAGAAAGAAAATGGTTTGGTCGGAGGACTTCCGTCAGGAATGAAGTTCCTTACTTGCAATAATGACACAATATAAACCCCGTGTGAATTAAAATAAAAACAAAAATTAGTTTAAATAATATTTACACGTGTTTAGAATTGAGGTTATACACTGACCGCGCACAATGCTTGCTGCTCGAATCTCGATAATTGCACGCACACACACACTCATCATCATATCAGCCACAGGACGTCCACTGCTGAACAAAGGCCTCCTCCCTAGATTTCCACAACGAGCGGTCACATGCCGCCCTCATCCAACGACTCCCAGCGACCTTCACCAGGTCGTCTGTCCACCTCGTTGGAGGTCGTCCCACGCCGCGTTTTCCGGTGCGCGGTCTCCATTCGAGAACTTTTGTGCCCCAACAGTCATCAGTTCTACGAGCAATGTGCCCAGCCCATTGCCACTTCAGTTTACTAATTCTTTCAGCTATGTCGACAAACTTTAGTTCTTCTACGGATCTTCTCATTTCTGATTCGATCTCGTAGAGAAATACCAAGCATAGCTCTCTCCATAGCTCGCTGAGTGACCTTGAGCTTTCTTATGAGGCCCACACACACACATACAATCGTATATAAAAGAAAGAGACAGAGAGAAAGAGAAACGTTCTTTCGAAGGTCGCCTGGAGGGCACACTTTTCCTTACGTGACGATTTCTGCCAGTTCACTCTACTGTAAGCTGCGTAAAAGAACTTCGTTCCAAAAATAAGAAAGATTAATTCCCTGCATTAAAACAACAAAGTGAGAACTAGTACTGACCTGTCCAATAACCAGTTTCTTGGTTGTCTTGGCTTTCTTCAGCACCTGTATTCTGACGACAGAGACGAGTTGCTGCAGTCGCTCCTTCAAGACCTGCAAGTACAGGTGACCGCCCACCAGCAACTCTTGGACCATTACTGCGTCGGCACCTTCTACCTGATGTCACAAATTATCAATTATTAAGATAATCTTAACCACTTACGCTGGGGCCACACTAAGGTTTAACGTCTAACGCGATAATGGCGCAAAAATATTCTACAAAATAATGCGTTAAATTGAGTGTCTACATCTGCATTTAACGTCTTAATGTCGATAAATGGCGTTATTCGATAAATTATTTTCAAGATGGTGGTTGAACCTGTTCAGACTGTATTTAGAAGAGTATTTTAAACACTTAAATTTGTCCACTCCAAAGTCACAGAGTAATTAATATTAATTGCCAGCCCTAGTTATCATCGATCAACAGTTGCTTCCGGTGGGAATCAAAGACGTACAGTCCTATCGCACTCTCGGTGCACACTGACAAACGCAGGTGTGGCCACTACATGCATTAAGTAAATCTCTTTGATGTGCGAAAACAGACCGTCACCCGAGCTATCGCCTAACGCCTAACGGCATTATGAATACCATTACTAAATAAGCGCGTTAAGTTGTGGCTACACCTATGTCTAGTGTTACTTAACGCGGAAATTAGCGGCTGTAAACCTTGGTGTAGCCCTAGCATTACAGTTATCCCTCCGGTTTAACAATATAGCACCACTCCATATAGTGGTCTCCAGACGAGAAGCTTATTGGCCCAACGACCATCAGTTCTACGAGCTATATGCCACACCCATTGCCACTTCAGCTTAAAAGTCCCTTCAGCTGCGTCGACACAACTATAATTCTACTACGGTTCTCCTCATATCATTACACAAAACATACATTTCAAACCTGATGTAAACTCTTCTTTTTGTTTTCTTTTTTTCTTCTCTTTTCGTGTGGTATGTGGCCAACCTTGTGCCAGAGTTGTCGCCCAAAGGCCTCCGACTTGGCTTAACGACTGCCGACTAATGACAACAACCGGAACCGACAAATTTACGTGCCCCCCGAGGCACGGAAACGCTCAGTGCAAATACTAATAGGCGGTCACCCATCAATATACTTAACCTTGCCTATCATTTTCCGATCAGTAAGTGCTACATGTTATGATCGCCTCGGACGTAGAAATTAATACTATGAACACAAGTTTTCATCTTGCTTGATCGGCCCTTACCTTGCACTTATTCTGCACAAGGTCATACAGTTTCTGCGCCATGAAGACGAGTGCATTAAACTTGTCCTTGTGATCCTTCAGATGGATCATGACGCAGCGGTTGATGAGGAACTCAGCCGCGTCCAGGTCCGTGGCCCAAGGGGGGAGATCGTACAGCTTGGGGCGGAACATGCGGCCTAAGTAGGAGCGGCATTCATGTGACGAATGGAGACCTTCTTCGTGTAGCTCTCGAAGCATATTTTGGATGCAGCTGTATAGACATTTATTTAGATTGTAAAAAATGATCACAGATATAAAAAAAATACAGCACCAACGGGATTTAAAAAAAAGAAAAAAGAAAAAGTAATTAGATCCTAACAGAAACTTTTACACGTCATATTGAAACAATGGAGGGTAGTGATAACCTTTAACACTATATAATAACAATACCTTGCGATTGTTATACATGTCATGCCGATTCTGTAATCAATTATGGTGTAACTAGTTACGCACTTACCTACGGAACTAGCCTTCAGAAAATCTACACTATACAAATATTAAAAATACTGTTACCACATTAAATTAAACTGAAATATAAACGCGATTACGATATGTTGTTACAACATTGTAGTGTCGTTTTTGATAAAGTGAAATCAGCTATTGCCTCTGAATCGTCTGTATATATATGTAAGTTCCAAAAAAGAAATAGACCAAATGATGCTCGTAAGCTGTCGTACTTGCCTCTTTATAAATTGCCAAACACCAATAATGAATATGGTAAAAGGGTCTGGCTGGACGTACAAATATTCTGAATAAATTACCAAAGAAAATTGCGATTAAATTTGAAAATAAAAACTCGACAAATTTTAAAGAATTTATAAATTCTACCTTACTCTGTGACAGTTTATAATGGAGAAGAGGCCTACGTGTAGGTCCATTATTAGATAAAGAAGCTTGCGCACGCGCATGCAAATTCAAGTTCCTAGCGCACATAATATTGTTTTAAAAGATTAAGCGCTATGATTGTAAATTTTAAGAACGTTTGTTGCAATAAATAATTGGAAATTGGAAATTTTCTGCCGATAGAATGCGTTCCTGACAACTGTTAATTGGTCTAGTTTTCTGTTATATTAAAGACTAGATGGTACGTGCGGTTTCACGCGCAGTTTAATTTAAAATAAATTTGATCATTTATAAATATCGGTTTCAATTTTTTTGCGCCGAAACCTAATAGCTTTTCTAAAATAAAAGTAGCCCAAGTTACTCCTTAAAACATCAGCTATCTGTCAGTGAAAGTCCCGCCAAAATCGGTCCAGCCGTTTCAGAGATTAGCTAGAAGAAACGGACAGATAGGACAGACAAAACTATTTTAATGTACACACAATAACATTGAATAGTTTAGCGCTACATTCAATCTTTCATATAACAGAAAATGGACCAATTAATTTACAGATGTCAGGAACGCATTTGTTATTTAACGACCCACAGACCCACACAAACTAGCTCGTCACTGCAATGAATCATATTGTCATAATCACCACGCTCGGCGGGCAATTGGTGATCACAGTATCTTGTTATCAGCACAAGAGAGGATGCTGCTGCCCATCTTCTTGATATCAAACTGTAGTCGCCTTTTGCGGCACCCACGTGTAAAAAGTCGAGGCCTATTATATCCTAGTAACCACACTAAAACCGTGTAGTGCTGACTAAGAATACCACCACCCCATCTCATCCCGTGGGTGTCGTAAAAGGCGACTATGAAGATAGCCGGAGGATGGGCAGCAACGTCCTTCGAGTACATTTAAACTCAATTGCGATCGCCCTGCCAAGCGTGGCGATTATGGCAAAAACCCCCAATGGGCCCACAACATAAAACCATGACGGCACGGTTGGTGCAGTGGCTGATACAGTCGACTGCTGCGCTCCGGGTCGTGGGTTCGATTCCCGCACGGAACAAATATTTGTATGATCTGCAGGTAGTTGTTCCGGGTCTGGGTGTATTGTATGTGGAATTCATGTCTGTAAACGCACCCACGACACAGGAGAAATCCTAGTGTGGGGCAAAGTTTTATAAAAAAAAAAACTGGTTGTTGTGGCAATCTATGGGGGAGACTTCTGTCCAGCAGTGGACGTTTTTCGACTGAAATGATGATGCTGATGATGATGAACCACACTGAAAATCCACATACGACGAATAGCAACTTACTTGACATAATACAGGTCATTTTTCTTGCCATGAAGCAGAAGCCTGTAAATGTAGTGGTCGGGCCAGTCCACCAGACACTTCATGATGAGCAGCAGGGGAGCATAGTACATCATCTTGCGGTACGAGAACATTAACTTGCATGTACCGTTAGTTAAGAAGTGTAGTACATTGTTCTGAAATAAATGTTCTAGTTTATTTATTTAAATACTTTATTACAGCAGGGGTGTCCAACATACCTATACCTATAGGTGCCTATGATGCCTTTGATGTCCTAAACAAAGGTTGTCTTTCTTTTATAAGTAGGTAACAAACGGTATTGAAACTAGAATACTACCGTTTTACTTATATTAGCTCTGATTTGCTCAGATAAGAAGCATCTTGTTTGGCCCGCCACAGTCACAAAATTAATTAATTAGAAAATTAAAAAACAAAGTTTTGCAAACTGTACCGTGTATGATATGAAATGGAAGGGCTTGTTGTGAGGGAGTCAAATATATTTATTTTATCATTTCAAAATAAACTGTTATTATGTATCATGAATCGGTGACACAACAATAATTTCACACGATTATGACCTGAGGGCCAATTCTCGTAATTAATTTACACTATGACTGAAACTTGACACGCGGCAAATAATTATTCGAATTAAAAAGTTATGAATTCATAGGTTTATAGTGTTAATTTTGCTTCATCATCAGCCTATACCAGTCCACTGCTGGACGTAGGCCTCTCACAGCTTGCGCCACAACACCCGGTCATCAGCTTTCCGCATCCAGCCGGACCCAGCAACCTTTTTCAGGTCGTCCGTCCATCTAGCTGGTGGGCGTCCCACACTACGTTTGCCCATACGCGGTCTCCACTGTAGGATTCGTCTGCTCCATCGGCCATCGTTCCTTCGACAAACGTGACCAGCCCACTGCCACTTCAGCTTGCCGATTCGGTGTGCTATGTCGATCACTTTGGTTTTCTTCCGGATATCCTCGTTTCGGATTCTATCCATTAGAGAGACTCCGAGCATAGCACGTTACGTTCCATAGCCCGCTGCACTACATTTCTGGCTGACTTTGAACTTGTGGACTAGGCCGGCTGTTAGTTTCGTTACGTTAAAAAAAAACGAATTAAAGCGTGCTTTTAATTAACTAAAAAGCACACGATAATTTTATTAATGTAAATTAACGGCGCCCTTCCCCGGGGCGAAGGAATTCCATGTAGAATTTCCACTGGACATCAATAAAAGTAAAAAAAGAAAATGATGTTACAGTATTAAGAAATGATTAATGTACATACAGTGCTAGTCTGATCCGAAGTGACGCAGCGGACCATGACACCATAGTCAGAGAACAGGTTCCCTCTCATCCTCCATCCCGATCTCTTGATGGCCACGGGGTAATTACGCCTGGTCACCAATAACATACGAGCCAACCGTTCATGACCCTAGTAATAAAAAAAAGTTTTAACAACATTAGAATATTGTTACGAGCCGGGGTTCGGGACAAATTAAACTTACCAATATTCACGATACACACAATTTAATATTGATCATAATTAATATCACTTATAAAACTTAGAAGATAATTGCCTATCCACTTGTTCTTCGCTGTGTCGCAGAGTAAACTGAACTGACCATCGTTCCTTCGCGGCCACTATATATATGGGCCGACCGATACTTTGTAGAAAGTTCCAGGATGTTCCCTTTCTAGAATTTTCCAGACTATGTGGTACCGCTACTAGACACTAGATGGCGCCACATAGACCAATCCCGAAAATTCTGGAAGTTACTACAGCCGTAGTACAGCTACTAGATAACAGATGGCGCTACGTGTCTTATTTACAAAGAACTATCCGGAACACTCTATGAGTTTCTATACATCTTAGTATCGCTACTAAACACCAGACGGCGCCACGTTCCGCTATTGTTTATCGGATGGCGTAACAATATTAAAGCTAGACATGGGTAACTCAACAAATCAGCATGAGCTGCAGGTCAGATCACGGTTCAAGCACTTGAACCGGAGCTGCGAGCCGGCTCGCAGGTCAGCTCAAGTAGGTACATTGCTATACTGTGAACTGTGACTCGGCGCGCACTCTATTGGTTAACCGCCACTTTTCACTTTTCATCTCTTCCATAATATAGGTTTAAAACATAATATGCGATTTTTCTTTGTATACTATTTATTAAAAAAAATAAGTATAATAAAAATTTAATAAGCTTCGCGTTTTATTTATGCACCTTTAATCATTCAGTTACTAATACGTCAGCTCACAGAACGAATCAGATGAACCATAGATCAACAGCTCAAAGCAGCTCAAAGTGACTACTTGAGCGAATATAGACTCAAAAACTATTAGCAAAGCTTTCATTATACCCTGTGAGCTGTCAATGAGCCGTGAGCTGTCTATGTTGCATTTGAACCGCAGCTCAGCAGCTCAAGTATCTGTGATCTGAATAATTGAACCGGCTCAGATCTGAGTTACACATGCCTAATTAAAGCATAGAAAACAATGATTACCTACAAATGAGTAGTTATGTTTATATTCTTAGGTTTGTCATGGTGAATACATAATATGCCTATACGTGTGGTGCCCGGATATCCATGCATAGCTCTGGTAATTAACTAATATGAAAACTTTTAGTACGTCTTACAATTAGTACAAAAATATAAAAGCGAAAATATAATATTGTTACTGAATTACTTACATGCTAGTAAAGTATACATAAATATTAATTAATAAATAACATACGCCACGGCAGCATACTTTTTGTGGAAAAGCAGCCATTCGACGCTCACCAAACCCGCCGCCAAGCGTGGTGAAATTCCCCCCAGAATGACCACACAATTGTTATCGGATCTATGAGGAAGGCGTTCTTTCAGCAGTAGACATCCTTTGGCTGATATTATGATGATGATAAAATGCAGAAAGTAGGTAACAGATTATAAAAGTAATAATCGCGAAAACCTAAGGCATTGCAACGTAATACCCATTAAGAATTATTATAATACTAGATTACGCCAATTTCGTGTGTAAGGAACATTTTTTTTTATTGTTCCCCATTTGAAATTCAACATTTTCTGCGCCCCGCGGAAGGGCGAAAGAGTAGCGGATTACTACCGGTTAAAACCGAGCGGTCATCTTCGGCACCGCAGGGTGGGCTCCAGGTCCTCGTAAGCTCACAGTAGAGCCACCGATTGGTGCCACGCCTTTAGGCACTTCTCGAGGCAATGAGTAAGGACCTAATAGAATCAGGAGTAGTGTCCAATTGGTACCTATATTAACGAACTGACAATTGGTAGTTATGGGTCCAGATGGAGGAACTTAAGGCAATATGAGCCACGTGCAGGACTACCACTTACTGTATCAAGCCAGAAAACCAACTAGCGGTGTGGGCACATTTGACAGACCATTTTTTACATATGTAGATCAAATATAAATTACCTTCACAATAAAGTATCCACCCCATTCATCTGCATGTTCGTTGTGTTCCACCAATTCTCCAGGAGACAAATCTGCTAGGTGACAAATTTTTGACTGAAACAAAACATGGCAGTTAAAGATAATAGAAAAATAGATGGTATAACCTGAACACATCTAGCCATAAAATCAAGTACCTATGGTGATAAAAAAGTAGCATTTATTGATTGGATCTCCAACAAAGGATCACAAGAAATCAAGTATCACAACTACAAAGTTTTATATACATGTACTCCTACTAAATGAGGCCATAGCATGCATAGTAATAATATACATATAAACTGAGTAAAATAAAATTCTGTGTTTTTCTTGTATGAAATCTTGCTATAGAATGATAGTGTAAAATTTAAATTTCTTGTATCATCTATTCTAACCGAGGTTCGTTTTTGAAAAAGGAATAGCCAAAAAATTATATACTATTTTTTTTGGAATACCAGAGGGAACTTTCGTCTTTTGGCAGGTCAAGAGTTGCTGCTGACACAAGTTAATTTATGGGACTTTCCATAAATTTATTTGTGGAGGAAGAAAGAATATAAACATTTGAGATGTTTATAATTTTAAACAAAGGAAGATGGGCAAACATGTATGGAATAGGGTACCCACCCCAATGAACATAATTTATATATAATTGGAAAGGTATTTGTACCAATAATAAAATTTACCAGGATGCTTATCGACATTTACTGTAGCAATGGAGTTATTTGGTGTTTTTAAGTAATATTTGTTTTGACAATAAACATGTATTTTTGGTTGTTTTATTGTTAGAAATGTAAAGCAACATTAGTTTGAAACAAGGAAAATCTATGTTACAAGTCTTACATGATAATGATGTCACGGTAATATAAATGTTCACCATTTTGGTTAGTATGAAAATGCTGATTTTATTTTTGTGATTGGTCGATGGTTCCCATAAGTACTAAAAGTTACTCGTATTGATGAGTGCTATCATCCCTTAAAGGGTTTATAATAGACCTTTTTTGTGACACAATGTATATACAATATGGTTAAGGGAACTGAACTCTTCATACAATTATAAATCATCCCCAAAAGTATCACATGGAAAAGTATTTATATGTTTATAGAACAATGCATTGTTGAAGCAACAAGGCACAAATTAACAGGTGTTTATTTTTTTTAAGAACTTCTGCGATCATTTTTTGTCATTGTGATTTTGTTTTCAATCTCATGTTGTAATTTTACATATTTGTAACTGAGTAATTCCATGCAATAATTTAGTATGTTCCATGCAGTAATATAATTATTGTATACAATAATAATTCAATAGTTAAATTCTTATTGCTTACTCTTGCTGAAGCTACACATTTTAATTATGCTCTGCTGAATGAGTTGCATCCATATGCATTGCTTTATAGAAAAAATTTCAACACTGATATTACACATAAATTCAACTGGAACCAGAGAGCTTCCCACTCTCTCATGGTAAATGGACTCTTGGTAAGACCTATTCAACAATGCTACAATTATTGCTATTGGTGGGGGTACCAAAATGCCCATGGTCCTTTAAGTACAACTCAGTTAACTAAAAGGCCAACTAGGCCAACATACATTTAGAAAAAAACTAGAACTCTTAGAAACTTAATAAAGACTAGGCTTAGGCCTACATAACCTATCTGCCAAGCGTAGCGATTATGGCAAAACACCCCAATGAGCCTACAACACACTCATATCGGTTTTTGTGGTGATCTATGGGTGAGGCCTGTGTCCAGCAGTGGACTTCATTCGGCCGAACGGATTAGGCCTACGTAACAAATTATTCAGAAAATAATTCCTAGAAATGTAGAACAGAAACAAACTTGCAAGTGCCAATATTTTGATGGCCATACATTTGCATATAAATAAATAAAAAATAATACCTTCACCATCACCGGCAGAGATCCCAACGATCTATCAACAGTAATGGACTTTTCATCAATTGTCATTGTCAATCTAATCTTAAAATCACCCTTGTAAGTGGCTGCCCGTTGTCTACACTCAGTTGGTAATACCGTCTGATTCTTAACACCTACTGCCTCCATAGGAACACTAGGCTTAGCAAATCCAGCTTCGTCAATTGTTATTTTTACTCTTTCACCAGTTGGTAGCTCAAATTCGGCAGGTACAAGGTCAGAAATCGCGGCTTTCAATCCATCTTGCAACATATAGTTATACGAGTCTATATGAGGCGCTCCAAGACATTGTACATACTAAAAACAAAGAATGAAGCACATTTTTTACCATGAATATATTCTTATTCCGTGCAAAACACAGTTAAATCTAACAAAAATAAGTCAAAGGTTACACACCGGGTTTGCAATTTTAGGCGGTCTTCGGTAGTCAGGATTGCTTGTGTAAGCCAAAGAAGGGTTATTGGCAATTTTCTTCGAATTCATGTTTTTGTGATAATGCTCATTGATGTACAGTTAAATAACAAATTCATAAATCACAACACATGTGGTGTGAACAAAACTTTGACATATTATTTTAATGTCATTGTCAAAACGTCAATTGACGGAATTGTTTAGTGTTACCAATCCCTTAAACTATTTATTGAAAACATTGATCGTAGTTTGGGCAGAACTTGCGGTTACATATTAATCGTAAGTAATAATAGGCAATTTTTTTGATTATTGATCGTCCGAAAGAATGTCTGTGTCAGAGATCTTCACCATGCGCTATCGGCAAATACGTAATATCAAAATGACGTTTGACGTCTGTACAATTTACGCCTGTCGCAAACCGTTTGCGACATACGTAATCAGCCCGCCCCGGACCGGTGACATGTTTTGTTACATACAAGGTACAATGATTAAACGTCGTAAGAGAGAGGGAGACGGAACTTGTCCTGTGTTCAAGGACAGATCCAGGGGGTCATGGAGGTCATGACTTCCCCTGGGCCCAGGTCAACCATTGATAATATTTATTATCTCATCGATCTAAATTAAAATCAAATTTACAAAAATACTTTGTGGTATGACAGGTCCGGCCTCACACAAACACGCGTACGATGACTCGCACGAAAAGGACTTTGTGCTGTTAATAAGATTATGTTGCACCCGTTGCTCATTATGAATAATAATTGTTCGCGTGATGTCAAATTTGATTTTGTCACAGCGTGCCTCTCGCGCCTCCCTCGAGAACTCTAGGATAAATCAATCCAGCCACGGGCTGACCATTCCGCTTATAGTCGAGTACCGCTTTGCACGTGCTTAGCGTGAATGCAGAATTAGCGCGAATCAAAACCGAATACCGCATAAAAAATACATAAATAAAGCCAAAATCTTCTTTTTTAAAAGAAAAAAAAGAAAAAGTGACAGTTCCACACTTCAACAGATAAAAACAAGGATTTTAAATGCAACCGTCAATTCTAACTCGGTATTCACCTACTCGGTAAAAAATAGGAAATACGTATTCCAGCGTTTTTGAAAAATCGTCCACAGAGCAAGTAACCACTCCGTTTTAAAATCAACTTAAAAGGGGGTAAAACAGAGGGAGAAAATTTCAAAGTCCGTCGGTTTTGAAGTCGGTTCTATTAAAAATGATATTAGGCTTTTTGATTGAAAATAAAGTAATACAATGTTTCTTCAGTGCTTTTATAAAATCATGCGTGTTCTTCTAAAATCAACCCTTAAGGGGGTAAAACAGGGGTGAAAGTTTGTATAGGAAATCTTGTGATTACTTATTTAGTGAAAAGGTGCTATGGAATCTAAATGCAATACTAAACCAAACCCTACAAAATAGAGTGGGCTTTGAAATACTTTGTGATGTGTCAATAATGTCGCTGGAACTCATTGAAATATATCAGATATATATATATTATATATCTGATATATTTCAATAATATAATCTGAATAAAATTGTTATCTTTTCAGATAGTAAGAGTGTGGCTCGATGCGCTTCTGGCCACAGAGGTGCATCGATAGCCTATGACATCGTAAAAACCATTATCACTTTTAATAAAAGGGGTAGAGAGTTAAAGTTGCAATGGGTTCCAGCACATATTGGTCTGAAGGGGAACGAGGAAGCGGACCGTATAGCTAAATTAGCAGCAGTAGCTGGTAAAATAATTAACTACTTACCGATCATTGGGAATTAGTACATAGATTTAAAAGGGTATCTTTTGACGACTGGAAAAAGCAATTTGTAAGTAAATCTATAGATAGAAGGCATATGGTATAAGACCATACAAGGTGAGCTTTCTCGTGTACCGTGGTTTGATGACACTAATTTAAGTAGAAATTACGCTAAACCAGCCCTTAGACTTAGGTCAGGACATTATCCATCAGCAAAGTTTACATACTTCATGAAAAAACAAATTCACCCATCTGTGTTATCTATACAAATAAATAATCTATACAAATAAATAAAATTGAAGTGTCTGTTTGTAATGTCAAAATAACAGCTTTTTACTAAATGCATATGAAAGTATGTACGTTACATATAACAAAAACACAATTTTAATTTTTTTTGTCTGTCTGTCCGTTTGTCTGTTTGTTCCGGGTAATCTCCGAAACGGCTGGACCGATTTAGACGGGATCTTCACTGGCAGATAGCTGATGTTATAAGGAATAACTTAGGCTACTTTTATTTTAGAAACATAATTAGGTTTCCGCGAAAAAAAAATACCCTTGAAATCCAATATATATATTCTATGTCAAGTGTCTATGTCCAAGTACTCTAAATTTCTTTTAAATTAAACGCGGGTGAAACCGCGGGTCCCAGCTAGTTTGCAATAAAATTGAAGATCTGTACATCTTTGCTGATGGAATGTGTCCGAAATAAAGATGAACGCGACTCACTGCTGGACGAATTTAAGCTAAATAGGCTGGATGTAGGACTGATTCAAAGTGTTTTATCAAGGCCAAAATTGGAGGCAGCTAAAAAACTTTGTCGTTTGGTAACAGTCGTTCAGCAGTGATTCGTTTCATTAAAGTTAGTAACTATAATTCAGATTTTATTTTTAAGCTATGGATTATTTTGTGAAAAGGATCATACCTTCTGGCATGTCCTTATGGATAAAAACCCCTAAATAAAATAAGATTTAAAAAATACATGGAAATCGCCTTCTCAGTAAAATACTTGCATTTTTGTATTTCAGAATTTTTGATAAACCAACATTAAAGCAGTCAAATAGGAGATGAGATTACGAGTATGTATTTAAATCCGTCAGCTTTGAAGTTAGATTTAGTAAAAATAATAATTGGGATTTTATTGAAAATAAATAAATATGTGTTCCAGCGTATATATAAAATCAATCTTTTAAAACTGTTATTTTTATGGGGAAAACAAAAAAATGTATTCACTATAAAAACCTCGACATGTGACGTGCTGGCTTGCTGCAATTATTTGAGGGGGAAGAAATTGTGTACAATTCCATAGACACTAAGTGTTAAAAATTACGAAACTGTTCATTATCTAGTGGAAGTTTTTAACACTTAAATCCACCGGGTCTCCAGCACCACAGGATTGTACTGCTGGTGGGTACTGCTGTAATGTACAAACATTAAGAAATTTAAAGCCGCCCAAATTGTGTAGTGGCACTAGGCTTCAAGGGTGAGATTCAGAAACGAGTCTATGCGTGAACTTACGCTTCCATCTGTCAAAATTTTGGGTGTAAGTAGTTCATTTTGACAGATGGAAGCGTGAGTTCACGCTTAGACTCATTTCTGAATCACACCCTAAGTCAAGCCTAGCGAAGTTGCAATTAGGCATTTACGTAAAAAAATCCGCAGTGATTTTGTGCTGTACCATGAGTTTCAATATAATTGATTAGAGGATCGAAGGTCTATTATTGTTATTTACTGTTAATAATTATAGTATTACATTTAAACTCAGTAAATAACAGTTAATTAGTCTACTTAAACGATATAATTATTATTAAAATGTCACGAAAATATGTTTAGAACCTCTCCGTTTTTAAGGTGTCCCACAGGGACGTGACACACTTTGGCGTTAGTTTATTAATTACATATAATTATTAATCATGTAGGTAAAAAAGTTATTAATATGTTCAAAATGAATAGTAGCTTTCATAGTAAAACATAATTAATTATATACACCTTAATACAAAACATATTATTTGATCAACTAAGACTTCACTCATCATTCACACCGGACGTGCAAACACGGACGACAAAGCAAAAAGTGCCGACGCTGCCATGGGATGCTGACGTTCCGAACGCTCTAGCATCGAGCAATTGGACGCGCAGCTTATATTAACTGACACACGGCTGAATATTGAAACGCCATGTAATATTCAAATTGCACTTAACATCTCAAATTGTTAAGCAGGATTTAAATATTAAGTGGCGTTTCAGCATTTGATCAACAGAGTACTTAACTTAGGCGGGCGCATCGTACAAGTTTTGAAGCCTGTCCTGGCTGGACCTTGACTATGTGACCCCCCTGACTCGAAGGCTAGTCGCCCTAACCTTTGTTGTCCTTATCACATCACTGACCCTACTCGATTTCAGTCCTGTTACTGAGTTCCTGGGGCCAGTCAAGTAAAATATTTAAACGATTAATTTAAATGTTGTTTGTTAACGCATTTTATGTGGCTCCTCCCTGATGTGCCTTTAAGAAAAAGGTGTCCACAGCTGCTGAAGCTGATAATGGAATTGAAAAACAATAACGTTGATATTCAGTAAATAATGTAATAAATATAGTACAGTATCCTTGCCATCATATCAACCAAAGGACGTTCACTGCTTAACAAAGGCCTACCGATGGATTTCTACAGCGACCGATTACATGCCACCCGCATCCAATAACTCCCAGCTGCGTTTACCACCCAAGAAATAAATACTATATGTAATCATATTTTTTTTATTGCATTTAATTTGGGAGAACAAACTATTATATTTATTTATTCTTTATGCACAAACACGTACAGAGGCGGACTTAATGCCATAGGCATTTTCTACCGGTCTACCTTAGGGTGATGCAGAAAGAAGATATGGTAGGTGCATTAACAACACTATTGCAACTGAATTTAATGTGAACATATATAAATGATTATATAGAATTATGTGTCTATTTTGGCACGATCTAATTTTATATGATTATTTATATGGATATGTGTCGCTTAACTTCAAACACAGGTAAATCTATTGAAAGTAATTTTGAGATATCTGACAAAAAGCAATTCTGAACAAAATTAGTAATTTTATAATAAAACGAACGTTCTGTTATAGATAATAGGCAATAAATAGTCAAATTAAACATCAAAATGAAATTCATACGTCTCAAAAAGTCAAAAAACGCGTTTTAGTTTGGAGTTACCTAAGTTTGATGAAACATGACGAGATTTATCCGTTATTGAAATAACAAGGTCGAGAGTTGCCCAATTTTGATAAAATTTAAAGTCTGGACTTACTTTGATTTAACACAACACAACACTCTTTGTTACCCACATCCAGGGTTGTCACAAGAGTAACTAATAATTCAATACACGGTGGCAAAAGTTTTGAAGACAACATTTGACGAGAAAAAGTAAATTATGCTAACAGACTAACAGCGTTATAGATACGTTATTCTTAACTTTTTACAATGAGTTATGATAAATAAAGCTACTAGTTTAGTGTTAGTATTAGTTTAGTATTAGTAGACAAAGGCTGAGATTCAGAAACGAGTCCAAGCTAAGTTCACGCTTCCATCTGTCAAAATTAGGGGCGTAAGTAGTGCATTTTGACATATGGAAGCGTAAGTTCACGCTTAGACTCGTTTCTGAAAGTTTTTCTTCATCACCATATATCAGTCTGGACGTAGGCCTCTTCTAGCGTGCCATGCATTTCTTAGCGTAACGTTTTACACCGAGTCGTAAACGGATATATTAAACCATAAGCAATTTAACAAATTACCAGTAATTAAGAGTTACTTACGAAAAATATTGTGGCACATCAGTTTGTTATCTACTATAAGCAGATAATTACATCTCTATTTAAACTGATATTTCAATATTTATAATTTCACTTTGGCAGCACTGAATTTATGGACGGGGGTTTACCATTCCCCCACCACACCGCCACATATTTTTCTGGAAAGAACCCGACCAATGTCACATTAACTAACGACCACGAATTATTCAACTCAACTAATATAACTACGTCACACGTCACTAAGTTCATTCTCAATTTCTCATTCTATACCGTGGTGAGTGCGTGAGTTGTTCTTTCTGTAAATGCTAGTGGCCTTCGTGTTACTTGGGTTTAAGAAAAGCGGAAAAAGTAAGTGCTTTGAATACATATTATATCATCAGAGTTCTTCTATTTAAAATTATAACTACCTACTTAGTTCTTCCTCAACCCTGCTAAACACGAGTCTTTTTAAAAGACTCATCTATACTACAAATAAATAAATTGAAGTGTTTGTTTGTAATGTCAAAATAACAGCTTTTTACTAAATACAGTTTATACGGTACCTACAACAAAAAGCTTTTAATTGTCTGTCTGTATTTTTGTTCCCTCTAAGCTCCGAAACGGCTGGGCTTTCACTGGCAGATAGCCGATGTTATAAGGAATAACTTAGACTACTTTTATTTCAGTAAAATAATTAGGGTTCCGTGCAAAAAAATTTAAACCCATGAAATCAAATATATATATATATATATATATAAATTATATATATATATATATATATATATAAATTATATTTAAATATATATAAATTTTATATATATATATATATATAAATTATATATATATATATATAAATTATATATATATATATATATATAAATAATATATATATATAAATAATATAATGAAGTGTCTGTTTGTAATGTCAAAATAACAGCTTTTTACTAAATGCATATGAAAGTATATACGCTACTTACAACAAAATAACATTTTTTATTTATTTTGTCCGGCTGTCTGTCCGTCTGTTTGTTCCGGGTAATCTCCGAAACGGCTGGACCGATTTTGACGGGACTTTCACTGTAAGATAGCTGATGTTATAAGGAATAACTTAGGCTACTTTTATTTTAGGAAAATAATTAGGGTTCCGCGCAAAAAATATAATACCTTTGAAATCCACTATAAATATTCTATGTCAAGTGTCTATGTCGAAGTACTCTAAATTTCTTTTAAATTACACGCGGGTGAAACCGCGGGTCCCAGCTAGTCAAATATATATATAAACTCTTATGTCAAGTGTCTATGCCGAAGTACTCCAAATTATTTATAAATTATCCAAAATCCTTTAAATTAAATGGCGGGTGAAACCACGGGTCCCAGCTAGTAACTAATATACTAGAATGGTTCGTACTTTTATAGTTACATCTTTGGGTCGAATCAACAGTCAAAAAGCAATCGCCATTACTAGCACATTTAGCTTAGTACATTGGTCGTAACAACACATAACATATAACATATTGTCGGCATAATGTTTAGCGTACCCACAGGAGGGCCCACTTTGCCACGAAAGACCATTATTATAATAATAATAATAACAATTCATTGCATTTGGAGCTGGAATGTATGGTAGAAATTGTTTTTAAACTACAATGTTAAGTTTGTTCTTGGGGTAAATTATTGGTCTATACCAAGAAGTAAGACAGAATTCAACAGTAGACAATATATTCAGCAATTTATCAATATACAATCCAGTACCACACATGCTTTGTTTTAGTTAGGTGCTAAAAATTAGAGTCAGCCAAAAAAGAGCTTGGTATATAACATATTCATCATATGGAACCTCCATGCGAGTTCTCTCACTTGTCTGGTTTGTTAATGTTACAATGAATTCAAACAATTAGATTTAGTTGTAGACCATGGGTCATTATAAGGTTCTGACCTAGAATAGCTGTATGTCAGGTTGCGCGGTGAGTCCTGTGTTGTGGGTTTCAGGTATGTTTGAATGTATTTTCACGAGAAGGATAACATTGACTATTTTTAATTTTTATTGTTTGCCCAATGGAAATTCTTCATGAACTTCCATCGCCCCGCGGTAGGGTGAAGGGGCCGGTCTCCTAGCAAAAACAACTGGAGCAGTCATCTTCGGCAAATAAGGAGGCACACTCCTTAGTTTCCAACTAAATTTACTAGCAGCTACTCTCTAGTCCACCAATATAACTGAGAAAACAATACTAATTTTAAAATGTAGTTGCCTTTTTTGTCTTTTAAAAAAGTTATTTGGTAACTGCACACTAATTTGCACATGTCTTATCTATAGTGTCTATTCTATGTCAAGTGTCTATGTCGAAGACTCTAACTTTTAAATTAAACGCGGGTGAAACCGCGGGTTCCAGCTAGAGTAATAATAAAATCCATCACTATTTATGGTCCCCTTGCAATAAAGATCACTATTTTGGTGGAACTAATTAATAATAATATAAAAAAGAATGACGTTAAATATGTGCATTAAAATAATGGTATAGTAGTAGGTATAAATAAATAAGGTAAGTAGTCAAGTCAATTCAGGGATGGAGGATATTTGACTAAACAAAAGATTACAAGTACCTAAGAGCTTATCCGCTTGGAATAATACCACTGTTGTAGCTTATCAGTTCTGTTTGTCGACTCAACGTCTAGGTTCTTGGAATAAAGCATTCCCACATGCATGAGCATTCTCTGTAGTCGACAGGCGTAACTCATAACTATGTTCCGTCACATTTAGATGGGCCTGTCTGATAAAGTCTGATTGTATACTAATATGGACCAATTGATACAAAATAGTAAGAATCACAACTAACATTTATTACTCATCACAGTCGGGCAGACTGTAATTGAATGTTATGGATTAAAACTTCCATAGAAGTTTAAAAAAAAAAATACTAATTGATGAGACGAACACGTCATTCGCCTGGTGGTAAGCGTCACGCCACCTATAACAATTGTTCTGCTACCCAGCAGGATTAGTCTTGCGTGACATTGTGCACAGCATGTGCACAGTGCGCTGTTCCCCTCCAGACGTGATTTATTTAGTCTCTTATTCCCCTTAATGTCACTAGCTACAGTGCCCTTCTAACCGGGGCACAGTAATGTTTAAAGTTTAAACACTATTGCTGCTTAGTGGCGAATATCTGCTAGCCGGCCTCTTGCAATAATGTATATCGGCAGCGTTGTTCGGCGTTCAGATTAATCAATCTTCAAATATTCATAACATATTTCGCATAAATGAAAAAAATCTACAAAAAGAATGTCGGCAACGTCGTACCTACGGTTTTCAAATTGTTTTCGACAATATATTACCTTGTTTTACCGCAATTTTTACCGACAGTCTTGCGATTCCCAAATGTCATGTCCAATCATTTTCAAAACTAGTAAGTACATACATATCTAATTTCAAATTAGTAATACCTATACTGTGTCGTGTGGTGCCGGCTTAGAATACCACCACCCCATCTCCTACCGTGGGTGTCGTAAAAGTCGACTAAGGGATTATCCGGAGGATGGGCAGCAGCATCCTTCGAGTACATTGACAACTAAACTGCGATCGCCAACCACAACTGCCAAGCGTGGCGATTATGGCAAAACCCCCCACTGAGCCCTCAACACACCCATATCGGTCGTTGTGGTGATCTTTGGGGGAGGCCTGAATGCCTGAAATGATGAATACCTATACTTTGTTATATTGGTTAGCTATACACACCAAAAAACTATCCAATACCTAACGAACCTGCAAAATTACATTTTTGGTCTGTTTATTGCGAGACTTTCTATTTAAATACTTAACTACTTTTTTGCATTGTTATGTTATTAATATTCTTTAAAGTTTTTGTCAAATGTGAAACGTAGATATACCTACTTATTATCGATTTGCAGCAGTTAATCCGTTGTATTTAAGGAAAATTATTTTTCTCGCAAATCAAAAATGCAATTTTGCAGTTTCGATACTTTCCTTACCATCTGATGCACGGCAAAGAATAGACCATGCCCTCATCACTCAAGGTGTAGTAAAAGGTGACTAAGGGTTGATATCTCGAAGATAGGCAGCAGCATTTTCCCATGTGCTACAATACACTGCGATTACCTAATACTCCTGCACTGCCAAGCGCGGTTATTATGGCAATATATCCCCTATACTCATTGTGGTGATCATGAGGAGGCCTATATTCAGCAGTGGACGTTTACGACCTGTGTCTCATATTTTACGTGGAGACAGTCGATTTATTAGATTATTTCGGTAAAAAAAGTAAAAGTATCTCACCAAAATGATTTCTGATCTCAGGAGAATGTAAGGATTCTTGAATGATCTTTGTACCTATCTGCGGGGCACTGTACGTGGTCGGAAACTTACCTAGACCTACTTATATTGTATTAGGGCTCTGTAGTAAAACTAGACAGCCTAATAATTTTGTCTATCACAGATACCTATCAATAGGTTTCAGAAATAGCGTATACAATGCCAAGTCATTATTCAGCTGGCTTCATACAAAATGTTCATAGACAACAGCACAAATAATAGATACTTATTTAAATAATATTAAATATACATTAATTTATATTTAGTGGCGCGTATTATTTAAAAATCTTTGATTTCTTTGTTTCTTAATTCTTATTGACTATATTAAAAATACACTGATACCTATTCAATGTTATCAAATGAATCCATTAGGAACTCGTTATTAATTACATGACAACAACTACATATTGTTCTAATCATCCCTTTAGGCATCGAATAGTCCGCAATTATGCTATTGTTTAACTTATAAACGACAATGTTTACAATAATAATAATTAGACTTTTTAGATAATTAAACCACATTAAACAACCAACTAGGTATCGGTTTTTATTGTTTTCTTATTCTGATCTTATACCTCGTTTACACTCGCCTCATCTGACGCCATGTGCGCGGCAGTAAGCAGGGAAGTGGGAAGAGCCGACGGCAGGGACATAGGAAGGACATGTTTACACCCTGGCTCTGCTCACTTCCCTGCTCAGTGCTCACTGCATTCCGTGAACGTGAGCAGAGTTTAGTAATATAATTGACAACATTCGATAATAATCGACGGTTGTCGTCAATTGATGCAGTCTTAAAAGTACAAACACGCTCCCTCCCTCTGGCGGAGAGGGCGCGCCTTCAGGGCCGCTCGAAAGTTTGAGACGACAAGTTCGGCAGCGTGCACTATGCATTATGCGCAAAAGCGCGTCCTTGAGCCGTCTTGCCGCTCTTCACACACGCGTCACATTCCGCCTGAGGTATACACCTGACACGGTTGTTGCGATGCAGGACGCGAGGGCACGCCACAGTGTAGAGACGATATCCTGATCGTCCCTACCACTGTGGAGACGATCAGGATACCGCACAGCACACGCTCGGAGAGTGTTCGGCGGGGGTGGCCGAGCGGCTGATCCTGCTCAATCGGATCGGGCAAGATCTCTCTCTGCCAGCACTAGTGTCGGCTATGCTGGCAGAGTATGAAAATCGGGGTGCTGTGGTCTTCTTCTGTGAGAGCATCATGCTCCAGGAGATCGCAGAGTGAGATCGAGTGAGGGTCGATCCCGCTCGAAGTGAGGGACATCAAGCCTTCGCCATGACGCCCATGTGCAACACGCCTGGGCCCCGTCGTCGTTATATGGCTGGGGGCTTTGGGGTTCGCGAGCGGGCTAATTGCGGAATCTGCGTGCTCATACCGACTGACCCACGGGAAGACGGTGGTGTGCATGGCACAGCGCACAGCGAGGCTTCGGGGGAATCCCTTACGATCCCCCCGAACTGTGCCTGGGGGCGGCCTCTTTACAGTCACCTCACCTCCGCTAGGGGGTGACCGCTTAACAGTCATCCCCTCCGAGATAGGCCTAAAGGCGTGGCGCCAATGGGTGGCTCTAGATGGAGATTATTTAAGTTCCTGGAGGAGTCCCCTTTGCACGTCCCCGGGGCGGAGGAAGTACACGATGTATTTCCACCAGATCGATCGAAAAAAGGCTAAACAGAAGTGAAAATCGTGAGATGCGAATGAGATGTGGTTGAAAGCAAACAAAGATCTGTTAGAAATTGTATCAATTATACTACTTGTTGAATGGGTGCCTAACTTTTGTTTTTGTTCAATTTCAGTATGACGACCATATTTTCCAAAAACTGCGTCCTATCAGGTCCCATAGACAATTATTGTCTGATCTGCGCGGAACACTTGAGGCATGAAGAGGAGACATATGCGCATATTCTAAATTCGCAGCATAAGAACAACTTGAAGTCTTGTAGTTATTTTGAGAAGCATAAGGACGATTCGATTAGAAAGGTAAGTTTGCTAAATTATAAATTAAAATAGGTATTAGATACTCCAATTTACATGTCAACTTAGCCTATCTTGGTCTACGCCTGGCCTCCCCTCAGATTGAAATCCTGGATCCGCCCCTGCACCCTAGCTACTTTTTTCAGGTTCACAGAGTATCTGATTAAATTAGTAAAGTTCGTTAAAATTTATCGCCATCGACAAACTATGATTTATTTTATCTTTAGGGAAATGTTTTTATGTTTTAGATCAAACGATTATATTTTTGCGAGATATGCAGTATGACCTTCCCTACTACCACAAAGGTTGGCTTACACATAAATGAAGAAAGCCATATAATGATTAAAGCCACCTGTTCGCGAAAGCTCCAGCGTATTAATGATGTTATCATTGCATTTGGTAACTTATTGATAACAGAGGAAGCGTGGAATGGCTTCGTCGATCGTACCTGTGTTCTATGCAATGCTGAATTTGATAACGGTGACACTCATAAGGTCAGCGAAAAGCATATTCTCAATTTAATTGAAAGAAAAGTGGTGTTGCATGGAGCGGACACTGTTTACAGGAAGGTAAGATAGTCGTCACATTTCTCATGTCTAGCTGGTCTTAATTGGCTGGCAAGAAATTTCAGGGATATAGGCGCAGGGGTGACATCGTCACTCTGATGATCAACACAATTCAGGCGAGGTACTTAATTCTTGCATCAGAAGCTTTTATTTTATTTTTTATTGGTTCCTTTTGGAAATTCATCATGAACTACCTCCGCCCCGGGGAAGGGCGAAGGGGCATGCCCGAGTCCTACCGCCAAAACCACTGGACCGGTCATCTTCGGCCCCGAGGCCTCCAAGTCCTCGTAAGATCACACTAGAGCCGCCCATTGGAGCCCTTGCCTAAGCACATCTCGAAGGGGATAACTGTAAAGCGGTCACCACCTCTAGCACAGAAAAGGCGACTGTAAAAAGGTCCCCCCCCCCTAAATCCATCGACCCTAAGACAACCATGTGATATAGTTTTATAAGTAAAGGTACAGTTATACGTATCAGCCTGTACTCGTGATGTATCCTCTTAGCCGTGTCTTTTAAAGGAGTTACCTTCCACTCAAAATTGGAAACAACATACCTATCTGTCTTGTAACATTAGTCTATGAATGCTTATTTACAGATCGATGACAGTTCCTATCAATGCCTTAATTGTAACTTAATGATTGGTAATCTAAATAATCATTGTAATACAGCTGAACATAGACAAGCATTTGTATATTATAAATCGAAATCGTATAATAATAACCAAGATAATGTTAAAATCGAGCTTCAAAGCGAAACACAGAATATTGCTAACAATACTAAAGATACCAAAATTGACGATAAGAATAATCATGAAAACAATAATGGAGAAAAATTGGTTGATAAAGGCCGCAATAAAGGAGAAGATAAAACTGCGATAAAACAATCAGTCGATTCAAGCAAAGGAAAATGTATTGAGGACCTTGATGATGCTTATTGTAAAACTTTAGGTGGCAAAAACTACATCGCTCACTTCAAGGAGTCACCATATTGCATTTTATGTGAGTGGGCATTAGATGATTCTCCTGAAAAGCATATCAGAAGTAAACATCACCAATCCTTGTTAAAAATCCACAAGGAAAGATTGGAGAATAAAATCGACGCCATCAAGAATAATGTCGAAACCCACTATAAATCTGATTTGTCTGAATTTGTAGACAAATATCAAAAGAACAGCGTAAATATTGACTTGATAAATGAAACTGCAGTATGTAAAAAATGTTTAAAGAATATCGATTATAATACTGCTGCTATTGACAGGCACATAGGGGAGCACAAGAAGACTTTTAATAAAAACTCCCAAGACAATGTTGTGACTCTTCCATCAGGAATAAAGTCGAATGGTAATGATAGAACAACTCTATATACTAAACCAGTACTACTTAGTGCTGCCAAGAAGAAACAACCTACTCGTTTCCAATCCATCGCCTCATCCGCTGCAGAGGTGGAAGACTATGCAAGGCAGAATGGAATGACTCCAAATCGCGCAGACAAAAGTTTTTATTGCAACGTATGTAACAGACGACTCCCTACGACACTACAGGAATTGGAAAAACATGTGTCTAGTGGCGCTCATAAAGAAAAGATTTCAAAACAATCTTCCGACGAACAGATTGTAATAAAGGGATCTGACAAGGAACCCATTTGTAAGGCCTTAAAAAAATACGAAGTAGTGGAGACTGCGAATAAGTTGTATGTAGTCCTGAATAATAAATATGTCGTCGATGTTTTTAGTTTTTTTTTTATCGTGAAATACGACGAGGTTCTCGTTTGTCACGCATGTGATATAGAATTGGTCGATAAAAACGTAATGGAACATGCATTAACCCACAGAGATATAATAAGAAAATGCCTTTTCATAACTTCTTTGGAAAATGAATTCATAAGAGAGGTAAAATATTATTTTGTGTTATTTAACAACAAACTGACCCGTCACATTAGTCATTTCATATAAAATCGTCGTAATCTTTTGCTGTCGGTCGGTCTGTTATTGCCAAGAGTCCGGCTAGGTACCACCGCAGTGCCAGATATGCGCCGTCAAGCAGTAGTTTAAAATTCAGACTTTACTGTGTTCTCTCATCTCATTTAATTTTTATATATGCATTAGATTCCGCCTACCCGAATCAAAATATTTAAAAACGTCGTTTTTATGCTTAAGCTGTCAAAAATATATTTATTATCGCATTTCAAAAGTGAAACAATCGTTTATGGGCTAAGAGAACACTGTATTTTACTGATTTTTATAACTTTTATCCACTATTTCCTTACTTCCTCGAAGTTTAGGTAAATATACTCGACCTTTTTCGATCGCTGATCATTACATTTCACATATTAACTAACAGGACTATGACTTGTCAATCTCATAAAAAAATCACTTCTCAAGAACATTAGTTAGGTACTAAGCAGTTTGTTTTTTTTTTTCAGATAAATCTGGAAGTTTACCATTGTGGTCATTGCGATATTGTGAGGCATAATTTAGAGGATATATTGGAACATATTGAAACCGATCGCCATAAAGAACAAAAGGGGAAAGCACAAAGTTTTCTCAAACAACACACTTCAAATCCATACAGGGGTATGCGCACGAAATTGGAGGAAGAGTTTAGTTTTTATATGGAGCTAGTAGGATTTAAACCTTATTAAAAATGGATTAAAGATGTTTTGTGCTATTAATGGACAAAATCCTTATAATTAAAGTAGGTACATTAATCTTGCACATATGGGAACGTAATGAAATTGTCATTGAGTTGTCCGTGGTTTCTGATGTAGTTGTTTATAACTCCCAAAAATGAGTAATAGTTTTTAATTGTTTCTTTTTCCTGTGGGTGTTGCTTGTTATAAATAGGTTTTAATCTACAATATATTTGCGAATTGAAGCGATATTCAACCATATCAATAATGCTTGGGTATGGGTATAATTATTTTTGTGCCTAGAAAAAAAACAGCCCAATCATTTAGCGAGCTACCCAAAATTTTTTGATGTATGCAAAAAAATCTACTTCCTTCAGAAGCGTATTAGTTATCTATGCACGTCGGATTGGCATTGTGTGATCATGATCAACAATAAAGTTCGCTTAAAATACACAAAATATGTATCCTAAATTCTCTGTCTCTCTCTCGCTTAGCAAAAAATGTCAAATGTTAGTGTTGTAACCAATAGGAGTACCGGTATTTTGTTTAAGAGTGTAAACGTCACTGACCTGTGGCGACAACTATTTTTTGTGCCGATTTGAAGCGCCTCCAGTGTCTCCGGAACTAAAATTGACAAATATTGATAACATAGTCACACGTCCCACTCGTATCATTAGTACCCCAGACACTGTTGCTCGCCGCTGCTGTCAGCGCCAAAATGGCGTAACCTATTTGACAGGTTCACTGCGACGATATCAATCTCCAGTCCAGCGTACTAGTATTATGCTTAACATCGAATATCATAGTTTATAATCAATAATGGCTTGAAAGTGCATAATTTTACGGCACAGTCCGTAGGGTGTTAAAACAGGAGTAGCAAGACGTAAAGCGCTAATGTGGAGGTTAATGTCTCAACGTCAGATGAGCGAGCATAAGTGGTGCGCCTATGCTAGTATTAGTCGTTTCTAGATTACTTTCCTTCGTCTTACCGCTCATGAAACTAAGGTGATTGCCCAATAAAAGACGTTTCGTCCCTGTCTCCGCACAACATGCGTACATTCGTACGTAGATACTTTACGTGCTAGTCTGTTCGCCCGAATCTCACTTTGCTAAAAAGCCTGTACGGAAAGTCTCCAACGAGCAAGTTGTTAGATATAATTCGTACTGGAACTACTAGCTGGTGGTACAGATTGCGACCCCGGAATCAAAATCACACTATACCTGTATGCACCATTAATATGAAAAACTCTCATTGTTTTATTGGGTTGTCAATATTTCAGTACTGAAATTATCCTAATAACGTTAGCTTTTGTGTTAAAATTACCTTTGCCTGTTTTGAAACATACGTCTGTAGCAAATCGACAATAAAAACGCGCCAATCTAGAGCTGAACTCAAAACATACCAAAAGTTTCAGGATAGCAGTATTAATATTAAATCAATTACATGTATTCAATTTGTTTAAAACTATAGTACGAAATAGGAAGTTGTTATCATCATGGCCCGTGATTAAATTTGGAGATTCCCGGGCACTATGAATAATGAGAAATCGAGTCGGGCTATTTTTTATAATATAAGTCACTTGGTCCATAACATATTGATGCATGAAAACGACAATTTTGAATTAAGTCGACGACCCTGAAAATGTGTATCGCTTTTTTCTTATTTTTATTATTAGTTATTTTTACGTAGGTTATTATCAAAGTAATGTGTAATCAAATAAATTTTTCATTCCTAATTTGGTCTTTAATTTATTAGTCTATTAATAAAATCAAGAATATAATATCTTAATGCTGCAATTTCGTATCGAGATTGGCAATGCAACTTCTGGCGTAATATGTCTGGTCGAAATTGACCATTCGAGAGAGAGAGAGAGCCCGGCGATCTGGCGAGATCTCGACAAAATCGAGATTTCACCTTAGTTTATAGACAACTTACTTAGGGTATTGCTGTTATGTTTTGTAAATAAAATCATTACCTAACTAATTGAATCTTAACCTTGTGGTGTCCGGATTAAGAGTATAGCATCCCATCTCCCGTGGATGTTGTAAGAGGTGACTAAGGGACTCTAAAGTCTAAACCAGAGGGACGGGCAGCAGCGTCTCTTCTGTGGAACAGTAGCCGTTCTGTGCTCACCAACCCGCCTGGCAAGCGTGGTGAGCATCTACTGACAAATTCCCCCTAAAATTATGACACATGGCAGGTAACCGGTTTTTTACTGGGGCGGAACCGACTCTTGAAACAAAACTATCAACGTTAAGAAAAGTAGTCTCGAACGAGATTTCTATTGTGCCTTCCCAAGATATTGTATCTCAAAAGATGGCTAGAGATTTCGTCAAATACGCCTTGCCATTTAAAAACCGGTGGCACATGTTTCCAATCTTTAGACAAGCATGATACGATGAATGCATTTTTAGTGATCACTGTATTGTACATGTCGAATACCCATCGTTGAATCTGGTATATGATGCACCCTTCCGTTTAACAATTAATTAAATCTTTAGACAAAACCCCTTTCTAGAATCCCACACCAGGATTGAGGGCACGGTTGGCGCAGTGACTAGTGGCACGGATTTGATCCCCAAACGGAACAAATATTTTGTACGATCAGATAGTAATTTCGGGTCTGGGTGTTTGCGCATTCGAGATTCAAGTCTAAACTGTACTACGGGACATTGTTTCTCTATTCACGGGTTTATATCCCCTGCAAGGACCCGGTCTTTAGAAAGACTTACTTACATGCAGAGGCCCTTTAGAGAATTTTTATCTAAAATGTAATGGGACACTAACCGGACTCCATGGCTGCACTATAAAAATGCAGTCTCGGACTGGCCCCGGACCTAGCCGACAGCCTAGAGGCCCAATGCACCCCCAGCACCCTACCAGTAGACCCAAGCCACCTCGCAAAGGTCGATGCCGAAGTCGAACGTAGGGCCGCTATCCCGCCCGTCGACGACCCCAATGACCCCTTAGCCCCCATCTCGGTCGACGAGGTGCGGACTATTGTTAAAAACCTCCACCCCAAGAAAGCCCCTGGCTCAGACGGCATCACTAGTAAAGTGATCAAACACTTTCCCCCCGCCCTCATTAGACTAATGACCGCCATATTCAATGCGGCATTTAAAAACAATCTCTTCCCACATACGTGGAAACAGGCGACCGTTATCGGTATTCACAAACCCGGCAAACCGGCGTCTGAGCCAGCCAGTTATCGCCCCATAAGCCTTCTCAATGTGCTTGGGAAGATATATGAGCGGCTTATACTTATTAGATTAAAGGATTTTGCCGAATCCAATAAACTCATTCCTAACGAGCAGTTTGGTTTTCGAACTAAACACTCATGCGTCCAACAAGTTCACCGTTTGGTCGAACACATCCTCCATCACTTCACCTATGGTCGTATGACCGGGGTGTTATTCTTTGACGTAGCGAAAGCGTTCGACAAAATTTGGCACAATGGCTTATTATATAAGTTATATACACTCGGAGTGCCAGATCGTCTCGTGCTTATCATACGAGACTATTTGTCGGATCGTAGTTTTCGCTACCGCATAGAAGGAACACTTTCCACCCCCCCACCCCATAAGATCCGGAGTCCCTCAGGGCTCGGTTCTCGCCCCACTCCTGTTCACGCTGTACACCAGCGACATCCCCAATCCACTCATAAACAAGCTAAAACTGGCCTTATTCGCCGACGATACGGCAATATTCTACTCAGGTACCAGCCCTGATAGTATATCCCGCAAACTCCAAGCCTCAGCCGATTCACTGGCCGACTAGTTCAGTAAATGGCGCATAGAGGTTAATCCCTTAAAAAGCGCAGCCGTACTTTTTTCCCGTCACGGCGACCAACATATGCGCTTCAAACAAATCACGATGTTTGATAAGCCCATTCCCTGGCAACCCCACGCCAAATACTTAGGTGTTACACTAGACCGTAACTTGTCGTTCCGTGAGCACATAAAGACGGTGCGAGCCCGCGCCGCTTTTGCACTCGGACGACTTCACCCTATGTTAAATGCACGTAGTAAATTACCCCTTAACTATAAGGTGCGTATTTACACAACATGCATAAGGCCCATTTTCACCTACTCAAGTGTTGTGTTCTCACACGCTGCCCACACCCATATTAAGAAACTCCAAGTCGTCCAAAACCGATTCATGCGCAAAGCCACAGGTAGTCCCTGGTATGTGCGCAATATCCAACTACACACCGACTTGAACTTGCCCACTATAAAGCAGTTCATGAAATTAGCGAGTAAACGCTTTTTCGACTCTGCCCTTCATCACCCGAATCCCCTAGTAGTAGCGGCCGCTAACTATAGGCCCTCTAAAATAAGTAAATGCCGTCGACCAAGGCACGCACTAGAAGATCCCGATGATCTTATCACTATCCATCACGTAGCTCACATGAAGAGACTCGCGCAGTCTCAATCAACAAACAAACCGACATATCGACCCCGCCGCCGGGGCCCGCTTCTACGCCGTCGCGGAAGCCTAAATTCGCGACCACCCGATTAACGTTAAAGTCGCCACCCCCGACCCTTGCTCGCGCCGGCCCGTGCCGAGAAATCGAGTAGTAGCAAAAGATCCCTATAAACCCCAATTAACCATTGATCCAGCAGTCCCTTATGATTATTACTATCCCAGTAACTCCCTGAGCCGAGGTCCGTGTCCCGCAGGGGACGCCCTCAGGCGCAGTTACTTAAATATAAAGAAAGCTAGGCTGGAGGCTACTTAATGCTTCGCCAATTTGCCCGGTTAAGCAGATATATCCCCCTCGGGATTACTGCGAGAAGCCCTACATAAAAAATAAAAGAAACTGCCCCCGGAGGTGTAAAACTTGTATGAGATGGAAACTACAATTATAGTATCTATTGCAATGGGTGCTAAATGGATTGAATACTTCAAAAACGGAAGAAACGGCGTCTGCCTTACACCTTTAAATCAAATCGTATCGCAGATGGTGAGTCACCACTCGCAAGATCGGCCCCTAAATGCCCGCCACTGCAGGTGACATAGAGCAACACCGGCGTGAGCGGCTCGGGGTCTCAAGAGGTGCAACATAATCGGTAAAAACGGAACCCTTATAGGATCAAGTTGTTGTCCATCTATCTGCCTGCCTGTCCCTTAAGAAGCCTTTTAACAATTGCTCCCGTCCGCTAGAGGGGTACCTTACAGTTATCCCCTCCGAGATGTGCCTATAGGCGTGGCACCCATAGATAGCTCTAGTGTACGAGGACCTGGAGCTTCCCTCGGTGCCGAAGATGACCGCTCCGTTTTTTTAGCCGGTAGGCGTCCAGCATACCCCTCCACCATTCCCGAGGACGGAGGAAGCACATAATGTATTTCCAACGGGATAATTAATAAGGACTCAAGTAGAACATGAGTCAGGATTGCGTTAATCAGATATGGACGCTACATAGCAGGCTCAGCTTTTATATTCAATTGATGTAATTCCTACTCAAGTTCTAAGTGAGTTTTGATTCTCGATCTGTAATATGGGCCTTAGCTTGGACAAGAAAGTTTGTAAAGCTAGTATAGTGTATTAAATTATTATCTGTTGTACAGCACAAAAATGGTGTATCAGAGCCACATTAGAGCTATCTGCACTGCACGTATTTATACTTGCAAACCCTATTTCAGAAGAAAAATCTGATTATGAGAATACTAAGTATCACTACACACTACACTACACACACTACATCACTGTACTGCATAAAATTGCCATAATTTTTCATCAGGCGCACCCGGTCTCGGTTTTCGCAAATACAGGAGTTCTTTTACACGGGACATTTGCTTTAATATGCTATAGTATAACGGAGTACATCCTTATTAGGCTGCGTTATAGTAACATTCCTGAAAAATAACAGAGATATAGGCAAAAACAAAGTCAACTTCATAATTATGTGCTTCCCCTAATGTAGTACCTACTAGGCAGTTGAACCTCTTCGGACATAAATAGGTAGGTACGTAAATCGTGTTATTAGAACAATGCTGCACGGTATACGAACTGTGTATACCAAAATAAGTCTTTCGTATGTTCACGAATTAATACTCTCCTTCATCTTCTTTCCTTTCGTGGCCAACCTTATGTCACAGTTGTTCAAGCCGCCCAAAGTCCTCCGACTTGGCTTAACGACTGCCGTCTAATGACAACAATCAGGACCAACGATTTTACGTTCCCTCTGAATCACGGAGACGCTCAGTTCAAATACCACTTTGCGAACACCCATCCATAGACTGACCGCGCCAAGCGTTGCTTAACCTCGCCACTCGTTAACGCTGTTAGGTTACTGGCTATGAGAGCTTCAAATAAATGAATAAACTAAAACTGAAACATAAAAAATAATCATTGTCATCATCATATTGGCCATGCAACGTCCACTGCTGAACAAAGGCCTCCCCCATAGATTTCTACAATTGTGTCATCATATTGGGGGGGAATTTGCCAGTACTCACCACGCTTGGCAGGCGGGTTAGTGAGCGCAGAATGGCTACTGTTCCACAAAAGGGATGTTGCTGCCTATCCCACTGGTTTGGTCCCTTAGTTGCCTTTTACGACATCCATAGGAGAAGATGAAGTGGTGCTATATTCTTAATCCGGCCACCACACGGATAATAAATAATAGTGACAATCTATACAAATAAATAAAATTGAAGTGTCTGTTTGTAACGTCAAAATAACAGCTTTTTACTGAATGCATATGAAAGTATATACGGTACTTATAACAAAAAAACTATTTTTTAATTTTTTGTCTGTCTGTCTGTCCGTATGTCTGTATGTCCGTCTGTCTCTCTGTCCGTCCGTCTGTCTGTCTGTCTGTTTGTTCCGGGTAATCTCCGAAACGGCTGGACCGATTTTGACGGGACGAGTTTCACTAGCAGATAGCTGATGTTATAAGGAATAACTAGGCTACTTTTATTTTAGAAAAATAATTAGGGTTCCGCGTAAAAAAAAACCCTTGAAATCCAAAATATTTATTCTACTATGTCAAGTGTCTATGTCGACGTACTCTAAATTTCTTTTAAATTCAACGCGGGTAAAACCGTGGGTCCCAGCTAGTATACAATAAACGGTCATGGGGGATGACCGCTTATTGTAGCTGGGAGGCCCATGCCATGTTCAGCAGTGGACGTTTATGAGCTGATGTAGACCTACGAGGGTCACATGGAATGTTCAAGTGAAAAAAAAAATCGCACCACGATTTATTACTACTCTCATTGCGGTCTTCATTAACAACATTATTATGTTAGATTTCATTTGGCATTTCAGGATGAAGCCTCATCTCGTGCCATTGTTCATAACTGAGGGCCAATTCTCGTAATTAATTTGCACTATGACTGAAACTTGACCGAACTGAGATTAAATTATGAATTGACCAAAAAAATGGTATTCTGCTACTCTTAAAGTTCAGTCAGATTTCAGTATAATCTCGATCTAGTCTCATTTCGATCTCAATTTTGACGTTTCTTGAATGAAAATTTAGTACATGTTCGAAATGTTAGCAGAATACCGTTTTACCTTTGATCAACTTCCGATCCATTTTCGATATCATCACAGTGTAAGTTCACGTTTGCCGTTGTTTGTTAGTTTAGGAGAAAACCATTTGTGACATTTATGACACTGAGACTAGATCGGAACTATATTTTGAACATTTTTAAATTACGAGAATTGGCCTTCAGGTTAAATAAGTTTAAACGTGGTCGAGTCAAATTCACGATGATTTGCGCGAAATACGTCCTTCTGCCGCGACCACTGATGATAACGTCAGTGCTGTGTGGCTAATGATAGAAGCTGATAAAGTGACATAGTAACAAGACAAGCTTAGGCATTGGTATGAGTCAAGTTCAAAAAGTCTTACCCTTTAGGTCGTCAGAAAGCTTTGCACCAGATGGGATACCTCATGATTTCAAGGAAGTTCAATAACACTGTAGTTTGGCTTCACCATCATCATTATATCAGCCATTTATACGTCCACTAATGAACAGAGGCCTCCCCCACAAATTTCTCATTCTTCTCATTTGGATTGGTGCCGCGAAATGCTTGTAAGAATAACGGAGGTGACGCGAAATATTGTTAGGAGTCCGAAACCAAAAGACAATCTGTCCAATGGACGTCTCCATTCGAACACTTGTCAAAAAAAAGTAAACAAGGGCCAGAAGTCAAGGGAAAAAGATGATTGCCACACTCTTTGGACAGACGGGTCATTTTGCAACAATTGCGCTAGAGGATAAAAGGACTGTTTCTGCAGATTGGTATGTTAGTCATTGTTTACCGGGTGTCTTGGAAAATGTTCGACAGCAGCGCCCAAGAAGCAGGATCCATCACAACAACGCTCCAGCTCACTCTGCCTGACGGACAATCGAATGTTTGTCTGTTTAAGGTGTGGATTAAGTGAGTTATCCTCCTTACAGTCTCGACCTGGCACCTAACGACTTTTATTCGTTCCCCAAAATAAAAGTTAAACTCAGAGGAATTCGCTTTATGAACCCCGACGATGCCGAGACTGGGTTATCTAAAAATATGGAATACATCTTTAAAGCAGAGTGGGCTTACACTGCCGACGGTGCTTAAAAAGGAACGGAGACTTTTTCGAAAAACATTAGCAGGTTCCTGCAACATTCCGTTTTTAATTTTCTAATACCTTTTAGTGCGATCCCCGTATCAAGTATATTTCAATAAAAATACCCATACCCAGAGGAAAAAATAATTTCCGTCGGTAACAAACAACCTGATCAGAAAGTCTTTGTTCTTTACGCGTTCCCGTTGACTTCCCTTGGGCATTTCCATGGACTTTAGCCTTTCCTGTCCGGTTGATCGAAACTAACTTAACGTCATAGGTAGAAAATATAGGAAAAGTGACCTATAAATACTAAAGCAACATTAAAGTGGTATACTTAGTTTGGTGCTTCACAATCCACAACTGTTGATAGAAATATACAATAGCAAAAACAAGTCTTCATATTTAAAATTAAAAGAAAATTCGGAATCGGGTTTTTTTAAATAGTTTTAGACATTTAACTATATGACGGTTGCATAATACTATTACGCATTAAACGCACAAACAACGTGGGTACTTTTAATAATTCGGCCAGTGCTCCAAAATCGTGCGGACGCTGTACGCGCCTCCCGCCCGTTCGATAGTGCTCCGCGCCAAATCTTGTTACATAATTTAAAAAAAGTCTTAGAATAGTTTACTTTTTAATCTCTCGTGTTATGTGAATTTGTGTTTCGTTGAAGTTTTTATTCTTTTTGATATTTTGGTTTTCCTTTTGGTAAGTAGTTTTTCATTCATAAATTTCGGGCGGTGTTTTAATTTAAAAAAATGTAAACGTTGTAACTAACGTTTTTAATACAAAAATGAATTTTTTTTAAAGAAGAATTGTCCTATTTTCATAACGCTGTGATGAAACTATAGTCACTAGAAATGTTATATATACTTAGGGATATCTATTAAAATAATAAATGTCTGCAAATCGAATATGTGCAATTATTGTATTTGTTGATATTTATTAGGTATCTGTTTCATTACCAAGTAAATTGTGAATTTACTTTTTATCTACCTTCTACATTTATATAGATAAAAATAATATCCACGTGCAATCTTTGTTATAACTATGAATTGAAAACAGATTAATTAATTGAATTACGTACCTACATATCTTTTCCATTTTTAAGTAGAAGAATTATTGTCGGTGCGGTTGCCGCAGTGTCTAAGCGACTGGTTTTCTGGGATTCATATCGCGGGTTCGATCCGCGCACGGAACAACTATTTGTATTATCTATAAATAGTTGAGAGATTTATGTTTATAAACTGTACCATGACACATGAGAATTACTAGTGTGGGTAACGTTTAAAAAAGATAATATGATTGATGCAGTGGCTGATAAAGTCGACTGCTGCGCTTCAGGTTGTGGGTTCGATTCCTGCACGGAACAATTATTTGTATGATCTGCAGATAGTTGTTCCGGGTCTGGGTGTTTTGTGTGTGAAATTTGTGTCTATAAACGCACCCACCACCCACGACACAGGAGAAATACTAGTGTGGGCAACGATTAAAAACAAAAGTGTTATTAAAGCCCCGTTAGTTATGTCCTTATAAAACTAGAAGCTATTTAGTAACACTAAATTGAGGTAAAATGATCAAGTCAACATTTTTACAATAACATCCTGTGTATTGTATAAACCAATATTTCGTGGTTTATTAAACGTTAACAGGTAAAATAGAAAATAAATTATGTTCCTTATATAGATAACTATATGTACATATATAAATATCGGAATGTAGTAATAGGTAGGTGACGGCACGGTTGGTGCAGTGGTTGATACAGTCGACTGCTGCGCTCCGGGTCGTGGGTTCGATTCCCGCACGGAACAAATATTTGTACGATCTGCAGGTAGTTGTTCCGGGTCTGGGTGTATTGTGTGTGGAATTCATGTCTGTAAACGCACCCACGACACAGGAGAAATCTTAGTGTGGCGCAACGTTTTTAAAAAAAAAAAAGTTTTATCTTTTATTAAACAAGTATAGTTGTATATTTATCTGTCAAAAAATCAACGAAAGATCTTCGTATTCTGTGATTAAGACAACAAGTAAATGGTTTAAATTTAACACATTATACCTACACTAGGGGGTAGGAAATTTATTTTATGTATGTAAGTTTCGGTATATTTTCATCCGATATCTGAAAGTGCCCGAAGTTCATTTTGTTCTTTGCAGTCATGGTGATATTGATATATAAATTAATTAGATCATAGAATCGGCCGTCCGATTCAGGTGTAAAAATTTAATAATAAAAATAAGGTAAGTAAGTACAGAACACCGATTTGTTATCATTTAATATTACATAAGTAGTAGTTTTCTTTAAGTTTTATAATATTGTAGCTATTCAATTTCCGACCGTCTGATCAGTAACGTAAAGTAGTGTGAGATTAACTGCGGGGTTCCGCAGGGGTCGCTCCTCGGTCCCCTCTTATGGAACACGCCTACAACGCGGTCCCGCGCGTCGTTCAACCCCGCTGGGCATCGGCGTAGTCTGTTAGCCAGCGGAGAGGCCTTCGACGGAACTATCTGGCTTGCCGAACAAGCGATGGCAAAAGTCGTGGCCGAAATACATGCTAGGAACCCAAAAAATCGTGTTGGGTTAGGAGACGTGCCAATTTCCCGAGACGAACTTTAGCGTTAAGTAGTTCGCCAAATCCAAATCTTGAGTGGTGTAATTGGACTTTTTATGCTATTTTGATGTTTTGTTTCTGTAATGATTCTTAGTACTCCGGTTATCAGCCCAAGAGCGGCTAAAACCTAAGATTAGGCCTTGGATCTGATAGACCTTCAGATAGATCTAGACTATGGCACTAGCAAATCGGAAATATGGTCCCTTAACTTACCTCAAACATTGCAACACAGTTGATAACATGATGAAATGTGGACTAAACATCGATAATATTGATTGTCAAGAGGTCGGGATACACCAATGATTGATTGACCCACTTGTTAACGGGGATTTCGACCTTACAAATTAGGCTGCAATTCTTGATATAACTCCAGACTAAATTATGCTATGTTTTGTATGACTTATGGCTGGGCAGCGTTTGGGAAACTTCGCAACGTCTTTTCGTCAACAATACCACAATGCCTCAAGACGAAAGTCTTTAACCAGTGTGTGTTACCAGTGATGACATATGGAACAGAGACATGGTCACTCACAATGGGCCTCATAAGAAAGCTCAAGGTCAGCGAGCTATGGAGAGAGCTATGCTTGGTATTTCTCTACGAGATCGAGTCAGAAATGAGGAGATCCGTAAACTCAAACTCAAACTCAAAAAATATATTTCTTATAGGCCCTAATAGGCTCTTACGAAAAGTCAAGTTAAGTGCAGAAGAACTAAAGTTGCCGACATAGCTGAAAGGATTAGTAAACTGAAGTGGCAATGGGCGGGGCACATTGCTCGTAGAACTGATGGCCGTTGGGGCAAAAAGGTTCTCGAATGGAGACCGCGCACAGGAAAACGCAGCGTGGGACGACCTCCAACGAGGTGGACAGACGACCTGGTGAAGGTCGCTGGGAGTCGTTGGATGCGGGCGGCATGTAACCGCTCGTTGTGGAAATCTAAGGCCACCCGCCTTTGTTCAGCTGTGGACGTCCTTTGGCTGATATGATTATATGAGTTTATTAATAAACTAGAAACGACACAAATTCTTTTTTAAATTACTTAATTTATATAGCAGCAAGCCGAGCTTAAAAAAATAGATTTCTATTTCTAATTGAGTGTTTTGTTAAGATTTATCGTAACTTGCTACATAATAACGACTTGTTACATATTACGAATTCCAAGAAGTAAAGTTTTAAGGAAAATATTGATTTCAACAAACGACCTATCTATAAGCATTACAAATATTTGCATGTCTAAGAACTAGGTATAAAAAAAAGTATGCATAAACTCATTATTGCGTCATAAACAGCTTCAATATTACACAGATTGGAATCATTCTTGCCATATACAGGTTCCGATTTGAGAGTTCCGCAGTATTGTCATAGATAGAAATGTTCTCCACGACTTAATCTTTCCAATCATAAATGTTTAAAAAGTTGCAGATTTTGGCAATTCGCTATAACTTCGAACTGTTACAAAAATCATTAATCATTGTAGCAAGATATAAGGCGCTTGGCTCCGTAAAAAAATCCTAGACGGCTGCAGACAAAACGTTTACGGTCTGACACGCACGGTTTTAGCGTGACGGTGATGATGAAGACGATGATGATAGTTGTATATTGATGATTGATTAGGGAGAAAGCGATCAGTAAAACAGCAAGGCCAAGTGACAACTGGTTTATTTACATCTACCGACATCTATAATTATGAACTTACCTAGTTCTCGTCAAGTCAGTTGGCAGCATTGCTTATCATCATCATATCGGCCATTTATACGTCCACTTCTGAACGAAGGCCTCCCCCATAGATTTCCACAGCTGTATCATCATTTTGGGGGAATTTGCCAATACTCACCACGCTTGGCAGGCGGGTTGGTGAGCGCAGTATGGCTACCGTTTCACAGAAGGGACGCTGCTGCCCATCCCTCTGGTTTGGATTCTCTTAGTCGCCTTTTCCGACGTCTACGGGATGAGATGGAGTGGTGCTATATTCTTAATTCGGATACCACACGGACGTGCTTATACTTAGTGGCAACTTTTCATTGGATCTGTGTTATTCCGCTATTTATCCCTCTGACCCTGCATTGACCAATGTGGAGTGGACGCCATTTGGAATTCTAGACAATACAAGAATGATAGACAACCGTCACCAGTTTTCACGGCAGTATTAGTAACTTTGACATCTGTCACCTAAATCCTCTCAAATGTCAATAACCGCGAGCTGTGAGAAAAAAACTATTATTTTCTTAACTTGACACTGGCAAAATGGAATACAATTGCCATGAAAAACAAAAACTATTATTTTTATAAAAAATATCTACATTTTGTTTTATCCAACCTTGACATTGGCAGAATCATAGACAAACCGATGGAGCCATAAACTAAAATTGGAATTAGAATTGGAGACAATAACTAGAATACCGTACGACGTTGCCGTTATACTTGACATTGGCAAAATTGAGGAAGATTATTCTACAGAAACCATAATCTAAGAGAAGAGGAAGAAGACAATAACTAGATTAATTTATTGTGTCTGGCATTGTGACAGTTAATGATATATTAGGTATCGTCTAAAATAGACTTCATTATACTGACGATGATATTTTGTAGGTTACTCGAAAAACTACCGAACAACGATGCCGAAATGTTTTGTAGAAATTTTTCAATTTTGTTTTGTAAGTAAACTAAAAATCTCGTGTCATGCTCTCTGCATTTTGTTATTAAACTATAAATGGTTTTACAAAGTAACGTTATATACCTAACTGTAAAATACGTCAAAGAAGGGTTTCGTTTAAAAACGTGTATAAATTGTAATTAAAATTATTTCCATGCTATATTATGTCACTGATGTCCTCAAGCAAAGTGTCAATACTATATCACGTGTAATGTACTGATTTGCACGCACTATAATTTATCGTAATGAAATTATTAAATAAAATTTAATATTCAAGGCGTATTTAAGGAATGCCCGTTACAAATTCATTATTGTACGCATTGCCTAGGAATTATATACAATATTTCAGTATATTCAAAATGATGAATTGACAATATATATTATTATTTGCCGTGTGGTGCCGGCTCAGATTACCACCACCCCATCTCCTCCGGTGGGCGTCGTAAAAGTCGACTAAGGGATTAGCTGGAGGATGGGCAGCAGCGTCCTTCGAGTATATTAACAACTCAACTGCGATCGCCAACCCACCTGCCAAGCGTGGCGATTATGGTAAAACCCCCAATAAGCCCACAACGCACCCATACTGGTCGTTGTGGTGATCTTTGGGGGAGGCCTGTGTCCAGCAGTGGACTTCATTCGGTCGAAATTATGAAAAAAATGAAGACATTACACAATGTGGTTGTCAATTTTGATGATTGGGTGGGTACCTTACAAACAATAGGTCGCCCGTCACGTAGATGCCGTAAATGGGGTTATATCAATGGGGTTAGTTGGGTAGCAGCGTACTCAATATTCCAGTGTGCTGATAACAATGTACTTCGATAAAAAAATTGGTTGCCAAGTGTGGTAAATATGGTAGTTATTTACAGTTCACAAACAAACCACACAAAATAACTATATGCCTACCTTTATACAAACTGACAAAATCAATAAAAATAGGAGTGTTCTAATCATTTATTTGCTTATTCACGAAACTGATTAAATGATTAACTATCAATTACTTATATCATAAATTAACTAATCAATAACTTATTTTATCATATTTCTTAAACTGTAATGGAATTGTGCATTCTGCCTAGTCCGTGTGCTACCCAGCTCCGGTTTTTATTATCTGTAGTAACGTAGTTACAGAGATAAGAGCGATACTAAAAAATATGACCTAATATCAATTTGATAATGTCTATAATAAACATGAAAAGTATTTTGAAGTGGTTTAAAAATCAGTTTTTTATTAATTTGTGTAAACATTTATTAACTACACAGTATACACTGTGTAGTTAATAAATGAAACATTAGATAATCTCTCTCTATTATCTAATCGATTTAGAATAAAAGAGGGCATTATGCGAAAACAACTTCTTCTTATTGATGTTTGTTACCGGAGTAGCACTGAAAACTATCACTGGTTAAACGGTTCGAGTCGTTAAAGTTTAACAAAGAGACGTGTGTGAACAATGTTACAGCACACAAAAATATATTTTTAGAGGGTGGGCAGCAGCGTCCTTCTTGCACAATAATAACCAAATAATGGGGTCACTACATTACATCAGTCGACGAGGTCTGAAATTAATTAAAAATAAATGTAAATAGCTTGCACTTTGAACGTACCTACTACGATAATGTAATAATTAGTGAATATCCATATCGTTATAATAAAACAATTTTTAAACGGATTACATCGCGTGTATTATAGTTTTTTTTTGCCTGACGTTTCGAACGGTTTGCACCATTCGTGGTCACAGGATGACTATATTTTTATCATTTAGCATCATCACATCAATTTCAGCCGAAATAAGGGCGCTGCTAGACATAGTGCTCCCCCAAAAGTCGCAGGCGGATTGGCGGTGGCAGTTGAGTAGTAATTAATGAACGCCAAGGACGTTGCTGCCCACAGAACATATATTTTTTTGTTTTATGTTCTATGCTGCTGCGCATACTCTGGCTATTCCATAGTCGTTTTTAACTACACCCACAGATGGGATGGTGCTATTCTTAGCCGGCCCCACACGGTTTGCTAGCCAGCTAGTTGTTTTGTACGGAATTGTAGATATAGGTAGGTCTATTAGGATTCAAAATCTTCATCAAATCATCCAAAGGACGTCCACTGCTTGGTGCAGCAGTGGAAGTCCTTCATACTGCCTCCCTCCCTCATATATTTCCACGACTTTGTCAACATTTTGGTGATACTCACCAATCTTGGCGGGTGGGTTGGTGAGCGCAGTATGGCCACTGAAGCGACGTTGCTGTCAATTCCTCTGGTTAAGAGTCCATTAGTCGCCTTTTACGATATCCAACGGGAGAAGAGTGGTGCTGTCTTCTTAATCCGGATACCACAAGGAATAATTTTAGAATAAAAAAATAAATAAAAAAAGAGAAAATAAATATTAAAAGAATCCATTATACATATCATAAAAGGTAAACAGAAAGTTTATTAATTTTAAAATTACTAAAGGTTGAGGCTTATTAAAACCGATTTGTTGATATTTCATCATCATCATATCAGCCAAGGTATGTCCACTGCTGAACAATGGCCTCCCCCATAGATTTCCACAACGAGCGGTCACATGCCGCCCACATCCAACGAATCCCAGCGACCTTTACCAGGTTGTCTGTCCACCTCATTGGAGGTCGTCCCACGCTGTGTTTTCCGGTGAGCGGTCTCCACTCGAGAACCTACCCCCACGGCCATCAATTCTACGAGCAAAACCTAATACCATGACAATATTATTAGTCCTCTCAAGTAGGTGTTCATCATCAAAAGCCCATCACAGTCCACGGCTAGGCAACGGCCAAAACGACGATTTTCCGTAACGACCATGTTAAGCAAACGGGGTCAATGACAGCAGAACCAGCTATCGCACAGGTGGCGTTTCTGCCTGCCACCTAGCGGTAGTGATTGATGTTGCGAATGTAAATATCAAAATATGATGTGAATTATGCATACTTTGACTATAAACTATAAACACTTCCAAAATTCCGCTTAGATGATTGCTATAATCCCTTTGCTTAGAAGGCAGGATCGTGTTGTTTTAGCATGCCTTCTGCGCTGCTGAAAAGTTTCATGTTCTGAACTGCGGCTCAACCTCTTGATAGGCCCTGAAAATAATAACACCTATAACGACAGTCTCTTGCGGAATGCTGTCGCAAACGCGTTACCTAAACACTGTATTCGTGTGTGAAAGTAGCGTATGTTTACTTGGCTATGTAAGCACTGACAGATGCGTTAATTGGAGTAGTTTTGGGAAAATACGTTAAGTCATCATCATCTCGGCCGAATGAAGTCCACTGCTGGACACAGGCCTCCCCCAAAGATCACCACAACGACCGATATGGGTGTGTTGTGGGCTCATTGGGAGGTTTTGCCATAATCGCCACGCTTGGCAGACGGGTTGGCGATCGCAGTTGAGTTGTTAATGTACTCGAAGGACGCTGCTGCCCATCCTCCGGCTAATCCCTTAGTCGACTTTTACGACACCCACGGGAGGAAATGGGAAAATTTATTTATTAGCCAACCCAGTTCTAGACCTAAGTATTTACTTTTGGTAATCTAATAATTTTGAAAGCTATAATATATAGTCACTTGCCCCCAAAATGACACACGGCTTGTAACCGGTCGTCTTATGGGGAGGATTCTGTTCAGTAGTTGACGTTTTTGGCGATGATGATGTAGACACTAGGTGTCAGGCTAGGTGCCTGCAGTTCGTACGAAGCATTAAGTTTTAACACACAAGCGTACAGACATTGTTGTTATAGTTCACTATTTTCGTCACATCACAAATCGTCTTACTTAAATATTTCGGCAGTAACATTCACAAGGAAATGTCACAGCGGAAATTTTAAAATCTGTGTTAATATTCTAAGCCCTTAGTCGGTTTTTAGGAAGAGAAGGATGGTCATGGCCGTTTCGTTGTCAAGTACCACAAAGACACTTCGATAAAGCTTTATAATTATATTGGCCGCTATAAAATGATTTACAGTACAATATACACTATCGCTTTTCAAAGGGATTACGTTGGATAAGTGTGTTTATTTAATACGGTAGCTGAATGTCGGGTTATCTAAATCCTAGAGATCACGCGATATCAACGGATAAGAGAGTGTTCACACTTGTCACATACATATCACGTCTTATTTCGTACTTTTTTTTTATTATGGGGTTCTTGCAGGCAGTTCATGGGGCTATTATATTGGCGAAGCCGACAGCTTCCAACCAGGCTATAACTAACAAAGTAAGGAACATAGCTAATGGCGCCCCATAGTGAGACTCCGGCCTCGGCTTAGAGCGTTGCTGGGATTCAAGCTTGGGAGTGCTGGTTCGATATAATTATATAATTATAAGGGGATTTTAAAGCTACTGGCTTGGCGGGCCGGCTCGAGCTAGTATCGGGCTGTTTTTTGTCGTTTCGTAGTCTAATTAATATTTAAGTAGGCCAATGGGTACCTAGATTTTCATTTAATCTAATAATTTTTTTCATTTGTTCAAATTTACAATATAAATATATGTCGACTTCTATACCAAGTTATATGTTTTAACGACTTAGGTTTTCGTGATTATTGTGTGTGTTATCTGAAAACGCACCCACCGCACGGAAGAAATCCTAGTGGGGCAATGTTAATTTTTTTTACACAATTACACATTATAATAAAACACTTTTAAAAGGATTACATCGCGTATATTATAGATCTTTGTTTTTCCTGACGTAGCGAACACATTGCAGAGTTCGTGGTCGCATGATGACTAACTTATATGTTTATCACTCAATAAACAAAAATAAACACTAAGTTACCTGAGCACACAACATAATTTTATGACTTCCCCGAGTGAAGAGTTCACTTGGGGAAGTCATAAAATTATGTTAGATCAGAAATTCGAGTGTAATTAATAATAATTATGCATAAACTTAATTTTTTCTTACTAACAAATTGTATGAATACGACTTTCTGAATAAATTTATAGATTCTTAATTTTATTAATCTAATTGTAGTAAATGTCGTTCTCATTGAATGACGTGTATGACCATAAATTAGAACTTACAACTACGTGTGAAGCTGGTTACTGTAGGTTTCTTTATACCTGTTCTGTTTTTCAATAATGAAATAAGTTAAGTAGTAAGACAGCTTTCTATCTATAGCATATGTTTTGCATGAAAATAATTAGAATCTCGAATTTGTCGTATTCGAAACCGTTTTTTTTAATTCGACTTTTTCTTTATCCATTACCTTCCCGGGATTGTTTGGTAGGTTAATCAAGAATTCATGTCCCTATTATACCAGCTCCCCAACTGTAGGCATAATTGCACCCGCATTTCCGATCACTACAGCTGATTATCGACTAATGGCGAGAATAACTATTGTACACGCTAGACCTGCGGGCAGAAAAATAAAAGCGTCACCAATGCACCAGGTTTACTTTTAAAAAGATATCTGTGCGTTGTTAACACCTTTCCTTATAAATACTTTTTTTAAAGACGTTCCAAATCTAAAAAATAATTATTATTTGTTAACTATTTGTTGTCTGGAAAAATAAATTTGGACTTTTTTATCGACTTTATGGTACTCCAAAAGACTAAAACTTATTCAATCATATTAATTTTTTATATCAATTAAACATGAATGACCAACTATTTTTTTAAATTCCCACATATATTTTGCGTTTGCTTTCATTGAGTATCTATCTATCATATATCTACCGGTAGATTCACTCAGCCGGACAGTGAAGGTGAAGGCGTGCCTACAGGGGAGCTCGAAAGTTTTAGGCGGCTGCTCAGCGGCGTGCACTCGAGCTGTGGCGCGAGCAGCTCATGGTGCCACAGTACGCGCAATAGCGCGTCGTCGAGGCTGTCTTGCCGCTCTTTGGAGCCTGGCTCCAAAGGAGCGAGCGCGTCACATTCCGCCTGACGCAGGTATTCACCAGCGACGGTAATTTCTGTGCGTACTTGCACAGCATAGGACGCGAGCTCACCGCACATTGCCAACACTGTAGACATGATCAGGATACCGCACAGCACACGCTCGGAGAGTTCCCTGCGTGGGCTGCCGAACGGCTGATCCTGGTCGATCAGATTGGGCAAGATCTCTGTTTGCCATTAGTAGTGTCTATGTAGTAGTGGCTATGCTGGAAGAGCATGAAAAGTTCTGTGGACTCTGTGGTCTCCTTCTGTGAGAGCGTCATGCTCCAGAAGGAAGTCGCAGAGTGGGATCGGGAGACGGCCGATTCCGCTCGGAGAAGGACACGGAGCTGGGGTAACGGCCACCGCGGCGCCCGCGTATAACACGCCTTTTTTTTTTTTTTTGTTGGGCTTCTCGCATACATTTCTGGGAAATGTGGTTGCTTAACCGGTCATTTGCTGGCGAAGCCAAAAGAGGCCTCCAGCCAGAAATAACACGCCTGAGCCCCCTGTCGTCTTTATATAGCCTTGGAATTATGGGGGCCTCGGGGTGCGCGAGCGCGCCTATTGTAAAATCTGCGTGCTCATACCCAGCGACCCCCGGGAAGACAGCAGTATGCATGTGGGCACGTACCACCGTGTGCGCAGCACAGCGCATTACGAGGCTTTGGGGGAATCCTTTACAGTCCCCCCAGAGTTGACTGGGGAGGTGGCCTTTTTACAGTTGCTTTCCTTTCGCTAGAGGGGGTGACCACTTTACAGTCATCCCCTCCGAGATGTGCCTAAAGGCGTGGCACCAATGGGTGGCTCTAGATGGAGATTATTCGAGTTCCTGGAGCCATCCTTCGGTGCCGAAGATGACCACTCCGGTGGTTTTAGCCGGTAGTTTCTCCGCCGTTTCCCGGGGCCGAGGAATTACATGATGTATTTCCACAGGATCAATAAAAAAAGGACACTGGTCACAATTAGACTAAACCGAGTATCCGTATGGTTCTCAGCAAAGAATAAGCCACCCCTCTCCTCCGATGAATGTCGTAAACGGCGCCATTAACGTGATGGGCAGCAACGGACTCCCGTGTGCTTATAACAACATACTGCGATCACCAATCCGCCTGCCAAGCGTGGTAATTATGGCTATATTCCTTTGACCGCTCATTGTAGTGTTCATTGGAAGGCCTATGTTCAGCAGTGGACGTTTACAGGCTGATGTGTGTGTGCGTGCCCGCAACAATATTAATTCTGTCGCTCCACGGGTTCAATCATGATGTTTTATTTATAAAATTGATCTTGCTGAACTGTAAATCGCCATTTCATTGTGTATGGTTGCCCATTGATATTCTGCCGTCGCTTGTGTATCAATATTCTTTCTTGTCCAGCATAAATATCGCAGTCGAAACCAAATCATTGATCAAAAATACGAAATCTAAATAGTTCACGCGCATAATACGCAAATATTATATTATTAGATCTGCAAGAAGTTTTTTATAGTTTAGTTATCACTAGCTGGGACCCGCGGTTTCACCCGCGTTTAATTTAAAAGAAATTTAGAGTACTTCGACATATACACTTGACATAGAATATATATATTGGATTTCAAGGGTTTTTTTTTTGCGCGGAACCCTAATTGTTTTTCTGAAATAAAAGTAGCCTAAGTTATTCCTTATAACATTAGCTATCTGCCAGTGAAAGTCCCGTCAAAATCGGTCCAGCCGTTTCGGAGGTTACTCGGAACAAACAGACAGACATACCGACAGACAGACAAAAAAATTTTAAATAGCTGTTTGGTTGTAGGTCCCGTATATACTTTCATATGCATTTAGTAAAAAGCTGTTATTTTGAAATTACAAACAGACACTTCAATTTTATTTATTTGTATAGATTATGAGAGAGACGTGGTCACTCACAATGGGCCTCATAAGAAAGGTCTCTTGGTAACTCAGTGGTGCCTGGTATTTCTCTACGAGATCGAATCAGAAATAAGGAGATCCGTAAAAGAACTAAAGTTGTCGACACAGCTGAAAGGATTAGTAAACTGAAGTGGCAATGGGCGGGGCACATAGCTCGTAGAACAGATGGCTGTTGGGGCAAAAAGGTTCTCGAATGGAGACCGCGCACCGGAAACCGCAGCGTGGAATGAACTCCAACGTGGTGGATATACGACTTGGTGAAGGTCGCTGGGAGTCATTGGATACGGGCGGCGTGTGACCGCTCGTTGTGGAAATCTAAGAGGGAGGCCTTTGTTCAGCCGTGGACGTCCTGTGACAGATATGATGAGTTATACACGTTGAACGACACGACTGCAAACTGTTATTTTAGTCTAGAACAGATTAGTCTAGGAGGTCTTTCTTTCTTCTTTTCAAGCAACCTTGTGTCGGAGCTGTTTAAGCCGCCCAAGGCCTCCGACTTGGCTTAACGACTAATGACCAACCGATCTAATGACAACAACCGGGACCGACGATTTTACGTGCCGTGCGACGCTCAGTTCAAATACCACTATGCGGTCACTCATCTATAGAGTGACCGCGCCGGGCGTTGCTTAAGATGCCGATCGATAACCGATCAGTGAGTGCAAGTGGCTATGAGCACCAGAGGTATCGGCGCACGAGTACTGAAATCTATTCCGACTCAATTTGTATGCGCGATTCTGTTTAAAATGGCATACTGATGATATAAATGCACGTCACCGTTGGGCAAACTAGCGCCATATTGTTTAAACAATTACAATAAATTGTTGTTTTCAAACGGGACATATTTTTTATATGGTTAACACAAATGAAAATTTCTATGACTTTTTGCGATAAATATAATAAATATCTTCAAATATATGAGTTTTTTTAATGTTTAAAAAATCCTAAATTCGGATTATTTTGAGTTTGACCCATGGAAAATATATAAAAATAAGGTAATATATACATTTTCTTATAATTAAGGCCTCGATGTCTGAAATAAAAAAATAGAAAAAGATACTTCTTAAAATATTCTTCATATAATTAGTTAATAGTAGTTGACTTTGACTTATAAGAGATATTTTTTACTTTGAATTTCTTATACCTGATTTTTTATTATTTATTACGCGAAACCGCTATACGCGAAACGCCATTTAGTATTTAAACCCCGCTTAATTATTTGAGATAAGTCCTATCGCCTTCCTACCGTAAATGGGCATCTCAATTAGTTAGTCGGGATTTCAATATTAGATGGCGTTACAGTATTTGGCCGTTTGTCTTTAAGGTAGGCAAGGGACGTATATTATTAGCAGGTGCTATAGACAAACAAACATATATCGCCTTTGTCCTTGAACGGCTTGCACTCGATTGATCATTTGTGGTTGATCGTAAAGTATCGTGTAATATCTACTTTATATCAGTTTCAGTTTATTATAATTTATTTACATGTGATTACGCAGTCCGTCGCACCGCGAGTCGCGTCGTACAGAAACACAGATAGGGTTGTCAGTTGTACGTTAGTCGGACGTCCCGGGGTTTTGTTGTCTTGTCCGTGTGATGAGTGCAGGAAATTCTGCATGTCACGTTTCTTTAACAATGAAAACAATACAAAATAACTATCCCAACTTCATTAAATTCTAACGCATGCCAGGGATTTTTTATATGGGATGGGATGTTAAGAGAACCTTAAAAAAAGCTCTCATTCAATAATCTGACGATTTCGATGTGACGCAAACTCGCGGCCATTATTATGTGCAAAAAATTGAAATACTCAAGCGCGTCAGATTAAGATATATATGGTTCAGCTTTATGTCCTAGACGTGTTGTCTCTTATTCTGACGATTATCTAGAGGGATTCGCCTAATCTGACAAAAAAAAAATTCTTCTATATACTACGATATAGTCAGTGTGATCAGCTGTGATGGCGTCATGGTAACAGAAACCAGAGTGGGGACGGAGTGAGAGAGTAATAGATAGAGAAAGAGTGAGAGAGGAATAGAAACGTGGAGAGGGGAATATAGGCATCACGCAGCTGCACGCATTAAACTTTATCGACGATTTTTTGTTACTTCGGCTTGTGGAAATCGTCAGATTATAGGTATATTTTTCGTTATCCTTGAATTATTTCCTTTAAAATAAAATAAAAATTAGCCACGCTCGAGAATGTCGAGATGATGTTTTTTTTACAACTATGTAGCCCTCCCCTTTCTTTACGTCACTCTCAAATTGTCAGATTAGTAGAATATACACTTTTCAGTATGTAATTAACTCAACCTACCTTAATCTGACGCGATCGAAAATTTCTGATGATTGATGAATAATTCTTTATCCTTGACGGGCGGCCTTATATATGGGGCTAATAGTTGTTGGAGGTACTTAATCAGGTACCAGGTATCGCCCTATATATTAATCTGCCACGCTTTATTAAATCCCGAAATCCCCGCTTGGGCTCCCCTACTATAAAATACTATAATGTTAAACTAATTATATATTTTCTGACACAGATTTACAATTTTCACAATATCTTTTAGGAGCTTCAATAGTTCCTCGTAAGACTAATTCTTCCTTCTCTATCTTTGATATCCCTTCCCTTCATTCGATTAGTTCGGATACGTTCACACATTTGTCTTACATTTCTTAAGACATTTGGATACACCCTAATCCTATGGGATTGATGTCTGGATTTATTTTATTGTTTTTTTATGTGCTGACCCTAATATGGTGAAGTCGTAGACTTATGAAATCATATTGCGATATCTAATCCACAGTACCAAGCGTGTTTGACTTAATCCATGTAATAATCTATTTTTTCTTGCTGTCATTACTTTAAAATCTAATATAATATTATTCATAGGTACAGTCGAGCCCAAATCTATGAAAGCGTTTTAATTATAAATAATCGGAGAAACAGACCAAATTATTTAGGTGCTAAACAGATCGATTGTGTTTAACTGGAATCGTTATTAGTATTTTTATCACTTTTAGGGAGTTCATTTCGGCCGAATGAAGTCCACTGCTGGACACAGGCCTCCCCCAAAGATCACCACAACGACCGAATATGGGTGTGTTGTGGGCTCATTGGGGGGTTTTGCCATAATCGCCACGCTTGGCAGACGGGTTGGCGATCGCAGTTGAGTTGTTAATGTACTCGAAGGACGCTGCTGCCCATCCTCCAGCTAATCCCTTAGTCGACTTTTACGACACCCACGGGAGGAGATGGGGTGGTGGTATTCTGAGCCGGCACCACACAGGGAGTGTACCTACAATACTACAACACACATTAATGCACGCCAAACACTAATAAAATACAAAACAAATACTCATACGCGCTACAGGCGCCTTAGCAACATGCAATTTTTCAAATACTTTTGCATGCCAGAACACATGACTACAGCCAGCATATAAAAAAAAAAGTTGCGTGTTCTGTGCGAGGTCATAGACGGACGAGTATGCTGATATATTATTGCAGGGCGACGGGTACGCGCCCCGCACTGTTTTCATAAAAGACACGTGTGTATTCACAGCGCGTACGCAAGTGTGTACTCACTGTTAGATATTTAGATAATGCTACATTAGTGCATGCATTCAACTGACTCTTATATCTTACATGAAATTTTGAATCCTTTAATAATATTGGCCTTGTGATTACCTGCAAAAAATATTAATGCCGGCTTGGAAATTACTAGATATTATTGTAATTGACTGTACAGAAATCAATATTGATTGTTATATTACACGCAATTTGCCTATAATAGAGCTACATAAATTGTACAAAGATAAAATTAAATCACTATAGTTATCACGAAGTATGGCGCAAGGTTAATTACGCATAACTGGTGATTGTTCGATTATAACATAACATATTTGTTTGGCCAACCAAAAATTGACAGTTATTGGTTTGGTTTGCGAGATCGGTAGAATTCTGAAAAAAGAATTCACAGCGTGGCGTGAATTTTTTTTAGCGACCTAATTCAGCGCGAAAATCGAGAGCAGCTTGATCTTCTTCTTTTTCTAGTGCCTTTTCAACAAGTGAAGACTGGCCACCAGCGATATGCCTTCGATCACGCGAGAGCTGTATAATATTGCTGGGGCTTCGTTTTCTTCATTCGTCTTGGTCTTTTCGTGTGGTTAGTGGCGAGCCTTCTGTCAGAGTTTTTCAAGCCGCCCAAAGGCCTCCGACTTGGCTTAACGACTGCCGTCTAATGACAAAAACAAGGACTGACAATTTACGTGTCCTTCGAAGCACGAGACGCTCCGTTCAAATACCACTATGCGGTCACCTATCCAAACACAGACCGCGCCAAGCGTTGCTTAACCTCGCCAATCATAACCATTGTAATGCTGCCCAGGACTAGTCCTGCATGACACTAGGTTGTGCTCCTCACTTCAGACAGTTATTTAGTCTATTATACCCAGTAATTGCGTTTGCAGTACAGGTTTGGCTGGCTCCTACTAGAAAACAATAGTCGCCTTTGCCTATACCTGACAGTTATACGCTACCTGCATAATGAAAGTCTGTATAGTAGCTATTGGTGATTACCGGAAAAACAATGTCGTCGTCGCTGAATAACAATCGAATAAAAATGATTAACCGAATACAATTATCTTTATCACGATATCTAAGGCTTGGCCGTCAACAAGACCGAAATATTTTGTTTTACAAAACAATCCGACTTCAAAAAAACCTATTTCATTCTAAGCTTTTTGTTTCGAAGTGGATATTTTTTTTGTTTAAAATGATTCATTTATTATTTTTAATGTATATAAATGTAAGAACTTGTTCCAAGTTAGGTATCATTCATCATTCTTGTAATTAGTTTACACTGTGACTGAAACTTGACCGAACTGAGATTAAATTATGAATCGACCCGTAAAATGGTGTTCTGCTACTCTTTTAAGTTCAGTCGGATTTCAGTATAATCTTGATCTCGTCTGATTTCAATCTTAATTTTGACGTTTATTTAATGACAATTTAGTACATGTGACACTTGGAAATGTTAGCAGAATACTGTTTTGACTTCGATCAACATTCGATCTCATCACAGTGTAAGTTCACGTTTGACGTTGTTTTTTTAGTTTAGGAGAATATCATTTGTGACATTTATGACACTGAGGCTAGACCGGAACTATATTTTGAACATTTTTAAATTACGAGAATTGGCCCTCAGTTTGAATCGTCACCAACCCAAGATACTTGTCAAAGTTAGTAGACAGTCACTACTCACGGATAATAGATACTTAACACCTAACCAAACATAATTATATTTATATGAAACCAATTCGACAGTATTTAACAAATTAAATAAGAATGACTGCAAATCGGTTCTCTTATCTCAGGGGAATCTGTGAACTATTAAAATATGATCTAGATAGGCGCAGTAAATTAGACCTGTATATTGAAGCTGGTTAAAAAACTACACAATCAAATGTAATGAAATGTATATGGGACCAATTCGAAAGCATTCTGCATCTATTAAAAAAGAAGTTGCTCAAATCGGTCAACAAATCTCGGAGTAATCGGTGTATCGAATTGAGACCCTCCTCCTTTTTGAAGTCGGTTATAAAAGGTCACAGCGACGAAAACAATCCTGTCAATAATCGAATTACAATCGAGCAACAATCTTATAACGCAGAATGTAATCGAATAAACCGAAAAATCGAATAATTAATGGAAATAAGTTTTATTGTTTTAAGAAATAATTGCTACTGTATAAAGCGTTTGTCACACTTGTCTACATTACTCAGGTTTACCTTTACCAAGTAAACAGGTGTGCCATTGCGTTTATGTCTATATTTATCTATTCAAGGTGGATCCACTTGAAGCCGGCTTCCGTTGTTCGATACTGCTGACACTTTATCTGATGAATCGTCAGATAACGGAGATTTGGCGCTGATTGCAAATAGATACTAAACTTCTTAGAATAGCACCAATATAATATAGTTACTGCACGTTTAAAAAGGCATGTGTTCCAATATTAAATCAATTTACTAATATTTATGAAAATGGTTATTGTTAATTCTATACTTTTTGAGTCAATTCTGGTTGGCATCCATCGCCATCGAGATTCTGATACAAATTGGTAATATTGGCTATTTTTCATTCCACTCCTTGTATTTTCTGTTTTGCTTGACTTCGATGCGGGTTCAGAGTTACATCACTCCAAGACACGTAGAGCGTTATTGCCCTTTGTTCTCGATGATCAATTGATCATTGTATATGTTATGGACTAAGTGATTAATTAGGACATTTATTTATTTATTCAGGTCTTCCCACAGCTCGTGCATACAATATACTATTTAATTAATATACATATAGTAACAGGCCTACACACTAGCCAATTACGGGCTAACCAACATTTGCCATAATGTGTAACATAGATAATATAACAGAAAAAATAACAGACGGGTGAGGCAGCTTAAGCTTGAAATTGAAATTATTGCGTAGGTATTACATTTTTAACAATTCTAGACTAAAGGCTCAAGAAAGTACAAAATCAAGTTAGTTTTCTATAGTATTTTTATGGAAATCAGGATTTTGGATCTAAATGAATTTATCGAATTATTTATAATGCCTGGGTAGTAGATACGGATACTGTGACTATGTTAGGCCCAAATTCCTCGCAAACCGCGAACAACTTGGTCAATATTGGCCTGACCTAAAATACTATTTATATTGCTCGATTCCATTTGTCAGAATTCATACTGCCCGGGCAGTATAAAAAATGTCCTAATCCTTATTCATGAATTAGTCCTTGATATATGGACCTACCTTGGCGATGCTGTTGAACAGTGTAGAAGCCCTGGTTAAGGGTCTTCCGATCCGCCACCAGGATCTGCCGAAGCTCGGACCACAACGGTCGAGCTTCGGCAGAACCTTGATTTCACGAGGCACTGGTCGTTCGCCCCGATTTAGCGCCTCACCACACCACTGATATAGTGACGCGAAGGCTCTCGTTTCAAGATCCCAGGACGGTGATCCGGCAAGGAGACTTCCGTTCTTATAGGGGACAGTCCGGTATCCCATTATCACCCTGTTGGCTATCGCCCGCTCCCGATGCTGTTGCGAAGTTGTTATTTTTATATGTGATAGTAGGGCAAACGAGCATGTCGGTCACTTTAGCGATCAGCGCCGTCCGTAGGAGTTGCTGATGTGTTTCCGGTAGTTTTCGTTGCCAAATCTACCTCAAGTTGAATTGGAAATAATCCTTGAAGGCAACAAACTCGAGGTAGTAAACGAAACTGTATTTCTAGGTATAACTATACTCTATCCAATAGACTAAGTTCTGCTACATTTGCAGTCAGAAAAATTAGGCAACTAACGGACATAGCTACGGCCAGACTTGTATATTTTGCGTATTTCCACAGCATAATGTCATATGGCATTCTGATGTGGCGAGTAGCGGCTAATGTAGATTCAATATTTATTTTACAGAAGAGGGTCATCCACGCAATCAATATGGGTCCTTGCGAATCACTTAAAGATATGTTTAAAAATGTTAATATACTAACGGCCTCTCTTTACATTTTTGAAAATATAGTGAGTGTTCGTAAAATCTTGCTAATGTTATGTGTGTAATGGGGGGTTTTGCCATAATCGTCACGGTTGGCAGACGGGTTGACGATCGCAGTTGAGTTATAAGTGTTCCCGAAGGACTGCTGCCCAACTTCCGGCTAATCCCATAGTCACCTTTTACGACACCCACGGGATAAGATGGGGTGGTGGTATTCTTAGCCGGCAACACATTGTTAGTATTCTCATAAAGAATTAAATTCCCTTATATGAGAACAAAACAAAAATTACAACATTTACCGAGCGTCGTACTTAGAAATATTATAATACCTTTGTAATCAGCTTATGGCTGTCCCACTGCTGGGCACGCGCCTTTTCTCACCATGATAAAGGTTAGACGTTAGTCCCCCACGCTGGCCTAGTGCGGGTTGGCGGACTACACACTCCATTGAGAACATTTTGGAGCCCTCTCAGATGTCCAGGTTTCCTCACGATGTTTTCCACCGTTAACGCAAGTGATAGTCAAATTCGGATCCACACATGAATCCGAAAAGTCATGAGTTGCGGGTTGGTATTGAACTCAGACCCTCTTGTATGGAAGGCAAGCTTTTAACCACTAGACTATAACCGTGGTCAATAATAACTTGGGGAGAATACAAAATGAAAATGTTACTGAAAAGAGGGTAAAAGTGAATAATTTCGGTTATTAAACAACAAGTTAACACATTATGTTATCTCAAATACATGAACCAAGTGGAGCTAGATGTGGAAGGTGTTTTGAATTTGTGAGTGTGTTATATATATATAAAAAAAAAAATTAAAACGTTGCCCCGCACTAGGATTTCTCCTGTGTCGTGGGTGCGTTTACAGACACAAATTCCACACACACAATACACCCAGACCCGGAACAACTACTTGCAGATCGTATAAATATTTGCTCCGTGCGGGAATCAAACCCGCGACCCGGAGCGCAGCAGTCGACTGTATCAGCCACTACACCAACCGTGCCGTCAGTAACATAGTGTTTTTATAAGATTTTATTTTATGTATACATGGTTTTTTTGCTTCTTTTATATTTGTTTAATTTTGCACAGTCGTACATTTCTTGTTTACATTTTGTACGAGGTTCAAGTAGTTTTGTCAGTAGCACGAACCAAAGATTTTTCCGTTGCATTTAATAGTCTTCATTTAATATTTTAATATATGTTTGGACTTATATACATTATCTCTCGTCTTTATAATTTTAGGGTTCTGTACGACCGAATGAAAAAACGGCTGAACCCTCACAGTATCACTCGCGTGTCCGTTTGTCAAAACCAATTTGCTCTGATTCGACCTATGTCATTGGATTCTACTGAACAGATTAAGTTGAAATTTGGTACACATATGCATTTCTGCGACCCAAACACGGACGTGTAACGTAAATAAATGAATTTTGAATATAGGATTCACTTTTGGGGGGCAAATTAGAAAATGAAATAAAAACTATTTGCAAAATGTGCCGTGTAACATATAAAATGTAAGGGCTTGTTGTGAGGGTCCGAAATATAATTAATTTATCATTTTAAAATAAATAACACACACGGGATGAGACGAAGTAGCCCTATTCGTAACGAAGTTACACGGTGAAGTATACGAAACATATTCACCTTCTACGACACGCACGGAATGAAATGAAGTAGCCTTATTCGTGACGAAGTTACACGGTGAAGTAAAAATACAATACATAAATGCGCGGTGGCGTCGCGTCTCATTTGTCGTTCATGCAGGAAGTTGGATTTTAAAGATTCGAACAGGTAAAGTAGTTACCTATAACGCCTACAACTAGGTGAGACTGACTGGATCCAGCCATTTAGATGTCAGAATGGCTGGCCACTTTTCTCGTTATAGTTTTCCCTCTTTAGCGAAGTAACATTTATTTGATGTCTGGTACTAAATAGGTACATAAACTTGGTATTGCTCAATCTTCAAAAATCTCTCTTGGTCCAGTCATCCTGACGCAGACCCTATATCACCAGCCATATAAAACGACAATCACTTTAAGCGCTGCAAATAAATTGTGGACGTTGTAATGTTGGTTGTAAGTGCAGAAATTGGACTATATTCGCAATGCCATGTAAAATAAGTCCGCGTACGTAACGCGACATTATCATATTTTTTTTGGAGTTTCCTAACTTTGGATAATTTTGTCGAGCGTTAACTAAAATGCGTTACGTTTTTCTGCGCGCAAGGTAGTTGCGCACCTTCTACGTTAAAGTCGTGTATGTCCCAAATGTCGTTCGATGTCAAAGTTTTATATAGCTTCATATAATATAAATAAATATTGATATTTAATTACATTATTATTAATTATTAATACGCAGTGGAGTGATTATATAAATTTATAGATAAATATAAAATATGGCAAAGTCTAGTTTGTCAGTGGAAAAAAATCCGACGAACACGTGGATACGTGATTCATTTTTGTATATGATATATATAAACATCCGCGCTTTGTTATTTTTTAACCCTCAGTGTCTATTAAATACTGAGACAATTGTACTTACAGAGTACTTTTTATCATTATTATTATACCTCTTGCGTCACGATATCTTTCGGTACGTGGAATCATTTCACATGGCACAGCCTGGATTGAGTTGCATGGCTATCTTGAAATCCCTACTCCATGCGCTACTACGCTTACCATATTAGGCTAAACACGCGTTACTATCTAACACGATTACACACACAAAGGCTATCTATCGTCTTATGTATACACGGGACCTAAAATTTGTTTATTTTTGTTTACTTATGATACCAAGTGTGGTGGTGGGGAGAAGGTTTATGAACTCTTAAAACAACTGGCATGTACCCATGAGGTATATATAATTTCTCGTTGGTCTGCATGAACCATGGTTGGGGGGGGCATACCTGGCCCCGCCCAAATTCATAATTAAAGGTTATATTTTTCTTTTTAGTGGTTTTAATATTTTATGTCGTGTAGGGTTTTTGAAGTCAGTATTTTTTTGTTCAAAAAGGTTTGTTTCTTTTTAGTGTAAATAAATGTAAAAACTTTTCCAATTTAGTTATCAGTTTTAATCGTAACCAATCCGAGACACCTACATATGTAAGTTAGTAGACAGACACAACTCACGGATGGTAGAGTTGATACCATAAGAAATACCTGACCAAATATAACTATATATATATATATGAAATCAATTCGAGAGTATTTAACACAAAAAAAAGAATTACTCAAATCGGTTGTCTAATCTCGGAGGTAGCGAAACTGTTAACACATCATCTAAATAAGCGCGGTCAAATTAAACCTATTTATTGAAGCAGGTTTTATACTACTCAATATCATGTAATGAAATTTATATGGGACCAATTTGAAAGAGTGCTACACCTATTAAAAAAAGAATTGCTCAAATTGGTCCACAAATCTCGGAGTAATCAGTGTACATACATAAAAAAAGAAGAATACGCATCGAATTGAGAACCTCCTCCTCTTTGAAGTCGGTAAAAAGGAACAATATCTTCGTTCAAAGCTATCGTTTTTTTTTTACTTTGCCCCACACTGGTATTTCTCCTGTGTTGTGGGTGCGTTTACAGACATAAATTCCACACACCCAATACACCCAGACCCGGAACAACCACCTGTAGATCATATCAATATTTGTTCCGTGTGGGAATCGAACCCACGACCCGGAGCGCAGCAATCGACTGTATCAGCCACTGCACCAACCGTGCCGTTAAATTTATTAGATTTTCAAATCAGTCTTATTATTCTCCGGGTACGAAATAACAGACCCACACCGGTAAGTACCTACATGCAAAGAGGTATTTACAGAACAAATTAACACAATTACGCCGGTATTAGCACAGCACACTGCGGTCATACGAAGGCCGTCATAGTGATGTTAATATCTGTGAGATAATCTTAATTAAATATCAATGATGTCCGTCCAGTTAGGTAGGTCCAACTTCGAGAAAGAGGTCAATCATCGAATCCGACTCGGCTGGGCAGCGTTTGGGAAACTTCGCAACATCTTTTCGTCAACAATACCGCAATGCCTCAAGACGCAAGTTTTTAACCAGTGTGTGTTACCAGTGACGACATAAGGAACAGAGACGTGGTCACTCACAATGGGCCTCATAAGAAAGCTCAAGGTCACTCAGCGAGCTATGGAGAGAGCTATGCTTGGTATTTCTCTACGAGATCGAATCAGAAATGAGGAGATCCGTAGAAGGCCTAAAGTTGTCGACATAGCTGAAAGGATTGGTAAACTGAAGTGGCAATGGGCAGGGCACATTGCTCGTAGAACTGATGGCCGTTGGGACACAAAGGTTCTCGAATGGAGACCGCGCACCGGAAAACGCAGCACTCCAACGAGGTGGACAGACGACCTGGTGAAGGTCGCTGGGAGTCATTGGGTGAGAACGGCATGTGACCGCTCCGTTTTGGAAATCTAAGGGCCTCTGTTCAGCAGTGGACGTCCTGTGGCTGATATGATGATGATGTCCGATGTACATTTTACAAGTTTGGCAAAAAGTTATGATTATTTAATTAATTTAGGCTTAATTCGTAGCAGTTGGGTACTCTGTACTTCTATCTATAATAATAAATTGTTTTTTTTTTGGGCTTCTCGCATACATTTTAAGGAAATGTGGTTGCTTAACCGGTCATTTCTGGAAAAGCCAAAAGAGGCCTCCAGCCAGGCTTAAATGTAATATTAAAAATTAAGCAACTTTCGCTAAGGGTGCCCCCTGCGGGACACGGACCTCGGCTTAGGGCGTTGCTGGGGATAACAAGCTATTGTTTTGGGGACAGCTGGATCTGTATTGTTTAAAATGTGTTAAGGGACATTTAAAGCTACAGGCTCGGCACGGGCCGGCGCGAGCAAGAGACGGGAGGGAGAAGTGCTAACTTGAACGGGAAGGTGACGCGGCGATAGGCCTCCGCGACGTCGGTGAGGCGGTAATAAATTAGGGTGTGAGATAATCTGTTTATATGTGGGGCGATAATCTCTAAAAATACTGGACCGATTCTGATGTTTTCACCGCATGAGCAAAATGTGTGCGTTTTGCCAGTCATTACTGACTGCATTATTAATTTATGCAAGTTTATTATTTTTATTCAGTTAAAAAAAACGAAATTTATTCCTTTTGATAAAATAAATTAGTTGAAGTGTAAATCTGCCTACTGAACTCACCGTCGGCGGCGTTCGGTCGCGGTCCTGCAGTGTTATTCTATAAGAACTCACTAGCAAACTCACTTCAGAATCCGCAATGAAAAGTAGTAAAAACAAATGAAATTAGAGATTTCACTTCGGATTTAGAAGTTAGTTCTAGTGAGTTCTTACATAATAGTGACGCTGACCCTGACATAAAGAAGATCTCGCCTTTCACTGCAGAAATTAGTAATCGCTCGCTAGAAATTCTATATGGAACTTCCTTCTCCCCGGAGAAGGGCGAAGGGGTACGCCGGTCTCCTACCTGCTAAAACCACTGGAGCGGTCATCTTCGGCACCGAAGGGGGGCTCCAGGTCCTCGTAAGATCACACTAGAGCCGCCCATTGGTGTCACGCCTTTAGGAGGCCTTTACATCTCGGAGTGGATGACTGTAAAGCGGTCACCCCCTCTAGGGGAGGGCAGGTGGCTGTAAAAAGGCCGCCCCCCAGGCACTTCTCGGGGAGGATTGTAAAGGGGGGATCCTTTACAATCCTCCCCGAGAAGTGCCTTTGCGCTATGTTGCGCACACGGCGGCTCGTGACCACGTGCGCGCCACCGTCTTCCCGGGGGTCCCTCGGTGTGAGCACGCAGACTCCCCAATCTGCGCACCCGAGACCCCCGAGGCCCCCCACCATGAAGTGACGGCAGGGGCAGCCCCCGCTCAGGTGTGTTGGACTTGGGAGCCGGGATGGTTGTTGTCCCGGCGCCGTCTCGTCCTTCTCCGTGCGGGATCGGCCCTCTCCCGATCCCGCTCTGCAGTCTCCTTCTGCAGCATGACGCTCTCGCAGAAGGAAACCACTGCACTCCAATTTTTGTGCTCTGCCAACATAGCCGACACTACTGCCGGCAGAGAGAGATCTTGCCCGATCTGATCGACCAGGATCCGCCGCTCGGCCGCCCACGCAGGGCATTCCTCGAGCGTGTGCTGTGCGGTATCCTGGTCGCTTCCACAATGGTGGCACTGTGCCGTAACCTCGCGAAACTGCGATTACCTAATACACCTGCACTGCCAAGCGCGGTGATTATGGCAATAATTTTGAAATGAATATATATATATATATCTGTGTGTGTGTGTGTGTATATATATAGTCTCGTTTCATTATTCATTTCAAAATTCCACTTAATTGCTGTCAAAACATTGAAACATTACATGTACTGTCAAAGATTAAATATAAATAATCAAATGTCAAATCAGTTTCTAAAAATCAAAAAGATTTAAAATCCATATTGGTACATATATATATATATATATATATGTGTATATATATATATATATATATATATATAGATATATACATACAAATATTTGTTACTTGCGCGTATCGACCCCGCGACTCCGGGTCGCGCAGTAGCCGACTGTATCAGCCACTGCACCAACCGTGCCGTCAAATTCGTCGTATTGTTTACATGTAATTTAAATATTTGCTCGGCTCTCGAATATAGTGAAAGTGAAGTGTAATGTAAAAGATATTAAATCAATCATATACTTTATTTTTGTCATTTGCGTAGTCTCTGTTGAATAAATCCATGATGACTAGCTTATTACAAGTATTTCCGTTGTAACTCCCGACGAATCTATGCTCGTATTTTTAGAGTACAATAATGCAATCGGATTTTATATTGGGTCCTACAAAAATAATGAATTTTATTTTAGGGGGACAGTAAGAATGTAATAGGTCGTAAACGACTCGATCAAGCTACGTCATTATTGTATTATCATTATGAAACTAATATGATACTGCGAGCAATGACCTCGTCCGTGAACTGTAGAGAAACAACAGCCGTTTAGTTTTTATTTCATCATTTCGGCCGAATAAAGTCCACTGCTGGACACAGGCCTCCCCCAAAGATCGCCAGAACTAGCTGTCCGGGCGTATTGTGTGCTCTTTGGGGGGTCTTTCCATAATCGCCACGCAGCAGGCGGGTTTCGGCGATGGCAGTTTTTTTTTATTTTTTTGAAAACGTTGCCCCTCACTAGGATTTCTCCTGTGTCGTGGGTGCGTTTACAGACATGAATTCCACATACAATATACTCGAAGGATGCTGTTGCCCAGCCTCCGGATAATCCCTTAGTCGCCTTTTAGGACACCCACGGTACGAGATGGTGGTAGTATTCTTAGCCGCCACCACACGGTAAAGTTTTTATTTATTTACATTGCAGCTTTGTTGTGATTTTATTCAAAACAGTGTCAGGATAGACGAAAACATTTATATCATCAAATGAAATAGTCAGAAAATGTATGAAAAGACCGACGTAACGCAGATGGTTCCAGAATCTTTTTTTTTTTTTTTCTTGTACTGGAATCCATGGCATCAGACCATCAGTCATCGTTACGATGTCTCTTACACCCGCTATATTTTTGTGCTCAAAAACAACCTAATTTATTAGTAATTGCGAATAAAAACGAAAATACAATTTATTTTTAATAAACACGTACACATATACCTCATATATGGTCCCCGTAAATAAAGTTCACTATTCTTGGAGCATGTGATGTATTTATATGTTGTTAACAAACACCTTAGTAATGCAAGTCATCGTCAAAGGCAAATATTTTATTTCAACTGGCAATTATGAAACGTCAGAATTTAAGTTGCACCATCATCATCATGTCAGCCAAAAAACGTCCACTGCTGAACCAATGCCTCCCCATAGGTTTCTATAAATAGTGTCTTCATTTTGGGGAGGAATTCGCCAGTACTTACCACGCTTTGTAGGCGGGTTGGTGAGCGCAGTATGGCTACTGTTCCACAGAAGAGAACACCCACAGGAGGAGATGGAGTGGTGCAATATTCACCACACGGAATTTGGTGCAAGTACCTATCCATAAATTACGGTAGCCACTTACCATAAGGCATAAGGCGGTCTGCATGTTGGCCATCTTAGTTATAAAATAAACTCATTGTTTTTTTGTTTCAGTATGCGGTCATAACTAATCAGATATGGATAAGCCAACGATGCATATGCTGTCCGTCCAGGAGAAGGGCGGGCAGACCAGGAGGACCAACCAGTACATAGCCGCGGTTGCAGGTAACAGAATGAGCCAATAATTCATTAAACTCTCATACCAATCCATGTGGTGTCCGGATTAAGAATTTAGCACCACTCCAGGTCCTCCCGTCATCAATTCATCATCCGCCGACAAACAGCCACGGCTGGCCTTTGTTCAGCAGTGGAAGTTTGTTGGCAGATACGATGAGTGATTAGAAATAAATTATTAGTTTGTTGTGTTAGAATAATAACACTGTCAAGGATAGTCTCTTGCGGACCCCAGTCGCGAACGCGTAAGAAAGAAACACAAGTTATTTATTGGCACTAACAGTTATATAGGAATCAAAAACACAATATTAAAACGAAAGTGTGCCAAATACAGCTCAGTATGTACAACTATCTAATGCTGATTTTCATCGGCAACCCACAGTCGATCGCTCGAATAATCGAAAATAGTAGGATACATTTTTTAATGGGGTCGCGGGCGCGCAATTTGGGTAGTCTGCGTTCTCACACCGAGCAACCCCCGGGAAGACGGGTCACGTGCCGCCGTGTGCGCAGCACAGTGCAAAGCGAGGCTTGGGGGGATCCTTTACAATCCTCCCCGAGAAGTGCCTGGGGGGCGACCTTTTTACAGTCACCTTCACTTCGCTAGCGGGGTTAACAGCTTTACGGTCATCCCCTCCGAGATGTGCCTAAAGGCGTGTCATCAATGTGCGCCTCTAGTATGATCTTGCGAGGGCTCCAGGTCTTCGAAGACCACGGAAGCAGGGATCGAAGCGTCAGGAAAAACAAAAATTTATAAACTGTTTAAAAGTGTTTCATTATAATCTAATTAATATTTATTACTAGCTGGGACCCGGGGTTTCACTCGCGTTTAATTTAAAAGAAATTTAGAGTACTTTGACATAGACACTTGACATAGAATATATATATTGGATTTCAAGGTTGTTTTTTGCGCGGTCCCCTAATTATTTTTCTAAAATAAAAGTAGCCTAAGTATTCCTTATAATATCAGCTGCCAGTAAAAGTCCCGTCGGAATCGGTCCAGCCGTTTCGGAAGATCACCCGGAACAACAGACAGACAGACAAAAAAAATTGTATTTTTGTTATAGGTACCGTATATACTTTCATGCATATATTTTTGCATTTAGTAAAAAGCTGTTATTTTGACATTACAAACAGACATTTCGATTTTATTTATTTGTATAGATGTATAGATACAGTGAAACCGTAAGCACCGTTCCCTATCTCATAGACTGGTTACACATTGACGGGTTTAGTTAGTAGGTGTAGTGCCGGTAGACGGACACAGACGTTTAACGACAATAAAGAAGCAAATACATTTTGAAAACGACCTCCATTGCGTTAATTATCACAGTAATGGATGTTCATTTCGGTAACATTTAGTTATTCGGAGTTTCCATTAGCTATAGTAAGTACACACATGACCTTTACTGACCTTTGCAAACGACTTTACAGTACATTGACTGGATGGCGATGCTATTTTGTATTTTTTTTGAGGGTTTGGTTGATAAGTCAGCTGAGAGCGTTGAAATATTTGTGAGGTTAAGCAACGCTTCCCGGGGTCAGTTCTTAGATGGTGGCCATTCCTAACACATCGAGGTTCCTGCGTCCCTCGGAAAGCACGTTAAGCCGGTATATTTTTGTTGGGCTTCTCGCATACATTTCTGGAAAATGTGGTTGCTTAACCGATCATTTCTGGCGAAGCCAAAAGAGGCCTCCAACCAGGGATTAAGCCGGTTATCATATAAACAATCTATAACAGTCGTAACAGGTAGTCAGAAGCCCAATAGTTTTGACGGCACGGTTGGTGCTGTGGCTGATACAGTCGGCTGCTGCGCACCGGTTCGTGGGTTCGATTCCCACACGGAACAAATATTTGTACGACCTGCAGGTATTTGTTCCGGGTGTGGATGTATTGTGTGTGGAATTTGTGTTTGTAAACGCACCCACGACACAGGAGAAATCCAAGAGTGGGGCGACGTCTTTTGAAAAAAAAAAAACGATATTGCCCTGTATCTGGACTATGGACGTCTGATGGCAGTCGCTCGGTAGACTAGAAGCCAGCATCATAATTCGGAAAAGCCCGGAGGATGATGGTTAAAATTTGTTTTACTGTTAGATAAGTGTTTTTTAAGGTCGACCCCCACTACGATTTCTACTGTGTACAGTTTACATAAATCGACATGCGCAAACGTCCAGACCCGAAACAACTATCTGCAGTTCATATAAACATTTGTTCCGTGCGGGGATCGAACCGCATTGAATTAAATTCACTGCTAGACACAAGCCGCCCCCAAAGACTCAACGACCGGTCTGGGTGTGTTCTGTGCTCATTGGGGGGTTTGCCATAATCGCCACGTTTGGCAGGCGGGTTGGCGATCGCTGAGATTGTTGAGTTTTGAATGCACTCGAAGGACTATGCTGCACATCCTCCGGTTAATCCCATAGTCGCCTTTTACGACACCCACACATTGAGATGGGGTGGTGATATTCGGCTAATGTGGGTTCATAACGGTTCACAATCACCATGCTTGGCATGCGGATTGATGATCGCATTATGTTGTTATTAGCACAGCAGAGGATGCTGCTGTCCACCATCTACCACCACCATATAAATGGAGAGGGATTGGTGCAGTGGCTGATAAGTCAGCTGCTGCTCTCAGGGTCGCGGGTTCGATTCCCGCACGGAACAAATATTTGTATGATCTGAATATGTGTCTGTAAACGCACCCACGACACAGGAGAAATCTCAATATGGGTGAAAGAATAAGAAAAACAAAAAAAAAGACTAAGTTACGAGCGCCAGTAGCGATAATGTAGCTGTTTGCTTATTGATCGTCCGTCGGTATCGGCAAATCTGAATACCAAAATGACGTTTAAGAGTTTTCGCGATTTACGCCTGTCGCAAACCGTCTGCGACGTACGTAATCCTAATCATATATAAGACACACGAACACACAAAGAAAAAATCCGTACAACTATATACACGAACAACATAATAATACTGACAATATTTGGTTAGATTACGTGTATATTTGTAAGTAAATGGCAAAGTTGTTCGGTGTACAACAGTACGTCTGAAAGTCCACAGCTCAGCAAGTGATACAGATAGAGATCTTTTCAAAGATTTTTAGGAAAGTTTGTCAGGTCGCGAAAGGTAATCATATAAGTGATAAAATAAAGTATGCTGATGATAAAATTAAAGCAACCTGGAAAATCATTAACAATGAGACTAATAAATCTAAATCGAACAGAAATTGTTACACAATTCAAACGGCACGTGGTCTTGTATGTAAAGACATTGAAGTAGCTCAGGAATTTGAGGCGTTTTTTACTAAGATTCCCAAAATAACAACTGCATTTTTAAACTCTTCACCCTTGCATTCTCTTGCCTTACTGAAACGGAATGTAGTGGCCTGTACTGTAGATTTTACATTCACGCATATAATGCCCCAGGCTATTACAAAAGCTTTTAAAGAAATAAAAATCAAATCAACTGAAGACTTGTGGGGATTATCGGTAAAAGTATGTAAAGGTATAATTAACACTATAGCACCCTACTTAGCAGTAATATTTAACAGGTGCGTTGACCAGGGTACTTTTCCGGATTTAATGAAATATAGCAAAGTGATACCTTTGTTTAAATCCGGTAATATTCAAGATCCTGGAAATTTTAGGTATCGGTATTTTAATATTCGGTATCCGTTCTGCCTGTATTTAGCAAAGTATTTGAAAAAATTATGTTAAATCAAATGCTATTGCATTTTAATGTTAACAAGCTTTTTCACGACAAGCAATACGGCTTCACCAAAGGGCGTAATACAACTGACGCAGGTATCTCATTGATCAAGCAAATCTTCGATGCTTGGGAAGGGTCTCAGGATGCGATTGGTATCTTCTGTGACCTTTCAAAGGCATTTGATTGTGTAGATCACGAGACTCTTCTGCTGAAACTAGAGTATTATGGGATTAGGCAAAAGTCTTTAAAAATCTTAAAATCCTATTTGCAAAACAGGCAACAAAAAGTTCAGATAAATGGGGTTAATTCATCTGGCTCTGAAGTGATAATGGGTGTGCCCCAGGGTTCGATACTAGGTCCTTTCTTATTTCTGGTGTACATTAATGACTTGCCTTATGTGATTCAGGATCCATCCAGGATGGTGTTATTTGCTGATGATACTTCTTTGGTTTTTAAAATTGATAGACGTTTACCAAATCTTGACGATGTAAATAACGCTCTTCTTAAGGTCCATGAATGGTTCACAGTTAATAATTTAGTATTAAATGGGCAGAAAACTAAATGCATAAAGTTTACTTTGCCGAATGTAGTAAGTAGGGATTGCGATATCATAATAGATAGCGAGAAACTTGAATTTGTCGATCAAACAGTTTTCTTAGGAATCACGCTTGATTCAAAACTTCAATGGGGTCCCCATATTACATCTCTAGCAGGACGGTTGAGTTCGGCTGCTTATGCTGTGAGAAAAATCAGACACCTTACAGATGTAGCTACTGCAAGACTGGTTTACTTTAGCTACTTTCATAGCATAATGTCCTATGGTATTTTACTTTGGGGTCGGGCTGCCAATATAGAATCAATTTTTATATTGCAGAAGAGAGCTATCAAGGCTATTTACAACCTTGGTAGTCGTGATTCATTGAGAGAACTGTTTAAAAACATTAACATAATGACAGTGCCTTGTCAGTATATTTATGAAAATATCATGTACGTTAGGAAGAACATTCATCTTGTTACAAAAAAATGTGATCGGCATAACTATAATACAAGATATAAATCTAAACTAGTACAGCCAAAATTTCGCTTAGCTAAAGTCCATACTTCTTTTATGGGTTATAGTATAAAATTTTATAATAAAATACCGGAGACCGTGCTGCAATTACCGCAAAATAAATTTAAAATATTTGTAAAAAATACTCTGTGCAAACAAGCATATTAAACGTTAGAGGATTACCTTAGAGATATAAATGTTTGGCAGAGTGCTTGTCCAGCTCCGCAAGACCACTATAAGAAATGATTCAAATTTTTTATTTTAGCTTATTGACATGCCATCTTGTTGTTGCATGTTTTGTGACATCAATTTATTCAGATTTAGTTTTCTGACATTTCAATTATTATTTTTTGACATGACATTATTATTATTAATTATTTACACCTGAATTTATTATTGTATAATTTTTTTATATTCAACTGGTTTATGATTTGATATTGACACTTTTAAGAGGTTTAAGAGGTTAGACTTTACTATGTTTAATGTAGGAACATTGTCTTTATATAACCTGAATTTTCGAGAACATTGTACACATAAATATTGTAACATGATTTTAAAAGAGTAACCATGGAGTTTCTTGCCCGTTCTTCTCCATAGGAAATCTACATCTTGGAACGTGGCAACTAAAGTCTTGACGATTCATAAGTGCTATTAATGGTTTAAATGAATAAAAATCTTTTTTATCTTATCTTAAAAAGATAATTATTGTAGCGCTGATTTTCAGCTGAAGCTTCCGCGACGGACGTGGGCTACGATAAATGTAGTAATAGTCGAGTTATATCACAATTGACAGTGATCAGTGTAACTTTCTGAATAGTTATTAAGAATTAAGTGTTCAAATAAGATCTTATAACAGGTATAATAGGTTAAAATAGGTAATATTATTATATCGTTCATTAGCATACGGATTTGGCCCATAGGCCTTAGTCCCGGAAACTGCTAGTAAATATAAAAATTATCGCATTAATTTAATTTTCATGTCCTGGTTTTTTGCTTAGCTAGTAAGATAATCTTCAGTTTAGACTTTCAGTTTGTTTTGTTGAACAGACAAAGATATTGGATGAATAGCATATCACCCTAAAACATTGCTTTCTATACAGTGTTCTGTGAATTCGTTAACAAAAATAAGTGTTATATAAACGAGACTGTTAGAAGATCTAATATAGCTTTTCTAACTGTCTTGCTAATGCTACAACTGTCAGTTTATTTATAACATCTATGTAACCTGAATCGCAGCCAGACTGCCGTTTTGACAACATTACGATCATGAATGAACTTTCCTATCATTTTCATTCGTATTGAGATGAATCAAGCATCTCATTCTTAAAATATACATTATAATTATTTTACATCTAATAACGCGATGTAGTGCCGGCTCAGAATACCACCACCCCATTTCCTCCCGTAGGTGTCGTAAAAGTCGACTAAGTTAGCCGGAGAATGGACAGCAGCGTCCTTCGAGTACATTAACAACTCCACTGCGATCGCCAACCCGTCTGCCAAGCGTGGCGATTATGGCAATACCCCCAATGAACTCACAACACACCCATATCGGTCGTTGTGGTGATCTTTGGGGGAGGCCTGTGTCCAGCAGTGGACTTCATTCGGCCAAAATGATGAATAACGCGATGCCAAATCATGATTTGCAAATGGATCTGGCAATAAACAAGATAGGTTAAATTTAAAAATGAAATAATTGCGCTATTGTTAGAAGGCTACCAGCTGATCGTCTGCCTAAAATAGAAGTAAGTTTGGGGGAATTTGTCAGTACTCAGCACGCTTGGCGGATGGGTTGGTGAGCGCAGAATGGGTTCTGTTCCACAGAAGTATCACTGCTGTCTCTCCCTCTGGTTTATAGTCCCTTAGTTGCCTTTGAGGACATCCACAGGAGGAGATGGTGTGGTGCTATAAGGTTGGCTGGAAGGGATTCGCCTTGTGCGATAAAACCGCCATTGTACACTTATGTTTGTAAATGTTTGTCCTTTATGTTGTGAAAGTATAAAGAAATATATTCTTAACCCGGACGTCACGCAGAAAACGTCGCCGCCCACGGGCTGCAATTACAGGCACCTGAAGCGGACGTCGTCTGTGCGTCTTTGCTATAATATCTATATCACCGCTACTACTACTGACCCACTCCATCATCTACCGATCAAAGACATTGTGGAATTAAACAGTCGGACATCTTCTTAGAACAGTACTGAACGTGTGTGGACAAGTGAAAAAAAAAAAAATTCCCCGAGAAGTGCCTGGGGGGGGGGGGGGGGGGGGGCTTTTTTTTTACAGCCGCCTGCCCTCCGCTAGAGGGGGTGACCGCATTACAGTTATCCCCTCTGAGATGTGCCTAAAGGCGTGGCACCACCGGCTCTAATGTGACCTTACAAGGACCTGACCTCGGTGCCGAAGATGACCGCTCCAGTGGTTTTAGCCGGTAGGAGTCCAGCATACCCCTTCGCCTTTCCCCGGGGCGAAGGAAGTTCATGGAGAATTTCCACTGGACACCAATAAAAAACGTACCGATCGCGGTTTGTATGAGTGCGCACCGTATGCGCTGTTTTTTTCTGTTATTCAATCAAGAATTTTTCCACAGCGGCAATTGGTGCGGTGGCAGGAGGCACGATCCTTGCTTGGACATCGCCCGCACTGCCTCAACTGGAGCCATTTAAAAACGCGACTGCTGGCAACGGGACAGCTGTCAATTCGACCACTTTCAACATAAGCCATGTGGGCAACTCAAGCGGCTTGATTAACTCTCTGGGACAATCTGCGGATTTCCTGCTGGATACCAAAGAAAGTAAGTGGATATACGTACAGAATATCTATTGCATCAACTTTTGAATTTGAAATGGCTACGATTGGGAGAATCTGAATTTAAATTATAATATGGGATTTTATATATATCATATATGTAGCTGCCCCTTCCAATGGTTTCCTATGGGCTTAAGATGTGTACTATCTAATACTTGCAAAGAATCAGTGGTCATTGGCTAGAACCAAGCTAGAACAGATCCCAAAAAGATTATCGTACTGCCTTTTTATCATGTCGCCGTATTGTGATCAAATAAATCTTGCTTTATTTCTTCTTTTTTCTTACAAGCCTCCATGTGGTGTCCGGATTAAGAATATAGCACGACTCCATCTCCTCCTCATTAATGTCGTAAAAAGCTACTAAAAGACTCTAAGCGGTAAAAGGGACATCCATTGCTGAAAAAAGGCCTCCTAAAAAGGAATTTGCCAGCTCACCACACTTGGCAGGCGGGTTGGTGAGCGCAGTATGGCTGCTGTTCTACAGAATGGACGCTGCTGCGCATCCCGTTTACGACATCCACGGGAGGAGACGGAGTGGTGCTTTATCCTTATAGTCTGTCACTCCATACAAAATCCTGGAATGCAGCATCTTCTTAGACAGAAAGCGAACCTCAAAAACAATTACAAAAAAGGACACTAATATTTTCATCATTATCATTTCAGCCAAATGAACAGCTGGACACAGGCCTCCCCAAAGATCACCACAACGATCGATATGGGTGTGTTGTGGGCTTATCCCCTAGATTTGCCCTAATCGCCACGCTTGGCAGACGGGTTGGCGATCGCAGTTGCGTTGTTAATGTACTCAATAGACGCTGCTGCCCATCCTACTAATCCCTTAGTCGACTTTTACAACACCCACGGGAGGAAATGGGGTGGTGGTATTCTGAGCCGGCACCACAATAATGTTTTGCATAAAAATAAATAAATACACATCTCTAAATGCAGATGTAAAAATTACGACCACGAAAGTATTGTGGGCGTACGTGATTTACGACATGGGAGAAGCCGAGCATCTTCCTGTTTATATTGTAATGCAAACAACACTGGAACACCGATAACGGACGACGCAATTGCGGTTATATCGTCAACCATCCAAGGCCATTTCCTGCAAGACGACACACGTTCAGTTTCTATGGCGTAATCGACGCTGATCGTAGATGTTGGTTTTGACTTAAATTTTCGGACAGACGGCGACTCCACAATAGGATCAGACAAGTTCTCTAGTGTGATCATACGAGGTCCTGGAGCCCCATTAGGTGCCGAAGATGACTGCCCCAGTGGTTTTAGCCGGTAGGAGTCCGGCATGCCCCTTCGCCCTTCCGGAGGCGAAGGAAGTTCATGTAGAATTTCCACTGGGGCAAATAAAAGGATCAGACAAGTCATTTTCATCGCCGGGTCAGCCAAATAAAGTTCACTGCTGGATACAGGCCTCCAGAAAGATCGCCACAAAGACCGGTCTGGGTGTATTGTCTGCTCATTGGGGTTTTGCCATAATGCAACGCTTGGTAGGCGGGTGGGCGATCGCAGTTGAGTTCTAAATGTGCTAGATGCTGTTGCCTATTTTCCAGATAATCCCACCTTCGAGTCGCCTTTCACGACACCCACGGGTTTTGATGATGGTGGTGCTATTCTTAGCTGGCACCACTTGTTCGTGAATAATTCAACTCAGCCTAACGCAGTCCACTGCTGGACACAGGCCTCTCCCAAGCTGCGCCTCAACACCCGGTCGTTTTACGTCGTTGGTACATGTGGCTGAGAGGCGTCCTACTTTACGTTTGCGAGTTGCAGTCTTAACTCAAGTATTCATCTGCTCCAATGGCCATCTGTCCTTTTACAGACATGGCCAGCCCACTGCCAATTCAACATGCTCCAGTTCCTATCCGTATGAATGCGTTCCGAATCATACATGTAATACTATGTATATTGATGCAATTTTCGATAAAACCTGTTTCAAATCACACGGATAGACACGCAGTAGATATATACATATTTGCCGTGTGGTGCCGGCTCAGAATGCCACCACCCCATCTCCTACCATGGGTGTCGTAAAAGTCGACTAAGGGATTAGTCAGAGGATGGGCAGCAGCGTCCTTCGAGTACATTAACAGCTCAACTGCGATCGCCAACCCGCCTGCCAAGCGTGGCGATTATGGCAAAACCCCCCAATGAGCTCAAAACACATCCATATCGGTGGTTGTGATGATCTTTGGGGGAGGCCTGTGTCCAACAGTGGACTTCATTAGGCCGAAATGAGATATATTCATAGAGCAGATTTTTCTATGACATGTTTTTAATTTTAAAACAACGATGTTTTTCAACATTGTCGCAAAGTTTGTCTTCCTGGGTTACGTAAACGATTTCAATTGCAAACGCAAAATTGTGTCGTCTAGTGAAAATATTTGCAAAAACGTGTTATATTTACAATATCCGATGGCATATGTGCGGTGGGCGTTTGGCACGCCAACAGTGATCTATTTCTATCGCTAAACAAAAAGCACACGCCTTCCATTAACTGGCATATCTTCAGAAATAGTCAAGTAGGACGGGCAGAAATATATGTAATTATATCTATGTTACTATTGCCCTGCGGTTGCGATGCTCGCGGTATTCCACTGCTAGGCAAAAGCATTATGAGGCAGGCACCTACTCTATCTAGGGTTAGCTGTAGATGATATTTGAATTTTTATTCCAAGCTGAAGTAGCTTAACCAATACGAAAACATAAATTAAATATAATTATAAATTGTAATGTAAATGGGGTAAAATTTTGTATGTATAATTTTTAATGTTGGTATTTTGTGTACATTAATACCGACAGGGTCCCATATGTGGCCAGGTATTTCCGCAAATAGACCGTTTTTTTGTTAGTGTCCAGTGGAAATTCTACATGGAACTTCCTTCACCCCGGGGAAGGGCGAAGGGGTTATGCCAGACTCCTACCGGCTAAAACCACTGGGGCGGTCATCTTCGGCACCGAAGGGGGGCTTCAGGTCCTCGTAAGATCACACTAGAGCCGCCCATTGGTGCCACGCCTTTAGGCACATCTCGGAGGGGATGATTGTAAAGCGGTCACCCCCTCTAGCGGAGGGAAGGCGACTGTAAAAAGGTCACCCCCCCAGGCCCTTCTCGGGGAGGATTGTAAAGGATCCCCCCAACCCTCGCTTTGCGCTGTGCTGTGCACACGGCGGCACGTGACCACGTGCGCGCCACCGTCTTTCCGGGGGTAATCGGGGGTGGAAGACCACCACCAGGACGGTCCCGGACCGCCGGAAAAAGCGTTGTGCGCAAATAGACCCGGAAAAAGCTCAACTTATATATATTATTCTTTATCTCACTTCTGACCCATTTACGAGTAAAATATAACAATACAGATAAAAATATAAACCACGTACTCAGTCGCATAGTCAATTCTAGAAAGTTTTAAAGTTCTGTTTCGTGACAAATATGTACATTCAATCCACACGAAGGTCTAAAAAATTTTTTTTTGATTTCCGTACATCCGAATGTCAAAACGGCGGAACTGCGCCGTCTGTCTGTCTGTCACAGCCAATTTGCTCCGAATTACTGGACCGATTAAGTTGAAATTTGGTACACATACGAATTTCTGCGACCCAAATATGGTTGTCTAACATAAATAAACGAATTTTGAATATGGGGAGTCACTTTTTGGGGGCAAATAATAAATAGAAATCTTCATTCTAAAATAGTTTTGCAAATTTTATCGTGAAATATATGAAATGGAAGGGCTTATTGTGATGGTCTCAAATATAGTTTCTTTTTAATTTTAATATAAATTTATTTAAGAAAATAGATGACTAAACTACCATTCCCCCTTTATCTCCTAAACTATTGAGCCTGAAAAAAAGAAATTACAGGAAAACCATAAGAAGTATTTGGTCAAAAAAAAAATGCGTACCGCGCTAAAAGAAGTTTTCACTTAAAAAATATCGGATAAATTATTTTAGTTACCACAAACTTTGGGTCAGATAAAATAACAAACATGGTAGACAACAAATTCATCGTACGGAACTCGGAGAACAACGTGGCCCCTCCACGCACTTGTCTGGTTTTTTTCTAGTCCATGATCCTCACGCAATATTTATGAGCGCATCATTTTTCTTGGCAGACGACTGAGTGACGTAGCCGTCACGAGACCGCAACGTAGGACACGCCCCCGTAGAAAAAATAAACTATGTTTTTCACATTGAACACTTGTGAAAACAAAGTAAAAAATATGAAATATAATATGGGATAGTGAACGTACATTTTATCTGTTTGTTTTTGTTTAAACATCTTAAGATCAAGTCATACAGGTCAGACGAAAGATCGTTGCTGTGGTATTTAATAAAAGTGTACACCATATGACACTTTGCTTGTTTTTAAAACAATTTTATTGTTCTATATTTGTAACCATAACATTATTTTCACGCTGACGCCAATTTTCTTTTATGCGAGATTGATCTTGAGTCTCTTTTAATAAGTCTTTCAGCCGAATACTCTCAAAAAGCCACTTAATATTTAAGTCCTGTTGAACTATTTGAGACGCCCGTTTTCTTCGGTTGGAAAGCGGGCGCCGTCTACAAGGGGTATTCGTGCGGGATCGGCCCTCTCCCGATCACGCTCTACGGTATCCTTCTGCAGCATGACGCTCTCACAGGAACAGACCACTGTAGCCCGGGCCAGCTGACTCAGCGGCGCGCTCTCGCCACTGCTCGAGTGCGCGCCGCTGAGTCAGCCGGCCCAGCCTATAGAAAACCCGTAAAGGCGCGCTTTCACCGCTCTGGTGAAGGGAGCGTGTGTGGTCATAGACTTATGCGTCCGTCTCCGCCAGGATATCCAAATGCTTCATACGATACCGTTCGGTACCCTCGTGCGATCCGTATAGCCACTCTACACTGCAGACCGTGAAGGTTGGCTCTGCAGCGCTGGACGCCTGACAGTCAAGATGGTCATACAGGCGTCCCGTAGAAGGATGGAGGTATCTACCTAGCCGGGCTCTAGCAATTATAGAAATTCCCAACAGGTGGGGCTTAAAATGAAAATGGGCAAGATGAAAGGCATATAAGTATACGAGGACGAAATCACACAAGCGATTGAATTTGATTGAAGATTATCTTACTAACGGAGACTCCTGTATTTGGTAGGAAATAAGCATCTCAAATAGTTTAGCGGGTCTTAAACAATAAGTAGCGTTTCAGTATTCGTCGATAACCCTATTAATTAAATAGTATAAAACCGTCCGACCGCTGATAAAGGGCAGTCAACTAACGTTATCTCTCTGGCAGGCCCCCAAAGTGCGTAACCGCTGTCGTGTGGGCGTGGGCGTGAGTGTATTACGCTGTAACTATGTCTGTGTTTACTATGACACGTCATCTGTGTTCATGTAATGCTGTACATATGCACAAATACTCAAGTCCAATTTACATTTCGACGCTTTAAATGTAAAAGGTATTGAGCAACTAGATTTGTTCAATTAAGTTGGACGTTTCAACGGAGAAAAATCAATAAATTATATCGATAATTCTATTTGACACGCTTGTCGTTTAGCCCCTTTTGTGTTTCAAGATCTATATTAATGCATACTTTTCACTGGATTGGCGAATGGTATGAAAAGATTTGCAAGTGTAATTCAGTTACTAATTCAGTAATTAGGTACTTAAATTCACTTTTAGACGTCGAATTAAAATAACTTAGGTACATTTCACTACATGACAAACTGAAAATAAATGCTAACATAATCACAAAACCTGCTTGGCTGTCGCAGGTTTTTTGATTATACAAGGTCTTAATTTAATAGTCCACGATATTTTGCATGGCGCTATGGTGAACGATGAAGATAATGTAGGTATAAAAAAAAACTTGTAAATTTGCTGTTTAAAAAATTATTTTATTAAATCATTTATTTCATTACTTCCTAGTTCTATTTGTTGTGATAATATTCACATGCATCTAGTAAGACAATGGCGGAAAGGGCTGGTTGACTGATATAGATAGTCTGTAACGTTAAACAAAACACGGCGCACGGTAGCGACATCACACAAAAGAAAGAAATGGATTTTTACCAGGAAGTTTTTTTTGTGTTCGGTACATCATCTTAAGCCTTTACTGAGGCACCATGCAAAATATCGTGGATTATTAAAATAAGACCTAATATATATTTGATTGATTGAATTGAAGTATGATCTCCATACTGAGATCAAACTGAACTTTAAGAGGAGTAGAATATAGTAATGTCTTAGGTCTTCACGATATACGAGTAATTGCACATTATGATAAAACACTTTTAAACAGATTACATCGCGTATATTATTGATTTTTGATCATAACAGTGACACGGTATAACAGATATGTATGACAGATAACATTAAAATTATTTAAAGAATTGTCAGCTCTACATGTAATATTTTCCTTCCCATGTATGGATTAAGAATATAGCACCACTCCATCTCCCGTGGATGTCGTAAAAGGCGACTAAGGAACTCTACACCAGAGATGTGGGGAGTGGCGTCCTTTCTGTGGAACAGTAGCCATACTGCGCTTATTAACCCGCCTGCCAAGCGTGGTGAGTACTGGAAAATTTCCCTTAAATATAAAGACACAATTGTGGAAATCTATGGGAGAGGTTTATGGTCACCAGTGGACGTCCTTGGCTGATATTTTTTATACAGCTTGTTGACAGACGACTACGTCACGCACCTGATGGTAAGCGACATGCCTGCCATAACAATTAGAACGCTACCCAGGACTAGTCCGTCGAGGCACCACACTGCGCTCCTCACCTCGAGACGTAAAGTTATTTAGTCTCTCATGACCAGTAATGTCACTAGCTGCAGTGCCCTTCTAACCGGAGCACTGTAATGTCTGAAGTTTAAACACTACTGCTTAGCGGCGAACATCTGGTACTGAGGTGGTACCTTATTTATTTATTTTTATTGGTGCCCAGTGGAAATTCTTCATGAACTTCCTACGCCCCGGGGAAGGGCGAAGGGGTATGCCGGTCTTCTACCGGCTAAAATCACTGGGGCGGTCATCTTCGGCACCTAAGGGAGGCTCCAGGTCCTCGTATGATCACACTATAGCCAGGTGGTACCTACCTAGCCAACCTCTTGCAATAACAGACCTTTTTTATTGGTCTCCAGTGGAAATTCTACATGAACTTCCTTCGCCCCGGGAAGGGCGAAGGGACCGGACTCCTACCGGCTAAAACCACTGGAACGGACATCTTCGCCACCGAAGGGGGCTCCAGGTCCTCGTAAGATCACACTAGAGCCGCCTAGTAGTGCCACACCTTTAGGCACACAACGGAGGCAAGGCGGCTGTAAAAAAGTCGCCCTGCAGGCACCTCTCGGGGAGGATAATATAGGATTCCCCCAAGCCTCGCTGTGCGGTGTGCTGCGCACACGGCGGCAAGGCGCACAGTATAGGGGTGGTTCTACAAAGCCGGCCTCATGACATAAGAGACCTACCACCAATAACTATTACAATGATGACATGTAATATTAAATTCTTTGTTGATATTAATTTTTATATTATCTTCCAGGTTCCTTGGTATCTTCAATCCTGGCTATCGGGGCGGCGTTGAGCGCCCTCCCCGTGGGCGTGCTAGCCCAAAAGGTGGGCAGGCGTCCTACTGTCCTCATCCTCGCCGTGCCGTTCATGCTCAACTGGCTTCTCACCATCTTCGCTAACGGTGCGGGCATGCTGATTGCTGCTCGGTTCTTCGCTGGAGTGGCAACTGGTAAGTCATATTGGTTTTATCTGGAAAGAACGCACTAAATATACTGGCAATAAATCGGTTAATGAAAAAAAACCGACACAAAACTCTAACGCTGATGGTTTCAGAATCATGTACTGAATCCATGATGTCGGTTTTTGTTACGATGTACTTACACCCGTTTATCAGTGTTTTAGATGGAGTTTTTCTTAAAATCCGTGTGACATACGAAATCCAACAAAAAAGGGTTTATGAGTTTTATCCAGTTATTTCTATTTCTAGGTGGCACCTGCGTGGCGGCTCCCATGTACATCGGCGAGATAGCAGAGACGTCCATCCGAGGGTCATTAGGCGCTTTCTTCCAGCTGTTCCTTACCGTGGGGATTCTGTTCACTTTTGTAGTGGGGGGATGGACCCACTGGAGGACCTTGTCTATTATATCTGCCGTCTTCCCTGTTTTACTCGTTGCTGTGTTCTGGTAAGTTTTTTTGTTCTGTCAACTGATATGGCTCTTATTGCTTGGTATTTTCGTCAGAGCATGTGGCTTGACAGATCAGCGCATCATCATCATCATCATATCAGCCTAAGGTCGTGGCTCCTCCATAGATTTCACATGCCGTGTGTAGGTATTTTGGGGATCGGGGGTCGTGGGTGCATAGATTGGGGAGTTTGCGTGCTCACACCGAGCGACCTCCGGGAAGACGGTGGTGCGCTCGTGGTCACGTGCCACCGTGTGCGCAGCACAGCGCAAAGCGAGGCTTGGGGGGATTCTTTATAATCCTCCCCGAGAAGTGCCTAGAGGGCGACCTTTTTACAGTCACCTTCCCTTCGCTAGAGGGATGACCGCTTTACAGTCATCCCCTCCGTGATGTGCCTAAAGGCGTGGCTCCAATGGGTGGCCCTAGTGTGATCTTACGAGGACCTGGAGCCCCCCTTCGGTGCCGAAGAAGACCTTTGAAGAATTGCTGCTGCTCCACAGAAGGGCACTGCTGCCCATCACTCTGGTTGAGTGCTTTAGTCGCCTTTTACGACATCTAACGGGAGAAAATGGAGTGGTGCTGTACTCTAAATCCGTATACCACACCAAATAGTATCCTTTACATCAATGATATTTTACAAATAGATGCGCCATATACGAACATTATGACACTACAGAACGGCGTACATTTTACTATGCATACTACCAGTACAGTTCTCAAACATGCGCGAAGGAATAGAGAGAACATGCAAGCCACCATGCGGCATACCGGTTGTTAGACAGAGATGAATATATACCTTTAGTTACGTCAGTTACATGGCATTAGCAGCTACGCGCATGCTTGTTCGGTGTCGTCCTGGCTCCGGCTGCCATTAGACAGCGTAATAAAACAAAATACTGTAATTTAATTTACAATATAGATCTACGCATGAAATGACGTTTTGTTCTCACAGTTGTACTATCATTCGTGCATAAACCTTATATAAAGACAGGAAGGCCTTTTTTGTTGCAAAAGTGACGTATAGTTAGATGAGACCAGCCGCGACACTGGTCTGTGCGCGACTACGTGGACGCCGGGCAATTACCATGCTTTCATGTGACTGTCATAGAGCGCGGGCAACGCATCTATACTTATAAAGACATCTTAGTTTTACGTTATGTTAATTTCTTGCTTAAAAAAGCACTGTCCTAAAAATATCCGCACCTAACTTGGAAGCAGTTATTATATTAAACACTTGAGGTTATCTTGCCGTTGGAATATGTAAAATGTTTTTAAAACATACGATATGTATACATAACAGTTTACATCAGCAGCATTTATGATAATACAGTTACAAAGTTCACAAGTATTGTCGTTGAACTGAAAATAATTAAATAGTCCCGTTTTCCTTTGTATTGTTTCGTTATCACAATATAAATATGTAGATAATATGTAAAGTTGATTTCAAAAGTTTTATAATATACTAGCTGGGACCCGCGGTTTCACCCGCCGTTTAATTTCATATACAGGATGGGCCATAAGGGTGTTGGCGGTTTCAATATTCAATTTAAAAAAGAACTACGAAACATAACAAAATGTATTTGTATTTTTTAAAAGTAGAAACATAGGAATTTTTAAGACCTAAAAATAATGTTGTCCAAATGACTTCCCTCGGCTGCTTGGCACTCTTGGAACCAAAGTCGCAAATTTTGGAAAAATCGTTGAAAAGTTGTTCGCGGTATTTTGTTACTTTCCTGAATAATATTCCTCCAGCTCCAGCTGCTCTAAATTGGTCGGATTATTCTCGTAGACTACCGATTTGAGGTAGCCCCATAGAAAATAATCGCATGGAGAGAGATCGGGGCTACGTGGTGGCCATTCAATATCCCCCCTTTTTGAAATGAGATTTCCGGGAAAAACATTTTTCAGCAGCTCTATGGATACCCTAGCCGTATGACATGTGGCCCCATCCTGTTGAAACCACATCCTCGAGGTATGGCCTTGAAGTTCTTGCAAAGCTGGCACCAAAAAGTCTGTTATCAATTATCATGTTGCAATAATTGTTAGCTCTAACCGTCATCGCTTCCCCTCTTTCGTCCTCAAAAAAGTATGGCCCAATAATACCGGTTGACGTTATCCCAGCCCACACGACAAGCTTAGGGCTGTGAAGTGGACGTTCATGCAAGCGTCGGGGATTAGTCTCGGACCAGAACCGACAATTTTGCTTGTTCACATGGCCATTAAGGTGAAAATTGGCCTCATCACAAAAAATTTGCGACTTCGGTTCCAAGAGTGCCAAGCAGCCGAGGGAAATCATTTGGACAACATTATTTTTAGGTCTTAAAAATTCCTATGTTTCTACTTTTAAAAAATACAAATATATTTTTGTTATGTTTCGTAGTTCTTTTTTAATTGAATATTGAAACCGCCAACACCCTTATGGCCCATCCTGTATATAGAAATGAAATTCATTGGAATGATAGTGGCGCCATCTGTCAAAGATTGGTCGTACCAACTCAGAAACCTTTGTGGGCCCATGCACAACACTTTGCTGAAGATCATGACATGATCAAATGCCATAGTTTACGATTCTATAAAGGACATACACACAAACATTCATTTTTGTATATATATATGAAATGTGCATGTCGCTGTCGAAGTACGATGACTTTGGGCTGGCGATTTCCCGAGTGATTTTTTCTGTTTATCTTGTTATTTTTCCATTTTAATAACGATAGGGTGCCCCACACTAGGATTTCTCCTGTGTTGTGGATACACTTTACACACATAAATCTCATTATGCATAAACAGCCCAGACCCGAATCAAGTAGGGTAGACCATCTATTTTTTTGTGTCTAGCGGGGATTGAACCCGGTACACGTAGCGTATAAAGCCAACCGACTAGCCACTGCGCCTAACGTGTGCCGTCATAGATAGTGTATCGCGATTTATCATCTTCTCTTTGGTTGCTGTATTAATGCCACACGCTTCCGTTATACAATGCAGTCATCATTTCGGCCGAATAAAGTCCACTGCTGGGCACAGACCTCTCCAAAGATCACCACAACGACCGATATGGGTGTGTTGTGTTCTCATTGGGGTACCCGGAGCGCAGCAGCCGACTGTATCAGCCATTACACCAACCGTGCCGTCAATTATGCTTTTCCACTAGTACATTTTTGACCTCTAAAAGTTATAGAGATCAGAGTTGTGCTGTGTGCCATTTATTTGAATTGAATATACTTCTTACTTTAATATGATGCCTATGCTGATGATGATGACGCCTGTGCTGAGGATGCATTTCAACAACGTCATAAAAAGTTAGTTTAGATTCAAAGGTGGAACTAAACCGGGGTTTCAATGAATTGCAGGTGGATGCCTGAAACTCCTCAGTACCTGTTAGGCAAGAACCGGAGGCGTGATGCTGAGAAGTCCCTGCGCTGGCTCCGAGGACCTGACGCCGACCTTACTTCGGAAATCGAGGAGATGCAGAAAGATGTAAGTATACATTTTTAATCTTTTATAATATAAGTGCTGATAGGTGCAATCTAGCTTATGTTATCGAATGATTTCTATAAAATTGTTGAGTTCTTGGCGGTGTATAGAGAACCAAGAACAATGATCTAGAAGAAGTGGTTGATGTTATTGCTCCAAACAATAAAGAATCCAAGCAACACGTAATTATCATATTAATCATTGATTGGCTCCTAAAAATACACATTAAAAGTCAAATATGTGAACAGCAACAGCATTCTTGCCGTGTGGTGCCGGCTCAGAATGCTACCACCCCATCTCCTCCCATGGGTGTCGTAAAAGTCGACTAAGGGATTAGCCGGAGGTTGGGCAGCAGCGTCCTTTGAGTACATTAACAACTCAACTGCGATCGCCAACCGTGACGACGCAAGCGTGACGATTATGGCAAAACCCAATGAGCCCACAACACATGCATATTGGTGGTTGTGGTGATCTTTGGGGGAGGCCTGTGTCCAGCAGTGGACTTCATTTAGCCGAAATGATGAACAGCATTCGTGGTCACATATCCCACGACCACGAATGCTGCAAAGTATAATGAGTAATAATCGCGATAACCTAAGACATAAAAAACACTTCCAAGATCAAGATTTGGGTGGGGGTTTGGATAAGGTGGTCTCTTATTGCTAGAGTCCGGGTAGGTAGGCACCACTGGAATGCCAGAAATTTTACCGCCAGCCAGTAGAGTTTAAACTTTTGACATTAACGTGCTCCGGCTTTAAATCCACTGTAGCTACTGAAATTACTGGGCGTAAATAACTAAACTAAGTAACGAATGTTTCGAGGTGTCGAGCGCAGTCTGGTATCAGGACTAACCCTGGATTACAATTGTTATGAGCAGGCGTGACGTTCACCACCAGGAGCATGAGGTAAACTGGTCTCGTCACTTTAAAAAAAAGATTGCCAGAGCCAGTTACATACGTATTCTTAATAATAAATAAGTCAGTCATTTCAACCGAATAAAGTCCAATGCAGGACACAAGCCTCCGCCAAAAATTGCCACAAAGACCGGTCTTTGTTGTGTGCTCATTTGGGGATTGTAAATTAGTAGTCCAAATTAATAACAATTTATTTAAAACCAACCAATTCGTCAAAGTAGTTAAATATCTGCAAAATAAGCGAATATTTGCTACTACTAGTAGCACCTTAAGTTAGACGCCATGATGCAAGTGCGTTTATCGTAGACGAAGAGAATGATAGAGGACAACGACAAAGTTATACAAAACGTAATCATACAACCACATATTACGATTGCTGTTGAGTCGATTTACCAAGACCTCGATTGCAGAGTATAATCGCCGGTGTATTGATTGTTATTTCATTAGCACGTCAAACACGATCCAAGTCTAACAGAGTATAACTCACGTGTTTGTTCACAGGTGGATGACGCAGCCCGGCAGCGTGCCGGCATGCTCAGCATGGTGACCAACCGCGCCTCCCGCATGGCCCTCATCTGTGGCCTGGGCCTCATGTTCTTCCAGCAGTTTAGCGGCATCAACGCCGTCATCTTCTACACTAATGACATCTTCCGGTCCGCTGGCTCCAACATCTCGCCTACCATCGCTACCATCATCGTCGGTGTCGTCCAAACCATTGCGACTTACCTCTCGTCCGTTTTCGTGGACAAGGCAGGACGTAGGATCCTCCTCCTGCAAAGCAGTGTCATCATGGGCATTTGTTTGATCATCCTCGGAGTCTACTTCAAGCTTCAGGCAGATAGTGTAAACGTTGCCGCATTCGGTTGGATTCCTTTAGTATGTTTGGTCCTTTTCATCATATCATTCTCCATGGGCTTTGGTCCTATCCCTTGGATGATGATGGCGGAACTCTTCCCCGTGGAATTCCGTGGTGCAGCGACTGGTGTTACCGTAATCACGAACTGGATGTTGGTATTCGTCGTGACTCTCTGCTTCCCGATCATGAAACTCGCGATAGGTATCTACAGTTGCTTCTGGTTCTTCGCCGCGTTAATGGTTCTATGTACGTTCTTCGTCTTCTTCTTGATACCTGAGACGAAGGGTAAGACTGTCTCGCAAATCCAAGCTATTCTAGCTGGTAAGAGGGTTTAGATGTAGAAATAGAATTAGAAATACCATAAACGCTTTATTAGTTCATACTGCTAATACGGTCTGTGAGATCGTTTTGGCTGGGATAATTCTGTTTAAGCGCACAAGCTGCAAAGAACTTCGTCCAAATGTATACAGTCCTAAATATACCGACTTTTTTCAGAAGAACATCGTAAGAATTTTTTATTAGTGGTAGATCTCTTACTGCTAGAGTCTACCACAATAGTGCCAGATATTCGCCACCAAGCAGTAATGTTAAAACTTTAACAATTTAATGTTGCATTTAGAAGGGTACTGTACCTAGTAAAATTACTCGGTATAAAAGACTACATAACTGATATCTCGAGGTGACGATATCTTTAAAGGTTAATATACAAGTTCGCGATTTTCTAATAATTAAAGTACTCAATTAAAACAATAATAAAATACTTGCGCAAGTTAATAACTAACTCAACTTGCACGTTCTGGTTATTTCAAATGGAGGTTACGATGTTCTTACCGAAAAGCCTCGTTTTGTTGTGGTACTCTGTGAAGGATTTAAGGCTAGGAGCTAAGTAATAACGTAGGAAAGCATAATGGATATTGCCGAGTTGTGAAAATGTAATGTTGATATTAAAAAGGAAACAAGCTGTGACACGAAATTGATTTATTCTATATAGGGTCCTACCAAAATTGTAAATTTTGTTTAGTGGACAATCGGGAGCTTATACGAACTGAGTTTATTTAAAAACTATTTCATTATGATCATTCAGCCAAAAATGTCCACTGCTGGGCAGAAGCCTCCCCAAAAGATACTCATTGGGGGTTTTTATCATAATCGCAAAGCTTGGAAGATGGGTTGGCGATCGCAGTTATAATATACTTGAAGGACGTTGCTGCCCATCCTCTGGCTAATCCCAAGGTTGCCTTTTACGACACCCGCAGGATGAGATGGGGTGGTGGTATTCTAAGCCGGCACGACACGGCAATAACTAGTTTTAATTATCACATTTTTTACGCAGTAATACATAATTAAAATTGCTATTCGAGGACTAACGATTTCTTTTTTAGTTTATTACCTCAGCGCGTGTTCTTTAGTTATGTCCAAGCTACATAATTATCAAACAAAATAAAGCAAAAAAAACCAGTTGAACTTTTATGTATTATGCATTTAAATACTTGCAGATAGAAGATTTTCCTGCAAAACTAGAATATTTCGATTTTTTGTCGTTTTCGTTTTATTAACCTGATTGTTGCCGCTTCGACAAAACAAAAACAAAATCTTGTTTTTTCTTTTCTGCCGAGTCAAGTCAACTGCTGGACGATCTGGTGATCTCACCATAACGGCCAATATGGGCGTGTAGTGTGCTCATCGGGGGGTTTTGCTATAATCGCCACGCTTGGCAGGCGGGTTAGCGATCGCAGTTGAGTTGTGAATGTGCTCTAAGGACGCTGCTGCCCATCCTTCAAACAAAATAAAGTTTATAAAATAAGTATTAATGTTTGTCAAATATAAAATATTTCTCGCAACTCTTTATCAAAACAACAAAAGTACGTTTTCGTAATAAAATGGTGTTAAATGATTTATTTGTGTCCGAATAGCAACTTTATTTATAAATTATTACATAGTACTTATACTAAAAGAAATGGATGGCCAACTTTTTTCTGAATAAACTGTAGGTATCGCTATAACCCACTGATTGGCCCCTATAAGTAAATTTCGCCATTTTAGTAGGAGCCTGTATATTTAACTCATTGTATATTCGAAGCTCAATTTAGTTCACAGAATTCTATTAACTCTATATTTTATCCAAAACTTAAGGCCTTATCAACGGTTTTTGTTTTTTAACTATGTATTTTGTATATATTGTAGCTCCACCGATGTTTATTTTGCAATAATAATGAGTACACAACAAATAATTTGGGTTGGATTTAGGTTTTGGTGTGAATCCGATTTTAATTTTTGATTAGTTTCGAACAATTATTACCGTTGTAAAGTTTTGAATAGAATCTATGAATTTATTTGAATGTATGAATATGATTATGAATATTTTTTGCCGAATAATTATCTTAAACTCTTAGCTGGCCTAATAGTTTATTAGATTCAAATTAGCGCTTTATTGTTTGTCGTTAAATAACCCATTCCACAATAACATTGAGTTTTAAGTGCTTACATAAATTATCTCTAAAAACAAAGGACTTTATTGGCAAAATGGGAATTATTTATTAACAAAGTGTTTTAAAAACACATTGCTGCATTAGTATAGTAATATTTTAGATTATTTATGTAGTTAAATGGATTGTATGAGTGCATGAGTGCCATTTAATGTGATAAAATACTCATATAATATTTGGCGAGAGACTGAACATATATGTTACTAGTGATCATCGTCATATAGGTACGTAATCTGTTTTTTTTTGTGACTGGCAAGGGAAATAAAATGTAATACATAAATCATTTCGTCTCATTTACTAAAATAGGGGACTAAATATATTGCCAAACAGTTTATGTGCTACTAATTATCTGCGTAATAAGTTGTTATGTCACTATTTCGAACAAAATACAAACATAGATATTATTTTAATATAAAGAATAGAGTACCTAACTATGAATAAAACTAGATTATTATTATTAAAAGATCAATTGTACAGGACTCTTATTCTTTGTAAAATAATTCTAAATTGGATTAAAATTTAACGCAGACCATTTTGCTTTTACCTCGTTGTAATTTAATTGATACATTTTAATTACGCATATTATATATTACAATTTATGATGAATAAAATTGGGTCAGATTGAGTCCTACAAAAGTGACCGATAAAAACTGGGAATTATATACAGTCTCAGTCTAATTGTTTAAAAGTATAATAAGATACGGCATAATAGTGAGATGATGGATTAATGTGCCAAATATTTATACTGTCCATTTTATGTATATTTATACACCAGAGATCGTTTTAGTAATGTTATATATCTTAAAGTTACTACTAAATGTAATTTAGATTATTAAATAATAAGCTGGTACTCCTTGTTTTTTTGGAAATCATTAAAACCTTACGTTACTCATAAACTATGTTTTCATGGATGATCAAAATTCAAGTTAGTGCTGTGTATGCTGACTTGCGAAAAGCTTTTGACAAAGTGGACCATAAGTTGTTCTTAGACTGAAATTGCCTACAATGGCATACGTGGCAATTTTTACGATGGTTTATATCTTACATTTCATTTCATTTCATTTAATCGGTCTCAGAAGGTTGTCATCGATGACTTTGAATCTACTTAATCACCGTCACTTCCAGTGTTCCTCAGGGTTCAATTATCCTTATCCTTTTTAATTTGTTCGTTAATAATATTAAACTTTGTTTAGCAAATTCCCGATTTTTGATGTACACTGACGATATTAAAAATTTATAAGTAATTTATGAGAGTTCACAAGACTGTAAATTTCTACAGGAGGACCTTAATAGTTTCATATTTACCATATTATTAAAGCCCTATCGGAATTCTATACGGCGTAAACGTACGACGTTGCCGACATATTTTTTAGATTTTTTTCATTTTTGAGGAATATTTTATGAATATGTAAATATTTATTCTAAATACCGTACGACGTTGCCTTATACTTGACATTGGCGAAATTGTGGAAGATACTCTACAGAAGCCATAATCTAAGAGAAGAAGAAGAAGAAGAAAGCCCTATCGGATGGAAGGTTTCGTCATGAGATCTTCAAATGACTTAACGCGTCCGTTCACTTTCATATTTCTGTATAATACTCTAATTAGCTTTCAATTGGAATGCGTAGTCCCGATTTGGAACACTCTTTACGACAAATACACACAAAAACACTAGAAATGGGAAAAAATATCTAGCTATCTTTTCATTACCAATTTTATCACTCAAATATTTCATATACGCAATCATCAAAACGGTATAATCTTTTAAGCTTGGAGTTCAGACGCCTCCTAGTTAACGGTGATGCTGCACGGTCTGTGTAATAATAGGTTAGATTGCACCGATATTTCTAATCAATTGTGTCATACCCAGAACTGTAATCCACTGAGGTGCGCGTGCCCTGGTCCACACTCAAAGGTGCAGAACAATCGCCTGCGCACAGGCGGCACTCCGCTGTCTCTCAAAAACATAAAACACACGAACACATAGAATCCAACATTTTCGCACTTTCACATCTAAAACTCAAAAGAGTTGAAATGCTAAAATAACTTGATCATCTATGTTTGCCTCTAATGAAACGCGCGAGTTTTATTTCACTTTCCTTACCATTATTTAGCGTGGTGGTGTGGTCGAGGGCGCTGGTCTATTCTTAACTGGAAACCGCGTCGTCAATCATTCAAATCGGAGTCCATTGCTGAACATAGTACTCTCCCGAGCCACACCACGATACCCGGTCAACTCGCGATTACCCGACAGCCTTCTTCAGGTTGTCGGTTCATCTGGCTGGGGGGATGTCCTACACCACGTTTTACGCTTATCCGATCGACTCCCTTAATTCCCTAGCTGCCCTCGACCTTCGTTGACTGTCTCTCTTACATGAACCGCCACGCCATTTTAAGCATTAAGCATATAAGCATTTTTCCTTGTGAAAATACCTCATCATATCGGCCATTTATACGTCCACTGCTGAACAAAGGCCTCCCCCATAGATTTTCACAACTGTGTCATCATTTTGGGGGGTATTTGCCAATACTCACCACGCTTGGCAGGCGGGTTGGTGAGCGCAGTATGGCTACCGTTTCACAGAAGGGACGCTGCTGCCCATCCCTCTGGTTTAGATTCCCTTAGTCGCCTTTTACGACATCCACGGGAGGAGATGGAGTGGTGCTTTATTCTTAATCCGGACAAAATACCTGTTGGTGGGAAAAGGATTGAAACATATGCTAAACATATTATATATATATATATATATATATATATATATATATTCCGTGTGGTGTCCGTTAAGAATATAGCACCACTCCATCTCCTCCCGCGGATGTCCTAAAAGGCGACTAAGTACTGAAAACCACAGTATGCGCAGCAGCGTTCCCTCTGAAACAGTAGCTATACTGCGCTCACCAACCCACCTGCTAAGTGTGGTGAGTACTGGCAGATTCCCCCTAAAATAACACGCAGTATGTGACCGGTATAAATCTATGGGAGGAACTTTGTTCAGAACTGGACGTCCTGTGGCTGATATGATGTGAGTATTCCCGATGCGTATCGGTGGATCATCTGAAGTTAGTTGGAAATTGGTGTTATGACGTTCATAAGGCGGCGGCATGTGGTGCCGGCTCAGAATACCACCACCCCATCTCCTCCCGTGGGTGCCGTAAAAGTCGACTAAGGGATTAGCCGGAGGATGGGCAGCAGCGTCCTTCGAGTACATGAACAACTCAACTGCGATCGCCAACCCGCCTGCCAAGCGTGGCGATTATGGCAAAACCCTCCAATGAGCCCAGAACACACCCATATCGGTCATTGTGGTGGAGGGTTTGGGGGAGGCCTGTGTCCAGCAGTGGACTTCATTCGGCCGAAATGATTGATTGATTGAAGGCGGCGGCTAAGCTACGGCTAGGCTACTCTAAGAAAAGAAAATCACAAATCTCAACAGTAAATTTTTATCACTCAAAACAAAGACGAACTAAGCGACGGACACTCTCTGCAAATTGTTCTCTTCTCGATATCGTCTACTCGCATCGACAGTTCAGTGATCTGCTTCTCTATGGCCTTCACGTCTGTCCTGAAACCAGTGACAGTAGCATCCAGCTCCGTCAAAAACTGTATCTTATTACAGAGCTCGTCGTACTTCTGAGAGATGAAGTCCCTAGCGTTTTGAGAGTCACTCAACTCCTTGTCAATTTTATGAATGATCTCATACTTCAACTCTTCAAATTTTGACTCCACGCTAGGTCCCAGTAAGTGTGCCCCTTTTATAGCGAGTTCTTCCTCATTAATTTTATTAGCAATTTTTGTATGACACGCCATTATAAATGTTTTGGTATAAGTACACGGAATAATTTTTCTTTTTCGTAACAAACGTGCATTTTTACGAATTGTTGACAATTCGATTCAGGAAAAAAATGGAAATAAGAGAATGACGTTACGTATTTTTTCTAAGTTTCATAAATTATCGTTTCTGGCTTACGTAATATATTTTTTATTCGGCCAGACTCATAAAAATAGTTTATATTAATTTTTTTTGCTAAGGTCAGAAAGAAATTACCACACCGTCTTCTACTGGATATGGGCCTCCCGTTAAAATAGATGCAAATAAAAATTGTAAAACCTGGTTCCAGGCCGCAGAAGGCTAACTTCTTGATGAGCTCTTGCTTTCGACCGTGGTTCAGTCTATGGTACGGAGCGAGCGCGCGGGATGCCATCGCCTCCGTTTTCGAGGGCGTGATGTAGAGGAGGCGGCAGAGCGGGGATGGGAGGCGACCACCTTTGATCCCCGCCGCAAAAAACGCACCGGGCATGGGCGCCGGCACCGCCAGAGAACACTGAACGATCTCCAGCCTTAATGAGTTAAGGCCTGTAGGCGACGAACTAGGGGCAGAGCATCGTCCTTACAGAAGCAGGCTTGAGACGGCGGTGCGTTGGCGCGGGTGGGCAGTTCGCACATTCTTTCAGAGGCGCCGTCTGGCCAAGTGACGGGCCGACACCTGTCAGGGATGTGGTCCAATGCCTATATGGCAAACACCTCACCTGCAGCCATACGTAATTGGATGGAATACCGTGGGGTTTTAGCCAATAAAAATATCCCTATTCGTGAGTGAATGGAATGCTTGTAAGCGGTTAACAAGAATAAAAATCTTTAACTTGAATTTGCACCATCGAGATCATCGCATGTTCAATTCAGGGGTGCAATTCCTTAAGCACAAACATCCATACATCATTAAATACAGATTTGAAATAATGGTATAAAACCAATTTGGTATTCGCTAAGACATGATTGAAGCTATTCAAAGACACGTTGAAGAAGGTAAACCATGAGGACCAGTCTTTGCGTTTACCAAATTGGGTTATCACAGTTATTTCAATTCTGTATTCAAGGATGTGTGGATGTTTGAGCTTAAAGAATTGCACCCCTGCACCTTCTACTATTTACTTTCATATTCCTTTCTTTAAAGAAATACTGTCAGCCCCACACTGGGATTTCTCCCGGGTCGTCGATACACTTTACAGAAATAAATCTCACATGCACAAACTAAGGTATTGTGATTTTGTTTACGGACACAAATCCCACATCCTCAAATACCTAGGATAGAGTTAGATATAGGAGGATAGATAGAGGAGTAGGCCATAGAAATAAACATACGTTCCATGTAGGGATCCACAATCTAAAGCCCTAAGCACCGAGCGCTGATATGCAGACATCAGTTTGCCAATAAATGTAACGGCCGTCGGGGCAAACATATTCTTTACCTAAAACTGTTGCCAGAGCCGAGTTCCCCAGTGTGCCATACTCTAAAGATGCTCGCCGCGCTTCTGACCGCTAATGCAAAATGTGATGTGTGCGGATGAATGGAATAAAACTATGCATGTGTGTCTGGTGATCTGTGAGAATACGCGAGGGTGTCGACGAGGTGCCGGCTAAGAATACCACCACCCCATCTCCTCCCGTGGGTGTCGTAAAAGTCGACCAGGGGATTAGCCGTAGGATGGGCAGCAGCGTCCTTCGAGTACATTAACAACTCAACTGCGATCGCCAACGCGTCTGCCAAGCGTGGCGATTATGGCAAAACCCCCCAATGAGCCCACAATACACCGATATCGATCATTGTGGTGATCTTTGGAGGAGGCATGTGTCCAGCAGTAGACTTCATTCGGCCGAAATGATGACACGTTACGGGTGAATGAGTCTTTGACTTTGCTTGATGCACCGCAATCAGCTGACGTAACAAGGGCAAAATTATAAGATAAAGTGATACATTTTATCGTTTATATGTTAAGGTGTCACCCGTAAAATTGTTACGTATGTAAACATAACTTAAGTTAGGACTAGAATGCATTAGTAATTATATGTAATTACTAGCTGCCCGCCCCAGCTTCGCACAGGTAGGTACATGCAAACCCGATTGCAGCGCCACCTACAGGGTTCAATTGTGAATCTGAATCATCCAAGGATCCATTCAAACATACACAAAAAATTCTTCAGAATCAGTTAAGCCGTTTATGAGGAGTTCAGTGATATATACACGTACAGAAGAATTATATATATATATATATATAAGGTCTTATTTTAATAGTCCACGATATTTTGCATGGCGCCTTAATGAACGCTAAAGATAATGTGGGTATCACTAAAAAAATTGTAGTGATATATTTGTTTTTATTTTTGTCACATTTTATTTTATAAATCAATAATTTCATTACTTACTTATTCCCGTAGTAGTAATAATATCCACATGCATGTAGTAAGAGAATGGCAGACACGGCCGGCTGACCGAATTAGGCAGTTGGCAACGTCTAACGAAACAGGCGGCGGCAGAAAGAACCGAATTTATACCATCAGATTAATTTATTTGTGGGAGATACATAATCTTTAGCATTTACTAAGGCAGCATGCAAAATATCGTGGATTATTAAAATAAGACCTTGTATGTATGTATATAAGATACGAACTCCAGAAACTTAGATCAACAATACTGGACATTGTAGCGCTGTTTGGGACAGAGGGCCAAGTGTGAGTTTCTTTGCACACTGGCTGATTGGCAATTGGCTGAAAAGTTTGAAGTGGGCGAATCCCAGCGCCGATCGCAGTAAACGAGTCGCACGCGTTTTTGTTTCGATTACCAAAACAAACTCACACTCGCTCGGCCCTCAGGTCTGATACTCTGGACTCTGGGATGATATTTTAGTCATGACTATGTCTGACAAGCACATTTGTATTGTATATTCACCTAGTAAATTCCCTTTAAAACGTCTTTTCAACCCACTGTACGAAATATGTTAATAGGACGATGTATTCTGCGTCGTCGAGGCCGTCCTGCCGCTCTTTGGAGCCTGGCTCCAAAGGAGCGAGCGCGTCACCTACCGCCTGACGCAGGTGCTCACCGGGCACGGTTGTTTCGGTGCGTACCTGCACAGGATAGGACGCGAGGCCACGGCACAATGCCACCATTGTGATAGCGACCAGGACACCGCACAGCACACGCTCGAGGCGTGCCCTGCGTGGGCCGCCGAGCGGCGGATCCTGGTCGATCGGATCGGGCAAGATCTCTCTCTGCCAGCAGTAGTGTCGGCTATGTTGGCAGAGCACGAAAATTGGAATGCAGTGGTCTCCTTCTGTGAGAGCGTCATGCTCCAGAAGGAGACCGCAGAGCGGGATCGGGAGAGGGCCGATCCCGCTCGAAGAAGAAGGAGACGGCGCCGGGGTAACAACCGCCCTGGCGCCTAATTCCGATACGCCTGAAAACCCCTGCCGTTGCTATAAGGTGGGGGACCTCTGGGTTCGCGGGTGCGTAGATTGGGGAATCTGCGTGCCCACACCAAGCGACCCAAGAGAAGACGGTAGCACGCATGTGGTCACGCGCTGCCGTGGGACGCTTTGGGGGATCCTTTACAATCCCCCTGGGGGGGTGACCGCTTTACAGTCACCCTCTCCGAGATGTGCCAATAGGCGTGGCACCAGTGGGTGGCTCTAGTGTGATCATACGAGGACCTGGAGCCTCCCTTAGGTGCCGAAGATGACCGCTCCAGTGGTTTTAGCCGGTAGGAGTCCGGCATACCCCTTCCTCCTTCCCCGGGGCGAAGGAAGTTCATGATGAATTTCCACTGGGCACCAATAAAAAAAAAAAAAAAAGGACGATGTATTCTAAATTGAATTCGAAATTGTACATTATTATTATCATGTCACGATTACGCACTTCCTTCCTTTTTTTTTAAACTGCCACACTAGGATTTCTCCTGTGTCGTGGGTACGTTTACAGACATGAATTTCACACACAATACACCCAGACCCGGAACAACTACCTGCAGATCATACAAATATTTGTTCCGTGCGGGAATCGAACCCACGATCCGGAACGCAGCAGCCGACTGTATCGGCCACTGCACCAACCGTGCCGTCCTGCATCCTAACAGGTCCAAGTGGATTAGTTCATATAAAAGGGTCGGATACACTAAAGGACAAAACATTGAATCTACGTGACGCTGCGACATTGCGCAGTGTCGCGCCACGTCATCATCATCATCATATCATTCAAAAGACGTCCACTGCTGAACAAAGGTCTCCATATATTTCCAAAATTGTGTCATCTTTTTGGGGGTAATTTTTATATATGTCATTGGTATCCCGAAAACGGCTTTAACGATTTGGATGAAATACTGAATTTAAACAATGTTTTACTTTCCAGGTTGAGGTCTTGAAAGGCAGCTAAGGGACGCTAAACCAAAGGGATGGGCACATTTGAAGAAATCTATGGAGGAGACCTTTGTTCAGAAGTGGACACGTGGCTAATATGATGATTATGATAATGACGAGTCATAATCATGAAGTAAAGTAGTCAAGCGACTTAGGGTTTATTCGGTTAAGGTGTAGCTGTAATCACCTTTACACGACATTTACGGTCAACACTGTGTGAGGGCAGTGGTTGAACGCTTGCCTTCTATACAGGAGGAACTGAGTACGATCCCGGCCCGCACCTCTGTCTAATCTGATTCATGTGCGGATCAGAATTTAAATATCACTTGCGTTAACGGTGAAGGAAAACATCGTAAGGAAACTTGCACACCTGAAAGGGCTCCAAAATGTTCTAAATGGTGTGTGTAATCCGCCAACCCGCACTAAGGCCAGCGTGGTGGACTAAGGCGTAACCTTTCTCATCCTAAGAAAAGGCCCGTGCCCAGCAGTGGGACAGTAATAAGCTGTTTTTTAAAAAATTAAAATCCTTCCCATATCTACTTTTACTCCTATAGGCTTCAGCGACATTTCCTTAATAGTCATCGTTTTTGCCAATACTATAAATTTATAATATTTGTTTAGATAATTATAGATTATAATAATAGATGTATAGGTGCTCAGGCGTAGCGTAAATCAAAAACAATGTATTACGCGACGAGTTAAACTTGCTTACAAAATATATACGTATATGATACGTATATATATGTATATTATGGATAGAGCACCGCACGGTGGTGCGTGCCGCGCGCTCAAACTAAACTGGATTTGTATAGCTAGATGTGTAGTCGAGTATGTAAACGAGTGCGACGGAACGACAAAAAGTATTACACCCTCTCACACGATCCGCAGCGATCAACTTCTAATAGTTCAAAGTCCAAACAGTCGATTGATGCGTAACCGTGTACTATGTGAACGTTGGTGTGGCGTTAAAGTAATGAAACATAATCAAACCTATAACTGACATAGGTAATGAAAATTCCTCAATCAATTATCAGCCACTCGGACTTATCAAGCTCTTCATTACCGCATAATCACAAGTATTGATCGTAAACAGTTTCATAATTGTAATTTTCCTACACCTGAATGATTTGTGACACATTCTCACAAGTAGGTCGCGCAAGACCTAATTTCAATACGTATAAACATGATATCTTTTTTGTAATAAAGTTTATAAGCAATATAAAAGGAGTTCTGTTGCCTGAACTAGATACTCAATACTCAATACATTTATTGCACTCCACAAGTTACTTGGTGTTACAGTACAGTATAGGAATCACATATGGGCCCTGTCGGGCACGGCAAAAAGGTAGGAGAGAGGAGAGTCATTTTTATAATTTCGATTAATGTGATATGAATGTCATACTTAATTACAGCAAGGGGCACCTTAGATATAAATTTGCTATTATACCTATATATTATAAGAGTACCTAATATTAGTAAGTATTTTTAAATACTTATTTATTTCTTTAGGATATTTATATTTATTCTGATATACCTGCTTAATATTGTATCGTAATTATCAAATGTAATACTATTATTTAAATCAAATATTTACTATAGACAAAAATTACAAATAAATTATCACTGTTATTATCAGTAGTACCTATTTACCTACAACATTCCTGTTTCCTGAGATACAGGTTCTATCTGTATCTCAGGAAACAGGAGTGCCTAGTGCCTTCCCTATTATTTAGTTCCATATTCTTGTATTCGGTAAGCACATTTCACATTATTTATACATGGCTAGGAAAATATATTTAGTGAGGTTGTTAGATAATAATAAAGACATGAGGCGGTTACTACGGTATGCGCGTGTGTGTGTATGTCGGTGAGTTTGTGTATGTGGCGTGCTGGAGTGTGTGTGTTTAGTTTGTATGGATGTGTGTTTATATTATTTTTGGGTTGTTATAAGCTGTCATCAGTCAATCTGTGAGGATATTTCTTTTAAAAATGCCTCGGAGTAGTGGGATGTGGCTTAGTGTAATTTTTTCAACTTTGCCCCACACCAGTATTTCTCCTGTATCGTGGGTATAGTTATCAGTCATATATCTCACATGCACAATTACCCTGACCCGAAACAGCTGTCTGTAGATCATACAAATATATGTTCGTGCGGGGATCGAACCCGCAACAGGTAGTGCAGCAAGCCAATAGCTTAGCCGCTGCGCCAACCGTGCCGACTTCGTCAGCGCTATCGGCCGTTTCCTACACGTCTCCCTTATTAAAGTCAATATCCTCAAAACAACGGTGTACGCAGAGACGTATTTCAGATTTCTGGGTATTGGGGGAGGTGCAGCTGTCGTTCCCGTTGTCGATGAAAAAATACATAAAAATAACACAAAAAATATTTTTATCTCGTCGGAATTCGGAATTAATAGCAATATATGAGAAGTGCCCTCCTCCAGAGTATTTTGCATTTCCTCCGAACAGTCTCCGCAGTGATGACAGACGGGTGTCTTTTCATGGCCTATGCGGTGCAGAAACTTACTTTCTGAAACGCCCATTTCTGAATTTTGTACGCTCAGTCAAAGAATAGGTATCGGTTTACGCAGTTGCATACCGCCACACAGATCAAAAATACACTTTTTGCAGCTGAAGGGGGAGGGAAGGTCAGCACTCAAGGTCGGTGCTGGTTTCTGTACCGCTTGATCTCCCTAAAGTATGTCATCCTATACAAACCAAAGATCATGATAAACTGATCGTCCTGCGTGGTGAAATAAAAGGTTGTCTTTTATACCAATGGCACAAAGTACTAAGTTCAATGAATCAAAATACCGCTAAGATACAGATACACAAACAGACAGGAGCACAAATATATGCAAACAAGAACAATAGTTTCTTTGTATTACCATTCAAACAAAACTCTAAATAAAGAAGTGATAAATAATGACAGTTAACCAACAGTGTATCAATGATAGAGCATTGACCTCGTGAAAATATTGAATTAAATACTAATATACGTCATAACAGCCAAAGGACGTCCACTGCTGAACAAAGACCTCCCCTATTAATTTCCACAATTGTGTCATTTTACCCCTTCGCAGGTGGGTGCTGTTCTACAGATAGGACGCTGCCATCCCTCTGGTTTAAAGTCTTTTACGACATCCACGGGAGGAGATGGAGTGGTGTTGTATTCTTGCTCCGGAAACCATACGGTTCACTGTCGGCCTTGATGCGATTCAAAACCGACATCGGTGTTTCGGTGACAGCAGTAGCACCTCTGCTTAACCATAAGGTGTAGGCATGATGGTACATTTATATGTGCCAACTCTTTGGGCGTTTCGTACGACAATTTGTCGTATCTTGGGATTGAAACCCAGACATCCGTTATTTTTTATAGTATGTATATACGAAACTGGCGGGGATGCCGCAGTGACGCATTGGCGGTTCAACTATCGTTATATTATATTTGGTCGCACATTGGAGTGTGTGGTGGTCAGGTGTGGCCAAATCGTCAGACAGAGGTGAACATTTGTTCATACCGCTATTCGAACCCATCTACCTAACATAATAACATTGTAAGTTTTTAAACTATCGCGAATGACACTCATATTACACTATGATTTCAGGACTTAAGTCAAAATATTGTTTTGATTTATCTGTGCGCGAAAAGTCCCGAATTCATAGTCTAACAATAACATTGCTATATATAATCCAGGAATTCTCAGAGATAATTCTGAGATTATCTCAAACTGATAAAATTGAGGAGCTCCAAGATGTTAGTGCAGCATTCATTACAAATATTTGGATAATAATCAAATTCTGATTCACTTGTGTTAATGGTGACGAAAAAACATCATGAGGAAACCTGCACACCTGAGAGGGCTCTGAAATTATCTCAATGGTATGTGTAGTCCGTCAACCCACACTAGGCGAGCGTGGTGGACCAAGGCATATCTTTTCTCATCATGAGAAAAGACCCGTGTTCAACAGTGGGACAGTAATGGGCTGATTATGATGAGGCCACCTGCCGTGTGGTGACGGCCTACTACTACTATCACCTCATCTCGTGGGTGTCGTAAAAGGCGACTATGGGATTAGCCAGAGGATGGGCAGTAGCATCCTTCGAGTATCTACATTTGTAACGCAACTGCGATCGCCAACCCGTCCAATGAACACATCACAAATCCATACTTCCGTCCAGCAATTGACGTTTTTCGGCTAACATGATGATAAGGATAATCATGAAGTTGAATCTTCCGCCATGCATCCTTTTTCTACGCTGATCACATTTCCCGTGAACTCCAGTTCGTAAGCCCACCCGGTTGCTGGTCTGCTAACACTTCTACAGACTAAGGCGTGTGGCTCTTTCAAAAGGGCTTGGTAAGAATTTTACAGGGTCGGCTACGCGCGAATAACTTAATAACTTTCGTATTGCAAGCGTTCATAGGTTATTGTTATATTTAATTAATTTAAGTTTAAGTTAATATATTATATTAACCGCTTACCATCAGGCGGGTCGTAAGTAAGCTTGTTTGCAACCTTAGTGAAAAAAATAACTTCTGCTATTACTTGGTTAAACTGCAAAAACTGTAATAGAGTTCTATGTAAAGGACTCGACTACAGCGGTACTACTGTCCTACCTGTTTCATCATGATAACTATGTGTCAGTACCGTACAAGGTGACAGAACGCAAGCAGGTGCTCCCACGATCACGTGCCGACACGTTTCAGAAAAAAACTGGCGACATTTATCATTTGTTCAAGGGGTATGTTATTTACTGGTTACGTGATAAACGGCTCTTCATAATTAGGGTTCCGTTTGAATAAATAATACTTAACAGTATTATTTAGTAGTGTCCGGAAAAGCTGAAAAGACACGGCACTAATTTGTAACCTCTGACAGAGACGCCATGGGTTTTGAGCAATGTGTTTACAGCTCTACACACATGCGTATTTCGGATACGCCCTAGTAGCGAACCTGTCGACCACTATACGTAATGAACTCCGAAACTACTAGGCATACCAAAGATATTGGAAGAAAGGAGATAGTTCAAAATGTATACGAGCCTAGAGACCCAGTTTTGCCCCAACCATTCTTCATAAAAACATACTAATGCACACAGTTACAAGTTCTCATCCAATCAACTGAATAAACACAACATTACAATAATAAAATAATAACAATTCATCTATTTCAGACTAATTGCATGTTTATATTTTATTAGTTACAATTATCTTAAAACTATGTAAGTCACAGACAGTATAAAATCTCATTGCAGTAATAATATCGATTATATAATATACACATACAATATGAACTCATCAGGTCACATGCAGTGTTATGAGTCTCCCCAAAACTGCAGGTTCTAATTGGCTACTCATACTATGTAGGCAGCCAATCATGCCGAGCTTACGGACTGCACACAGCGGCTGTACCACGCAACGCGTAAGTATATTGGGTGTACCATTCACTGTTATATTCACTGCGTTTGTTATTCACCGATTGCTAGTTAAAAGTGGTAGATAAAAAGCATTGTATTTTGTACAAAAATAATAATATCGCACTGCTCCATAGAAAACAATAATTTTTAATTTATTATTTTTATAGACAAATACTAGAAAATTCTTTCACTTACATAATGGTATATGATTCCTTCCTTGATAAATTTATTATTTTCACTTCGATTTTTGCATGTTATCCATGATAAAATAAAATTACAACACGATACTAGCAAAGTTTCACTGACGCGTTCGAATCTCGACTGAGGTTATAAAACGGCCATTTTTTCCGACATGCCCAGATTGTGCATGTCACGGTGGCGCGGTTACGCCCCTGTACAACTTCTCCTAATTTCCAATTCCTGTGGGGCATAACCAAAATATAAACATCAAAACAGCTAAACATGACTGATGATAGATTCCTCCAACTTGTCTGCCAAGCGTTATGAGTATTGGTAAATTCCCACCAAAATGACGATACAACTGAGGAAATATATGGGGAGAATTTTGTTCAGCAGTGGACATCCTTTGGATGATATGATGATCATAATTACAATAGTGGATTATCGCGAGACGTGTTAATACACGTACGATGCATTTGGGGGTTTGAAGAAACTTTTCCCAGGTAAATACTGTACGGAACTCTTCATTAAATATTGACTCACACCTGCCTTGTCACCCTTCATATCAATATTTAGTTGTATAGTATTTCATACGGTGCTAGTTGTGCCTGCAACCTTACAGTGGCCGGTGCTCTCCAATCAGTAAGTTTTGTAGATTTTTTCCAAATTATCCGTCGCTGTTGTTGTAGATATATTAAGTCGGCTTTGTTATTTTTTAAGTGAAACAAGAAAGTAAGAAAGAAAAGTACATCAGCCAAAATAGGCCCACCAGTGGACAAAAATGAAATGTGTCTGAAAAAATTGCTTAATTTTTTCTGTATTTACCGTAATTAATAAATAGCTCTTCTTCTTCTTCTCTTAGATTATGGCTTCTGTAGATTATCTTCCACAATTTCGCCAATGTCAAGTTTAAGGCAACGTCGTACGGTATTTAGATTAATAAATATTTACATATTCATAAAATATTTCTCAAAAATAAAAAATTCTAAAAAATATGTCGGCAACGTCAAAACGATGGGATAGTGGAGGTCACAAAATTTGTCATTTGCCATATGCAAAATATTATGATATTCTTCTATTAATAAATAACTCATGACTTTGAATTAACATTATGATCTATCTCGATTTATAAAGCCCAGTTTTGTTTTCGCCGACACTTTCGCAAGTGTTTGTATATTATATAAATATTGTGGCTTTGGCTAAAAGACTAAATGCCAAATTAAAGATCACGTCAATATGGTTACAATTATGAAAATGAAGATTATTAAATATACCTTTGAAACACCAGTTTTACTTCTAAAATGTGTAATTTATTTATTTATACGTACCCAGCTTTCACTAGTATTATCTACCCTCGTTATCTTGCAAAATATAGTACCATATAACCTCAAAATCTATATCTTTTCACAAAAATATCTTTGAATTCCCACGGTCAATTTTTATTTTAAAGTATTTATAATGCGTATTTTTGGCAGTATTTTGATTATATTATCACTCTTGTCCTTCGACATGCCAGAGTGGGCCGGACTTACTATGGGCGATGGCCGGTGTCCTTTATTATTTCCAAACACGTAGTAGTAAAAAAAAGTACATGGTAAAAAAAAATTGAAAAATAGGTTAGACAGATAAACAATAACTTTCATAAAATTAAACCAAATATATATGTATATATATATTTCCTAATTACTACATATAATAATGTCTTAGGTTTTCGCAAGTATTACACATTATAATAAAACATTTTTAAACGGATTCTATCGCGTTTGGACACCACCAGTTTGGAATCCTGTTACTAAAATAATAAAGTCCCAAACCAAATACCACACTAAAAAACATCAAGACACTGTGAGTGATTACTGCGTGCACCGAAATAATTTTTTAATTATATTTGTACGGTAGATAAAATAAAATAACTTTTAAAATCTGTAACGACGCCTGTCGCCTTAGTCATCCTGCGACCACGAACCCTGCAAAGTGTTCGAAACGTCAGGAAAAACAAAAATCTAAAATATACGCGATAGAATCAGTTTAAAAGTGTTTTATTGTAATACTACATATAATTTAATGAAATATTGTTCCGGACATTGCGTTATTTTTTCATCTTATTTGTCGGGACTTTTCCCACCCTACGACTCCTGCACGACAAGTACTACAATTGTCCGGCGACGGTAATACAAGCAATGATGTTTGACGTATGACAGTATTGATTGAACTCATCGATTACCTAAATGAAAAATAACCTCTTGATTCATCTTTAATTTTAACGGTAGGATCGGTAGTGATTCAATGTTTCCTGCGCTACAAGTAGCGAGTTCGATTCACACGCATCAAATATTTGCACAGGTGGCAAATGATAGTTAACCCCGACCGTTTTACCGCCCTCGCCGCCGAGAATGCCCGCCTCGCCGACGTCGCGGAGGCCTATCGCCGCGTCACCTTCCCGTTCAAGTTAGCACTTCTCCCTCCCGTCTCTTGCTCGCGCCGGCCCGCGCCGAGCCTGTAGCTTTAAATGTCCCTTAACACAATTTAAATAATACCGATCCAGCTGTCCCCAAAACAATAGCTTGTTATCCCCAGCAACGCCCTAAGCCGAGGTCCGTGTCCCGCAGGGGGCGCCCTTAGCGAAAGTTGCTTAGTTTTTAATATAAATTTTAAGCATGGCTGGAGGCCTCTTTTGGCTTCGCCAGAAATGACCGGTTAAGCAACCACATTTCCCAGAAATGTATGCGAGAAGCCCAACAAAAACAAAGATAGTTAACCATCAGTGTATCAACGATAGAGCATTGACCTTGTAACAATATTGAATGAAATACTACTTTGGATCAGCATATCACATAAAGGACGTCCACTGCTGAACAAAGGCCTCCTCTATAGATTTCCACAATTGTGTCATTTACAAACTTGCCAGTACTCACCACACTGAGCGCAGAATGGCTGCGGTTCCACAGAAAGGACGCTACAACCCATCCCTCTGGTTTAGAGCCCCTTAGTTACCTTTTACCACATCCACGGGAAAAGATGAAGTGGTGTTATATTCTTACTCCGAAAACCATACGGTGTAAAATTTGATTTTTTCTTACAAATCAGATTTTGCTAACTATACAGGTGAAATACTAGTGTGGAGTTTTAATAAACAAACTGTCTTGGATCGTAGAGCGAAATCGATCAGAAAATAAAGACCGATAGAATAGCAACCGAAAATATAGCAATCTGTTTTTTTTATTTTTTTGCGGATTTAGCCACACTCTAGTGTGGCCCATACCTCTAGGTTAAGAGAGAATGGTGCCACGCCTATAGGCAAATGTTGGAGGGACTGTAAAGTTAGGGCAAATAGGGCACGCCGCGATAGCGGCGGTAAGACTCATCATAGAGGAATGGCTGGAGAGGCGGCATGGCACCCTCACCTTCCGGATGACGCAGATACTCTCGAACCACGGGTGTTTCGGGAAGCATCTGCATCGAATAGGCCAAGGATGGACGCCCGGTTGTCATAATTGCGGAGACTGCCCGTACGACACGGTGCAGCACACTAAACTGCACTATTTCGATCACTGGCACTAACCTAATATGGTAACTAATTGAGCAACTGTGCTCTTTCTATATATGTATATCACTCACTGCCTAACACTTAGGATCAAAGTCGTGAAGGTCATGCAGCAGTTGTACCCAATAACCCAATATGGTAATTGTAAATAAACTAGACTATATCAACCCTTCAGGGTTAAAGGTGTTGGAAGCAGGAAATAAACTTTGTCTACAGTAATTCAGGGCTTGTATCTCCTAGCCTCGGAAACTTGGAACATTTCCAATATTTGAACGATCATTGTTTGAAGGAGGGCGACAGAAAACCATAGATTTTGCATTGTTTAAATGCTAGTCTCGTTACAGCTGTATGTACGTTTTGCGTCCGACATGCATGAATAGTTTCCTATTTTTAATCGACTTCAAAAGGGAGGTGGTTGTCAATTAAATACGTTTTTTTATGTATGTACACCGATTACTCCGAGATTTGTAGATCGATTTGATTTGAGCAATTATTTTTTTAACTGGTGCAAAATACTTTCAAGTTGGTCCTATATAAATTTCATTACATTTGATTGAGTAGTTTTTAAACCAGCTTAAATAAACAGGTAAATTTTACAACGCTTATCTAGATGATGTCTCAATAGTTTCGATTTCTCTCAGATCAGAGAACCGATTTGAGTCATTTTTATTTTTAGTGTTAAATACTGATACCAAATTGTAAACATTTCTTATATTTATTAATACTAAAAAGAAACAAATAAAACGTTTTAACAAAAAAAATACCGACTTGTAATATGTTGTCAAATAAACGTCAAAGCTGATACAATTGTACGACGTCGTATAAATTGCCGTGTGGTGCCGGCTCAGAATGCCACCACCCCATCTCCTCCCGTGGGTGTCGTAAAAGTCGACTAAGGGATTAGCCGGAGGATGGGCAGCAGCGTCCTTGGAGTACATTAACAAATCAACTGCGATCGCCAACCCGTCTGCCAAGCGTGGCGATTATGGCAAAACCCCCCAATGAGCCCACAACACACCCATGTCGGTCGTTGTGGTGATCTTTGGGGGAGGCCTGTATCCAGCAGTGGACTTCATTCGGCCGAAATGATGTATAAATTAGTCGTGAAAACGATTATTTTATATATTCACTGAGGCTATTGTACGACGTCGTATAAATTAGTTGTGAAAAGGTTTATTCAACATATCCACTAACACCATTTTATGATGTCGTATAGAATTGTCGTGAGAACGTTTACTGAGCCCATTTAATGAGCCATTAAAGTCACGCGACTGAAACGATGTAAGATGAACGTCTATATAACGTAAGAGTTAGCTAAATGTGGTATTTAGCTAACTCTTACGTTATATATTGTTTTGTATTTAGTTTTTACATAACATGAAGTCGTATTAGACTGGAATTATACGACATTTTTTGCTTGTTGGGAGGGTGGCCTCTTTACAGTCAGCCCCTCCGAGATCTGCCTTTTGGAGTGTTACCAATTAGAGGCTACGGAACCTTCGTTCTCGAGAACTCGGAGCCCACTTCATTGCCGAAGATCACTGCTACATTTTCACCACTGTGCGAAAGTGGTATAGGTCAACAGAGGATACTGACACGCCTTCCGCTTTCGACATGCTGGCGGAGATGGATGCGTGGGTCTATGACTAGACACGTTCCTTCCACCAGAGCGGCCAAAATGCTCCACCAGGAGCATTCGATTTACGGAGGCAGCTGGCTCGGCGGCGCGCACTCAGAAAGATGCGGGAGGGCCTTTGGTGGCAGTTCGCGACCAAGCGCGTCGTCGAGGCTGTCCTGCCGCTCTTCGGAGCCTGGCTCTAAAGGTGTGCGAGCGTAACTACCGCCTGACGCTGACATTTTCCGCACAGGATTATAGGACACGAGCTCACGGCATGCTGCCGTACTGTGATAGCGACCAGGATACCGCAAAGCACACGTTCCAGGAGTGCCATGCGGATACTTATCGATCGGATCGGCGAAGATCTTTCTCTGCCAGCAGTAGTGTCTATGTTGGCAGAGCATGAAAATCGGAGTACAGTGGACTTCGTACATTTCACGTTCGGGGCGGCCTTTTTACAGTCACTTCCCCACCGCTAGAGGGCGTGACCGCTTTACAGTCAAAACTAAACAAGCAATTTTTGAAAGTTATGTCCTTGTGGTGGTGTCCGGGTTCCGTGTGTTGTCCGGATTAAGAATATAGCACCACTCCATCTCCTCCCGTGGATGTCGTAAAAGGCGACTAAGGGAATCTAAACCAGAGGGATGGGCAGCAGCGTCCCTTCTGTGAAACGGTAGCCATACTGCGTTCACCAACCCGCCTGCCAAGCGTGGTGAGTATTAGCAAATACAAAAAATGATGACACAGTTGTGAAATTTTATGGGGGAGGCCTTTGTTCAACAGTGGACGTATAAATGGCCGATATCATCATTTCGGCCGAATGAAGTCCACTGCTGGACACAGGCCTCCCCCAAAGATCACCACAACCACCGATATGGATGTGTTGTGGGCTCATTGGGGGGTTTTGCCATAATCGCCACGCTTGGCAGGCGGGTTGGCGATCGCAGTTGAGTTGTTAATGTACTCGAAGGACGCTGCTGCCCATCCTCCGGCTAATCCCTTAGTCGACTTTTACGACACCCATGGGAGGAGATGGGGTGGTGGCATTCTGAGCCGGCACCACCGATATGATGTCCATAAATCTCAACTGAGTATGTAATAATTAACAATGTGTGCGCCAAAATACTCGTGCGTATATTAATTTTATCTATCGCCATTGGAGTCTGTCCGTTACGATAGTAGCTAGATTGCGATATCACTTGGTCGCAAACTACGCTTCAGTTACCAGCTGTATTGAAAAATAATATTTTTTATTAATAGCTGCCATATTTGTGTACGGGATTATAAAGCAAATGTAAGTTTATTTTAGATTTTTTCGACATCAATATATTCTATTATATTTTTTTTTTACAAAACATTGCCTGCAATTTATTTCTTTTAATATCTTGTTAACTTGTTTGTTGACTGGCCCTACACGTACTATTTGCGATTTATTATTATTTGAATATCATGAATAACATCTATGGTAAACACATGCTCAGTTATACGTAAAGGTTTCCATTACAAATACACAAAGCATTTACCATGAATGAAAACACTTGTTTTCATTATACTAAACAGCTTTCATATGCAAAAATCAAGAATATCAAAACATGGAAGATTGCAGACAGTAATTTGTTGAACAGCTATCTCGTAAACTGTGCCAACGAAATCACAAAAATAGATAGCTGTCGATAGATTTATTTAAAGCTTCTTTTACAGCGTCTATGCATAAACATTTATCTTTATATTTTTTACTATGCTGAACGCGTACTATATCTGTCAAATTTGTGTCACCTGGAAACTTTCTCATCCCACAAAGATTACCTATTAAGTTCCTAGTAATGAGTCATGTTTAATGAATTATTCATTTTTATATCCAAAACGAAATAATTATGTAAACCAAAAGCGTACTTATCATCACCATCATCATCATATCAGCCAAAGGACATCCACTACTGAACAAAGGCCTCCCCCATACATTTCCACAATTGTCATTATTTTGGGAGGGAATTTGCCAGCACTCACCACGCTTGGCAGGCGATTCGGTGAGCGCAGTATGGCTACTGTTCCACAGCAGGGACGCTGCAGCACATCCCTCTGGTTCAGAGTCCCTTAGTCGCCTTTTACGACATCCACGGGAAGAGATGGAATGGTGCTATATTCTTAATCCGGTTGTGGTGATCTTTGGGGGAGGCCTGTGTCCAGCAGTGGACTTCATTCGGCCGAAATGATGATATCGGCCATTTATACGTCCACTGTTGAACAAAGGCCTCCCCCATAAAATTTCACAACTGTGTCATCATTTTTTGTATTTGCCAATACTCACCACCAACCCGCCTGTGAACGCAGTATGGCTACCGTTTCACAGAAGGGACGCTGCTGCCCATCCCTCTGGTTTAGATTCCCTGAGTCGCCTTTTACGACATCCATGGGAAGAGATGGAGTGGTACTATATTTTGAATCCGGACACCACAGCAGCAGCATTCTCTCGTATGCTAATAACAACATACTGCGATAGCCGATCCACCAAGATGCCAAGTATGGTGATTATGGCAATATTACCTCTCGTTGTATTGATCATTCGGAAGCCCATGTTCAGCAGTGGACGTTTACGGGCTGATGTGTGTATAATACAATGCCAGCTACACCCACGGATCCACCCACTGAAAATCCTATTGATGTCAGTTTAGCAGTTCGTAAGTGAGGCGGGAACCAATCTCTAGGTATACACACCAGTGATGATACAAAAGTTCTACAGCAGTTGCTTCTGTTTCTGTGTGTGTAATTTTATTAAGGTATGGTACGGAATTAGAGTTTAGATTAGTAGGATTAATATATTAATCGATTAAATTTTAATCCACGTTTTATCAATCTCTATCAACGTCATTTGTCATTCTTGCTATCCTTAATATCCTTGGTGTCCGCATTGACACAGGATAGACGAGACATTGCTCGACGTATTTGATCTTATAATGCTCATACACCTAAATTGTTCTCATTTGCTGTAAACTTTTATTTTGGATACATGCGAATGAAAACGAAGTCTCAGTAAGTGACCCCGACAGGCTTTTAAGCACATGCCTCGGCCTGGATCGTGGAAGACTGGCCAGTCTAGTCGACCAGTTGGCCCGGCTGACGAAGGACGTCCGGTGGAGTCTTCATCCACATACTGGCCCTATCATGCTGGTGGACGAGGTGGGCAAGGTCTTAGAGGGAGTAATTGCAGACCTCCTCATCCGGCAGTTGAACGTGGTGGGGTCGGATCTGGCGGACAACCAGTTTGGTTCTCGCCGCGGGTGCTGTGATCACATGCACGAGGTCTCTGGTGGAGGAAGAAGTATCCGAGGGCGAGGTGGTGGCCGCGGTCTCTCGACATCGCTAACGCCTTCAACACTCTGGAGCTGCATTAGGGAACTCGGGTATCATCCGGAAAACAGAACAGTCATCTACCCGGGTCGGGAAGGATGGGGTCGGCGAGAGACGACTGCGGTGTTCCATAGGTGTCGGTCTTGGGGCCACTCCTGTGAAACATTGGATACGACAGGGTGCTGCGCGTTGCGGACCCCCCATGGCACCGGCGCACGGCGCGGTGCGCTGCTCAAGTTGTTGCAATGACCCGGTGGATAGGTCTTGAGGTGGCTCTCAACAAGTCGGAGGCCTTGTGTTTTCATAGGCCCCACCGCGCGCCATCGGCGTCGAGTCAACCATGAAATACCTGGCCGTCCTCGACCGCCGATGGTGGAATAGTCAACCATGAAATACCTGGAACCCGTCCTCGACAGCCGGTGTTGGAATGGAAGAAGCGACTTGTGCAACGCAGTTCATGGAGTATCTGTGTCGCATAAGCCGAGTACAGCCTGGGCAACGCAGCGCCGTGATCTCGTCGCGGTGGTTGGAAATGGTGACCTCTCGCTTTCAAGCGTGGTCCAGTCAGTGCGCGTGGGATGACGTCGCGTCCTTTTGCGAGGAAGTGCTGTACGCAAAAGAGGTGGCACAGAGGGGACGGGAGGAGGCCATCGCTGATTTCTGAATGTGCGGTCGACCAGGTCACACAAAGACGAGGCCCGTCAGACGGCCAAATGTCGGGCCGATACCTGCCAGGGGTCTAATGGTCTATACGGGGAATACCGCACCCCCAGCCATAGGTAATTGGAAGGAACACCGTGGGGTTTTATCCGGTCAGATTCCAGCCCCGCCTCTCCCAAGGCGGAGGAAGTCCGTGAGGATTTTCTCACGACCAAAAAGGTCAAACAGACTGTATCTGTTAAAGCTGATAATCTATGGCTAGCCGTTTTCGCGATGGGTAAACCTCTACTTAAAACTTGATGAGAACGGTTACAATTAGAACTTAGATTATTTAGTCATAAGGTGATAGTGTGAGAGCGTCATACTGTGAGAATATAGTCAGCTGACGAATCAGATAATATATGCGTTTTTTTAGTCTATAGATCCATCTTTATATATATAATCGTTGGTGCGTTCAGTGATCGTATAACTTCTGAACGATTTGACCGATTGAGGTCAAATTCACACAATTTATTATTTTGTTGGTGGACACGATGGTTCATAGCCATGCTGGAATAGAATAGAATCAGACATGTGGCGTTGTAGTCTACGGAGGGTTCGTGCGTCGTGGGGGCGGGCACTACGGGGCACCTGTATAGTTAGCTCGACTGTCAGGTATCCAGCGCTGCAGAACCAAACTTCACAGTCTGCAGCGCAGAGTGGCTATACGGATCGCACGACGATACCGACCAGTGTCCTGCGAGGCGGCAACTCTCCTGGCACGTTTTCCGCTTTTTGACATCCTGGCGGCGATGGATGCCTGGGTCTATGATCGAAACGCTCCCTCCACCAGGGCGGCGAGGGCGCGCCTCCAGGGGCGTTCGAAAGGCTGAAGCGGCTAGCTCGGCGGCGGCGTGCGTTTGGAAAATGACGTCACTGCCTCCGGATGCAGTTTGCGACCAAGCACGTCATCGAGGCCGTCCTGTCACTCTTTGGAAACTGGCTCAGAAGGAGCGAGCGCGTCACCTACCGCCTGACGCAGGTGTTCACCGGACACGATTGTGTCGTTGCGTACCTGCACAGGATAGGACGCGAGCCACTGGACAATGCCACCACTGTGGAAGCGACCAGGAAGCACACGCTTGAGATGCGCACGCTCCGAAGTGTGGCAGAATGGCCTCAACGACGCGTTTGGTCGCAAACTGTAACCGAATGTCGCTACAACTCGAGTGCGCACCGTCAAGCCAGCCGCCTTAGTCTGTCGAACTCTGCGCCAGGATTTCAAAGGCGGAAATCGTGCCAGGAGAGTCACCGCCTCGTAGGACACTGTATAGTCCATGCGCTCCGTATAGCCACTTTGCGCTGCAGACCGTGAAGTTTGTTTCTGCAGCGCTGGACGCCTGACAGCCGGGATACAGGCGCACCATAGGGGGCCATGGACCGTACGACGCCCCCGTAGAGATGGCGAACTTTTTCGCTCGGTCCCCCGAGATTGGGCAGGACCCGGTGACCCGGTCCTCGACTTGGGGGACAAGGCGTGCGAAGTGCTCTTCGAAGCCAATGACTATCCAGGGTGAGCCTCAGGTACTTCATGTACTGGCTCATCCTGATTTGCGCGTCACCAACGCGTATCCACGAACTGGGTGGTTCTCTGCTCCGCGGCAATTTGTGGAACCATAGCGCCTCGGTTTTGTGAGGCGCTATCTGCAGACCCAGAGCGTGGATTTTAGCCATAACAATTGCCACCGCTTGCTCAGCAATACGTATGGTTCCGTCGAAGGACTCCCCGCGGGCCAACACGAGAATGTCGTCAGCGTAACAGACCAGGCTGATGCCAGCGGGGAGAGCGACACGCAGGATCCTAGTGCTTGCCGAGTTAAGTATAACTCGGGCTTCATACGTATTTCCATAGCAACTAGGTATGGTACTTTATATCAAATATTTTATCTTCTGGATAGAGAATATCAAGTTCTAATGTTATAACTGACAATTTTCTTTTTTATGTGTTTTTTTAAATGCTTTGCCCCGCACTAGGGTTTCTTCTGTGTCGTTGGTAACGCACAGACATAAGTTCCACACACAATACACCCAGACCCGAAACAACTACCTGTAGATCATACAAAATATTTGTTCCGTGTTGGAATCAAACCCACGACTCGGAGCGCAGCAGCCGACTGTATCAGCCACTGCACCAACCGTGCCGCCAATTGACAAACAAACTCGTATTATTTCTTGTTTCTGCTCAAATACGTTGTTAAATCTGTATACTATAATATGCCTCGTGGTTTCTAGCATAAAACCAGTTACTCCCTGGTACCCTGTTCATCTCCCTTGCGCATTAAAATCATCTCACTGCGATGACGATACCGTTAGCGAAATATGGTGTTAATGGTTACATTCCTTTGTACCCCACAAGCTCGCTAAGGAGGTCGATGTTCATTGTTCAGCAGTGGACATATACGGCCTGACTTGATGATGAGGGTGATAAGATTAAACAGATTACGCGTATAGTACAGATAACAACCCCACGGAAAAAAACAATAATTACGTTATTAATTAATTTTATCAACACATTGATCGTGACGTTGTTATTTTTAAATTAGATAATGGAATTAGTCTAAGAGCCCGTGAACCCCCAGACCTTCGTTATTTTATAAAAGCTGAAAGTTTGTCAGCGCATGCTCCCAACACAGGTAAGAACGATGGACTATTATGAAGTTTGGGTTACCGTGGCTTTGGCAGGTAAACGGTACTAAAGGTGTGTAAAATACCGATCTAAATTCATCAAATAATAAAGTGTGATTTTTTGGTATTACCTTCAGACTATTATTAAAAATCACGTTATTGATTTCCAGACACTTAACATCGTGGCAACCCCTTACCAGACACCCCTAATGTTCATGAAAATATAATTCTACTTATGTTAAAGTATAAAAGCTGATTTTTATATATAATACTTAGGTAATAATTAGATGATGTTTCCTCATCAGCCAGACATTTTTGATAGTTCCAACCCCTTGCCAGACAATGATGTAGGGTCGCTGTAGGAGCGAGCGCGAGACAGTATATGTATGGTGGGTGCGAGTGAGATGGCGAGATAGGTCTATCGCGATCCCTCAATAACAGATTATAAAAAAAAAACCAAATAAATAATACTCAAAAATTTAATTAAAAATATATTGATAACATTACAAGTTATTATAAATACATAGTTGGCTCGCAGAAATTGTTGTAGCAGCTCGGATTGACATGGTGGCAGACTGCTAGCATCAAAATTTCGTAGTTTTTTACGGCTAAACGCTTCATTAATATCTGAGACCTGATATGTATTAATGAATAGTTGAAGCCGTGCTGCATCAACATCAGTTATCGAACCGACATTGTATACCTCACATATAAACCGTTGAATAATATCAAAAGTGCTTTGTTGTTCATTATTATTTTCGAATAATTCGTGTTTACCGAATTTAATGAAAGCTGTTTTATACTCTACCGTTTTTTTTTAAATTTTAAAAGGCCTCAACTTTCCTTTTAGGAAAAATGCAGGATTATAATCACAACCTGTGATCGCATGGAATCCTGGTAAGCTCTTGCAAAAAGATTTTCCTAACTGTTATTGAGGGATCGCGATAGACCTATCTCGCCATCTCACTCGCACCCACCATACATATACTGTCTCGCGCTCGCTCCTACAGCGACCCTACATCATTGTCTGGCAAGGGGTTGGAACTATCAAAAATGTCTGGCTGATGAGGAAACATCATCTAATTATTACCTAAGTATTATATATAAAAATCGGCTTTTATACTATAACATAAGTAGAATTATAATTTCATGAACATTAGGGGTGTCTGGCAAGGGGTTGCCACGATGTTAAGTGTCTGGCAATCAATAACGTGATTTTTAATAATATTCTGAAGGTAATACCAAAAAATCACACTTTATTATTTGATGAATTTAGATCGGTATTTTACACACCTTTAGTACCGTTTACCTGCCAAAGCCACGGTAACCCAAACTTCATAATAGTCCATCGTTCTTACCTGTGTTGGGAGCATGCGCTGACAAACTTTCAGCTTTTATAAAATAACGAAGGTCTGGGGTTCACGGGCTCTTGCTCTAAATAATTATATCTGTGAGGCCACAGAAACCGTGATTGAGTTTTATCTGTTGATGAATTCTGACAATATCCACGAGAGCCCAGTTACAACTAGAGCGGCCGGGATCCGCACAATCAAATCAATATTTTTCCTATGTCTGTCTTGTTATTTTAATAATCATCAGTAGTAAGAAGAAGAAAGAAAGAATGAAAGACAGTTAACTTTATCAAAGTACTTCATTTTTTCTTTTTATAAAACGTTGCCCCTCACTAGGATTTCTTTCACAAATTTCACACACAATACACCTAGACCCGGAACCTGCAGATCATACAAATATTTGTTCCGTGCGGGAATCGAACTCGAGCGCAGCAGAGCAGAGTCTCTTAGTCGCTTTTTACAACATCCACGGGAGGAGATGGAGTGGTGCTATATTCTTAATCCGGATACCACACGGACTTTAATTGGTTTGATTATCAGTAATAATTATTACGAAAGAAAAATGTGAATAGGTATTCATTTTATTACAGACTATTACAGAACCGCGTAAAAATATAATTAATTTATTATGACGTCTTGTATTCTATGTAAATAATACAGCATTCTTAACTGTTTATAGTTCGAGTTATATTTGAATTCCAATATGTCTTTTTTATGTACTGGACTACGCGCGTGTGTTGCAGGCAAACAACGCACGTGTATTACATGCTTATGTGGCGTTTGTTAAATCACTGTTTTTTTGTTCTGTGATAGTATCAGTCTTAACTCGGATATTTATGGTCTTAACTAATCCTAATTTTAAGACAGTATCAGATTCATTCGCGCGCAGATTAATTACAAAATAATATTTTGACTAACTGCGATGTTACTACTAATCTACTCGTGACCACGGGCAATGCAAGTTGATCGACACGATCATATACAGCATTGTTTCCCGACCATTATAACCTGGAAATCTCCAAGTCGAGAGTGAACCGCGGGCTGATTACCTAAGTCGCAGACGCTTTGTAACAGGCGTAAATTGCTCCAACGCCTCTGTCAAACGTCAATTTGGTATTACCTGTTTTCCGATAGCAACTAAATAGGCGAAGATCTCTGACGTGCCTCTGTCGGATAATCAATGAACTAAAAACGTACATCCTTTTTAGTTCCACTGGTGGCTACTGGCGCTAGTAACTATGCATCTTCCACAATAGCGACTGGCGGGCGATGCCTTGCGTCATACCAATTTTTTTGACGCTTTGCCACCGGTGGATCCTTGGCTGCGCAATAGCTGCTATCGCGTCTGCTGTTTTTAGCTAATCAGCCCGCGGGTTTCTTCTAAGCAAGCGTGCGCCATCATCGACCGCATCATCGCATATCGGTCAAGCGGAAGCCTATTCAATAGAAAATAAAAACAGGGCCCTTTGTGTCTATGTTTTTTTTTAAAGGGAGTGCTTGTTTCCGGACAGAACTGCGATGGATAGATATAATGAAAAAAAAGTGTATTCGAACTTTTTAGTTCAAATTCGTTAACTTTCATATTTTATAATTAAGTTTTTATTTTAGATTACGTCAAGCGAATGACGTTGTTTTTAAATGTCATATACCTAGCACAAATAATTTTGTTGGTTATGAATAAAGTAGTTTTTATTTTGTACTTTGTTGCGTCTGTGGTGTTCTGCTTGAATATTGTCGTTATTCTACTAACATGGGATAACGAAGCAGGTACACAAGTTAATATAAATTGTTGTGTTTTTTTAAATAATCTAGTTTGAGACGGTGGTAACCGCTACGCCTGCCTATGATAACTTTAATGCTAACCCACTAGTCTTGTGTGGCACCACACTGCGCTCTTCACCTCACATTGGTTATTTAGTCTCTCGTGCCCAGTAATTTCAATAGCGACAGTGCCCTTCTAACACAGTATGACTTTGTAAATCATCATTTATGATCACCATTCCTTCACCGATAATAGAAATCTATCATCGGTGAAGGAACTAGCAATCATGTGCAAATTGATGAATCAATCATTTCTGTCTACGCAGCTATTGATTAACGGCCAAAACGAATAATCAATCTAATCCATAATCTTCAGTTAAGATTTTGAAATTCATCCGTTATTGTGTTAGGATCACATTTAACACAAAAAACAGACATATCTGTTATCCGAAATCCAAAGGTTTTGGATTAGATTGGTTATTAATTTCAACCGACAGGCGTCTCCCAGCTTGTTCCGAAACACCCGATCGTCTGCCTTTCACAATCGTACTCAACGCATCGTTGTATTTCAAACATTTACGTTAACACTTTCGTACAATTTCGCACTCTACCAGTAACACAGTACAAATACATTATATTGCTTTGCTATAATATTTTGTAATTAATACCTACGTTAATAATAAGCAAACTGTAGGAAAACATTATTGATTCAATACGATTTGTTTATTTATCTGTGTATGTAAGCTCATTTAACATTATTTTATGTATTTGTTACTGGTGAGATTTTCTAGCTTCGTTGGGGGTTTACGATGATGTCGTCCTTACCAACGAAAAGAGGCGCAATTATAAATACCCTGTTTTAGTAGAGAAGCATTGTTTTTGTAAAAATTTTGTACCTACTACTGTAAATCCGTAAGATTTTGCTGAACATATATATTGTTTTTTTGGTAGGTATTGACCCAAGCTCTCACCCCTGTAGTATGTCGTGCTATTTACTGGACACCCTGTATGTATTTCTAAAGTGTAAATATCTGATAATAACACATGGCGTTCTGAATTTAATATTTCATTGTATTTATAAGCTCCGATGCTTCTCCTGCAAGGTAGAGTTTTTGCAATTGGGCCTATTTTCTTAGGATAGAACAACATACATGGACTTTCGTGACGTATTTAGGTTCAAAACCACCTTGAACTCATAAAACTGGCCGCCCTTACACTGGTTATTGCAATTATACTTATAAATTATCAAAAGTTAACAATACACATTGTTATAAACGTAATAAAACAAATATTAGGTACTAAAGTTACATGTTTCAAAATCATGATTATAAAAACATATAATATCTATGAGACGGAAAGAGCAGTGTGGGACGGCCTCCAACGAGATGGACAGACGACCTTGGTGTAGTGAGTCGTTGGATCAGGATATGTTCGTTGTGGAAAATAAGGGGGAGGCCTTTGAGAATCAGTGGACGTTCTCCAGCTGATATGATGATGATGATAAATATTATTGTTTTGATAAAACAATTTTAAACGGATTAAATCGCTGGTCATCCTGCGACCACGAACCCTGCAAAGTGTTCGAAACGTCAGGAAAACCAAAAATCAATAATACACGCGATTTAATCCGTTTAAAATTGTTTTATTATAATGTGTAATAATCGTGAAAACCTAAGACAATACTATTATTGTTTTGATTACAAATTTTATTGTATGGTAAAAATACTGTTTGCCTGCCCGAAAACTAGACCAAATATAAAAACATTCCTGTGGGTGTTTAATATCTTCATCGAGCCTTTTTTCAAGGTTTAGGGTTGCAAGCTGAAATGTTTATAAATAAATAAACAAATACATAATCAGCCCATTACTGGCCCACTGCTGGGCATATATCTTTTCTCACGATGAGAAAGGTTAGCCCACCACACTGGCCTAGTGCGGTTCGGCGGACTACACACACCATTGAGAACATTTTGGAGCCCTCTCAGGTGTCACCGTTAAAGCAAGTGATCATCATTTCATCATTTCGGCCGAATGAAGTCCACTGCTGGACACAGGCCTCCCCCAAAGAACACCACAACGACCGATATGGGTGTGTTGTGGGCACATTGGGAGGTTTTGCCATAATCGCCACGCTTGGCAGGCGGGTTGGCGATCGCAATTGAGTTGTTAATATAGGCGCAGGACGCTGCTGCCCATGCTCCGGCTAATCCCTTAATTGACTTCTACGACACCCACGGGAGGAGATGGGGTGGTGGTATTCTGAGCCGGCACCACACGGTAGTAAGTGATAATCAAATTCTAATGCTGAATCCGAAAAGTCAGAGGTCAGGATCGAACTCAGACCCTCTTATATGGAAGGCAAGCGTTCAACCATAAGAATGGCTTATCCATCACCTGATAATATGCGCGGCTCCAGACAGGTGCGATTGCGTAATACCTACAGGAACTCCTTGATTTACGAGCGGAGGGGTAGTAAGAGGCCTTGCATAGCACAATCGACAAAATTGAATTGAATTACGTTCGGCTGATGCCGAGCTCTTGAGATTCACAAATAGAATTAGGTTATCAAAACTAATACTATTATCTATGGTTCTATCTATCTAATACAAAATCTCAGTCCGTCCTTCCGTGGATTATGATTTAGAGGTCACTCCGCATCGTTATCGCCTGGAATAAAATCACACATTATGATACCTCGCATTGATGTAGATAATTTAATCGTTTAATTAATCCAGACTAATTGATTACATTTAAGTGTTACTATCGTATTGTTATATAAACGAAAGTAATTTTTTTATCCTTGGATCAAAGCACGATTTATATGGCTTATAAAAATTTATGTTTGTGATTATTTCATTTTGAAATGGAATGAAATGATCTTTATTTTAGCAAGCAGGAATAAAAACAAACTTTTACTTGTCAACAAATTTCGATGAAGCTGGCATTTCTTACTGACTGCCTCTGAGAAGAAACGCCGAAACAAACTCAAAGGTTTCTGTTTTAAAGTCCAGACTACAATTATTTGAGAATAAATTACAAGTTTAGTTTAGCGCAGTTGTAATTTGATTAGCTTTCTACGTTACGGATCGCCGATTCGATACCCTCACGGAATAAATATTTGTATGGTATCGGGTCTGAGTGTTTGTTAATCTCATCACCCCTTAAACGTCCACTACCACGAGGTAAAGAGGGCAGTGTGGTGCCACGCGTTGACATGTCTCGAGACATTCGTTATTTATTGCTGACCTTTTGCAATAAGAGACCCTTTTTTACTGGTGCCTAGTAGAATTTCATCATGAATTTCCTTCGCCCCGGGAAAGGACAAAGGGGCATGCCGGACTCCTACCGGTTAAAACCATTGGAGCGGTCATCTTCAGCACCGATGGCGGGCTCCAGGTCCTCGTGAAATCGCACTAGACACACCCATTGATGCCACGCCTTTAGGCACATCTCGGAGGGGATGACTGTAAAGAGCTTCTAACAGAGGAAGGCAACTGTAAAAAGGTCGCCCCTAGGCACTTCTCGGGGAGGATGTAAAGGATTCCCCCAAGCCTAGTTGTGAACTGTGCTGAGCACACGGTACCACGTGACCGCGTACGCACTGCCGTCTTCCCGGGGGTCGCTCGGTATGAGCACACAGACTCCCCAATCTGCGCGGCAATAAGAGACCTACCACAAGTAATAACCAATAGTAACGTATGAAAAGCTACGGCTCAAACCACCATGATCCCCCTGACTACGGTTAGCCTTCATACCTTCAGCAGGCTTACTTACCTTCTTTAATTACCTTGGTGATAGTGTTATCTTTAATTTTGATAAGTATACTGTGTTGTATGTTAATCAAAATATTTTTAGATAAAATATTAAAATAAATATAGGTCTGTGGTATCAACGATCATATCAGAGTCTATAGTCCACTGCTGAACATGGGACCCCCTATGTTTATAGTGGGTCCCGTGTATGATGAACCGGGGGTTAATTCTCGTAATTAAATATTTTCAAAATATAGATCTGATCTAGTTTAAATGTCGTAAATATCACAAATGGTATTCTGCACAACTAACAAACAACGTCAATCGTGAACTTACACTATGAGATCGAAGGTTGAAGGTTAAAATCAAAACGGTATTTTGCTAACATTTCGAACGGCCACGAGTACTAAATTGGACATTAAATAAGCATCAAAATTGAGATTGAAATAAGGCTAGATTGATAAAATACTGAGATCCGATTGAATAGCAGAATACCATTTTTTTGTGAAATCAAAATTTAATGTCGGTCAACTTTCAGTTATAGTGTGAATTAATTACGAGGATTGGCCCGCAATTGTGAAGCAATATTGCCTCAATCAGCACATTTGGCAATCGATTTGGTGATCGCAGTGTGGTTGTGAGTGCTCAGGAGTTTTCGGTTTGACTTTGCCCTACACTAGTGTTGCTCCTGTATTTACAGGCATAAATCTCACATGCACAAACACCCAGACCAGAAACGACTATCTGTAGGCCATACAAATATTTGTTCCGTGCGGGAATTGAACCCGCGACTGGCAGCGCAGAAAGCTTAGTCATTGCGCTAACCGTGCCGTTACTTGTTTACTGGTCGACCCTCTTGATATATCCTTGGGATACTGCTATAACCGCCACGCTTAGCATGGTGGTAGGTGATAAGTTGATAACATATCACGTCATCAGTGTTGAAGTTTATGCTGCAGCCCATCATAGTTACATGTTAATCACTTGGCAACGTTTCAACACCTTGTGCATTATTTAACAAAAACAATTAATTTTGAATTATTTTACAAATAGAAATATATTGAATTGTTTTACAAATACAAATATTACTGAATTATTTTACAAATACAAATATTATTGAATTATTTTTTACAAATACAAATAGTTTTGAATTATCTACAAATACAACAATGTTTCATATATGTTACAATAGTTTTTCTGAGTGAGTGAGAGAGAGAACATTAGTTAATGATTGGAACCTCGTTTTAAGAAAATAAAGATATCAGGAGACATCCCTTAACATATATACACAAGCTATTGTACTGTAAGTCGTGTGGTGCCGGCTCAGAATACCACCACCCCATCTCCTCCCGTGGGTGACGTAAAAGTCGACTAAGGGATTAGCCGGAGGATGGGCAGCAGCGGCCTTCGAGTACACAACTCAACTGCGATCGCCAACCGGTCTGCAAAACGTGGCGATTATGGCAAAACCCCCCAATGAGCCCACAACACATCCATATCGGTCGTTGTGGTGATCTTTGGGGGAGGCCTGTGTCCAACAGTGGACTTCATTCGGTCGAAATGATGATTGTACCGTAGTTTTATATATAATTGCTATGTATCTATATGTAATTTGACATTATGTACATGTACAAGTGTGTGCGTGGATGACTACGTGTGGTGCGGAATTTTAAAACAACTCAAGCCATTAGGTACCATGTTTGTTAAGTTCCAGACTCACTAGATATCAGTAGCGTTCATTTAACTCTTTAAACCTATTTTCGTCATACTACGCACAATAGAGGGCGAACACTCGTCGCAAGGGTCCTTGAAATAGATAATGCATAATAATGTGAAATGCCAGACTCGATAGTAAAACATGCGATAATTTATAATTAAACGTTCTCCTGTTTCAAATGAACTTTATTATATACCTAGAGTTCTTGAATAGGGAATGGAGGTGCGTAATCTAAATATTTATAATTAAAAAAAAAACATAAAAGTCTCAACTTTGAATTTGAGATTACGGATTTGTCTGTTTTTTGTGTTGCACAAAAATCAATCAAGTACAAAATCTTCGGTCATTAAACACTCGAATACCACTCGTTCGATTGAGTTCAAAGTAGTATAAGTTATCTGTGTGTTCCACATATTACTAGATAGGTTTAGAAAGTAGTTTGAGCAATTCTGTATAGGTGGCGCTGTGAACCATCACCGTAAAAACGGATACAAAAATATATCATGGCAAAGCATGGCAGGGTTTAGCTTGTTATTAATAAAATATCCGGCACTGATCTTGAGCGCTGACCTTTCTTTTCCCCCATTATCAAGCGCAGAAGTTACTTTTTAACACGCTTTTATTAGCTTGGTATGTATCGATGTAACAGAATTTCTGAACTCGATTTTCATCCCCTTCAAAACGTCGGATTGATTTGAAAGTTCGCACACTTATCAAGGCCAGATGACAATGCAATAATTTAAATAGTTTGTCCTATTATCCTTGCCAGGGTCCTCAGGATTAACGAATTTTTCATCTCTGGTACCCGGAAAATTGATAAATTCATTAACATACACAAAAATAATACCTGCATAAAATGTCGATTCAATTTTCCGCGGCACGAGGGCGATGAGACTCGAAGTGTCTCATTCTTCAGATGATGTTATCCGTAATGGAGCGAGAATTTGTTGAAAATATAATAAGTTTAAAATATAATAGAGTGATAAACAAAAAAAATATTTTATTGTAAAAAGCGTGGGGTGCTTGATGTCAATTGTTGTGACTATTTGTAAAAGTAGCGTCATCATGAAAATATCTGATAAAGCACTCGACGCTTTTTTACAATAAAATATGTGACCTAGAAACGGGATATTGACCATATTTTTTATTTATTTTGAGTTCCCGGACCGTGAACGCTTGCAACAACGCCGAAATATCCGGGAACTCAAAATAAATAAAAAACCTCGGACCATGTCAGTTTAAAAACTTATATAATAAAATATTTTCTATATTTTAGTTCGGTTATCTACAAAAGTGTGTTTATTTAGTTTTTTTTTTTTACTATTATTTATTGGGTATGTACTCTGTTCGACGGTATGCAGCTGCGCAAACCGATCCCCACTCCTTCACTGAACGCTCTAGGTCTGGACCGGGCACTGTATCTTAATGAAATATATTTCTGTTAACGGCGACTTCCTCCACGTGGGACTATTTTATCATCATCGTGTGACCACAGGACGGCCTCTGCTGTACACACTACATATCAAGCTATACAATTCCAGTTTAATTTGATCTCGAATTATATAGGCTTTCGGTATGATGAGAGATCAGCGTAAACCTCCCCAATGGATTTCCACAATTGTTGCATTTTGGGGGGAATTTGCCTGTGGTCACAACGCTTGGCAGTCGGGTTGGTGAGCGCAGTATGGCTACTGTTACACAGGAGGGACGGTGCTGCCCATCTCTCCAGTTAAGAGTCCTTAAGTCACCATCCACAGGAAGAGAAGTAGTGGTGCTATATCCTTAATCCGGTCACCATACGGAGATATACTTAACATAATATCTATAACCATCTGTCTGCCAAATTTCATTCAATTCGGTTCAGCTGTTCCGACTTGATTGAGCAACAAGCATACAAATATTGACTATTATTAGCAAGATATAGGCACGAGGCTGTAAACACGTAAACGAGCGTTGTGGAAATCTGAGGGGGAGGCTTTTGTTCAGTAGTAAACATCCATCGTAGCCTTTTGGCCCACGCTATTACGAGCCGCGGAAGTTCATAATGATCTAGTCGAGCGTTGGCAAATACTACTGAAAGTCTTTGATTCGGGTTCCAGATCCCTATCTTGAATGTTACAAAGTTATTATTGCCTAGGCAAATAGCGATACGGACCCATTTAAATGTAGTCTTGTTACACCCCTTAAGGCTATCGACAGAAATCTTTGTATCTAGAAAGATGAAAGTTGTACCCAAAATTACTTTTAAAGATAAAGTTTTGTCTGATAAACACTTCGGGCTTCTTACGGCTTGGCTCCACGTGGGACCTAATTCCCTTCTAAGAACAAGCCTGGTGCTTACGTCAAGCTATCATTAATACTTAGGTCGTTAGGCTGTGTTTGCTCCACCCTGAAGGTCATGAATTTATAAACCTGTGTAATTATGAATAATAATGTCTAGATTATTATAATTTATGATAATCTTGCTCGTTAAACACTTTTTAATGACATTCCTTCTGTGTTTTCCTATTCCAAACTTCTTTTGATACAGTTTCATAACGAATATACTCGTATAATGCCAGAACTACTACTCTTTTGCAAAAAACGGGCACCTAAGAAAATTTACATTCTAAGGTCGATTTGAGTTCATTAAATGAATATAATTGTTTGACGTATTCTGTAGACTTATAATCGTGTAAATTAAAACGCGTGAAGAGAAATTCTGTTTTTTCAATCGATGAATTCTTTAAAACCGTTGTACACGGCCAAACAATAAGAAGTGGTCGGCAATAACGACAAGAAGATTTTTTTACTTTATTAAAATTAAATAAAGTTACAAATGTAAAAACCTAATAACGAGTGTAACCTCTTCTTGCCTTTTGGCAACACAGGTTGAATCCCTCTGGGAATGCTTTCCACGATGTTTTTAATAACGTTTTGAGGAATACGTTCCCACTCTTCTGCAATGACCCCTTTTAGCTCCGTGATGTTACAACTGTCCAGAGGACTTGGCAACGGTATCAAGAGACCGGTTCGGCCAAAAGAAGATCCGGTTCGGGAAGAAAACGATGCACAGAACCAAGAGATGACCGCTCTTTTATAAGTCAGGCATTGCGGAATCGTAAGGCGTCAAGTGTGAACCTGAAGAAGAGCCTTGAAAAAGTAAGAGGAGAAGTTAGCTTGTGGACGGTTAGGAGGATACTTTTGGCTGCCAATATCAGGAGCTTTTTTTTTTAAATTGCTAGAATTAACTTCATTGCTATTAATTTACACGATTATAAATGTACAGACTACGGCAAACAATAAAATTTCATTTAATAAACTCAAATCGACCTTAGAATATAAATTTCCTTAGGTGCCCGTTTTTTTTTTGCAGTAGACTTAATATTTTTATTATATTTAAGTATCGAAAGATAATATGCCGTGTGGTGCCGGCTCAGAATGCCACCACCCCATCTCCTCCCATGGGTGTCGTAAAAGTCGACTAAGGGATTAGCCGGAGGATGGGCAGCAGCGTCCTTCGAGTACATTAACAACTTCACTGCGATCGCCAACCCGCCTGCCAAGCGTGGCGATTATGGCAAAACCCCCCAATGAGCCCACAACACATCCATATCGGTGGTTGTGGTGATCTTTGGGGGAGGCCTGTGTCCAGCAGTGGACTTGATTCGGCCGAAATGATGATCGAAAGACCTACTCGAACTAAATTATGAGGCGAACATATTAATTATATAGGAAAAATGAATAAACGCCTACAAGTTTTTTCTTAGCAATAAATTATTTGTGCGTGATTAACGCATATTTTATCTTCAGGTCCGTTTTACATTTAGTATATATATATATATATTACAATACGCTAAATAAGAAAGTACTAAGTGCGTGGTGGATAAAGAACGGTTTCGTAATCATACTAGTACCATGAATACAACAAAGTTATTAGTGCATAGGCAATTAATAATACGGAATAATACATAAGACATGTTATGCCATATCGCTTATGGGTATCAATAAGAGTCTTTGTAGAATCGAAAAAGCTTACGGAAATATATCGCGTTTATTTCATTCATTCTATATAGCTACGTGCAGCATCTATACGGGCTGTATACGTACGTGCAACGTGCAGCCCCAGCACATACCTACAAGAAATACATTATTAATGCACCAATATATGAATTATAAAAAAAAACATTTGTTCATAATATATACCTGAAACATCATACAATCCAAGATATAGTTAAGTGTAATGATACACATATGTATCATTACACTCAACTATATAACTTCACATAAATGCATGCAATAAATATTTAAAATAAAATACTACTCATTAATTCGCTCGTCGTTTCAAACACTGCAGCGTCGTTCTAACCCAATACGTACTATTAGGTAATCTGTTTATCAAGTCATCATTTCGGCCGAATGAAGTCCACTGCTGGGCACAGGCCTCCCCCAAAGATCACCACAACGACCGATATGGATGTGTGGTGGGCTCATTGGGGGGTTTTGCCATAATCGCCACGCTTTGCAAACGGGTTGGCGATCGCAGTTAAGTTGTTAATGTACTCGAAGGACGCTGCTGCCCATCCTCTGGCTTCCCACTGGCGACTTTTACGAACCCACGGGAGGATATGGGGTGGTGGTATTCTAAGCCGGCACCACACGGTTTATTAAGTAAGTAGTATATTTCAATTAGTTCAGGTTTTTAATACTTACAGAAAGATACAGGGTGGGGACCACATTTCCAAAGACGTGTATGGCGCGATTAGATGGAATTTTTGTTTTACTACCCACAAGGAAACCATGTTTATGTTGAAAGTATTATAATTTAGATTTCTCAGTTTCAATACAATACGCTAAGCTAATTTTCACACAGATTTAACAGCCACATTCCTTCAATATATATAGTATATAATAGTTGTGTAGTAGTGTATAATAGTTGGTAGGTAGGTTATTTTGTTATTATATGTATTAATGACCGACTACAACCTATTTGAGATCAAATTAATATGAATTACGTAGGTTCTAAGATTACATAGAATCGAGTTTTACCAGAACACATTCACACATGCAACAGATTATAAGTAGAAAAAAAATACGTAAGAACATACATATTAGCAGTACGTGTGATTCGTAACTGGCTAAGCAGATCTATAAGGTGCTCAACATTATCAATGGTGTGTGTAGGCCACCAACCAATACTAGCCCAGCAAGGTGGACTAAGACCTAACTTTTCTCATCGTGAGAAAAGGCACGTGCCCAGCAGTGGGACTGTAGTGAGCAGATTTTTTATTAACTTTAAATAAGTTGTTTGCACAATGTTATGTAATTCCAGTTAAATATAATATGTTTCTGGCCATGGAGACTACAGCTAAACCGTCTTTTTGATTATCATCATATCGGCTAAAAATGTTCACTGCTGAACAAAGGCCTCCCCCATGGACTTCCATAAATGTGTCGTCATTTAGGGGGAACTTATCACGCTTGGCAGGCGGGTTGCTGAGCGCAGAATTTCTGTTATTCCACAGGACGAACGCTGCTGCCCATCCCTCTAGTTTATAGTCCCTTAGTCGCCTTTTACGACGTCCACGGGAGGAGATGAATTGGTGCTATATTCTTAATCTAGACACCACCAACCAAAAATAAGCTTTATTTTATAAAAACGTAACGTAAATTGATATTGTAAATAAGAATAGTATTTTATTTTATTTTTTATTACGCGGTCTAGTGGCGGCCGGCGCGCCGTTCTGCAGTGCAATAATGTTCGTGTATGGCGCGTCTATTTGTAAAATGTCATTGCTATGCCAGCATAGCCGACGCCTACTACCGGAAGTGAGAAACCTTGCCCGATCCGATCGACCAGGATCCGTCATCCACGTCCACGTCCTACTCACTTAATTCTAATCCTGTAACTCTCATTCACAACATTCTCGAGTGTACTAATAACAAAATTCTGCGATCACAAAGAACCAACTCACCCGCCAAGCGCGGTGATTATGGCAATATCAGAAGTGATCACTAGGAGGCCCATGTGGACACAGCTGGTCCAGCTGTGGACGCATACGTGCTTATGAGATGAGATAAGATGTACTTAGCCGGTATATTCTATACCTACCTATTATTTTCAGTTCGATGCGTAGAGCCCTGTGTTGATATGTCTGCCAGACAATCAAATTCTCCTTTTATAAATATTAAAATGGTTACATTACTTTAATATTTATTTTACCAAAAAAGTAAAATAATATGTAATGAAAATCTGCAAAGCAGCGCGTCGCACAAATACATATTTTCCTTAAGGAAAGTTAATCTCAAACAAATTGAGATTCAAAGGAAAACTTGTACTTAACGTGTTCAGTATGTCAAATTAGTGTGATAACGGAAGCAGGAAAGCGGAACTAAGTTCGGCGCCATTAGTCATCTCGTGTAGTGACTTCCGGCGTTCGTGCATACAGTGTTCTTAGATTATAGTTTGTGAAAAGAATACTGATTGCCTATGATTAGATATAGTTATTATATTACTTATTGTTTACTCTTGATACTTTGACCACCTCACCTCATCCTAGCGTCAGTAAAATTTTATTTTGATGTCCGTCTTTCCCATCGCAATATGCAAAAATATTCATGCTTAACAACTTGATTTTATTGTTACATTCAAACTCAAACTAAACTTTTTATTTCATATAGGCCCTAATAGGCTCTTACGAAAAGTCAAGTTAAGTGCACGGTTCGAAAAGTCGGTCCTATCGAGAAGAGCCGGCAAGAAACTCCATGGATATAGTCAAAAAATTGATATTACAATTTTGTTATTACATGGTAATAAGCTAAGTATGTGCGAACAAAGTAGACTAATTAAATGTAAAATACACACAATAACAAAACAGACAATTGCCTCTAACACAATAGGAAAATTATAACAATTAATGTATAGCACTTATAAAGTCGACGAAGTTCACACATTTACAAAATGTAGAAGAAACTAAATTATATAAAATAAAAGGCATTTTAGACGCCAGAGCTTTATTTACATTGTATACACAATTAAATATAAAAATAGATTTTATCTAAAAAAAATACACGGCACGCCCAGATCAGTCGTGGCGGCTATATATCTTTGAGGGCCAGCAGTGGACTTTATCGGCTGAAATTATGACTACGTAACTAAACTAACACCAAAAACTGGACAAAATATGCAATTTGAACTCGTGTGGAGAAGGTTCCGTACGATGAATATGTTATTTTTAGGTACGAGAGACGGATGCCTAGAATAGTTAAGACAAACGAGTAGTACCAATAATTTATCTCAAGAACAAACAACATTGTAATTGAAAAACATATTTTCCCATACATTGTTGGAATGTAAGTTTGTACGCACAATATTAAAAGATTTACCATGTTATTTTAAGACCATAGATTCCTTATAGGTTTCCTAAAATCTATAAGAAAGGAACTAGGTACTGTAATTTTTTTATTAGGCTCTGTTATTTTAGTTTTCTAAGATAAAGGGGAATGTTCAATTTTCATAATTAATTTCATGAATATTTCTTTTAAAATAATAAAATAAATATATTTGACACCCTACAAGCCCTTCCGTTTCATTATTACACGGTATAGTTTGCAAAACTTTATTCTGTAATTTTCAAATTTTCCCCCAAATTTCAACTTAATCGGTGTAGTAGATTCGGAGCAAATTGGCTGTGACAGATGGACAGATCGACAGGCACGCGAGTGATCCTATAGGGTACCGTCGTTTTTTCATTCGGACATTCGGAACCCTAAAAATATATAAACCAAAAAGAATAGGGTGGGCTTTGGTGTCAAAGCATTCCTCCTCATCGCTGTCAATTGCTAATGTTCCCAGAAGACTGGCAGCATTGCCACGTTGAATGTCAATGCTAATTCACTGTCCAAAAAATAGGCCAGCCCTCTCATCGCGTGAAGAGTAGACCAAGCGTCTGGCAATATTTTGCACTTGGACCCCATGACCCGAGCGTTTCGATCCCAATCGGCTCAAATACATAGCGTCCTCCAACGAGATTATTATATTGGCGTCGATTAAGAGTCTCTTCGGTGGCAGCGGCAGTACCATCACAGCCCGCCAAGCTTGAAAAATGGGATGGAGCAAACACAAGTCGCATTCCACACCAGAGGCCTACCCAACTTCCATGGCAATAGCAACATACCGTCCGATCTCTTCCCATCGTCACGTGTCAAGCCACTGGGTTCTATTTATAATCCAGCTGGCACGCCGGTGGTGACAAGAATACGACAAATAATGTCATTAATATTTGCGTGTCATGCTATGCGGCCCACGCTCCTACTACAGGACAGGACATGGTGTCCGAGGCAACTTCAGTTTTATGTTGTATAATTGAGTCACATAGTATGAAAGCTTAGGAGAAAGAGGCATTAACTCTCACTGGAGTACCCTTACCAGTCTGCTCCGACTTTCGGAACTTGGGTCGGTTGGATGGTTCCGATCAGATTGTTGGGCTGTGAAGCATACGGATTGGAGAACACCGCATGTTGTGGAGATGGAGCTTTGTGAAATAAAACGAATAGATAAAGTATATTAGAGGGAGTTTTAAAGTGGCGCCAGTGACGGAAAGCTGAAAGGGAATCGTTTGTCATGGTATGGGAATGTAATGAGGAGGGATGATACGCATGTCAATAAGAGAGTGATGGATATGAATATTGATAAATGGAGGCTGAGAGGAAGACCAAAAACATGGATGTCACATAAGGATTGTATGATGGAAAGGGAGTAAATGATAAGGTGACGGCTGACAGAAAGAATGGAAGAGAAAAACATACTGCGCCGACCCCAAGTCATATGGGACCAGAGCAGGAAGTTGATGATGATGTCTATAATTGGGTTCACATTCTTATCTCTTTCAGCCTGACTGTTAATAATGTCCCTGTTAATTTTAACTATGTGTTGTTTTAACTCAAATAACGGGCCCTGGCAACACGACAAACAGTTCTTTTTTTAATGGTTAAGTAATAATTACGAAAAGGCATACAAATAAATTAATATAAAAGTGAATCATTTATTGTCTGAAACGTGGGATGGTTGAATGGTGTAGTTACGAGGAACAAAGGTTTTCAATATCCGCATATTTTCTGAATTTCAAAATATTGACACAAATAGCTTAATTAAATTTAAAAAAAAAATTTAAAAAATTAAAAGCTTAATACATAGGCTGCACTAAAAGTATCGGGAATGGAATATTTCCACTGTTCCTGTCATATTAAAATCTTTTTAATTGAAAACTCCTTGGTTTTACAAATCGAATACCATTTATTTATTTAAAAAAAGATTCACGGTCTTGTCACAAGGTTTTGTCAAACTTGTTTAGTCGTTGAGAAAATGGAAGAAAAAAACAATTGAACCGTACGACGTTGCCGACATATTTTTTTGAATTTTTTTCGTTTTTGAGAAATATTTTATGAATATGTAAAGATTTATCCATCTAAATACCGTACGACGTTGCCTTAAACTTGACATTGGCGAAATTGTGGAAGATAACCTACAGAAGCCATAATCTAAGAGAAGAAGAAGAAGAAGAGAAAATGGAATTGACTCGAGAAAATTCAAGAGCGATGGTTTATTATGACTTTCAAAGTGGTTTAACACTAAAACAGTGTGTTGACCGGATGATTTCTGCATTTGGTGATGAAGCCCCATCCAATACCACAATTTATCGCTGGTTTGCTGAATTTCAACGTGGACGTGTCAAGCTCAGTGATGATCCTCGTCAAGGTCATCCAAAAACTGCAGTCACCCAAGAAAACGTTGATGCTGTGCGTAAGCTGATTGAGGAAGATCGACATGTGACATACCGCGAAATTCAGGCAACTTTAGACATTGGCATGAGTCAAATACAAATAATCTTGCATGAACAATTAGGTGTAAAAAAGTTGTTTTCCCGAAGGATACCGCATTTGCTATGTGAAGAGCAAAAAGCGGCTTGCGTTACTTGGTGCGTCAGAACTCTCGAAAGATTCCACGCAGGATCCTCAAATGCTGTATACAACATCGTATCAGGTGACGAATCCTGGATATATGCGTACGAACCCGAAACAAAAAACCAGTCACGAGTTTGGGTGTTCGAAAATGAGTTAAAGCCAACAAAAATCGTTCGTTCACGGAGTGTTGCAAAAAAAATGGTGGCCACGTTTGTCTCCAAAACCGGCCATGTTACGACTATTCCTCTTGAGGGACAAAGAACGGTTAATGCAGAATGGTATGCTAGCATTTGTTTGCCACAGGTCGTTTCTGAACTCCGTAGAGAGAACTGCAACCGCCGCATCATCCTCCATCACGACAATGCGAGTTCTCACACCGCGCACAGAACAAAAGAGTTTTTAGAGCAAGAAAACATAGAATTATTAGACCATCCGCCGTACAGCCCCGACCTAAGCCCTAATGATTTCTATACTTTCCCTAAAATAAAGAATAAATTGCGTGGACAGAGATTTTCATCACCTAAAGAAGCTGTGGACGCCTACAAAACGGCCATTTTGGAGACCCCAACTTCCGAATGGAATGGTTGCTTCAATGATTGGTTCCATCGTATGGAAAGATGTGTCAAATTTCGCGGAGAATACTTCGAAAAGCAATAAATACATTTTTAAATAGTAATGTTGTGTCACTTCCTTGATTCCCGAAATTTTCAGTGCCGCCCTCGTACTCAAAGTACTGAACCCTTGGCGTGCGAGGCTTTGCTGATTATTATAGATAAATAAAATCTTAAGCCAATAACTATGCATAGATATGATTATATAATATATTTATTTTTATCTAATCTCCTTTATCTTACTATATCTTCACAAATTTTATTTGCGGGTTTTCATTATATAATTTTGCAGATAATTTGCTGATTCTGTTTGTAGGGAAAATCCAATCAATGTCTATTAATTTTCTGTCTATATAAGTAAATAAATAAAGGTGTAAAATGTTTGTAATATATTTAAAAGCATGGACAATAGAGAAGCCAGTTATTGTAGACAAAAAGACATTCATTAGTTGACGCTACGAGCCCCGTGAGGACTACTTATTAGGCGTGTAATGGAGAACCTGATTATTGTAGACAAGAAGACCTTAATTAGTCCGACGTTAGGTGCCGTGGGTCTTGTACTAAAGTAAATAAATACTTTTTTGTGTACAAACGACACCAGGTGTAACTCTAATCTTCCCCTCCAACTATTTGGATGACTTGCGTAATTAAATTCGATACTGCAATGGACTATTGTATTTAAATTTTAACAGTCGACTGACGTTAGGTAAAGCAAACAAGATGCAAGAATAAATTAAACTTGTATTCATGAAACGAAAGATAAATTTAATTGTTAACTACGTTATCGTCATCTAAGCCTAACTGGGGACATATTTAATATTCATCTCAGTGCACTGGTCTCGCGGCCTTATAAAGGTGCGTCAAAAATTCAAAACTCCTAGGTTGTGGGCTTTTTATGACTAAAACAAGCTTATTTAAGAGTATATATTCTCATAAAAAATCATTAATAAACATATCATCTACGTCCACTGCTGAAGACCTCCCCCATGGATTGACACTATTGTGTAGTAATTTTGAGGGGAATTTGCCAGCAGTCACCACGATTGGTAGGCAGGTTGGTGGCAAGCGCAAAATGCCTGCCCACCCCTCTGGTATAGAATCCCTTAGTCGTATTTTACGATATCTACGGGAGGAAATAGGGTGGTGCTATATTCTTAATCTGGACACCACATGAAATAACAACATAATAGAACAGTATTATTTTTTCTACTAAAACTATGGAGCTTCGCTATAGACAAGAGAAGACTAATTCAATAAAAAAAACGCTTCATATTTCTAATTATATTTTATTTTTAGGTATTACGATATGTCTTGATTTTTTTGTTGTTAGATTTGAGTGCCTGTTCAGATAATTTCTGTAAGTCTTATTATTATTATGTAGTTATTTGTGAACGGAAGCAGGAACATTATACCACGGATACCCATTTACAAAAAAAAGTATTGCGGTCTTTAAAGCATATTCCCTAATCATAGTCCGGACTAATATTTGCTGATAGGTATATTAGAATTAGGTATGTCAGGCCAGTTGAGTAGTATATCCACAGTTGAACTATCAACCTGGGAAAATTCTGTAAGCCGTTTAAAATCAGTCACTTATTTATAACTCTACACATTCAATCACATTAAGCTATAAAAAATGTTCATCATATCAGCCACAGGATGTCCACTGCTGAACAAAGGCCTCCCCCTTAGATTTCCACAACGAGCGGTCACATGCCGCTCTCATCCAACGACTCCCAGTGACCTTCACCAGGTCGTCAGTCCACCTCGTTGGAGGCCGTCCCACGCTGCGTCTTACGGTGCGTTATTGTTGATTTGGTGCTATTTACACTTTTCCATAAATATGCCAGACGTTTACACTATGCAAATAAACGTTTTTCTAATGGACTATCATCTAGCTTGTCATTAATCTCGAAAAACTCTGAGTACATGTTGCTATTTTTCGCGTATACTACGACGTGCAATATCTCAAATTTCAAAGAATTGCATCCTTGGGTACATACATTTCGTCAAAGTACCTGAAAATAACACAATTATATTAGTCAATGTTTCGTAGAATCTGCTACGCCAAGTGCTTAGCGTAGCACCTCTCTAAATCACAGATAGGCAAATAAAGGCATACAAATGTAAAACTTTTAGAAAATATATTTGAAGAAATTCATTTTGAGGGTAAAGTCAATGTTTCACAAATGTGGATAACTTTCCAAATGTCTACGTGAACCACAATATAGCAGTAAAATATTCAATGTGTGGCGTAGCACTTCTTTACTGTAAATTTCAAACAAAATATTTACACAAAATATAGTAAAATTGCGAAAACATACCTACATAAACCCATTTCATAAAAACGCCAAACAAACAATAGAATTCGGAGAATTATTACAAAAACACTAATGTGTGTGTCACTGATAAGAGTAGGTTACAACAATATCGATGCCATCACTTCCGAGTTCAATAAATAGTAGTAGTTTTATCGAAGTCATTCAATATGTAAACAATGACTCGTGTTTTAACTATGCATTTTTCGAAATTATTACCAATAGGAAGAACCACTGTGTAATCACCGTCCAATGCCCACTGCTGATCAAAAACCTGCTAATGACCATTAGTATTAGGTGGACATAGGAAATATAAATAATTGTATTGCTCCATTATGATTCGGTACTATATTGGCCTTTTAGAGCCAGCCCTATTGATTCAGTGAAAATACTACCCGATACCGACTCGTTCATGTGTCAATCAGTAACCGTATTAAGCCACATAGAGCACTACTTCATACGGGACGGGACTCGACAAATAAAATATTTTATTAGTTTCAATTATATTTATTTACGTTCGCGTTGACCTCTACAACATTAATTTAATTACTCGTATATAGCCGTTACCCAAAAAATATTTTCATTAGAAAGAGTTTGTATAAAAATATACCTTCTTAATAAATCACGCAAGCCAGTATAACCAGTATAAGCTGATCTCGCATTATGTAGGCTTTCGGTATGATGAGAGTTTAGCGTAAACTGGTTTAGTATAGATTGATGTGTAGCCGTGTGTGCAGCTGCTATATTCATTTTTATTAATATATAGATAACTGTTTCAACACCTTTTAAAGAACAGATTTTTATAAAAGACAATAAAAAACTAATTATGACAAAAAGATCTAACCCTGAGTTTCTTTCAGCATTTCGTATCAGAGGTTCTCATGCAATGCCTCATTTACACATTTACATGATGAAGTATAATTTGTGCATAACATGACATATTACCTACGTATTCTATATAATAAATTTTAATACAAATCATTTGCACGGCTGTTAAAATGTCAATGCATTTTCTGAGATAACATATTAAAGTCACAAATTATGAAATGACCTGGGGTGCAATTCTCTAAGCTCAGACATTCATACATCCTTGAATACAGAATTGAAATCATCATCATCATCATTTCACCCGAAAAACGTCCACTGCTGGACAGAAGCCTCCCCCAAAGATTGCCACAACGACCGGTATGGGTTTGTGTTGAGTGCTCATTGGGGGGTTTTGCCATAATCGCGACGCTTGGCAGACGGGTTAGCGATCGCAGTTGTGTTATAATTGTACTCGAAGGACGCTGCTGCCCATCCTTGGGCTAATCCCATAGTCGCGTACGACACCCACGGGATGAGATGGGGTGGTGGTATTCTTAGCCGGCACCACACGGCAGAATTGAAATAACGCTGTAAAATCAATTCGGTATTCGCTAAGACCTGATTGAAACTATTCAAGGACGCGTTGCAGAAGCTAAGCCATGAGGATCGGGGTCGGCCCTCTCCCGATCCCGTTCTGCAGTCTCCTTCTGGAGCATGACCTCTCGCAGAAGGATAAAACTGCACTCCAATTTTCATGCTCTGCCAACATAGCCTTGGTCTTGCCTGATCCGATCGACCAGGATCCGCCGCTCGGCAGCCCACGCAGGGCAAACCTCAAGCGTGTGCTGTGCGGTATCCTGGTCCCTTCCACAATGGTGGCACTGTGCCGTAACCTCGCGTCCTATTATGTGCAAGTGCGCACCGAAACAACCGTGACTGGTGAATACCTGCGTCAGGCGGTAGGTGACGCGCTCGCTCCTTCTAAGCCAGGTTCCGAAGAGCGGCGGAACTGCCTCAACGGTGCGTTTGGTCGCGAAAAGGAATTGCACCCCTGGGTGTGAAGGAAAGTATTGTAGGAGTTCTATCTTACATATATGTAGTAATGTCTTGGGTTTTCACGATTATTACTCATAATAAAACACTTTTAAACGGATTAAATCGCGTATATTATAGATTTTTGTTTTACCTGACGTTTCGAATGCTTTGCAGCATTCGTGGTCGCAGGATGACTAAGGTGACATGCGTCGTTACAGATTTTAAAAAGTTATTTTATTTTGTCTACCGTACAATTTTAATCAAAAAATTAGTTTCGATGCACGCAGTAATCACTCACAGTGTCTTGATGTTTTTTAGTGCGGTATGTTGTTTGGGACTTTATTATTTTAATAACTGGATTCCAAACAGGTGGTACCTGCCAACCATCTTCTCTATTAAAATTAGGATGTTTTTTAATTTCAATAGCCTCACGAAACATTCTTGGTAAATATAGGTTCTCTTTCGCAAGGACTTGAGGTTGGTCAAAACGAAGATAGTAGTTGGGTTGGCCTAAGGCATGTTCACACACTGCAGACTTTGTGGAGCGTCTATGCTTGACGTCAGCTATATGTCCTTTTATTCGAGTGGTTATGCTGCAAAGCATTCGAAACGTCAGGAAAAACAAAAATCTATAATATACGCGATCTAATCCGTTTAAAAGTGTCTTACATATATGTTTATTATTAACCAAATTAGTAGAGGTCGGTTGGGAAAGGAGATCATACTCGCCCCCTATTTCATGGCTACTTATGTCATACGAAAGTACTACCTCGCCGATCGTTTACGGCACCCTGATTAGCTAAAACCAGCAGACGCAACAGAAGCTATCGCGTAGCCAAAGATCCGCCGGTAGCAAATCGTCTGAAGTTTAAAGGTGAGGATGCAATTTTTAGTTCATTGATCGTCCGACAGTGTGCGTCAGAGATCTTCGCCTGATTAATCGCTATCGGCTAATACGTAAACCAAAATGACGTTTCGCAGCGCGATTTACGCCTGTCGCAAACCATCTGCGACATACGTAATCAGCCAGACGATCAGTTTTTTTTTTAAACTTTGCGCCACACTAGGATTTCTCCTGTGTCGTGGGTGCGTTTACAGACACAAATTCCACACATAATACACCCAGACCCGAAACAACTACCTGCAAATCATACAAATATTTGTTCCATGCGGGATCGAACCCGGGACCCGGAGCGCAGCAGTCGCATGTATCAGCCACTGCACCAACCGTGCCGTCAGTGAGTGCAACTGGGTTAAAGCAGTTAAAACTTCCTGAGTTGCCTGTGAGAAGGCAATGCAAAAAAAAAGGTGAATTGGGAAATAAGAATTGACGGCACGGTTGGCGCAGTGGCTCAGCAGTTAGCTTTCTGCGCCACCTATCGCGGGTTCAGTCAACAAGTATTTGTATTATCTGCAGATAGTTATTTCGGGTCCGGGTGTTTGTGCATGTGAGATGTACATCTGTAAAACTGTACCCACGATACGATATGAACAAAACGTTGTGTTGTTGTGGAGCAACGTTAAAAAACGTTCCCTAGATTGTAGCAAATATTCGTTAATCACTTGATTTATCTATCAGTTACAATTGGTGTTATAAACAGTTTAGAAGATGATTAGCAATATATACGATTTTAATACAGGCTGGGCCATAAGGGTGTTGGCGGTTTCAATATTCAGTTTAAAAAAAACTACGAAACATACCAAAAATATATTTGTATTTTTAAAAAGGAGAAACATAGGAATGTTTAAGACCTAAAAATAATGTTGTCCAAATGACTTCCCTCGGCTGCTTGGCACTCTTGGAACTCTTCCCGGAAAACTCATTTCAAAAAGGGGGGATATTGAATGGCCACCACGTAGCCCCGATCTCTCTCCATGCGATTACTTTCTATGGGGCTACCTCAAATCGGTAGTCTACGAGAATAATCCGACTAATTTAGAGCAGCTGAAGAGGAATATTATTCAGGAAAGTAACAAAATATCGAGAACAACTTTTCAACGAGTTTTCAGAAATTTGCGACTTTGGTTCCAAGAGTGCCAAGCAGCCGAGGGAAGTCATTTGGACAACATTCATTTTAGGTCTTAAAAATTCCTATGTTTCTACTTTTTAAAAATACAAATATATTTTTGTTATGTTTCGTAGTCCTTTTTTAATTGAAATATGGAACCGCCAACACCCTTATGGCCCACCCTGTATATGCAGGTATATAAAACATAATAATATTGCTAAGCCGTCATTGTTCCTATCACTTTGCCGACAAAAAGTTATCGTATGTCATGGCGCATAATTGTATTCTCTTTATATATAAATAAAACTTGAAAGACTTGAGCGACTTCAAAATGTTTGTATACGATTTATATTTGGTTTAAGAAAATATGATCATGTCTCAGAATTCCGCACTAAGCTCAAGTACCAATTCACCTTCGTCGGAATACTCATATTCTTTCGTTACTTTACAGTGTATTATTCATTCCTTCCACTCCCTCTTACCTTAAAAAACGTTCGAATTCATCGGTGACACTCATACAAGATTTCTAAGATCATCAGAACCCCTAAAACTTAAAATGCCAATGCATACCACAAAATTTATTGATAACTCCTTTACGCTTCAGGCCGCTCGTTTGTGGAATGCATTACCAGTTTTAATAAGACGAGCTCAGTCAATATCAGTGTTCAAAAGACTAGTGAGGGAACATTACTTGTCACTGTGATTATTTTTGCTTAGAATTTACTAAGTTATTACATCTGAAGTTTTTCGATATTTTGTCGAATTAATTAAAGAGTATTTGTATATGTGTATATATAAATGTTTATGAATTTATATATCTATATTGTGTATAATCTTCCATTATATATATATTTAGTATGGTATACGTAATTTAGTTATTTCATTATGTATCTGTGTGCACCATCAACTGCCGCATATATTATCCAGTTAAGTATTTCTCCATCCTAACGTTGCCTGGAAGAAATCGCCGAGCGCGATAAGGCCGCCCATTGTACTCTAAAATATACTTATAAGCACTACTGTTTTTATTACCTTTAATGGTGTACAATAAAGAGTATAATAAAAAATAAATAAATACATAAAAAATATTTACTTTCTCTTTGAGTATCTCAGAGTATATTAGACTATGATTATTGTTTTGATTTATCTGTGCGCGAAAACTCTCTCAATCATAGTCTTATATGAGTGAAATTTGCAATAGTTGAAAAACTTATATCTTAGAGTATAATAATAACACGTAGAAAGATTGTCGGCACACGCAATGCGTAAACACATGAAAGATGACGGATATGACACCATTAACTTGGCAGTTACAATTAGCCCTACCAGTTGTCCCTAGCGGCAGGGCTAAGTATAATAATTGTATTTATACTAAGCCCTACTGGTACGGCTAGTATAATTGGCGAGTCGTTTGTAATCTGTCCTTTCCTTGGCTTATGACGGATGGCAATCTTTGGGGGAGGCTTCTGTCCAGCAGAGCACGTTTTTCGGTTGTTATGATATTGATGATGATAATCCCCGAATAATTACACCAAAACGTCATCAGCACACCAGCTGAAGAACATCCACTGCAGAGTAAATGCCTCCCCCATAGAAAACTACAACGACCAGTTACATGCCGCCGCATCCAATGACTTCTAGCTGCACTAGCAGGCATAGCATGATCAATTCAAAGTCTTCTCCGGTCTTATCTTCCGAAGATAGCGCTCTCTACACGTCTCGATACCTCTTCTTCCCAAGGATGAGCCGACATGAAGACTCGGGTGTCTTCGTAGACATAGACATGGAAAATCCTTTCCATAGCAACGGAATGCCGCTAGTGACGTAGAAATTCCATTCAATTCTAATAATTCTTTGCGTTCCGTTACCAAAAAAAATACGTCGTACAATTTATTTATTTATTTATTTCTATCATCATCATCATCATATCAGCTATTTATACGTCCACTGCTGAACAAAGGCCTCCCCCATAGATTTTCAAAACTGTGTCATCAGGGCGGTATTTGCCAATACTCACCACGCTTGGCAGGCGGGTTGGTGAGCGCAGTATGACTACCGTTTCACAGAAGGGACGCTGCTGCCCATCCCTCTGGCTTAGATTCCCTTAGTCGCCTTTTACGACATCCACCGGAGGAGATGGAGTGGTGCTATATTCTTAATCCGGACACCACACGGAATTTATTTATATACTCTTTTTGAATTAATCAGATCTGAATCAGACCTGAATCGCAAGTATTTGAAGAACCAACGCACTCGCCGTATCTATTGTTTCCGAGACTGCATCCTCCCTGCACGGAACAGGCGCGCCCCCCAGGGCTACCCCCGTCCCCGCCGCGACTGCTAGCCCCGACACCATACCTTGCCTAAAGACTAACCCTCCGGGAATTATCGCCATAACAGTTGTTATGGATATTGGCACGTCATTTCCTTTTCATGATGCAACATCATTTGTGTATAACAAGAGATAATATCTACGTGCTCTATATATAATAACTTTTATTAGAAATAGCAACTTTTATCAGGCGTGCGAATGCCGCCTGATAAAATGTCAATGCATTTTTCTGAGATAACATTATATAGATCGATATAATTTGATGACACATATTGTATGTGTGTTCTATCTTACATTTATGTTTATTATTAACAAAAGTCGTAGAGGTGGGTTGAGATTGAGAAAGATAATCATGGACCCGCCACCTATATCATGGCCGCTAATGTCATACAAAAGCACTAGATAATACTAGATTTTTTTTATGGCAATTATTTTATACATTGAGGTAAGGAAGACAATATTATCAGAAGATTTGAATGCAACACTTATTTATTTATGTACACCAAAATAAGGTTGTAGAGACGTAAAGTCGCTCATAGCCAAATGCACTCACTGATCGCTAAACGATCGGAGAGGTAAAGCAACTCTCAACGCGGTCAGTTGACGAGATAGTGGTATTTGAACTGAGTGTCTGCGTGCTTCGTAGGGCACGTAAAATCGTCGGTCTCGGTTTTTGTTGTTGGACAGCAGTCGTTAAGCCAACTCGGAGGCCTTTGGATGACTTGAACAACTCTGGAACAAGGCTGACCAATAACCATACGAAAAGGAAATAAGAACTTATACAGATCACAACAACTACTATACTATATTTTTTACCCTTCATTTTTGGCAATGCCAAAAGAGGCCTCCAGCCAGGCTTAAAATTAATATTAAAAACTAAGCAACTTTCGCTAAGGGCGCCCCCTGCGGGACATTCGGGCTATTGTTTTGGGGACCGCTGGATCGGTATTATTTATAATGTATTAGGGGACATTTAAAACTACAGGCTCGCCACGGGCCGGCGCGAGCAAGAGACGGGAGGGAGAAGTGCTAACTTGAACGGGAAGGTGACGCGGCGATAGGCCTCCGCGACGTCGGTCGGTCTATATATGACAGAAAAACATCTATACTTTAAACGAAAATAATGCAAACTGAGCTCAAAAAAAACCTCAGACTTTCATAAAACTAAAATAGTAAACATTTAATTGATAGTGATAGTCTAAAGGTTCAGTCCGCGACCATGCTGTTTGTAGCAGGGAAAACTCTCGAAGCAGAAACAAGGGACACCCATCTAAGGAGAGTGCAGCCTGGCAGATTGATCGACTTACCCTTTGCCACGAGCACCCCATAATGGCATATAAACAATCAATATTTACTCGTATATCTGTTATTTATCTCTGCGTGTTATCAGAATAAATATATCAGCACATATCCGCAATTTAATTTATCTAAGCAATATATTATGTGTGGTACTGCTAGATTACAATAATCTGTATTTAGAAATAAACTCACGACTCGAAATTATAAATTTATTGCTGCGTTTTGTTGGAAATAATATCGATTTCTACTCTGGGTTTTAGTTATCATATGTTATGTGTATGTATGTATCAAGAAATTATCACTTATAAAAAAACTTTTTAACGTTTACATTGGACAGCACCTATATAAGCACAGCCTTCACCGGACTCAAGCCCATAAATGATACGGCTCATCTCATGGTATACTGATGGATCTAAAATGAAGTCAGGTACGGGAGCAGGAATTTAGTCCAATGGCTGCATTATCAGTCAATCCATGGGGCACTATAGATCGGTTTTCCAGTCGGAGTCCCATGCAATAATTGCAAGCATAAGAGAAATACTAAGGTGGAATGTGAAGGACAAAACCGTATACATACTCAGCGACAGTCAAGCAGCTTTGACGACATTAAAGTAAATTCGAAACAAGTCAAGGAAAGTGTTATCCTATTAAACAATCTAGGAAAACACAATAACGTAAAGCTTGGTAGCAGGTAAGCAGGTACTCAACCTGTAAACGAAGGTATTGAAGGTAACGAGAAGGCAGATCAACTAGCAAGGGCGGGCTCGAATGAGCAGTTCATCGGCCCTGAGCCATTTGTAGATACCTCATGGTACCTACCAACAGGCATTACATGCATTTGCTGATAAAGAGCATGTCAGAGAATGGAGGCAAGCGAGAGGCCTAAACCATTCTAAGACTTTCTGCAGCACAAGACTAGACTGGTTTATGAGATTATTAAATTTGTTTATTTTTTTTTATTTTAAAATTAAACGTTGTCCCCCACTAAGATTTCTCCTGTGCCGTGGGTGCGTTTACAGACATGAATTTCACATACAATACACCCAGACCCGAAACAACTACCTGCAGATTATACAAATATTTGTTCCGTGTGGGAATCGAACCCACAACCCGGAGCGCAGCAGCCGACTGCATCAGCCAAATCCATTTAAGGCACTATATAGGCGCAATGACAGGACACTTCGGCCCCAAGGAGCACCTCCATAGGAAGAAGCTTAGCACAACGGATACATGCAGATTGTATGGACGATCAAGAGTCAATACAGCACATTTTGTGCAGCTGGGACGCTCTGGGAAGACGTAGGGCAAAACATCTAGGAATAGCTTATCCATTGCCTGATGATTTTGCACGGCTCCAGGCAGGTATGATTACAAAGTACCTTTTTTTTCCATTGGTGGCCAGTGGAAATTCTACATGGAACTTCCCCGGACTCCTACCGGCTAAAACCACTGGAGCGGTCATCTTCGGCACCGAAGGTCTTCCAGGTCCTCGTAAGATCACACTAGAGCCGCCCATTGGTGCCACGCCTTTAGTCACATCACGGAGGGGATGACTATAAAGCGGTCACCCCCTCTAGCGGAGGGATGGCGACTGTAAAAAAGTCGCCCCCCAGGCACTTCTCGGGGAGCGAGATTACAAAGTACCTACAGGGACTTCTTGATTTGCCAGCGGAGGAGTAGTGCAGGGTTTGGGCAGCCCGTGAGAGCCAAACAATAGAATAGAATAGAATTACTTTGTGGTATTGCAGTAAAACCAACTTTCGTGATCTCTAACCCGTTTGCCAAGCGTGATGTGTATGGCAACATTTTCATCATTGAACGGTTTTTACAGTAACATAAAAACGATAGTGATAATATGTAATCACATGTTTTAAAAATAGCAAAATTAATCTTGCCTTCTTCTACTCGTATTTGTATCGTAGAACAATGCGAATATAATCTGAGAAACTAGTACAAAATACATCGTTTTTATCTGACATGTTTGGCTAGTATAGTTATCACTTAATAAAATGAATAACTTTATAATAATATAATGAATAATACATAGATACTGGTTTTATTTTGACCTTTTTATCTGTGCCTTATCAGAGGCCATGGGTACCCCGAAAATGGTTGACGACAAGTTGTTGTTTTTAAAGTGAAAATTCTTTTGGGACGGCGTGTATAGAATTGTATGAAAAAAAAATGTGTAACGAAAGAGAGATAGGTTAAGGCTTTGAGCGAATGAGATAAAATATGTTTTTGTATAGTTTCCCTATTCCCTATTGTCGATCAATCTCTCATACTGTATTCATCTCATTCTCTTCCAAATTAACCAAAATACAAAGTTTCACTTCTACCGCGTGTGAACATACACGCGATAAAAAAAACTACTTGCTTTTTATTTCTATCGTGAACATGAACATGTGGAAGTTTTGGAAGACCCTAAACTGAATTGAAACGATTTTAACACCAGTTTTTTGTCCACAGTCCTGGCGGCAGAACATCGGGTGCTTGCCAAACATCCACCCTCGAGCCCTGCTCAACGTAAACACAGCAACGTAATACATATCGGGTGACGTCACGTGACGTATGGCAGATAGGAATTACGCTTACGACCCGGTAGGTACCGGTCCGCCAGTCAACCAGCAAACGTATAGAATGGAGGCAGGACAACTGTGGCGGCAATACATCATTGCCGGAATCGGTACGTCAATTATTTTATTTATTTATTTATCAGTGGTTGCATGTTTAAATATACTATGTGCCTTTGCTTAAAAAAATGTTAAAATAATCGAAAATCGAAATAAAAAAGCGCGGGAAAATTACGGACTTCGGAACTGTGTTGTTTTTGACAGTGAAGAATTTTTACGTGCTTCTGTAACCTGAGAGGTTAATGAATGGTTTTTGATAATAAAAAGTGTAGCGAAATTTTAATATTGATAAACTTAAAATGAATTATGGTAAATATATTTGATATGAAGAACAAGTTTATTACAAATTTATCAAGTGTTTTATGCGGCATGAAGATTGAAATAACAATTAACTGTGCGATATTATGAGCAGAACGTATATAATAGTAGAATTATAACTTTCTATTACCGACAAGAATACCGGCTTAAAGAATTAGGTACCTCGTGTACAGCAGATAATAAATAAAATAATGTAAATACCAATTTTATTCTGCTGTATTATGATTTAGTTCAGAATACCTAACCACTGTATGAATGTGTAATGTATTTTATCGCTTTATTAATCACGATTTTAGACAAAGTAGCTATTAAGTGCGGCTGCAAGTTAATACGACTAATTTTAATAGACTATGTTCAGGAAATGATAAATAAGAAATAAGGTCTACAATTTTTTGTCGTAGTATACAAAGATCTCTGCGGTAAAATAGTAACGTTTAAGGTAAAATGCATGACGGACTGTCTTATAATGTATGTATGAAATGTCGGGTCATTGAATAGCAATAGGTGTCAGTGTGCCTGTGTGTAGCTAGCGGAAAAACAATTGTTACATATCAAAAGATTGGACTGTTTAATGTGTTTATATTTCCCGCGTTTTTTGCTGACCATAATTGCGGTGACGTCGCGGCGCGTCGGCTGGCATTCGTCTTCTCGTCCTCGTCTTTAGGCGGCTTCTTGAAAGTATAAGTTTTTAAACTGACATGGTCACTAACACTATTATTGGAACTAATTCTTGAAAGTAGGTAGGCACTTTTTTCTATTCAAACTGAAGATTTGTTCGGTACGTAATCATTTAATCATTCAATAAATTCAGTTATTTCACAGTTCTTTATGTAGGTAATGAACAATTAATTAAAATTGTACACTGAAAATGATTTACTAGTACCTACCTAACATCATAGTGTGAGTTTGTTTATTGAGAGCTTCGGAAAAAAGGTGTGGGACTGATTATAATAATTATAATTGTTAATAATAAATGGACCATATACGACTACGTCATTTTGAGGGGAATTTGCCGATACTCACCACGCTTGGCAGGAGGGTTGGTGAACGCAGAATAGCAATTCTTTGCTACCCATCCCTCTGGTTAAGAGACCCTTAGTCGACTGTTACGACCTTCCACAGGAGGAGATGGAGTGGTGCTATATTCTTAATCCGGACACCACACGGAGAATCGAGACCGCGCACCTGAAAACGCATGGGACGACCTCCAACGAGGTGGACAGACGATCTGGTGAAGGTCACTGGGAGTCGTTGGCTGAGAACGGCATGTAACCGCTCGTTGTGGGAATCTAAGGGGGAGGCTTTTGTTCAGCATTAGACAGTTGACAATTAAGTATTGGTAAAATTATGTATAAACGACAGCCCTTTTACCGGGACCCGATTAAACTGGACCTAAAACACGTAAACATACGACCCTCCGTAGAGCGGCGAACTTGTAACCTCTCGACTCGGGGGATGAGGCGCACGAAGTGCTCCGACGACTGATTAGGGTGAGCCCTAGGTACTTTATGTACCGACCCACCCGATTCGTGCTTCACCAATGCGTATCCACGAACTGGGTGGTGCTCTGCTTCGCGGCAATTGTGGAACCATAGCGTCTCGGTTTTGTGAGGCGCTATCCGTAGACCCACAGCGTGGATTTGTGGCACGACAATCGCCACCGCTTGCTCGGCAAACCGGATGGTTCCCTCGAAGGACTCCCCAATGGCCAACACGAGTGTGTCGTCAGCGTACCAGACTAAGCTGACGCCAGCGGGGAAAAGGACACGTAAGACCGCGTGGTAGGCGAGGTGCCATAGAAGGGGGCCAAGAATCGACCCCTGTGGAACCCCGATCATTATCTCTCTCCGCTTTACGACACAGTCCCTGCACACGTCGCGAATGTGCCTATCGCGTAGATAAGCCTCTATAATGCCCTTCAGGTAGGGCGGACACTGATTTCATATTATACCTATTTAAGTACATATCTCCTAAAGAGTCCTAGTTTCCATGTAAAATATTTAATCAGAGAAACTTAAGTAAAATACTATTTAGCTAATGATAACTTACTTATAGAGCAATCTGTCGCTTCTTGAGCATAGTATTATAATTAGATTATTTGCGGATGGATTGTAAAACAATTGTTACTTCTATTATATAGCTTACAGCGTTAACAGTAGTAGTAACATGTTGTGTGCCTAGCTGGCTACCTTTTTCTTTTTTTATATTCATGTCCAATAGAAATTCTACATGGGGACTTCCTTCGCCCCGGGGAAGGGCAAAGGGGTATGCCGAACTCCTACCGGCTAAAACCACTGGAGCGGTTATCTTCGACACCGAAGGGGCTCCAGGTCCTCGTAAGATCACACTAGAGCTGCTGAGATATGCAGCTTCCTGCATCAATACAAAGACAACGTTTTCATTCTGAATAAACCAATAAGGTACTGGCACTTGTATAACGTCAGAATTTAAGTTGCCCGTTTTACCTAAAACTCCATAGATACTCTATTAAAATAAGCAAATCTCCTATGTTGATTTATGTAAATTATCGTAAAAGATGTAATAAAAAAAATCGGTTAATATGTAAAACATAATTGGTTAACATGTACATATACAAGTATAATAATAATAAGTTAGGTATTTGTTATGCCAAAAATAAATATTATGTTTCTATTAATCTGTTAGCCAAGTGTGTAAATTATAACAATATTCCCTCATGGTCACAAATGTTTTACTTGTCTGCTACTTGTATAGAATATATGTAATAATTCTACATCAGAGTATGAAATTGACGAAGCACAATTGACTGTAGGCCAGATAAGTATCCTATCTAGAATTGTAAGCTGTAAGAAAAGCACAAACACCCAAACCTGGAACCATTATCCATATTTGTTCTGTGAGGAATCGAACCCGCAATATGTACTGCAGAAAACCAATTCTTTTGCCACTGCGTCAACCGTACCGTCAGTTCTTTCAATGTTTGTTGTCAATTTTGTCATAATAATGAATAAGTTATTAATTAATAACAAATAAGTTAATCTGAGTTTTCAATCCATTCAGCATACATTGCAATAGACGTTAGTTGTAGTTGCCATCTCATACTATAGTTTTACACCTCCGGGGACAATCTGAGAATGTATTTTTATAGTGCAGCCATGGAGAGCCCTCGGTTAGTACCGACGTACGACTTAGGTACCTATGTTTTCTGATTAAAGTAAGTTTTACTTTTACTTACTGCGTGTTCATCATATCCTATAGCTATGAAAAGATCGATTTCGCCCTTACATATGTACCCCTGGAGAAAGACAAATAATTGTTATTCAATAATTACTTTTAAATAATTAATTTCGTGCCGTGTGGTGCTGGCTCAGAATACCACCACGCCATCTCCTCCCGTGGGTGTCGTAAAAGTCGTCTAAGGGATTAGCCGGAGGATGGGCAGCAGCGTCCTTCGAGTACATTAACAACTCAACTGCGATCGCCAAACCGTCTGCCAAGCGTGGCGATTATGGCAAAACCCCCCAATGAGCCCACAGCACATCCATATCAGTCGTTGTGGTGATCTTTGGGGGAGGCCTGTGTCCAGCAGTGGACTTCATACGGCCGAAATGATGATGATGAATTAATTTTAAATTTGTTACCTTCTGTATGACGTTAAAATCTTTATATGTAAACCTATATACATTACATAAATCAAAAAGAAAAAACAATAATATCGAAACTGTCAGATGAAATTATCGCACTCCTTATCAGAACTTGCCATTATCTTTAAACCATACGGGGTACCACATAGTAACATGTTGTAATGTGAAATTACATTTATCATGTTTTTTTTATCTATATGATTGTTAAGTCTTAGTCCACTGTGCGCTGCCACTTGGCGATACAGAGGCGATAGGGTCGCTATAGTAGCATTTTGCGTTCTGTCGGTTTGGCCGCCCCTGGTGCCCTGGCCTATGAAGGATTAGGTGTTGGTTTGGCAGGCATAGGTCTAGCTTATGATGGAGTTGCCACCGACTTTGGAGGCATAGTCCTGGGTTACAACGGAATCTACGTGGCCGCCTTGAAGTTCACTGCCTCCAGTGGTGGCGTTCTGCCCGTCTCCAGCGCCTCCGCCATCGCTCCCGTCGGCATCTCAGTAGAGTCTGAGAACATTTATAAAGGTGTTCAATCCGTCGGTGGCGAGCTGCCATTTGTTGGTAGGGCTCTGGGGGGTGTGCTATCCACTGATGCTGGTGCCGTTAACGACACCTCTGGCAATGTCATAAACGCTATGATGAGCGAGACTACTGCCTTCAGTCTTGGTGCATATCTTTGTATATCTACGTTAGGATAGTTGCAGCTCTCAGGGCATATAATCATATTTAAAGCTAAAAAATAGGTCAAAATATAGCTACTGTTTGAATAATGACAGTGGTTTTAAATTGGATTACACGGGTCCCAATTTACACTTGCAAAAGTGACGAAATTCGCACGGTAAAATTATCATTAGATCAAAAATGTCTAGAAAAAAATGTGTGTGTGTACTGTGTATGTATTTCACACAAGGCAGAAGTGAAACTTCTGAAAAGTAGCCTACGAGAGAATAAGATAAATTCCTGTGTTAAATAATAATATGTAATAATTAATTAACCAACGAATTTTAATACGCCAATGCACTTGTACAAACATTATACACGACTATGATGCATTTTCTGAAGGCTTCGTAGTACGCAGGCGCACATACTACCATACATACAAACATCTCATTCTCTCACAGGCTAAACTAAATCCTATTTATGACTATGTTTGTCTTTTACGTTTCATCGAATTTTCAAATCAAAACGGTGCTAAAAAGTTTCACTTCAAAATATAACGGGTGTAAATGACATCGTAACGAAAACTAATAACATGGATTCAGTACATGATACTGGAACCCTTGGAATTTTGCGTCGGTCTTTGATCTCTGGCTTTTCAAGATAAAAAAGTCCGTTTATTTCACTGGTTTCAGCTTTAAATAATTGAATTCGTTTATCCTAACGCTATTTTGAATAAAAAATACAAACTATTTACTTTCAGATAAAACTGCAATGTAAAAGTAAAACTAAACGACAGTTGTATAGTTACATTTCACAGACGCGACCATTGCTCGCAGTACCATAATAATATCTTGTCATAGTATACTAATCACGTTTCGTTTCGTTCGCGTTGTTTACGATACACTGCGTGGTCAAAAATGACAAAAACTGTAACCTTTTATTTCCGAGATAAACGGCTTTCTTATTTTTATTAAAGGCTTTAATGTAACCTTTTCCCAAAGTTTTCTGTACGTTGTCAAATTACAGCCTGTTGTTGAATTACAGCCTGTATAACTCAGTGAGTAGGATGCAGGACAGGTTGGTCACCGGTGAAGCTGCCAGCCATTGCGTGTCCTATATATTGGGTCTGTCAAATGTCACGCACACACCTCAACCCGTAAACGTCCGCTGCTAAAGATAAAGATAAAAATATTTTTTATTCATTTAAAACCATTTATAGGCACTTATGAATAGTCAAGACTTTAGTTGCCGCATTCCAAGGTGTAGATTTCCTATGGACAAGAACGGGCAAGAAACTCGATGGTTACTCTTTTTAAATCATATTGGTCCATTTTTTTCTAACTACAATGTTCTCGAAATTATGGTAATGTGAGGACAATGCAGGAGAAAAAAGTCTAAACTTCTTAAAAAGTCTAAACTAAACAAGGCCTGATTTTAATATTTATCAGAGGTTTTTGATTCAATTGTCATGACAGCATTAAGATGGCCAATCCCAACAGACGGCATTCGTTCACGAGCATGACGCACGCATCAGCGTCGCCCAGCTCAACCATATTGTAGGGAAACTTAGCGACCCGACACACAACGCCACCATAAGCAGGTCACTTGAGTGAGCATGACATACATAAACTGCCAGACAAATACCACGTCAATAAAACAAAATAATTGATTAGCCCACATGGTACTCGCACTATTACAGTATCAAACCTAAATGCATAAAATGAACATAAAAATAAATAACAAAATGTCACATAGAATAACGAAGAACATGGTAAACATGGACCTCCCATTAATCACTACAAGTGAGCCTACTGAGTGGTTCTAAGGGAATATTGCCATAATTACCACGCTTAGCAGGCGATGTGTGATCGCAGTATTGTAGTTATTAGCACACGGGAGGATGCTGCTGGCTATCCTCTTGATATCAACGGTTCATCATCATCATATGATCCAAAGGACGTCCACTCCTGAAAAAGGCCTCCCCCTCCGATTTCCACATGTGTGTCGTCATTTTGAGGGGTATTTGCCAGTACTAACCACGCTTGGCAGGTGGGTTGGTAAGTGCAGTATGATTACTGCTCCACAGAAGGGACGCTGCCCATATCTCTGGTTTAGAGTCATTTAGTCGCCGTTTACGACCTCCACGTGAGGAGATGGAGTGGTGGTATATTCTTAATCTGGACACTACTAGGAATACTCCGTTCTATCAACCGTTAGTTCCCCTTCACTACCATGGGCGGAGTGCGTTGTCTATTCACAGCAGAGATCCACAAGGAATTAAAATGTCAAGAAGTACGAAATTTTTCAAGCTGTGTCCGATACAGACGCGAAATTTCACCACCATTCTGTCCTTTAATATTCTCTATAACAGATTCCTAGGGATAATAAGTGCTTCATCATTTCAACTGAAAGACGCCCACTGCTGGAGATAAGCCCCAAAGAACGAACAACGACCGGTCCGGGTTGGTGTTGTGTGCTCATTGGGGGGTGTTGCCTCGCTTGGCGGGCGGGTTGGCGATCGCAGTTGTGTTGTAAATGTACTCAAAGGACGCTGCTGCCCATCCCTCGGTTAATCCCATAGTCGCCTTTTACGACACCCACGGGATGAGATGGGTTGGTGATATTCTTAGCCACGGCAATAAGTGCTTGATGATATATATTTAATTCGCGTGTAATGCTTCAGTCAACACGTTTTGTCGATAGCAACCTTATCTGACAACGTGATAGGCATATGTGTGTGTTAAACAAGTGTTTAATAATTCAAGTACCTTTTTTTTTATTGGTGTCAGTGGAAATTCTACATGAACTTCCTTCGCCCCGGGGAAGGGCGAAGGGGTATGCTGGACTGCTACCGGCTAAACCACTGGAGCGGTCATCTTCGGCACCAAAGAGGATCTCCAGGTCCTTGTAAGATCACACTGGAGCCGCTCATTGGTGCCACGCCTTTAGGCACATCTCAGTAGGGGATGACAGTAAGGCGGTTACCGCCTCGAGCGGAGGGGCGACTGTAAAATGGGCCACCCCCAGGCACTTCTCGGGGATGATGATGAATGGATGATGTGTATGTGCGCGTGTGTGCGTACTGGAATGTAATAGCTTCAATGATTATTTTCGTCTCGCTAACTATCATATTGACCTTCCGATCGATATCAATAACAATTATAACATTATAATCAAAAAATTGTTTCAACTAGTAACAATGATTTCTTAACATATTTTCAATGAACTCCAACCCAATTTGTATTCGTCATAATATTATTTATTGACCATAAAATTTATCGCATGCCTTTAAGCTATAAGTAAATACGTCAAACTGGCGACCTAATACTTTATGTAAAAATATTGACAATAGATAAAAATAAGTTATCTGATACATAACTAACTACTAATTTGAAATGAGGATAGATTTGCGATTTGTTGTATTCTTGTTATTCGAGCGCAATGTTATAGTCGTTTTCAAAGAAAACACATGGAGCTAGAAATCAAACACTTTAGCGGTATACATCTCATTTCAGCGAAGTGCCTAGTCAAATTAAAGAATGAATGTTTTCATAGGAAAATAGGCATACAAATTAGCTTGCACTAAGTGTGGCAGTATGCAAACATTAGAATCAGCACAATTCACCTTACGAACTACCGTAAGAATGAATATGAATTAAAGTATGAATGAATATAAGAAAAGGCTCGGCTGGGCAGCGTTTGCGAAACTTCGCAACATCTTTTCGTCAACAATACCGCAATGCCTCAAGATGAAAGTCTTTAACCAGTGTGTTACCAGTGATGAAATATGGACCAGAGACGCGGTCACTCAGAATTGGCCTCATAAGAAAGCTCAAGGTCACTCAGCGAGCTATGGATAGAGCTACGCTTGGCATTTCTCTACGAGATCGAATCAGAAATGAGGAGATCCGTAGAAGAAATAAAGTTGTCGACATAGCTGAAAGGGTTAGTAGACTGCCCTTCAGTTTAATGGGCGGGGCACCTTGCTCGTAGAACTGATGGCCGTTGGGACAAAAAGGTTCTCGAATGGAGACTGCGCACCGGTAAACGCAGCGAGGGACGACCTCCAACGAGGTGGACAGACGACCTGGTGAAGATCGCTGGGAGTCGTTGAATGACAGCGGCATGTAACTGCTCGTAGTGGAAATCGTCGGGGGAGGCCTTTGTTCAGCAGTGGACGTTCTTTGCCTAATATGTTGATGATGATATTCGATAATCGTAAAAAAGACAAACCGCTGCGCAGCGCCGTCAAATGATTTGTCGAAGTATGCTAATATCAGCCATCTATAGTAATATAAAGCTGCAGTTGTTTATATGTGAGAGGTTACCTAGGTAACTACTGGACTGAGTCTAAAATGATTTCACCCGTAGGAAACTATATTTACCATTGAATCAATATAGCTTACGCAAATATCATCATTTCGGCCTAATGAAGTCCACTGTTGGACACAGGCCTCCCCCAAAGATCATCACAACCACCGATATGGATGTGTTTTGAGCTCATTGGGGGGTTTTGCCATAATCGCCACGCTTGGCAGGCGGGTTGGCGATCGCAGTTGAGTTGTTAATGTACTCGAAGGACGCTGCTGCCCATCCTCCGACTAATCCCTTAGTCGACTTTTACGACACCCATGGGAGGAGATGGGGTGGTGGCATTCTGAGCCGGCACCACACGGCAAAATACGCAAATTTACGCAAATATATCGCGTCTATTTCATTCACGCTATATACATATGTATATGTATATAGGCTACAACATAAAATTATATTTTATTTTATACGAGGGCGGCACTGAAAATTTCGGGAATCAAGGAAGTGACACAACATTACTATTTAAAAATGTATTTATTGCTTTTCGAAGTATTCTCCGCGAAATTTGACACATTTTTCCATATGATGGAACCAATCATTGAAGCAACCATTCCATTCGGAAGTTGGGGTCTCCAAAATGGCCGTTTTGTAGGCGTCCACAGCTTCTTTAGGTGATGAAAACCTCTGTCCACGCAATTTATTCTTTATTTTAGGGAAAGTATAGAAATCATTAGGGCTTAGGTCGGGGCTGTATGGCGGATGGATACGCATATATCCAGGATTCGTCACCTGATACGATGTTGTATACAGCATTTGAGGATCCTGCGTGGAACCTTTCGAGAGTTCTGACGCACCAAGTAACGCGAGCCGCTTTTTGCTCTTCACATAGCAAATGCGGTATCCATCGGGAAAACAACTTTTTTACACCTAATTGTTCATGCAAGATTATTTGTATTTGACTCATGCCAATATCTAAAGTTGCCTGAATTTCGCGGTATGTTACATGTCGATCTTCCTCAATCAGCTTACGCACAGCATCAACGTTTTCTTGGGTGACTGCAGTTTTTGGACGACCTTGACGAGGATCATCACTGAGCTTGACACGTCCACGTTGAAATTCAGCAAACCAGCGATAAATTGTGGTTTTGGATGGGGCTTCATCACCAAATGCAGAAATCATCCGGTCAACGCACTGTTTTTGTGTTAAACCACTTCGAAAGTCATAATAAATCATCGCTCTTGAATTTTCTCGAGTCAATTCCATTTTCTCAACGACTAAACAAGTTTGACAAAACCTTGTGACAAGACCGTGAATCTTTTTTTAAATAAATAAATGGTATTCGATTTGTAAAACCAAGGAGTTTTCAATTAAAAATATTTTAATATGACAGGAACAGTGGAAATATTCCATTCCCGATACTTTTAGTGCAGCCTATGTAGTTCATTATATTTGTGTATTTATAATATAACAATTGCACGTGCTAGGGCTGCACGTTGCACGTATGTATACGGCACGTATGGATGCTGCACGTATGGATGCTGCACGTAGGTATACAGAATGAATGAAATAAACGCGATGAGTATATTTCCGTAGACTATTTCGATTCAATAGATGCTATTCGCGTAAACTTCAAAAAATATTACATATTTACTATGCCACATGGCCATAGCAAGGCGCTAGCATGCTGTAAAAATACGTCAAAGAATTGTCCTGTTCTGTAGAGCTTCTAGGAAAACAGCGTCTAAATCGTCACCTTCCTTACAATTACTTATTTATGTTTTTCTTCATCATATCGGCCATACAACATCCACTACTGAACAAAGGCCTCCCCATAGATTTCCACAACTGTGGGGTCATATAGTTGGGGGAATTGGACGCTTGGCAGGAGGGTTGGTGAGAGCAGACTGGCTACTGTTCCACAGAAAGGTCGCTGCTGCCCATCATGCACATGCACGGGAGATGATGGAGTGGTGCTATATCCTTAATCCGAATACCACACTACTTAAAACTTATAAAACATTTCTTCCATGTCCTATTCTTTGACATAATCTACCTCTATCCCAAATTTCATTGGAATCCGTTCAGTTGCTTGAGCGTGATGGAGCCTCAAACATACTAACATACTAACTTTCTCATATATAAGAGTAGTAATATATAACTCTGACCTCCAGTAAAATATTGATAAGGCAGGCTACAAAAGATTATCGTGGACCACGGATAGTCCGCAATAAAAAAGGTTATCCATTCAAACCGCGCAAGAAGGTCGTATTTATTGACCTCGAAAAATGAAACAGATTATAAATAATATTTCATAAGTCGCGGGTTGAAAGCAAAAGATCAACCACAAGCACAACTAAATCCAACTAATTAAGACTGAAAAAACCGATATCATCCCTTGGGTGTCGTAAAAGGCGACTATGGGATTAGCTAGGGGAGAAGGGCATGCCGGACTCCTACTTGCCAAAACCACCGGAGCGATCAACTTCGGCACCGAAGGGAGATTCCGGGTCCTCGTACAATCACAGTTGTACAAGTGTTGTACAATCTAACACCGATTCACTGTTTGCGAAAGAAATTAATTTAATTGTAGTATGATAAAAATTCTCTAGTCTATATTCAAAATGTTTTGTTTTAATCGACCCATGAAGTTATGGTGTGTGGTTTTGGTGGCAATTGTGCCGAAACCCGTGAACAAGACTTATTAAAATCGAACGCCTCATTAATTATAATAGGGTCCTGTAATCATAAAAGTCCATTATGTAGAAATTAGCATTCAGCAAAACTATTTGTGCAGTTGCCGTGTGGTGCGGGCTCAGAATGCCACCACCCCATTTCATCCCGTGGGTGTCGTAAAAGTCGACTAAGGGATTAACCGGAGGATGGGCAGCAGCGTCCTTCGATTACATTAACAACTCAACTGCGATCGCCAACCCGTCTGCCAAGCATGGCGATTATGGCAAGACCTCCCAATGAGCACACGACACACCCATATGGGTCGTTGTGGTGATCTTTGGGGGAGGCCTGTGTCCAGCAGTGGACTTCATTCGGCCGAAATGATGATTTGTGCAGTCATCCCGGAATATTACTTTCTTCGCGAACTTACTATAATTAATTACTTGGTGGCCATAGCCTTAGGATATTAAGGAGCAAGGGAAAACCGATACAATTATAATACGATAGTTTTCAGAGTTAATAAGAATGAACTATCCTAATTTATTGCCAATAACAACATAATTTGAAAACATAAGTCAATAATTTGTGAATAAAAACAAGACTCAATTCTAATATTTGCCACAAAAATGAAAAACGGCAGAAAATAATTTATCGGTTTTTGTTTCAACTTCCTCTATGGATAAATTTTCTGTCCAAATAATTTTGACCAAAACATTTTAATTTTAATATAGATGAAAATGTATAAAATAATTTCCCCCAGCCCCATAGGATTTAAATCTGAAAACATGGGGTACGTGCTAGAAAATGAATAATAATTTTCTGTTTTTTAGTTAAATTGCATTGTCATTCAGTTTTGAGCTATATTCCAAGTCAGCTCATCGTGTAGTTAGTTTAGAATCGATTGCAATTTTTGTACGGAACAGACAAACAAACAGAACGTGGCAAAATGTTATAATCAATTCTTTGTGGTTTTAGAAACACGGTTTTAAATTACAGGGTGACCTCGATACATTTTTGTACACTGTGATAAAGGTAGTTCGTCTACTTGAATAAAAATAAAAACAGTGCGACGGTGTGATCATAACATAAATAATTGAAGACATGACAATGTTTTGATTACAAATGACCGGAATATGTCAGCATCTAGGGTTTTCATCATTCATCATTTCGGCCGAATGAAGTCCACTGCTGGACACAGGCCTCCCCTAAAGACCACCACAACGACCGATATAGGCGTGCTGTGGGCTCATTGGGGGGCCTTGCCATAATCGCCACGCTTGGCAGACGGATTGGCGATCGCAGTTAAGTTGTTAATGTACTCGAAGGACGCTGCTACCCATCCTCTGGCTAATCCCTTAGTCGACTTTTACGACACCCACGGGAGCAAACAGTGTGGTGGTATTCTGAGCCGGCACCACACGGCGACTAGGGTTTTACAGAAATATATTTATTTAATGGTTTACCAACAATTGCTAAACTAATACATCGGTTTATACGAATATCATTCTAAGCTTAATCTAAGTATACAATATTAAAAGGTAAGCGCTACATGCAATAGTGAAGAAACAAAAGAGACAGCAAGTAAACCTTAAATAAAACGTTAATCTTGAACTAATTATTCAGTTACATTTTACTCGTAGTTAGTTATTTTGTCGAATTGGAAGCACTTGTGTGTTTGTGGAATTGTTGATGGATGGTGGAAAAAATATGTACATCTGTCTATCTATCAGAAAGGTTCTCGAGTGGAGACCACGCACCGGGAAAAGCGGCGTGGGTCGGCTTCCAACTAGGTAGGCAGACCTGATGAAGGTCGCTGGGAGTCGTTGGATGCGGGCGGCATGTAACCGGTCTTTGTGGAAATCTATGGGGGAGGCCTTTGTTCAGCAGTGGACGTCCTTCGATTGATATGATGATCTATCCCAGGGGTTCCCAACCTTTTTTTGTCTACTGCCCACTTTAAGAATAAATTATTTTTTAACGTCCCCCTTTTTAAACATACTTAAAAACCGCTAAGTACTTATAACTGATTATTGAAACGCAAATTTATAGTATTCGGACAGAGTATCTTTTATTGAAAATAAAACAAACATAATCAATTCTTATATAAAAACTAATGTGAAGGTTGAATCTGATGCTGTTCAATAAGTTTGTTGATATCAGGTTCCAATTTACTCAAAAACAGCCGCAAGTCGCCACGTTCGGTAACACGCAAACGATTTCTCTTTTTAGTAAGCAGCGTTGCCACAGCACTAAATCCACGTTCACACAAATATGACGATGGGAATGCTATCAAAAATCGTTGAACAATTGACCACAATCCAGGGTACAATTGCGGGATCGGTTTTTGTAGCCAAAATTCTTGATATCCATTTTTGAACTTGATTTTTATTTCTTCGTTTGTTGTCAATTCTATAAGTTCTTCTTCCAGCTGAGGTGACATTGCTGTGTTGACATTTGAAAACGGATCCAACACCCAGTCTGGTATTTCCAAGTTTAAAATGTCCTGGTATCGTTCGGTGAAGTCAATGTGGAGGTTTTCCAAATGTTGGCAGTAGGCAAACAAGTCGTCGTTACTGCAGTATACTGATAAATTCGGAAAATTGTGAAACTCACGTCTGCCCATATTCTTTTTGTGCAGAAGCAGTTTGGCTGCGAAAGCAGCAACGACATTTTTTGTTTTAATTAAATTTAGTTCATCGCCTTGCAGTTGGAGGTTCATGTCGTTGAACATTTTATACAGGTCCGTCATGTAAGCTATATCATTCTTTGATGTTATGAGCTTGTTGCGCAGTTCTGTATCTTTAGTTTCCAAGAACTCTATCATAGAGTCAAACAGGTTGTAAAATCGAATCAGACAATTGCCTCTTGACAGCCAACGAACTTCAGTATGAAGCAACAAACGGTTGAAATCTTCGTCATTAGTAACACAAAGCTGATGAAATAATCTATCATTCAAAGAGCTGCTACGGATTTTATTGACTGCTTTGATGACATATTGCAGTGATTGAAATAGTCGTTCACTTAAGTTTCTAGCAACCAAATGTTGTCTATGAATAACGCAATGTATAGCAAGGACATCTGGAATTTTATTCTTTAAGTATGCTATGAAGCTTTTATGGCGCCCTGTCATAGCCGGAGCGCCATCCGTAGCAACTGATATAATATTTTTCAAAGGAATCTCTTTCTCTTCACAAAACTTTTCCAATGTATTGAATATGGTTTCGCCTTTTGTATCTGTCTCCAAACAAACAATAGTTCTTCACGTATTTTCTCATCTTTAATAAACCTCACGTAAGATAGCAACAACGCTTCATTAGTTGGTAAAGTGGACTCATCGAGCTGAATTGAGAATTGACTAGTCCTCAGATGATTGCACAATGATTCTTCAATGTTTTCAGCCATTTCATCAATTCGTCTTTGCACAGAATTATTACTCAAAGGAATTTTTCGGATAATATCTGCGGCCGGTTTATGAAGCACTGTAGTTATTACTTCCTTTATTGCTGGCAAAATTAACTCTTCTCCGATGTTGTGTGGTTTGCCTTTTTGAGCAATTAACAAAGAGATATTGTACGAAGCTCGAAGTCCGTCGTCATCTTGCTTAGCAGCCGCCGAAAATAGTTTTGATACACTTGGCTGAGTATTATGCTTCTTCTCTAGGTCTTGAAAATATGGTACATTCTTTTCTGTCTTATCTGGATGCATTTTATTCAAATGATCTTGCAGTCTTGAAGGCTTCATTGCTCTCGTTCGAAAATGTTTTTAGACATAGAAGACACAAAGGCGACGACGGGTTTGTGGGATTTTCAATAAATCCGAATTTAATATATTCCGCAGAGTATTGCCGTCTCTTCTTTTTTACTTCCGACATTGTTTTGTTTTAAGAAATACGTAAGTGTTGAAATCAAGTACTGCTTATCTATTATGCGCGAAACCGCAAATGAAAATAAATTAAATTTACGTCGTTTATATAGGATTGCATAAGCAGCACGCACCAACAGGAATAAGACAAACGTGCATAAACTCGTTTATCTCATTCGACGCCCAATCGTACTCGACAAGCAAGAACAAGTATTATAGAACCAGCCGATTGGTATAGGAATGTACAATTCGGATTATTTAACAAAAACTTGTTAAAACATGATTGCCCGCGGTCTTTTATATCGAACCGAGTTTGAGCTATATCTTAATTTATATTAGTTGATGTTCACAAGATGTAGTCGAGAGTCGAGAGCTCAGTCGGTGTCTAAGAGTCTTCCTAGCTAGGTAGATGAAATTATAAATCGACCCCAAAGCCCTACAAAAAGGGGCATTCCTTTTTTTTTCTGGGTCTCCTACCGCCCCCCTTTAGGCCTGCAGCGCCCACAAGGGGGCGTTATCGCCCACGTTGGGAAAGACTGATCTATCCTGTCTATCTCCCCTTTTTAGGGTTCAGTACCCCACTATTCTATCACAAAACGGAACCCTTAGGGTCACTTTGTTTTCTGTGTCTGTTATTAGGCCCTTTATCTCATATATGGCTTGAGGTTACAAGTTGAAATTACTATTAAATATATGTATATAAATATAATAGACCTATAGTCTATAGCCTATAGGTCTATAGCCATAAACTGCTGTAAAAAAAACAAGTTTCCAGTTTACCGCAACAAAAATACGGCGTTCCAAATCGTATTTTCATACTAAAAGTCCCATTCTCTGACTGATCATTAACTTTAGGGTTGGTCCGGTAACTTACAATCTTGAAATTTGGCACGAAGAGTGGTATTTTAGCACAAGTGAAGAAATATAACCGAAAATGATTAATAACAAATCCAGTGTGGAATTATTACGAGACAAAGTTATATTTGCGGTGGGCTGGCTCGAATAAGCAGCTCATTGGCCCTGAGCCATTCGTAGGAATACCTCATGGTACCTACTAACAGGCATTACATGCATTTGCTGATAAAGAACATGTCAGAGAATGGAGGCAAGCGAGAGGCCTAAACCATTCCAAGACTTTCTGCAGCACAAGACTAGACAGACGGGTTTAAGAGACTATTAAATCTTACCAAAACCCATTTAAGGCACTATACAGGCGCAATGACAGGCCACTTCGGCACCAAGGAGCACTTCCATAGGATGAAGCTTAGCACAAGGGATACATGCAGATTCTGTATGGACAATCCAGAGTCAATGCAGCACATTTTGTGCAGCCCGGACGCTCTGGGAAGGTAGGGCAAAACATGTAGGAATAGCTTATCCATTGCCTGATGATTTTGCAAGACTCCAGGCAGGTATGATTGCGAAGTACCTACAGGGACTTCTTGATTTGCCAGCGGAGGAGTAGTGCAGGGCTTTGGGCAGCACAATGGATCCAATAGGGTCGAAGTGCGTTCGGCTGATGCTGAGCCCGTGGGAGCCAACAATAGAATAGAATAGAATATATTTGCGGTTCATTTCCTACTGTGTACTACGCGAGCACCCGCAAGACAATTATCTATTTTTATATTGGGACTAGATAAAGTTTGTCACTTAAAACACGTACACTCGCACTTGACCGTCGTTTTGTCATATTAAATAGTGTACATTAAAAAGTCGGTAGTTTGTAAATTACCTACCGAAATACATGGAGTGTTAATATATATATATTTATTCTCCTCTTTGATACATTTTTTATTGCCCAGGTTTAATTATTCTATTTAGGAATCCTAATTATATGAATCTTGTAATGTTCTATTTACTAAGTTTGAAGCTATTTGTCGAATAAATGAAAAACGTGGTTATCTAGTACTAATCTCACCGTACGAGCACTTGTTATGTTAGTCAAGCAAGGAAATCATGAGTCATTAAAATGATTGTCAATTGTCACTAACTACCTACTGGCGTTTAGATGTGACAGCAATTTTTACATTCCTGGATTTTTTATCTACAATCTGTGAATGTGATTCGATTTAAACTTTTACGTTCTTTTGCAACATCGCTGGGCATTCGCAGGTCCCTTATAAACAGTTTTTGCTATAACAGCTGTGACAGACGGAAGCATAATTGATCTCATTATAAAGGTATTCCTCCACTTGAGGTACGGAACCGTAAAAATGAGGTATTAACCCGGAATCAGCGCTTTGCAAACAAATTCATGACTGCAGAGCCGTACTCTCACTTGGATGGTTATACTGCCCATCAGTGACGTCAGAGTTCAATGATGAGGGAGGTAGTTGGATGTTATGCGATTCTCTTCTCAGTCCCGAATCTTCTTTCGCTTCGTCTGTTAGACTTAGTTCTTAGTAGTCTCGTTATAAGTAATAACTGCACACTAGGTATTTGTCCTTTCATGACCGTTATATACCGATAGAGTCATAACATAAGATATGATAATAAAATAATATAATAATGGAGTAAACGTCAAGTCAATGTTTTTTATTTCAAATAAGAAAGAAAGAAAGAAAAATGATTTTATTGGCACAGACAATATACAAAATAAAACTAAACTTAAATATTAAAATCATAAAACTAACTAAAAGGCAACACATATCGTGCACAGTGACAAAATTTTAGTGCCAAAGGGCCAACAGCTCAGCATAATGTTAGGTGGCAGTGGTACTGACCACCTAACGCTGGTTTTCAGCTGTAAATCAAATATTGGCACTTTTGAAACCTCAGAACCTGTTGCACGATTCCAATTAGTTGATCTCGTGGAGAAGAGCCGGCAAGAAACTCCATGGATACTCTTTTGAAATAATTGGGATTACAATGTTGATTGATACAAATTATTGTAAAACATACCGAGAAAAATGTAGGTTAATGTGTAAAGATGGAACATATAATAATAATGAATTTGCCGTGACAGTTAACGGCTGACCAGTCCCAAGTTTCCGACAATTAATGACACCAGTTCACGAGCATGACGCATGCATCAGCATCGCTTCGCTCAAACATATTGTAGGGAACCGAACGACCCGATACACAACGCCACCGCCAGCAAGACGTTTTAGCGAGCATGACAGACCAATACAGCCAGGCAAAATACACAATAAGTATTAAACATATAACATTAATGGCTACATAATGCTCACACATTTACAGTTTTGTATGAATATTATAATTTAATATCACAAGAACAACATTACTACCACTTGAATAGCAGCAGATAAGTGCAGTGGCTGCTTCTTTCGTGTGGTTCGTGGCCAACCTTGTGTCAGAATGGTGCAAGCAACCCAAAGGCCTCCATCTTGGATAAACGACTGCCGTCTAATAACAAGTGGGACCGATGATTTTACATGCCCTCCGAAGCACGAAGACGCTCAGTTCAAATACCATTATGCAGTCACCCATCCATACCGACTGCGCCAAGCGGTGCTTAACCTCGGATATCGTTTACCGATCGGTGAGTGCAATTGGCTATTTCGGCGTTACGTATCGCAGGTTCGATTCCCACACCGAATAACTATTTGTATGATCTACAGATAGGTACTTAGTTGTGTGGGCGGCTCTAGTGTGATCATACGATGACCTGGAGCCTCCCTTAGGTGCCGAAGATGACCGCTCCAATGGTTTTAGCCGGTAGGGGTCCGGCATACCCCTTCGCCCTTCCCCGGGGCGAAGGAAGTTCATGAAGAATTTCCACTGGGCACCAATAAAAAATAAAAAAGTTATAAATAAAACATGTAATAAGTTGTATCGGGTCTGGGTGCTCGTATTGATACAGGAAGGAATCTCCGTTTAGGGACCCGAAAAAATTGAGGCTGCTATCAAATTATCTTGATAAGAGAACCAAGTACATTTTCCCTATCTGTCCCTATCTGAGAAACAAGGCACGCTTGCACGTGCTCTCAAGACCACTTGGGTGATTTGTAATAACAATAAAGTATGATAAAGAATAGATGTTATCCGAAATCACAATAGTTGTGTACTTGAACTCTTTCGCGATATCGTATCAAGCGAAATCTTTGGATAGATAATAGTTACTTTGATACTGAGAGGAATTACATGTATCTATCACACACATGGACTCGAAGATTGCGAGTTTGATAAGATTTATGTAGCAGATGATTTCTTCAATTTACATCTTGTTTCACATACATTTATGATTTAGTTCAATGTCTTCCTTATAGCTTGAGGTGGTTAAAGACTTTTCCTTTATACATTGTACACTCTCAGACTGCAATATTTCCGCAAATTCTCTTTTTCAAGGTTACAGCAGTAATAAAAATACAAAGAAATAGTTACGCGTGCTGACTACGGCAGCCATGATGATTAACACAAGTATATAAAGTACGCATTTGTATGCGAACTATAAACGATCTAATTGCACTATTGTGATGCGACAGGTAGTTCTGAGTCCAAAACAATATAGTGTGACCAACTTTTGTGCAACTTAAATATCTGGTCCGTTCTATTTCCGGGAAGAAATGATCCCAGTTTTCGATTTCGTTTTGGCATTTTATCCGTGAATTTGTAATAAATAGAGTGAATAGAATAGCAGTTAAAGAGATGGGCATATGGGAGATAACAGATTCTGTTTCCCATTTATATTATTAGGCGGGAGCAATAGGAAATAGGAAATTGAAGGCATTATAAGACTGATATTTTATTATAAGGCACATTTACAATATAAACACAAACATTGAGAAAAGTAATGACTATGGCTAAATACTAGTGTTTACATCAATTACAGACATGCACAACATTTATATTATATATATCACTGTGTCCACAATTTTATATTAGACAAGTATGCGACACAAAAATGAGACTCAAATATAAGAACAATATATAATAAGATATAACAATATATAAGTAGATTATGGTGTACATTTTATCTTTCCAATAGTTTTTCTTTTAAAATTGTATGGGGTGGTCATGGAAGATGTCTAGGTCTAGCAGTTTCCACCAGATATGATTATAGTGTAATAGTTGACTAATAAAACTAGGATTTACATGCTTTTAAAAATATATGTCATCATCATCATCATTTCAGCTGAAAAATGTCCACTGCTGGACAAAGAACGAACAACGACCGGTCTGGGTTTATGTTGTGTGCTCTATGTATATATGGATTATTTATAATGTATTGTATAAAGTATTATATATGGTTGTATATACGTACACCACGGAATACCCGTTTGTCTTTTTCCATCTTTTCTTGTCCATCCAAAGGTTGTCTGTACTGTGTAGCGATAAGACCGCCCATTGTACAATTACTGTTCATAAAATTATTCCTAATAATTGATTTTAAAATGGTGTACAATAAAGAATATTCTATTCTATTCTTTTCATTATGGGAGTGTCACCATAATCGCCACGCTTGACAGGCGTGTTGGCGATCGCAGCTAAATTGTAAATGTATTCGAAAGGACGCTTCTGCCCATCACCCGGCTAATCCCATAGTTTTACGACACCCACGGGATGAGATAGGTTGGTGCTATTCTTAGCCGGCACCACACGGTAAAAAAGAAATATATATTTCCTGAAATAAGATGGTTGATATTGTAAATTATATATCATTCAGATTATTTTTATACAATGTTATTTTAAATAATAAGTAAATGTAAACGATGTTATACATGAATGGTATAAATTTATAAATAATGTCTTCTATAATACTAGTTCTCATGGTTACACTACCATTGACAATAGAAAAATGACGTATCTCGTATGAGAGTGATTTAGTCTGCCCATCATGTTGCGACAATGGCGTAATGGTCAATCTCGTTCACTGGTAGTAATTATTATATTTATTTATTCACCATTTATGTTTTTTTCACCAGTTTTTTTTTCTTCATTCACAGCTGCCCCATGCTCACTACTCGGCATATCCTAGTGTGGGCTTCAGTGTTGTATGTAATTCAACATTGAAACCGTCGTCCTTCACTAGCATATTGTCTTCTGTGTCGTGTGTACAGTTCACAGACATAAATCTCACATGCACAAACACCCAGAACCAAAACAAATATCTGTAAATCATGCAAATAGTCGGGAAACTTCGCAATGTCTTTTCGTCAACAATACCGCAATGCCCGAAGACGAAAGTCTTTAGTCAGTGTGTGTTACCAGCGATAACATATGGGACAGAGACTTGGCCATTCACTATGGGCCTCATAAGAAAGCACAAGGTCACTTAGCCAGCTATGGAGAGTGCTATGCTTGGTATTTCTCAGAAATGAGGAGATCCGTAGAACTAAAGTTGCCGACATAACTGAAAGGATAAGCAAGCTGAAATGGCGATGGGGCAAAAAGGTCCTCGAATGGAGACCGTGCACCGGAAAACGCAGCGTAGGACGACCTCCAACGAGATGGACTGATGATCTGGTGAAGGTCGCTAGGAGCCGCTGGATGCATGTGGCATGTAGCTGGGCTTTGTGGAAATCAGTGGAGTAGGCCTTTTTTCAGCAGTGGACGTCCTTTGGCTGATATGGTGATGATGCTAATATTTGGTCCGTGTGGGGATGGAATCCGCGACACGCAGAAAGCCAATTGCTTAGCCACTGCGTCAACCGTGCCGTCAACTATATTTTGGTTCCGGATATTATCTGTGATGTAATTAATAGGCTGTACACACGGCTACCTATCAAGCTATACATTTGTAGTATAAGCTGACCTCCCATTGTATGAAAAGCCTATACAATGCGAGATCATCTAATACTGGAACGTACAGGGGTGCGATTCTCTAAGCTAAAACATCCATACATCCTTGAATACAGAATTGAAATAACGGTGATAACCCAATTTGGTATTTGCTAAGACTGGTCCTCGTGGCTCACCGTGTGCAACGTGTCCTTCAATAGCTTCAATCGTGTCTTAGCGAATACCGAATCGGTTTTACACCGTTATTTCGATTATGTATTGAAGGATGTATGGATGTTTGAGCTTAAGGAATTGCATCCCAGCTTATATCAAGCTAGCTGTAACTGTAGCTGTGTGTGTGCATAGATTTATGAATACCTATTGATTCTCCTAGTCGATGATTAGATTGCGCATGTGCATTATGCTGAACGTTATAAGTCAAAACCAATAAAACACGATAGTCAATAATAAGTACAAGTACTTTAATAATCAAAATGAACTCCTGGTTTTTAATTAAAAAACATACCTAACATATGCAGTTGTTTGCCGCGAGACTTTATTTTTGTTTGTTTGTATATTGCCAGCTATTGGAAAAAGCCTTTGTGAGGCTACAGTGGAAGTTTGTAAACCGTTTTGAGATTTATCCCAAATATTATTAACGGGCGAAATTAATAATTGATGTACTTAATCCATAATCTTTGAATTTCGGATCAAGGATGTCTGTTTTTGTGTTAAATCTATACATCTATACAAAAAAATAAGATTGAAGTGTTTGTAATGTCAAAATAACAGCTTTTTACAAAATGCATATGAAAGTATATATGGAACTTATAATAAAAAAACATTTTCTTATTTTTTTGTCTGTCTGTCTGTCTGTTTGTTCCGGCTAATTTCCGAAACGGCTGGACCGATTTTACGGGACTTTCACTGGCAGATAGCTGATGTTATAAGGAGTAACTTAAGCTACTTTTATTTCAGAAAACATATTAGGGTTCCGAAAAATTTTTCAAACCCATGATATGCAAATCAATATATAGGCTAATTATACTTATATATTTTCATCTAACTATATTATTAAAAATAAAAGCGCGGGTGAAACCGTGTGGTGCCGGCTCAGAATGCCACCACCCCATCTCCTCCCATGGGTGTCGTAAAAGTCGACTAAGGGATTAGCCGGAGGTTGGGCAGCAGCGTCCTCCGAGTACATTAACAACTCAACTGCGATCGCCAACCCGTCTGCCAAGCGTGGCGATTATGGCAAAACCCCCCAATGAGCCCACAACACATCCATATCGGTGGTTGTGGTGATCTTTGGGGGAGGCCTGTGTCCAGCAGTGGACTTCATTCGGCCGAAATGATGATGATGATGAAACCGCGGGTAACAGCTAGTCACAAATGTGATCGTAACACAACAACGGATGAATTTCAAAATTGATTATTAATTTTGGCCGTAACACAAATAACAGACACTACCTCAATTCCAAATCCAAATATTTTGACCGTCATTATACTATACAACGTCCTACAAAATAATGAACTTTATTTTAAGGGTGATTAGGTTGCACATCGGAATCTGGTTTAATAAAATAAAATGTAAATCCATTTTTTATTATTATGTCTCTCTATTACACGGGTTAATATCCCCTGAAAGGGGGAACCCGGTCCTTTGACAGGCTTACGCGGGGACATGGGTCCAACACGCAGAGGCCCTTTAGAGAATTTTAATCTAAAATGTAATGGGACACTAACCGGGAACTCTCCGTGGGTACACTATAAAATGCAGTCTCAGATTGTCCCTGGAGGTGTAAAACTATTGTATAAGATGGAAACTACAATTATAAGGTCTATTGTAATGGGTTATATACTTCTAAAAACGGAAACAACGGCGTCTGCCTTTCAACCTTGAAAGTGAAATTCTGTGGCAGACGGTGACTCGCCACTCACAAGATGGGCCCCCTAAATGGCCACCACTACAGGCGACAAGGAGCAATACCATTTTTTATTTATTGTTAAAATGATTTTTATTTATTAATAAAGTTGCATTTTGACATTGAGCTATGATGTACTGTGTGTACTAGAGGAGACACCGCACTTCATTACGATGTCCCATTCAATTTAGATACGGCCATTGATGTATATATGTTACTATCGTAACGATACGGCGATATCGCTGCACTTCACAAAAAATCTTTAGATTTAAAATTATGAACTTCATCCATTTTTATGTTAGCATCACTACTGACACAGAAAACAGACAAATCCTTAATCTCTAATCCAAAGATTTTGGATCAGCTTGATTTGTAATTTTGGCCGCTATTGAAGTGCGGCGATATCGCTGCAATTTCACATCGTAATAAAATGCGGTGTCTCCTCTATTACGTCGTAGTACTTAATAGTTAATAGCTCAATACTATTTGAGCTCATTTGCTTTCTTCTCTTTTTTGGCCTTTTTATTCAGCGCTAGTTGTTCTTTATTTGTGATCGTTTCCTTAACAGAATGAGGGAAAAGCAAATGTTTGTAGTGCTCGAATAGCAACTTTATTTATTAATTATTACAAAAATAAAATGGAAATGACAAATGGTTTTTAATATAAGTACACTATCCCTAGTCTCCAGTTCACTACTTTTGTAAGAACATATTATTGCGAACTCACTGGAAAAAAATTTAGGTACTGCACTAAAATTAAAATACATTTACATTTGTACAGCTACTACGAGGAAGTACACACGGCTACACATCAAGCTATACAAAACCAGTTTACGTTGATCTCTCATCATACCGAAAGCCTATACAATGCGACATCAGCTTATACTGGTTTTGTATAGAGTAGCCGTGTACATACGGTCCGAGAAGATAACCCGACCGTAGGTATAGAATATATGGACCGATACTTCCTCGTATTTGGATCGACTGTTCAGACTATTTACCGCCGCAGTTAATAGTCAATCTAAAATCTAGATTTTAGACTTTGAACTTGGTCTGTTTTTGTATTAAGATCACACTCAACCCAAATCCTCAATCCCAAATCCAACGATTTTGGATTAGATTGATTGCTGATTTCGGCCGTTAGCGACTACGAGGTGAAATACCTGAAATTATTCACTTATGCAGATCGGAGCGATTTTTTGGCCTACCAAAAAGGCAAAAACAAAACGTTGTTGATTCGTCACAGCGGGGTTTATGGGAATGTAATAAAGCTATGTACTGTAGATTGAAACTATACATAACTAGATTTTCCGAATTCGGCATCGTTGTAAAACATACCAACCCAACCAAGGATTTAAATCCTTAGATAGACCCAAAATCCGTGGCATGTTATTTTGAGTGATGACCGATTTGGAAGATTGAAATATATGGACGAGTCTATCTAACGATTTAAATCTTTGATTCAAACCTCCTTTAACCAGAAAGCCGTTAAGCCCAAAACGTAGTTTTCATGAAACCGCCAAAACGGTGGGATATCTAAAACACTATAATACTTGGATTAATAATTGATAAAAAACATTATTTACATTTATGTGCGGCCATAATTGGTCCTTTTTGTTCAGAAAATTATTTTCAATCATTATTAAGTCTTTTACTTGTACTTACTTTTATTTATTTAGCTAATGATTTTAGCTTTTTTTCTTTGATGTTTTATTCAGTTTATTCAATTTATTACACATACATTAAATATGGTTTACTTATGATCTCCGCACTAGGACGAGCCTGTATCGCGGGAGATCGACACATTACACTGTATTATATTTTTATTATATTAACAAATGATAGATGTATCAGTACAAACTTAGGGAAATAACAATTATACAAAGTCTGGCTACAAGGAAAAGGAATTACTAATATACCTAAAAGAGTGCGCTCGTATTGTGTGTTTGTGATGGAGTGGGTGTGTGTAAGTGTATCAGTGTGTCAGTGTGGGCGAGTGGTGTGCGTGTGTTCGCTAGTGTCAAATGTGCAGTCAGAGTACATATAGTATAGAAGCGAGAGCCGAGCAGTTTCATTAACCCTACTTATCTATCTGTGAGTAACAGATTTTCTGTGTCATCATAGTCCAAGGTTAGCAACCATTTTCGAACTCTTTCCTTCACACCATATAGTGAGCAAGACAGATCACAATGCTTGCTTGCAAGGCGATAGATGTAGGGAAAAGAGTAATATCTGAAGCGTCTAGCAAAAGATGTTTTAATTCTTGGTACATTTATCTTAACACGGCGTTTCTTAGTTGATCGAATAGTAGCTAACGAAGAGAAAATTTTGTGGTAAGAAGTGATTACCTTCTGAAAATAAAGTTGTCGAACCGATGACTATACCAAAAGGTGGCTAACCTTACCTTAACGGCTTTTATAGTGTTTGTTACTCTGGAACTATCACTAATATAATTTTGGTTCTGAGATAGGAAGACAGAGAATTTTAAACTATATCGCTTTGCATTAAAAAGTCAAAATCGACCTTCTGAGGGTTAACGGCTTTCTAGTTAAGGGACGGCAGAAACTGTGTACCTCAATTAATAAAGCTTATTTACTACCATCCGATTACCAACTAACGTGGGACTATGGAGGTGATTCCCAGAATCATAAGTTTGATTTTTCTGTCCCATGGTCAAAATTTTGCAATAGATTTGTACTTGACAGATACATACAATCACCCTGTTCAAATACAAGCACATGGGTGGGAGTATTGGTACATGTTGATCTTTCAAAAATCAAAAATAGTATCATTGTTACTCTTATGAACAGCTTATAGATTAGCCAATAGCTCCGTGACTAAATATAGCTCGGATTTGATGTCCCAGGAGGAAGCTAAGATCTGAGTTTATATTAGATAATGACTGTGAAGTACGGTCGCAGGTTTGTAACAACCGTACCGACAGCGACACACTGATCTGTTGCGAATCCATTGAATAGTATAAATAAGAGCTCTACGCAGCGATGTCGTGTACAGCATTCAACGAAACTCTAACCAATCATTTTAGACATGCATTTACTTTGTAGGTGTATTTCGCGAAATAAAAACAAGAGAACAAAGTTTTTTTTTTTTGTGACCCTTTTGGTGTCCAGAATAGTGCAATGTTAAAAAGTCTAGGGATACAGTTCGATGCCGCTTTGTGGCTATATCTACAGGAAGTTCAGACGAAATACATAGGCTGCACTAAAAGTATCGGGAATGGAATATTTCCACTGTTCCTGTCATATTAAAATCTTTCTAATTGAAAACTCCTTGGTTTTACAAATCGAATACCATTTATTTATTTAAAAAAAGATTCACGGTCTTGTCACAAGGTTTTGTCAAACTTGTTTAGTCGTTGAGAAAATGGAATTGACTCGAGAAAATTCAAGAGCGATGATTTATTATGACTTTCGAAGTGGTTTAACACAAAAACAGTGTGTTGACCGGATGATTTCTGCATTTGGTGATGAAGCCCCATCCAAAACCACAATTTATCGCTGGTTTGCTGAATTTCAACGTGGACGTGTCAAGCTCAGTGATGATCCTCGTCAAGGTCGTCCAAAAACTGCAGTCACCCAAGAAAACGTTGATGCTGTGCGTAAGCTGATTGAGGAAGATCGACATGTGACATACCGCGAAATTCAGGCAACCTTAGACATTGGCATGAGTCAAATACAAATAATCTTGCATGAACAATTAGGTGGAAAAAAGTTGTTTTCCCGATGGATACCTCATTTGCTATGTGAAGAGCAAAAAGCGGCTCGCGTTACTTGGTGCGTCAGAACTCTCGAAAGATTCCACGCAGGATCCTCAAATGCTGTATACAACATCGTATCAGGTGACGAATCCTGGATATATGCGTACGAACCCGAAACAAAAAACCAGTCACGAGTTTGGGTGTTCGAAAATGAGTTAAAGCCAACAAAAATTGTTCGTTCACGGAGTGTTGCAAAAAAAATGGTGGCCACGTTTGTCTCCAAAACCGGCCATGTTACGACTATTCCTCTTGAGGGACAAAGAACGGTTAATGCAGAATGGTATGCTAGCATTTGTTTGCCACAGGTCGTTTCTGAACTCCGTAGAGAGAACTGCAACCGCCGCATCATACTCCATCACGACAATGCGAGTTTTCACACCGCGCACAGAACAAAAGAGTTTTTAGAGCAAGAAAACATAGAATTATTAAACCATCCGCCGTACAGCCCCGACCTAAGCCCTAATGATTTCTATACTTTCCCTAAAATAAAGAATAAATTGCGTGGACAGAGATTTTCATCACCTAAAGAAGCTGTGGACGCCTACAAAACGGCCATTTTGGAGACCCCAACTTCCGAATGGAATGGTTGCTTCAATGATTGGTTCCATCGTATGGAAAAATGTGTCAAATTTCGCGGAGAATACTTCGAAAAGCAATAAATACATTTTTAAATAGTAATGTTGTGTCACTTCCTTGATTCCCGAAATTTTCAGTGCCGCCCTCGTAGTAGACGATTTTGCTATTAGGAATAACTTTTACCACTATATGTTCACAGAGAAGGGACTAACCGTGATTTGAGCTCTCGAAGTATACCAGTATCCGTTAGGTTAGTTATAAAATAGAATCAAGGATAATTAAACAAAATGGTCATTTGTACTATAACCTTGACCCATTTATAACTTGATTGTAATATCTCAAATAATAAAATACTATTGTAGTACTATCAAACTGACCGCAAAAGATAAACACACAATGAACGTTTATTAAAGTTATTATTAGAATAACAAGAGCGTTAGAAATCCATGTAACAGCTATGTACTATACATTATTTGTTATAATTATTTATAAAAAGTCCACAAGCCTTTTGCATGATAAAGTACTATACTTACTCGTAGATACTATTATATTATTAGAGGAAGCATTTGTTTGTTCGCAAAAAAATTAATTTTCACTTCTTTGTATGAAACGCTTTTACTTGAAAGTTTCCATAGTTGGGTGTTTGTATCTTTAATCAAACGCAAACTGGAGAATGGATTCAAGAAAAATCTGGCAAAGAAGTAGATGATGTCATGGAATAGAACATGGGAGTGTTATTGCGTTATTCACTTCATTCAGTTCTAATCAGTTCCCTCACGGCGTGGGCAACAGCGAGTAATCTATCATCATCATCATCATTATATCAACCGTAGGACGTCCACTGCTGAACAAAGGCCCTGTTTCGTGTGACAACTTTCTCTCCGGGGCACGGAGATGTGGAGAGAACAAGATCAGAATTTGTGCATTATATATTCTAGAATATAGCCCCACTCTGTTTCCTTCCGTGGATGTCGTAAAAGGCGGCTAAGGGATCTAATCCAGAGGGATGGGCAGCAGCGCCCCTTCTGTGGAACAGTAGCCATATTGCGCTCACCAACCCGCCTGCCAAGCGTGGTGAGAACTAGCTAATTCCACCCAAAATGAATCCACACCCAATTGTGGAAATCCATGGAGGAGGCTTTTGTTCTTTGGCTGATATGATGATGACATTCTAACTATCGTTCCGTGAGGTGTTCCAGACTTAGAATATAGCACCACTCCATCTCCTCCCGTGGATGCCGTTAAAGGCGAAAGGGACTCTAAACCAAAGAGATGGGCAGCGTCCTTTCAATGGAACGGTAGCCATTCTGCGCTGACCAAACCGCCTGCCAAGTGTGGAGAGTCCTCACAAATTCCCCACAATGACATCACAAATAAACTATCGCCCCAGTGTGGCCGGTTTATGTGGAAATCGATGGGGGATGAAGGCCTTTGTTTACCAGTGGACCTTCGGCCGATATGATGATGATGGAGGGCAGTTGGCAGGCGTTCCGTGTAAAGTGCTGAAATGTAGCAGTATTGGTTAGGATGGAAGCCGACTCCACCATAGTTGAGAAAACGCTGCGAAGAAGAAGAATAATCTATGTTTTACAAAATCTTACCAATAACAATCTATCTAATATTTTTTTAGATTAACTAAGGCCAGGGTTACATGCTTTTGTTGCCAGTCGTTATTTTCTATAAAAATATAGGTAGATATTTATGTTTTCGCGTCGTTCCTATACACGGTGTCCAGGAAAACAAAATGTCATACCTATAAATAATTCAAAATTTACGTTTATTTTTCCTCTACCCGTCTCTTTTGCCGTGTGGCGGATTAAGGATATGGCTCCACAATGCAAAACAATCAAGTGAACGAATGAAAAATGAAATATCATACGGTTAATGTCACATTTGCTGCTTTGTTAAGGCAAATTACATATAGGTATGTGATTCATCTGGAATACAGTGGTCTTCTTCTGCGAGAGCGTCATGCTCCAGAAGGAAACCGCACAGCGCCGCCACCGTGTGCGTATACTGTATAGAACAGCGCACAGGGACGTTTCGGGGGATCCTTAACAATCCCCAATGGAGGGGGCTCTACAGTCACCCTCTTCGCCCCTGTGGTTTTAGCCGGTAGGAGTCTGGCTCGTCCCCCGAGTCGAGAGGGTAGTGGGTGCACTACACCGGCTGCTGCCCAATCTCGGGGGACCATGTGAGGAAGTTCGCCGTCTCTACGGAGGGGTTGTGCGGTCCGTGGCCCTCTACGGGGTGCCTGTATGGTCAGCTCGACTGTCAGGTGCCCAGCGCTGCAGAACCAAAATTCACGGTCTGCAGCGCAGAGTGGCTATCCGGATCGCACGAGGATACCGAACGGTGTCATACAAGGCGGCAACTCTCCTGGCGCGTTTTCCGCCTTTCGACATCCTGGCGGAGATGGATGCGTGGGTCTACGATCAGACACGCTCCCTCCGCCAGAGCGGCGAAAACGCGCCTCCAGGGGCGTTGGACAGGCTGCGGCGGCTGGCTCGGCGACGCGCACTTGTAAAGTGGCGTCACCGCCTGCGGATGCAATTTGCGACCAAGCGCGTCGTCGAGGCCGTCCTGCCGCTCTTCGGAGCCTGGCTCAGAAGGAGCGAGCGCGTCATCGATCGGGAGAGGGCCGATCCCGCTCGAAGAAGAAGGAGACGGCGCCGGGGTAACAACCGCCCTGGCGCCTAATTCCGATACGCCTGAAAACCCCTGCCGTTGCTATAAGGTGGGGGACCTCTGGGTTCGCGGGTGCGTAGATTGGGGAATCTGCGTGCCCACACCAAGCGACCCAAGAGAAGACGGTATCACGCATGTGGTCACGCGCTGCCGTGGGACGCTTTGGGGGATCCTTTACAATCTCCCCGGGGGGGTGACCGCTTTACAGTCACCCTCTCCGAGATGTGCCAATAGGCGTGGCACCAGTGGGCTGCTCTAGTGTGATCATACGAGGACCTGGAGCCTCCCTTACGTGCCGAAGATGACCGCTCCAGTGGTTTTAGCCGATAGGAGTCCGGCATACCCCTTCGTCCTTCCCCGGGGCGAAGGAAGTTCATGAAGAAATTCCACTGGGCACCAATAAAAAAAAAAGGAGTCTGGCATGCCCCTTCGGCTTTCCCCGAGGCGGAGGAAGTTAATGATTAATTTCCACTAAGTCCAATAAAAAATAAAATAAAAAGGTATGTGATTCATACAGCATAAGATCTGATTTCTCTTTTAGTTTTTAAAAATAATAAGATTTTATTTAAATATTATAAAAGCCAGGAAGTCATATCAATAATGATTGATTATAATAAATCAATCGACCGTGCGGTGTTCGGATTAGGAATATAGCACCACTCCACCTCCTCCCATGGATGTCGTAAAAGGCCACATAATGGACCTAGACCAGAGGGATAGGCAGCAGCGTCCATTCCGTGGAACAGTATCCATACTGCATTTACTAACGAAGTGGCCAAGCGTGGCGAGTATTAGCAAATCCCCCAAAATTACGTCACAATGGGGAGGCCTTTGTTCAGCAGTGGACGTACTTTGGCAGATATGGTATATATGATGATGATTTCCTACAAATTGTAGATTACAAACGAATTCCGTTGAGACATCGAAGTATTTATTTAGATTATTATCTACAACAAAATAATCCCTTATTATCTACAAGTTGTGGATGGATATATCCTGACCCTGCGTCCTGCCGTTGCCTAACCCATGTGGGTTACAGTATGATGTATGTATGCACATGCATTAGTCTCCGTCATTGTTTTTCTTAAACACACACATTCAAGAGGGTTTGGCTCCAACTTTACGGGCCACCACTTGTTTGCAAACACACCGTACGTTTTAGTCGTAAATTACAACTCCATAGCGGTCGTGCAACTTATAACTTAGAATAAACGCGTTTATCTTTTCATTTATTTTGAAGAAACTCCTCGAGTATCATGGAGTCGGTGATCAATAAATTTACTAATATTATTTAACACGGAACAACCGCAATCTTGGTGAAAACTATCCCTTATTCAATAGGAACGATATTGTGTTCTTCCTCTTTATACTGTTACTAAGTTCGCCTTCAAGATACCTGCGTCACGGATCTTGAGAGCTAAGATCCATGCCGTGATCGGATTTGCCGACAAACACACCCAAAAAGGTGGATTGTAGGAAGATCAGCGCTCAAGATCAGCGCGCTCTACTATACCTAGCTGGCTTTAGTATTATTGTGACAAAACACAGAAAACCGTATTCATAATACAACGACTAACAACATTATCTGCAAAACAAACACCAGGCTCCCAACTGTCGAATATAGGAAACCTGCGTAGTTTACCGAGTACTTACTTCAGTATTTACTCCTATATTACGTTATTTATGGAAAGATAACGGTTTATATGATATAATATCTAAATAACACCTCGAATATTTACAATGTCATGCAGATATCGACGTGGAAGTTTTGACGTGGTATTATGCGGCTTCTGTAGTTATAAGTAAGTCTTGTTGCAGTAATGGTTACATTACAAGCTCGGCTGGACGAGGACTTGCAACTTATTGCGTTAAACGTCTAACCGTTTCGACACCTCATTTGTCATCTGAGGGAACGGATGAACATACTTACAGATGCTAAAATCACGACCCTTCGTTTGGCTTCGCCGTAGTCGGGTAATAAACAGTCGATAGTCTAAAAATTGTCTAACATAGGAATAGCGGCATATCCCATGAATTGGGTCACAATGTTGAGATATAAGGCGCTCGTTGTATAATACGTACTTAGTCTTATTTGGTTATATTGGAAACCGACCGAACCGCAGTTTGGAAAAGGATGGGCTGACAAATACGATGCCACACTAGGATTTCTCCTGTATAATGGTTGTTACAGTTTACAGACATACATTTCACATGCACAAACACCCAATCACCCAGACCCAAAACTATATCATTATGATAAACTATCTGCGGATCATATAAATATTTTTTCCATGCGGGGATCGAACCCGCTACACATACCCCAGAAAGCCAATTGCTTAACTACTGCGCCAAACGTGCCTTCTAAATAACTACTACATAAAAATATAATAACTATTATCTTTTCTTCTCCAGCGAACATCGCGATCGCATCGACGGGTTACTCCATGGGATGGACGTCTCCCATCAACCTGAAGCTGAAAAACACCACCGACAACCCCTTGGGCGAGGTGATCACTGACGACGAAGAGGCATGGATCGGCTCACTGCTTACCGTCGGCGCTATATTCGGTAAATAAACTTTTTGAACTATCTAGGTGCTGGCACTTTTATATATGAGCTCAATTGATACTACAGAATGGGAAAGATTTTGTAAATCTACAGCCCCAATTATATTATCACAGACTATATAGAAAACATGGCGTTTGCTTTTTTGGATTCCCTGGAAATCAACTTTATCCGTAGTAGTCACTGTCATATCTTTATAATCAATGTATTGAGAACTCTTTTAAATACTTCATGAAAAACATATTTGTTTAAGACAACAAAAAAGGGACGAAAAATAACCAAAATACTGCCCTGAGTATTTTCTTTTTGCATTTATTCTACGGAAATGGCCGCCGTTGTTTGAATATGACGCGTAGGATCTACTCTATTCTATTCTATACCTGTAAACGTCCACGGGTGAACATCATCCCACTAACAGCTACTGCACCACACTTGATCAGCCGTGATCCTATTAAATACAAACAAAATACTCCTGCTTTTTATTTCCACAAGCTGTGAATGGCTCCAATATAATTTTTTTTGCTCCAGCCATATTTCTAAAGCATTATTCTTACAGGGGATATAAGCCCGTGAATAGAGAAACATATAATTATTTATTTATTTCTCTCATAAATAATACAATGTTAATTACATTATAAAATCGATATCAATTAGGAATAACCAATATGAGAGCTGGTGTCTGTACTAGGTATGAGACCTGTATTATAAATCACCAGGCTCTGCCCATAATGTTACAAGTAAACTAACAACATAAATACAGTAACTAGAGGGGAGGTTTTTTTAGTAAAATCTACCATGATTCAGTTAAGGTTTTTATGTGAGCATGTATGTGTGTGGAATACCACCACCCCATCTCCTCCTGTGGGTGTCGTAAAAATCGACTAAGGGATTAGCCGGAGGATGGGCAGCAGCGTCCTTCGAGTACATTAACAACTCAACTGCGATCGCCAACCCGTCTGCCAAGCGTGGCGATTATGGCAAAACCCCCCATTGAGCCCACAACACACCCATATCGGTCGTTGTAGTGATGTTGCGGGGAGGCCTGTGTCCAGCAGTAGACTTCATTCGGCCGAAATTATATGTACGTGTGTGTGTAACTGCGTATTGTGTGGCTGCGTGTGTCTGTGCTTGTGTGTGAACAAGTTTGTGGGAGTATAGTGTAGTGGGTGTTTATATGTTTATGATGGATTCCGCATATAGCAGCGACAATCATATCTCTATAGTGTTCACAGTTCGTAGTGGTTGCAGTAGTACCAGCCACAAGTTGCACAAAACTGTTCCCGCTATGAGCTCATGGAGTGACGATGGCTACTCCTGGGAGACTGCTTATCTTGCCTTCATTGGCAATTCTTCTCGAGAAAACTGATACTGAATATATAGCATCACGACTATCATTACTTTGTGAATAAAACCTTCGCGCAAAGTACCTACATTGCACGAATGCATTTTTTTATGTGTGTTTTAATGTATATTAATGTAACTTAACTTAACTGTCTCCAGGTCCATTCGTCGGTGGCTTCGCGGCGTCCCGTATTGGTCGCAAATGGGGTCTGCTCAGCACCTCAATACCGCTGTTCATCGGCTGGATCCTTATGGCAGCAGCTAGAAACGTCGGCATGATTTATGGCGGTAGAATATTCTGGGGTTTGGCTGTCGGCATGCTGTTCACAATCTCCCCTATGTACTGCGCGGAAATTGCTACGGTAAGATTTGTACCGTTTTAGACTTACATGAAAAAAAGATTACTGCAGTGCAATTCCCTTAACTCAAAAATCCATACAACCTTGAAAACAGAATTGAAATAACAGTGACAACCCAATTCTCAAAGACTCGTCCTCATGGCTCACCGTCAGCAACGTGTCCTTCCATAGCTTCAATCATGTCGTGATGTGCCTTTAGGCGTAGCACCAGCGGGTGATTCTAGTGTGATCATACGAGGTCCTGGGACCCCTTAGGTGCCGAAGATGACCACCTCAGTGGTTTTGGCCGGTAGGAGTCCGACATGCCTCTTCGCCCTTCCCCGGGGCGGAGGAAGTTCATGATGACATGGTACAAATAAATTAACAAAGACCGAAGACTAATACTCGTATGATGATTACAGAAAACAGTATTGCATTTTACACAATTTCATGTTACATGTTTGTTTTCAGGATGACTCCCGCGGTGCCTTGGGTTCGTTCCTGCAGGCATTCATCGTGCTGGGTTACCTGCTGGTCTATGCCATCGGCCCCTACACGTCGTACAATATCATAGCATATGTGGGGGTCGTGTTCGTCGCTGTGTTCGTGGTCACGTTCTTCTTCATGCCGGAGACCCCTTTCTACTACTTGGGAAAAAGTGAGAATTCTTTAGTTCTTACTTTTTCTAGTTCTTAGTTCTTTAGTCATTTTTAGTATTCGTTAGTTAGTCAGTTGCACTCATTGATCGGTAAACGATCAGCCAAGTTAAGTAATGCTTGGCGCGGTCAGTCTATGAATCTCAATAAGTCCTTTAGGCGACTTGAACAATTCTGACACAAGGTTGGCCACTAATCACACGAAAAGAATGAAAGAAAGACAGGAATAACATGTTTTTTTATAAATGCGATCCCCACCTCTTACTGAATACTTCGGAATGGTAAAAGTATAAGAAACGAGCTGCCAAACATGCTACTGAGGCTCTTAACCACTTTCTCTTATATTACAGGTGACAGGGAGTCTGCTGCAGACTGCCTGGTAAAGATCCGCGGTCGCTCACATGCGGGCGTGCAGGAGGAGCTCAACAAGATGGCCGCCGAAGTTAACGCATCCATGGAGAAAACTGCTACGGTAATCAGATCCTCCGGGGCTCCGTGTAGTGTCCGGATTAAGAGAATGGCACCACTCCATCTCCTCCCGTGGATGTCGTAAAAAGAGACAAGGAGGCTCAAAACTAGAGAGATCACAGACAGAGAGAGCAGCATCCATTCTGTAGAGCAGTAACTATGCTGCGCTCACCAACCCACCTCCCAAGAGTGATAAGGACTGGCAAGTTTTGCCCAAAAATTATGACACGATTGCGGAAATCAATGGGCTTCCCCATATTTGGGCTGGGCTTGGCCTTTGATCAGCAATAGACCTCCTGTAGCTGAAATGAAGACTCGGATCCATTCCTTCCTAGAAATATGAAATTCAATCAAGTCAAAGTAAATTAACGTAAGCGTGAAAACTTGGCTTTATATTAAATACATGTGGTCACCAGTGCCGTGTCTATGAATAGCACCAACCCATTTCACCCCATGGTTGTCGTAGTAGTCTTAATAGGCGACTATGGGATTAACCAAAGGATGGACAGCAGCGTCCTTCGAGTGTTTTAATAACTCACCTGCCAAGCGTGGCACAACACAAGCTCAGGCGGGTCATTGTTCGTTCTTTGGGGGCGGCTTATGTCCAGCAGTGGACGTCTTTCGGCTGAAATGATGATGGTGATGGGAGAGGTCTTTGTTCAGCAGAGGATGTTCTTTGCCTGATATGATATTCACTTAAAAATACGCCTATTGTTAACGACGGGCTTCTGACTCCCCATAACGTCTCTCTAAAGTGTAAAAGAAGTAATTTGAACATCGTATCTTCTTCAGATAGCAGACGTGTTCCGCGGCAGCAACTTCAAGGCGTTCTACATTTCGTGCGCGCTGGTCTTCTTCCAGCAGTTCAGCGGTATCAACGCCGTCCTCTTCTACATGACTAACATTTTTGAGGCAGCGGGTTCTGCACTTGACTCGGCTATTGCTACCATCATCATTGGTGTTGTCCAGGTAAATTATAACTTCGTACTGATAAAGATTAGTAAGCTGAAGCGGCAATGGGTGGGACACATTGCTCGTAAAACTTGGGGCAGAAAGAATCTCAAGGGGAGACCACGCACCAGAAAACGCAGCGTGGCACGGCCTCCATCGAGGTGGACAGATGACCTGGTGAAGGTCACTGGGAGTCGTTGGAAGTTGAAATCTGTGGGGAATTGTTTTGTGTGCGCGAAGCATATGCTTGATACTATGATTCTTGCAGGTGGTAGCATCCTTCATGACGCCGTTCGTCGTGGACAGGCTGGGCCGCAGGATCCTACTGCTCATCTCCTCCAGCGGAACCGCTGTGGGTCTTGTAAGTAACACTTTACTTGTTAATTGGGAAACTAGGGGTTACGTGGTAGACCATACATCCAGGTCACACGGCACAGTTTTTACGGCTGATTAGCGTGAGGTCCACATGATGTTTAGGGAGTTTTTCTTTCTAGACTTTCTAGGGCGGTTAAGGGATGACATCAAGAGTATAGGCGCCAGTATCGTCCCGTAACAACATACTGTGATTACCAATTCCTTTCTTTCCTTTCGTGGGCAGCCTTGTGTCATAGTTGTTCAAGCCACCCAAAGTTCTCCGACTTGGCTTAACGACTGCCGTCTAATAACAATAAGCGACGATTTTACGTGCCCTCTGAAGCAAGATGCTGTTGAAATACCACTATGCACTCACCCATCCATAGACTGACCACATCAAGCGTTGCTGAACCTCACCAATTGTTAACCGATCAGTGAGTGTGGGCTGTGAGCGCCGCAAATCAATCAAACCAATCGCTTGGCAAGCGTGATGATTAAGGCATTGAGCTCATTGTAGTGATCATTGGGAGGCCCGTATTTAGTAATAGACGTTGACGGTCTGATGTGTGTTCGAGTGCCTATCTGATTCTGAATAATACGAAACAAGTAATCATTATCATAACATCAGCCAAAGGACATCCACAGCTGAACAAAAGCATCCCCCATTGATTTACACAACTGTGTCGTAATTTTGGGGGGAATTAGCCAGTAATCACCACGCTTAGCAGGTGGGTTGGTGGGCGCAGTATGTCTACTGCTCCACAGAAAGGATGCTGCTGCCCATGATTTAAAGTCCCTCAGTCGTCTTTTACGACATCCACGAGAGGAGATGGGGTGGTACTATATTCTTAGTACGGACACGACATGGAATCTATATCCAGTTAAATGACATAAGACCCATTGGTGGACCGTGTGTTTACAATAGTTCCTGCTCCTCAGGGGATTACAGACGTGTCATGTAAAAATCTGCCTATTTCTCGTGTTTATCCTACTTTGATTTGATTTTACCATTGATGACATATGGAACAGAGATGTGGCTATGCTTGGTATTTCTCTACGAGATCGAATCAGAAATGAGGAGATCCGTAGAAGAACTAAAGTTGTCGACATAGCTGCAAGGATTAGTAAACTGAAGTGGCAATGGGCAGGGCACATTGCTCGTAGAACTGATGGCCGTTGGGGCACAAAGGTTCTCGAATGGAGACCGCGCACCGGAAAACGCAGCGTGGGACGACCTCCAACGAGGTGGACAGACGACCTGGTGAAGGTCGCTGGGAACCGTTGGATGCGGGTGGCATGTAACCGCTCATTGTGGAAATCTAAGGAGGCCTTTGTATAGCAGTGGACGTCCTGTGGTTGATATGATGATGATGATCCTACTGTGATAATAGGTACGTCTACAAAGTTTGTTTTAATTAATATTTTATAATTCCAGGGTCTCTTGGGCATGTACTTCGTGCTAGCCGAAAACGGGAGCCCGGTGGTAACCAAGATTGGTTTCCTGCCTATTCTATCCCTGGTCCTGTTCATCGTCACGTACTGCTGGGGTCTGGGCCCCCTGCCTTGGGCGGTCATGTCGGAGCTGTTGCCCATCGAAGTGAAAGTCATCGCCACACCCCTCGCGACAGCGTTCTGTTGGGGGAGCTCGTTCTTGGTCACCAGGTAAGTCGTAACTAGCGTTTAGATTTGTGAGAATGGTACTGGCTTCATGACCTTTGACCTAATGATTTGTATTTAGATAGCAATTAAGATTGCGATCAGATATAATGACCACCAAAATAATCATCGGCAGATCAAAGAATCATGAACAGTCCCATATATTGTTTGTACAAAACAAATCAAGAATTTTTGAGAAGTTGCATTGGCATGGAGTTGTGCTGGACTTTTACCAGCTAAAACCCCCTGAATGGTCATCTTAGGCACCGAAGGGGGGCTCCGAGATCTCGAGAACGAACACACCAGAGCTGCCCATAGCTACCACGCCTATAGCCATATTTTGAAGGGGATGACTGTGAAGGAGCACCCCCTCGGACGGCTGTCCTTGTCCTGCGCACACGGCGACGCGTACTCACTTGCGTACCGTTACCTTCCCGGGCAGCCATAGTCATTCACATACAAACCCCTTCAGCACCAGCTCTTGTCTCTCAGATACTTCAACACGGTCGCGGCTGCAGTGGGCATGGGCGCGAGTTTCTTCATATTCGGTGCGTGCTGTGTCGCCTCGTTCTTCTTCACGCTGTTCCTAGTGCCGGAGACCAAGGGCAAGAGCTTCCAGGAGATACAGGACATTCTGGCTGGGAGGTCAGTATTTACTTATTGTTTCTTGTGTAAAATGTGTTTTCCAGCAAAGGGGGGTGGCCTGGCTCTGCCCCCGTGACTGTCGTAAAGGGGGTTAGTACTATTTAATAATACTATTGGAAGATGGGAATCTCTTGTGAACACCTAAGGGAGGCTCCAGGTCCTACTATGATCACACTAGAGCCGCCTACTGGTGCCACGCCTATAGGCACATCTCGGAGAGGGTGACTGTAAAGCGGTCATCCCACCCCCGTTTCATTACGTCCTGGCTCTCTTATTAATTGTAATAGTATGCATGTGGATATTATTACAATACTATTATCAAAACAGCGGACGCAGGCAGCTGACCGATTTTTCAAAAGAAGCGGTTATATACAATCAGTTTATTTTTTTTGTGGTACATCTTCTTTAGCATTTACTAAGGCGCCATGTAATATATAGTGGATTATTAAAATAAGATCATATATATGTGCATTATTAAGAAAATAAATGTTGGACCGATGTTAGTTAAATTTATTTTTTATTTGTTCACAGGACTTCGAAGCCCGAGAAGGCATAAAGTGATAAATTAAACCGAATTTATATTGTTTGATGTTTATATAATAATCTATAGATGTTAGTATTACTGTATAGCCTAGCCTGTGGAGCGAATGGAGTGAAGTATAAATTATTAGGGCTAATAGACCTTTTCTATTATTATTAGAGGATTAATAACAGAAATGTAGGGTAGGACTTACATATGTTCAAGTTTAAACAAGTTTAGTCGATGGATAAAGAAAAAGGGTTCGTTGTTTGACTACTGAAGCCACAGATCATCCCCTGAACATTTTTTAGCACTAACTTCTTTACTTTCATAGTACAAAGTACACATTCTGTTAAGTTTGTTAGCAAAATCGATTTACTATGATTTTCTTCTTCTTCTTCTCTTAAATTATGGCTTCTGTAGATTATCTTCCACAATTTCGCCAATGTCATGTAATAAGGCAACGATGGACGATGTTCATATTACTATGATTTTTAAAACTTGGCGCGATTCTAATGTCTTACTGACACTGAAGTCAGTCATAGCAACGAGTCATTGGCGGTATGCGTGGCAATTTAACCGCCTCTTTAGATAAATAACAGGTTATAAAACTGTTCTTTTCAACAGGTTTCAAAACGAATTCATTAATTTATCGGATTCTCAAATATTGTGAACGTTATTGCTGTCAAGATTTTTGAAACATTTTGATTGTCAATGGCATAATTTTTTTTATTTAGTTGGTTTTTTAAAACTGTTATTTCACCAATGGAATACCTACAGTGCATAAGGGTCAGCTTAGATAACACGGAGAACTGCTTGAGCGTTTTTCCACTGATACTTAGTTATCGTTCCTATCCAATTAAAATAGTTATAATTTGTATGCAAGAGATAATACGCTCTAGCGGACATCAGCATATGCTCGAGTATGCTCCTCCCTTGATTTACTTCACAGTCGATTACATTTTCGAACACACGCGAGCAGTTCTCTCCCTAATCTGAGCAGACCCAATTTTTTTAAACCAGTTCGCTTGTCAAAGGCCTAATTCTTTCAAGCTGTTTTTTAATCTCTGGAAAACAGTTAATTTGTTTTTGTATAAAAAAAAACTGTTTTAAAAAGCCGTTCATTGATTCATTGCCCGCCGCTACCAGGCTACATCGGTGTGAATGCATTTCAGGTTATTCAACCAGATTTGTAGTAAATGTAATCAAGGGCTATTTAGTTATTGGTCTTACTCAATAACATTTTTATTGTATCCAACTTTAATCATGGACAAAACGATGAAGCCAATAAACTAAAATTGGAATAGGATGTGTGGTGCGCGTAAGATGCCTTTTATGCGCAATCTATTATGGGATTATCTGTGAGGAAACCTTTTTTAAAACCCTACGATTGACGCAACTGTCATTTTCTTTTATAACATGTTTTTCGTCCTCTGTAAGTTGAATCCTAAGTATGTTATTGAAATGGGCCAGTTTACCAGTTTTATTGTTGACGGGAGATCAATTACCTACTGCTATTTATTTTAATGATAGAATTTTTTATGTAATATTTATACTTTTATGGTTAGGTATATATATTCGATCTTCACCTAGCAAAAATTTAGGTTAAGTAAAAAATAAGGCGCATTGATGTCAGAAGTTAAACTTGGAGGCACATATGCAAATGCACTAACTACGTTACAGAAAACGTTGCACTGAAATTTGACATTGAAATTTTACTCTCATAGAGTTCAAAGAAGCTCCAATAAAAAAAAACTGGACCAATTTTTTTGTAATTTCATTTTGATAAAGTTATTGACCTCCAAGACCGATGATGCAGTTCCACCCCTTAAATCTTTAAGTTTGTTGATGACCCCTGGGGTCCACCGTACCTAGGCCCCAGCTTACTTCATTTAATATAAGTGGTACTTTAAGTTCCATTCAAAACACATAAGTACAAATTAGTGGAAGTTAGGATCCGTTAACGGACAAAACTATTTGTGATAAGTAATCGTAAAATATTGTTATTTTTACTGTACATAATAATTTTTAACGTTTGATCATATTTTGTTACGAATAAAATGTTTTATACTATGTGTTATTTCTGAGCTTTTAATTACCTACTTACCTATATAATATATAAAAATCGATGTGTGTACATATGTATTTTGATGAAAATTCCAACCAATCTTCAAGATGGAATTACATCGCGTATATAACCATAATTTCTTAATGTTTCGACCACTGCGGCGATCGTGGTCGCAGGATGAATGGAGGTGACAGGCGTTACAGATTTTAAAAGTTATTTTATCAACCGTACAATTCTAGTAAAGATATAATTATTTTTATTGGACAGCAAACAACAATACATGTTTATACATATAATAATATACCTATTACTTATAAAGTATTTAGTCTAAGCATCTAATCAATAAAAACTGTTTCGATGCACGCTGTAATCACTCAGTGTGTTGATGTTTTTAGTGTGGTATGTTGTTTGTGACTTAATTTGAATAACCGGATTCCAAACTGGTGGTACGCATGACTATAGCAACCTATACATTTCCAGTATAAGCTGATCTCGCATTATATAGGCTTTCCGTACGATGAGAGATCAGCATAAACTAGATCATCATCATCATATCAGCCACAGGACGTCCACTGCTGAACAAAGGCCTCCCCCTTAGATTTCCACAACGAGCGGTCACATGCCGCTCTCATCCAACGACTCCCAGCGACCTTCACCAGGTCGTCTGTCCACCTCGTTGGAGGTCGTCCCACGCTGCGTTTTCCGGTGCGCGGTCTCCATTCGAGAACCTTTGTGCCCCAACGGCCATCAGTTCTACGAGCAATGTGCCCTGCCCATTGCCACTTCAGTTTACTAATCCTTTCAGCTATGTCGACAACTTTAGTTCTTCTACGGATCTCCTCATTTCTGATTCGATCTCGTAGAGAAATACCAAGCATAGCTCTCTCCATAGCTCGTTGAGTGACCTTGAGCTTTCTTATGAGGCCCATTGTGAGTGACCACGTCTCTGTTCCATATGTCATCACTGGTAACACACACTGGTTAAAGACTTGCGTCTTGAGGCATTGCGGTATTGTTGACGAAAAGACGTTGCGAAGTTTCCCGAACGCTGCCCAGCCGAGTCGGATTCGACGATTGACCTCTTTCTCGAAGTTGGACCTACCTAACTGGACAGTTTGTCCTAGGTAGACATACTACTCGTCAACAACTTCGAGAACAGAGCTCCCAACGGATATTGGGATGGGCACGACATGGGCATTTGACATGACTTTTGTCTTGCCCATGTTCATCTTAAGGCCCACCTGTTGGGAAACTCTGTTGAGTTCATCGAGCATTGTGCTGAGCTCTTGCAGCGATTCTGCCATGACTACGATGTCATCGGCAAATCGAAGGTGAGTGATATACTCGCCATTGATGTTAATGCCGAATCCTTTCCACTCCAGTAGCTTGAAGGCATCCTCCATTGCAGCGGTGAACAGTTTCGGGGAAATGACGTCCCCCTGTCTCACACCTCTCTGCAATGGAATTGCCCCCGTGCTCTGTTCATGTACTCGGACCGACATGGTGGCGTTTCTGTATAAGCACTTCAACACTTCAATGTACCGATTATCATAAACTAGATGATTGTATTGTACTCGTAATAAAACAATTTTAAACGGATTAGATCGCGTATAGTAGTAGTAAGCAAGTAAAGCTTGATATATCTCAGCTGAGTTTAGATTGATTACCGTTCTGGAATATGACCGATACTCAAGTACAGATTCTATACATAAACAGTGATCAGGTGATTGAAGATCAAACTGGACTTGCGGATCGTTCTGTAATACGGACCTTAGAATCGTCCTCATAATCCCATCCCACAAAACGGATTACTATTCCTACTCATTTTCTGTATATGCGCTTAGTTTGTTGAATTCGGTGCCGCCTGAATTATGGAACAAGGGGTTCTCTGTTAAAAGAACGTTATACAAAGCGCATTATCCCTCTTCGTCGTCATATATATAAATATATACACAATGTATCTTATTTTTATATAAGCTGTAGGCTACGAGGGTTGTTCAACGTATTCTCAGTATCGGGGTGATGATTTTATTAATGTAGTCTTGGAAATTAGACCAGAAGTGACTTTTTTAAAAATAATTATCAAATATCTACAGGAAAAGATTCAAATAGACGAAACCAACTGACAACAATTTAATATTAAACATCAAATAACAAAATAACCAAACGAAAAATACAATCCTAACAAGAATAATCATTAAAGAGAATTTAAGAAATAATCAATAACACATAAATGAAAAAATGTAACCGACAGAGTGACGTCCTCACGATGTAGTTCCCACGACGAGTCCAAGTGAAAAGAGAGCGGTGCTAGTACTGCGCCGCCTTATATAGGTCTTCCCCCTCCTAATCTCTTCCATCTTCTACACGGCCTTTCCTGACAGGAGACCGTCCTCGGACTCCTTCATCTTCTAGCTTTGAAGATCTGTGTCCAATGTTGGCATGGAAAATCTGGCTGAGTCTTCACTGTTTGCAGGTGCAGTGCTGATGGGCATCTCCATCTGCTGCATGCCAGAGGTGCAAGGTTCTGGTTCTTCGTCGATAGCCTGTTTAGACTCCTCGTTATCGTTGTCTGATTCTGCAAAAGAAACAAACAGCCAGCACAAGATCAATTTTGTAAGACAGCAAAACAGCTACTGTAAGCAAAATAGCTGTTGATGAAATAGCTCTTTTCAATAACACTCATTTCAAGAGCAAATCAATTTAGGCTAGCCTTGTATAGCCTACGCACGATAGGTGTGAAACATACAAATATCCAAACCAACTACCCGGGGCGGGACTTGTCGGAAGATCGCCACCTCACGACTCGTTAGAGACCTACGTGAGGCATAACTTTGCGTGTGTAAATCGGTTTACATACTAGCATGTCTCAAACCAACTCCATATATATCATCGAGATGTTTATTCGCTAGGCACAATAGTCCGAGCCCAACCTGTGGCCCGACTCTATGTATACCACAGCTCTAGGATAACATGTCCGAGAACACCACCGCATGACCACAGGTCCAATACGGCTACTCCAAGACCATAGGTCCGATAAGGCTACTCCAAGACAGTATCCCTTCGTGAGCTGTTCCCAAGGTATGTTCCATATACTAGGTGGCATGTCCGATGCACTCCAAGACAGGGGCCCATCCAATAACATGAAACCGTACCTTACTTGAAGTGTATCCGTCAATTTGAGATTTCAAATTGCAAGACTCGACTTCCCTTGAGCGTCGTTCAGCATTATCACTCCCAACAAGAAAGCACTTAAGAGGTTAATTTAATATAAACCTCTTTTACAAACAATTATATCAGATAAGGCAGAAGTGATTCTAGTGCTTACATAAAAACAAGCAAACCTCATTACACTAACTCATTTTACAAAAACATTTCACTCACCATTAAAGAAAGCAGAACACACATCGGGAGTCCATTCCCCATGCCACGGGATCATGTATTCCGCAGCTGCCTGTGTCGTCTTGCCGTACGAGCCAGCCACAAGATGCAGCTCATAGCGACCGTGTGGGAGTACCTTTGCCACACGATACGGCCCTCGCATGCACGAATCCAGCTTTCCAGTAGATTGTGCCTGTTTTCTCACAAAAACTAACGAGTTCAAATTAAAAGCACGGGGTAGCTTTCGCCCTTGATTGACATAGTCATCCTGACGTCTTTGATTTGCACGGAGACGTTCAGATGCTCTTTGACGACTCATTTCGCGAAGGGCTTCCCGATTAGGGCTGGAACCTTCAAAGGCCACATCGCGAACCAAGCTACGAATGAGGGGCGTTGCGGCATCAATACCTATCAATAGGTTCAAAGCTGAATACTGAGTTGTTCTTTGTTTTGTGATATTGAGAATCAACTGCAGTTTCCACATAACACTCGGCCACTTTTGCTGCCGATGGTTGCACTCAATACGCACCATGTTAAGAACGGTACGGCAGTAGCGTTCCACCTGCCCGTTGGACTGGTGCATTTCAGGGGTTATGAGGTGAGTGTCGCAACCCATGTCTTTGACCCAATTGAGAAATTCGGTACTCTGAAACATGCGACCTCTATCGGCTATTATTAGCTTGGGGGTCCCAAAAAGGGAGACCATATTGGTGAAATGTTGTTTTAGTTCGTCAGCGTCTTGTCGGTACATTGGGTATAACAAACAGAATTTAGAAAACGCGTCTACAACTATAAGAACATGGCGATAACCTTCGGCTTCGGGAAGAGGACCTAGGGAATCTAAATGGACAGTTTCAAAGGGTGTATCTGGTTTTTCCCAAGAGTGAATGGGCTGTAGAGGGGCTCGGGGAACTTTTTTATGGGAGAGACACACTAAACAGTGTGTTACATACTTCTGGACAAATGACCTCAGCCCTGGAAACCAGAAGTGTTTTGTGACAAGATCAACAGTCTTATCGATACCGGGGTGATCATGTTCGTCATGGAAAACTCGTAAAAGGCTAAGTCTATGTCCTTTCGGGATATAGCAAAGGAACTTGGGATCTTCACCAGTAGGTACGAATTTTACATAAAGGATGTCGTTTTTAAAAACATAACGACTGGAGTCCAATTGGCCGTCTGCCAATTTTTGAATAAGAGACCGAGTTTCCTCGTCGGAAGCCTGGGCAATTTGCGCCCAATTCAGTGGTTTCTGAACCGTGCACACATTGACCGGATTCCGACTAAGGTAATCGGCATGGGACAGAAGGCTACCTTTCCTATAGTCCAGGCAAAAGTCAAAATCTTGGAGGTATATCCACCACCGAGCCACCCTGGGCAACAAATCTTTCTTACGCTGTGTAAGCTTCAATGCGTTACAGTCGGTGACCACAGTGAATCGCATACCCACAAGGTAATGCCTGAAATGCTGAAGGGCCTTTACTACCGCAAGGGTCTCAAGCTCGTATGAGTGGTATCTACTCTCAGCTCCCTGAGTAAGTCTACTGAAGTAGGACACAACCCGTTTACGATTACCTTCATGCACTTGCATCAAGACTGCTCCGTACCCAATAGAACTCGCGTCTGTGTGGACTTCTATGGGTAATGAAGGATCATAAATTGAAAGTACTGGCTCACTCGTTAGACATTCCACAATGTACTTACGAGCAGCCTGTTGTTCGACTCCCCAATCAAAGCGCACTCCCTTTTTAGTGAGTGCCGCAATACACGCAGTTTTCTGGGAAAAACCAGCTATATACCGCCTAAAATAGCTGGCTAAGCCCATGAACTGACGGACCTGCTTTACATTTTGCGGTTCGGCTGAGTCAATCAAAGCCCTCACTTTTTCATGACTCGGCCTAACCTGACCTTCACGAATTGATCTACCCAAATATTCGATCTCTGTGGCCAAGAACGAACACTTTTTCAAATTGATAGAAAACCCAGCTTTAGTCAACGTGTCAAGGACTTTTTGTAGCAGAAAAAGGCCCTGATCAATGTTTTGGCTCATTATTAAAATGTCATCTATGTAAACCAGGATATTACCGGACTCAATTAGTTCGCGAAGCGTTTTTGTGATAATACGTTGGTAAACAACTGGAGCATTCGCCAAACCGTAAGGCATCTTCAAATATTGATAATGTCCCTCTGGCGTGACAAAACCCGTAAGCGGAATTGAGTCCTGGTCTAATGGAATCTGGTGAAATCCAGTTGCCATGTCAAGAGAACTGAAATATTTGTTATGCCCTAAACGATCTATGTAGTCATCTATACGTGGCAGCGGAAAACGATCTTTAATTGTGATCTCGTTTAGTTTACGAAAGTCCACGCACATCCTATCTGTGCCGTCTTTCTTTTTAACTAAAAGAATCGGGCTCGCGTAATCAGATTCCGATTCCTGTATAATTCTTTTGTCCAACAAATCTTTAATTATGTCACGGACACGAAGAGTCTCAGCGTGAGAAAGTTGGTACGGCCGATAGTAAACAGGAGTGTTGGAATTAAGTTTAATGGACATACACCCCGTATTTACCGTTGATGTTGCAGTACCAGAAATAAAATACTGAGAGAAATTATTAATTATATCCAACAACTTATCTAAGTGTCCATCAATTAGGGGTGTATTAATTGGAATTGAAGCCTCAGATTGTACGTTCATTATCCTATGCAAGTTATTAAAGTTTCTTGTAAGTGACTGACTGTCTCTAGTGCGAACGTACCTAACACCATCCCTATTAAGAACATCGGTTCCTACAATAACTGGCGTGTTCATATATTCGGCAGACACTACAAACAAATCTACCTCGAGAGTTAAGCCGTCAAATTCAATAGGTAACGTCACATAACTTGTACTCTCTACTTCTTGAGTACCTAACCCCTTCAAGGTACGAAAAGCTGGCTTACGTGAACACTTAAAATGCCTAAGCAACGAGGACGAAATTAAGGATATAGTGGACCCACTATCAATCAAAATATCGACCGCTACGTCCTGTATAATTGCCACAACCACGTCACTATTGTTGGTGTTCACAAACTCATTGCAATAATTGACACTACTTTTATTTGCAGCTTCCAATCTTTGCTTAGCGAAACAATTTTCGGCTTTATGACCTGGTTTCTTACAAAAACTACAAGTTTCGGACCTAGTCGATACAGAAACGGATGTAGGGTTAGTCAGGGAATAATTTGACGAACCATTGGGATGTTGGTCAGTTCTCGGTTTTTTAGCACACGTTGCCTGTCTGTGTCCTAATTCACCGCAAGAAAAACACTTAACATCGTTTAGATTACGCTTACGATCTATAGTTTGTTTATCTCTTGCAGAACGAAACGCGGCACTTTTTGACGTACTGGTGTTATTTGGTTTAACGTAAATCGAAAAGTATTCCACTAAATCATTGGGCAACAGCTTGGCATTAGTTGCCGACGCTCTTATGTTGGGATCAGTGATACCGCGGATTATTATCGCCGAGATTAGCTCATCACTAAGTCCTCGCACTATTCGTAAACGAAGTAATGACCGACGCACGTAGTCCGCATACGTAGAATAGCTATCGGAATTCTTGATCATAACATCATATAAAATATTCGCGATGTCCGGTACTCTAGGGCACAAAGGCTTGAATTCTCTTTTAAAGTTGCTCCACGAACGGTCATTACTTACCCATTCGTTAAGCCATGATCGAGCGTCACCTTTCAAGCAATTACCAATACGCGACAAGCATTCGAAATCGTTCCAATTGTTTAAAACTTTAGCGCGATCGACCTCAGCACACCAATCATCAATATTATGTAAGGTAGGATCAAAGTTTGAAATATAAAAGTGCTGAGATCTACCCGCAGTATTAATTGATCGAATGGCATCTACGATACGATCGGTTACCGTAGCTTGTGCCGAATACGAATTTTCATTCTCGTTCCTAACTAAACGGTCCGACACATGCACAGACGCCTGCTTAGATACACGTCCTGATACTCGTAACGGCGGTGTTCTAGAGCGAGAACGCGAATAACGACGATAGCTATATCCGCGAGTTGGCGAGGTATGTTCAGGCACAGTCTCTCTAGGTAGAGGTGAAACTAAATGGCGGCGACGCTCCGGTGGTGACGAATGACGCACGTTACGCGATTCTATTCGACACGGCGATCGTAATATATTACGTTCCAGCGACGGTGTAAGCTGGCGCCGCAATGCCCGTTGACCACGTACACCATTAGACACTAAAGTTCTATCACGGTCACATGAACGCACTGGCAATGGTGAAGCCCTAGATTTGTCTTCTAACGCTTTAAGGCGAGACATCATCGTTTGTATCTCGAGCCTTAACGTGTTGTTTTCATTAGGGGACCGCTCACGGTACCTACTATTTTGCCGCTCTTGACTATTGGGACGAGAATCGCGATGATCGCGACGAGAACTATAGTCACGACGCGAGCTATTGTCGTGACTTTCGTAGCGACTGCGACTATGACTACGATCGCGTTTGCGGTCTGCCATCCTAAGACACTTGAAAAATAGCGAACAAACCGACTACCAAATGATTAAACGTATTCCAGTAACACACAACACAAGTACCCACACACAGATTTAAAAAAAAGTGACACAAAAACCACAACAGAAAAAAAAGTCGAGACAAAAATAAAAATGAGGGAATGTATGTAATAGTGGGCAGTAGAAATGGGAAGAATCCCACTTCTGATCTTGGAAATTAGACCAGAAGTGACTTTTTTAAAAATAATTATCAAATATCTACAGGAAAAGATTCAAATAGACGAAACCAACTGACAACAATTTAATATTAAACATCAAATAACAAAATAACCAAACGAAAAATACAATCCTAACAAGAATAATCATTAAAGAGAATTTAAGAAATAATCAATAACACATAAATGAAAAAATGTAACCGACAGAGTGACGTCCTCACGATGTAGTTCCCACGACGAGTCCAAGTGAAAAGAGAGCGGTGCTAGTACTGCGCCGCCTTATATAGGTCTTCCCCCTCCTAATCTCTTCCATCTTCTACAGTAGATAATTTAGTTGGATAACGACGTTATCTAAGGAAATATAAACAACATTTCACGAAGTTATATGACTTTTCTACTAATTCTTTATAGGGTATTGAAAAGTTAATATCTATATCTAATAAGTGACTATGGTCCCACATTAAAAATAAATTGTTATTACGTACATTGTTATATTATATTTCTCTCTTTTCACGGGTTTATATCCCCTGTAAGGGTAACCCGGTCTTTTGACAGGCTTACGCGGGGACATAGGTCCAACACGCAGAGGCCCTTTAGAGAATTTTAATCTAAAATGTAATGGGACACCAACCGGCGACTCTCCATAGCTGTACTATAAAATGAAGTCATGGATTGTCCCCGGTGGTGTAAGGCTATTGTATGAGTTGGGAACTATAACGATAAGGTCTATTGCAATGGGTGTTACATGGAATAAAAAGACTAATAAATTATTAATTTATTAGTCTTTTTATTATATATTTATTATATATATTAAATATTTTATTATATATTTATCGGAATAACAATTAATATTATATTAATTGTTATTCCACCCCCGTACCTTCTTTGTACCCTTTACTACTATTTATTCAATCTTTCGGTCTTTGTTTCTGTGTGCAGAAAATTTAACGGGTACTATAAATAAATAAAAAGATATTTTTATCAATTTTATCAAAGAGTAATATTATTATCAAAGAATAATAAAAGCAAAATGTGCAATAATATAAAAAATGTATATTTTACCATAAAATAGAAGTACACGTATAACTATTCATATCAGTCTTGCATTCAAATACATTCGAGCCTACACAGAATTTTCAATAAACCTAACAAGATTAAACTTACTAATAACAATAATTGATCAACAGTTAGGAAAGTACAAACAGGGGTTTAACCTTGAAACACACACAGGCCAATACGTCTCGGCAATTCCTTCCCGTTCAAGTATTTTTTAATCATACAAATATTTATCGATTCTTTTATTTTTTTTTATACGTTGTCCCACACTTGTATTTCTCCTGTGTCGTGGGTGCGTTTACAAACACAAATTCCTCACACAATTCACCCAGACCCGGAACAACTACCTGCAGACCATACAAACATTCGTTCCGTGCGGGAATCGAACCCACGACCCGCTGCGCAGCAGCCGACTGTATCAGCCACTGTCCCAACCGTGCCATCTTATTCGTATCGTTAGGTTATGTATGTGATGTATGTCTGTAAACGATCCACGGACAAAAAAAATTGAGTGGGCGACGAACATAGATGAAGAAAAATAAGTATCTATAAACTCTTAGTCAAAGCAAATATTGCTTTTCTTGTATAAATGTAATCCTAGAAATTATGAACACTTCGCCGTGTACAAACATTATAAAAGTCCTTAAATGAGACGTTTCATTTTTGTATGGGACTCAGGCGATAACATGTACACTTTAATAAACATGGGACACGAACACCTGAATAGAATAAAGTAACATGTTAACAACATGTAAGCCGTGTGGTGCGATTATGGCAAAACCCCCTAATGAGCACACAACACACCCATATCGGTCGTTGTAGTGATCTTTGGGGGAGGCCTGTGTCCAGCAGTGGACTTTATTCGGCCGAAATTATGAACATGTTTTTCATAAAGTAACATATTTTAGGCGCTTAATTTCTTATTCTTTTTCTCTTACATTATGGTTTCACTATCTTCCACCATTTCGCCAATGTCAAGTATAAGGCAACGTTGTACGGTGTTCAGATTAATCAATCTTTACATATTCATAAAACATATTTCTAAAATGAAAAAAATCTATAGGTATATGTCGGCAACGTCGTACGGTTCAATTCATATTCAAAAATTAAAATCTGGGCGCATAATTTAAAATTTAAAATGTTTGACGTTTGACGTGAGTAGGGTTATTTTTAACAATTCGTGGTATTTTTCTCTTCTTCGATTACCGTACATCTTATGGCGGAAAATGAAACATCTCCTTTATCATTAAAATCACACAATGAAACTGTATATTATCACACATATCGTTCTATATTTTATTAGATTAGTTCTTCTTTGTTAATAACAATCACAGAAGAGTAGCTGGTCTTCTATCTTTTGCGCATACAGTCAGTACGCATCGATACAAAGAGCATCAAAGAACGAGTTCTATCATCAAAGAACGAGTTCTATAGAGTAAATATACTTTATATAGTGTAGTCGGTACAGATCTTGAACGCTGCCAAATGCGCAGGAGAGATTTTTAGGTCGGTTTGGAGTTATGGAACTGCCTAAACCAATCCGTGCCTTGTGGTGCCGGCTATAAATAGCACCAACCCACCTCATCTAAAGCCGAATAAAGGATTAGCCGGAGGATGGGCAGCTGCGTGCTTCGAGTACATTTATAACTCAACTGCGATCGCCAATCTGCCAAGCGTGGCGATTATGGCAAAACCCTCCAATGAGCGAACAACACACTCAGGCCGGTCGTTGTGGCAATCTTTGGGGGAGGCCTGTGGACTTCGGATAAAATGATGATGAAGATGAAACCGATCCCTAATCTCTGAGCGCTCAAGATCCGTGCCAGACTCTCAATAAAGCGAACGTGAACATTTCATTGAAAACCCTTGCTTATCTCGTCCATACACACTAAAACATCACAAATACTTGCCGCATACAACCTAGTATCCTCATCCTTTTTAATCTTAAGACTAGCGCAGTACAACTTCTTGTGTAAGTCCATTATTTTCTCATAATCTTTATTCGATTTTGTCCTACAATATTGTATTATACTCTTGAGTATGAAATTAAGTCTATTTTCGAAAAGGTAGAGCAGACTGTGTTCGTCTTTCATGGTCTTTTCGTCACTGTCCTCGGACTTTGGTTGTTCTTTTTGTTCTTCTGGGTCTTTCTCTTTCAGTACCTTCATGATGGAGTGGCATTGGCGGAGTAGTTGAATAGCTGATTGTAGCGACTTCAACTTGAGGTTGGGTGACACTGTAAGATAAATTTATTTATGCATTAATTTATTGATATAGCGCAGCGTGGGACGACCTCCAACGAGGTGGACAGACGACCTGGTGGAGGTCGCTGTGAGTCAGGACGCTCGCGACATGGAACCGCGAGTTGTGAAAATCTATGGGGAGTCCCGGGCGGCCTTTGTTCAGCAGTGGACGTTCTTCGGCTGATATGATGATGATGATGATGATGACCGCGCCAAGCACTGAACGTCTTTAAAAACCTTTTAATGTCTCTTAAGCTCATCATTTCGGCCGAATGAAGTCCACTGCTGGACACAGGCCTCCCCCAAAGATCACAACGACCGATATGGATGTGTTGTGGGCTCATTGGGGGGTTTTGCCATAATCGCCACGCTTGGCAGGCGGGTTGGCGATCGCAGTTGAGTTGCTAATATACTCGAAGGACGCTGCTGCCCATCCTCCGGCTAATCCCTTAGTCCACTTTTACGACACCCATGGGAGGAGATGGGGTGGTGGCATTCAGAGCCAGCACCACACGGCAAATTCGTAGCCGGACCATACGGCAACTTGTTTGTTAAGTTAGGAAAAAACCATTTGTGACATTCACGACATTGAGACTAGATCGAAACTATATTTTGAACATTTTTAATTAGGAGATTTGGTGCTCGGATTCTATCCCCATCCCCCATCCTATCACAACAAACATAGGAAGGTTATGCTTTATATTAGTAGTATGAAGTTCGTTATGTCACCTGCGGCCTGCGTCTCCAACACGGCGACATGTTCCAACTGCACAGTGAGGAACATGCCCGCGTCCTCCAAGAGCGCGAACATGTTCGAAGCCTGCTCGTAGTTAGTGCGCGTCGCGTTGAGCAGCGTGCGACGTTTTGGACCTTCTTCTTGAGTGATCCTGGTGACATAATTAGGTTTATGCTAAATGTTGGTGCTTGGTAACTACACCTGTTTTTTATTCTTTTTTTATTGATGTCCAGTGGTAATTCTACATGGAACTTCCTTCACCCCGGGGAAGGGCGAAGGGGTATACCGGACTCCTACCGACTAAAACCACTGGAGCGGTCATCTTCGGCACCGAAGGGGGCTCCAGGTCCTCGTAAGATCACTCTAGATTGGTTACTACACCTACCATTGGCTCTCACTAAAACTTATGACTTTCCGTGCGGTGTCCAGATTAAGAATTGCTATTCTTAATCTGGACACCGCACGACTCCATCTCCTCCCGTGGATGTCGTAAAAGGTGACTAAGGGAATCTAAACCAGAGTGATGGGCAGCAGCGACCCTTCTGAGAAACGGTAGCCATACTGCGCTCACCAACCCGTCTGCCAAGCGTGGTGAGTATTGCCAAATTCCCCCAAAAATACGACACAGTTGTGTAAATCTATGGGGGAGGCTTTTGTTCAGCAGCGGACGTCCATTGGCTGATGTTATGATGATTACTTGTTTCGTATTATTCATAATCGGATAGGCACTCGAACACCCCCGAGAAGTGCCTGGGGGCAACCTTTTTACAGCCGCCTGCCTTCCGCTAGAGGCGGTGACCCCCCTAAAATGATGACAAAGTTGTGAAAATCTATGGGGGAGGCCTTTGTTCAGCAGTGGACGTGTAAATGGCAGATATGATGATGATGATGAAAACTTGTGAGCGAAATTCGTCATCATCATTTCGACTGAATAAAGTCTACTGCTGGACACAAGCCAAAGATCGCCACAACGACCGGTATGGGCGTGTTGTGTGCTCATTGGGGGGTTTTGCCATACTCACCACGCTTAGGCGATCGCAGTTGAGTTGTTAACAAACCGTTTATACATGTACGTCTTTGTTAGTAGCAAACTGACCTGTACTGCGAATGGTACAAAGACCCCAGTCTGTGGTATATCATCGCTGCTCTGAATTGGTACAGATACTGCCTTGGCCCAGGGCTCAACAGACAGTACTTGAGGGCGTGCTTCAACGCTTCAGCCACTTCGGTCACCTCCTGCAAAGAGATAAACATAACTCTGGATAAAAGTAAAGAACATTATTATGCATAATCGCCATATCGGCAACTTATACGTCCACTGCTGAACAAAGGCCTCCCCCAGACATCTCCACAACTGTGTCATAATTTTGGGAGGTATTTGCCAATACTCACCACGCTTGCCAGGCGGGTTGGTGAGCGCAGTATGGCTACCGTTTCACAGAAAGACGCTCCTGCCCATCCCTCTGGTTTAGATTCCCTTAGTCGCCTTTTACGACATCCACGGGAGGAGATGGAGTGGTGCTATATTCTTAATCCGGAAACCACGCGGACTATGCATAATATATTAATTATATATATATAATATATTAATTACCTGAATATTTTTAAATACACCATGTATGCACAACGCTTAAATGTTTTGACGATACATTAAAATGGATTGCCACCTGGTGGCTTCTCTCACATAGAGCGCATGCAGGCTGAGTGGTAACCAACCTTATTGGAGACTACCAAGGTCACTGACCTTTTTGGAAAAAGCTTATATCCAGCAGTGGACTACCACAGTCTGCGAACGGACTATAATACTCACGTTGTATATGTCAGGCGCATCCTGCATCAGCACCGCTCGTGTGTAAAGGTGGCAGGACAGCTCCCACGCGACCAGCTCCCACACGGGGCGAGCACCGCAGGACTCGCGAGGTCCCAGTAACGACAGAGCTGACTGGTACAACTCTTCGGCTTCGCTGTATAAGCGACGTTTTTCGCTGCTGCAAGACATTTTAATGTCATACTAAATAATGACAACGTCATGGTAGTTCGCGCACCACGAACAGGGGGCCTAAAAGGCCGCTTTAGGTGAATCATAATATGAATTACATTAGAAATCACAAAATGGTCTCGTTAATAGTCAGTTATGATTAAGTGACCATTTTATGATTTATAATGTGCATCGTATTGAGATCATTATTATGCCTTATAAATAAAACCTAATACGGTCTTTTTAGGCCTTCTGGACCATTTGGTGATATTTAATCTGATTCATATTATGATTCTGCTAAAGCGGCCTTTTTAGGCCCCCAGGTCTCTGCAGACACAATTGTATCTGCTTGCTGTCTCTGGACTCAACACTGGCAAGAAATGGTTAGAATAATTCCGTTCACGCTCGTTAGAAATAAGCGGGAAAACTCAACCGACAGAACTTTTAGAGCTTTTTTTTATTGGTGCCCATTGGAAATTGTTCATGAACTTCCTTCGCCCCAAGGAAGAGCGAAGGGGAATGCCGGACTCCTGCCGGCTAAAACCACTGGAGCGGTCATCTTCGGCACATAAAGGAGGTCCTCGTATGATCACACTAGAGCTGGTTTTTAGACCTAGTGTCACTTTTGTGACGGACGATTCTGTATATCAGAGAAGAAAATAAGCACGTGGAGGAAGTACATAATGTATTTACATCGGGCGAAAAAAAAGCTCAAAATATTTTCGGTCAGGTTAACAGACGCGCTATTCATTGAGGCAACCGAGACCAAATGTCTTGGTTGCGATATATTTATATAGTTCAACAGTTTCTAGGTAATGTCACCGCTACTAGATACCAGATGGCGCCACAAGGAACATTCTCGAATATTCCGTAAGTTACTACACACGTAGTGCAGGTGCGGAACAATGGATCGCACCACGTGTCTTAATATCGCAAAATTATCCAGAACACTCTATAAGTTACAGTTCCGCAACTAAACAACAGATGCCGCCACATTTCGCTGTTATTTACTCGATGGCGTAACAAAATTAATGAAAACATCGCACAAAAATCAAAGTTATAAGTTACCTGAATCCTCCTTGATCGCAATGCGCCTTGAACCTCAAGTATCTTCCTTTGTTGCAGTACAGAAGGGCCAAGTTCGGTATGTCGTTCACTTCCTTGAAAATTTCCGTGGCTTCATCCAGACACTCCAGAGATTTGCGAGAGGTGATCGTAAATTGTTTGAGCAAGAGCTTCGCTTTCGGATCTTTTTGGTCTGGTTCTTCAAGGTACTTCATGTATATTTCTATTTAAAAAAAACGATGTTAGATCTTGGTTATATAAATTTAAAACGTTCTCAAGCCCCAGCAGCATCTAATTTTCTTCTAGCCGAAATCGTTTGAACCTCTCGAGATATTTAATAAAACACTTTTAAACGGATTCTATCGCGTATATTTTAGATTTGTTTTTCCTGACTTTTCGAATACTTATCAGCATATTTTATTACATTGTTTTTAAAAAAAAAAAGATAATGTGTAATAATCGCGAAAACCATTACTATGAAGTCGTTTTTATTAGCCGTCAACAAGGGCCTAATAAGACTTTAAAAGTATTTATTATCATATCATCCACAGGACGTCCACTGCTGAACAAAGGCCTCCCCCTTAGATTTCGACAACGAGCGGTCACATGCCACTCTCATCCAACGACTCCCAGCGACCTTCATTAGGTCGTCTGTCCACCCCGTTGGAGGTCGTCCCCTGCTGCGTTAAAAGGATTACCTTCGTGCAAATATTTACGTCGAGCCTAAATAGTGTAAGTATTCTATAGTTGGTTTTTGTGTTGCGGTATGTTATTAGCATACGACAGAATGCTGCTGTCCATCTCAGCTGGTAAATCTCGGAGGGAGGGAGGGGGGGTTGTGTGGATTTCTCGTTTCGTTGTGCACGTGCGCGCCGCCGTTATTTTTGGGGGCCGCTGGGTATGAGCACGCATGACTCTCATAACCTCTAAACTGCGCGCTCGCGACTCCGAGGCCCCCCGCTACAACGACCGGGGGCTCAGGCGCGTTTGAACTAGGCTGATATGAACCGTAGAAGACTAAGGCATCAAAAACTGATTGGGTTATTTAACGGGCGGAATAACAACCGCCCCGGCGACCTCTCCTTTTCCGAGCGAGACCGGCTCTCTCCGGATCGCGCTCTGCGGCGTCCTTCTGGAGCATGACTCTCACAAATGGATATTACTGCACTCCAATTTGTATGCTATGCCAGCATAGCCGCTATAGCCGGCAGAGATCTTGCTTAATTCGATCGCTCAGATTCCACTGCTCGGCAGCACACGCAGGGCACTCGAGAGTGTGCTGTGCGGTATCCTGGTCGCTTCCCACCCGTTGGCCTACTTGGCCTACTTACGTCTTGAAACAAATCTCGTTGTGTCATAATCTTGTATTCGGGGAACTCGTCTTAGTATATACTTACGTTGCGCATCGTTCATATGTCTGACAGCTAGTTCGTTGCCCACCGAGGCCAGCCGCCGCAGCAGCTCCGCTCGCCGATCTGCCGCCACGCTGGCCGCTCGGCGGTATGTGGAGCACGACCACAACATGGCCGTCACCTCACTGGTGGGGAGGGATATGTCTAGGAACCACGACAGGTGTTAGTATCAACGTTAGTATAAAATCTTTATTCTGAATTAAATTTGCGGTATTGTAGAATTGATTTGTAAATATGAATATTACAGAGCGACGCATTTAAGATCGAATTCAGTGAATTTGGTCCTAATTGCCATGCAGTGTGGTGCAGGCTAAGAATACCGCCAATTATTAGATAACACCACTTTATCCCGTGGGTGTCGTTAAAGCGACTATGGGATTAGCCGGAAAATGGGCAGCAGCGTCCTTCGAGTACATAACTCAACTGCGATCGCAGAATGTTGTTATTACCACATGGAAGAATGCTGCTTCCCATCCTCTCGATCCCTTATTCACCTTTTACGACACCCATGGATGGAGAGGGGTAGTCTATTCTTTGGCTGTAATTATACGACTAAGGGTTTAGCCGGAGAATGGGCAGCAGCGTCCTTCGAGTACATTAACAACTCAACTGCGATCGCCAAACCGTCTGCCAAGCGTGGCGATTATGGCAAAACCCCCCAATGAGCACACAACATACCCATATCGATCATTGTGGTGATCTTTTGGGGAGGCCTGTGTCCAGTAGTGGACTTCATTCGGCCGAAATGATGATGTTGATGATGACGAAAACACTTACCTAGTTCAAACTCATCTGCTATCACATGATCAACCTCTTCGGACATATCATTCTCCAACTCCAATCTGATCTTACCATCAATATCGTGGTCTGTCTCAAATTGTTTCTTGAACTGCTCCAATCGATGCCAGTTCTTGCTCATTTGAAAGTAATTGTCCCCAACACGACCGATCAAGCACCCGGCGTCAACTACCTTACTTTTTATGATCATATTGGACAATAGTTTCTGACATTTATTGGCCATATCTATGTATTTTAAAGAGAAACCATACTGTTCATTTGAGTAACTATATTCTGCCAAAGTTGCGTAAGCGAGACATATTTTTTCATACAACAGAGTTTTAAGATGTAGTTTCCAGGCAAAATTGTCATCTCTATTCGGTTCGTTCCAAGAAGGATACATCTTCTTTTCTTTCAGAACTTGTATGGCATTTTTGTCTATGTTCGATGTGGACTCTATAAGACAGTTTCCGGGTCTGTCGCTGGTCTTTCGTTCTCGTTTACGTCTTCGGCTGCGAGAAGAGTGCTCTTTAGTGTCGGCTTTCGGCTTAGCAATTGGCTCGTAGCTCATTTTGATTGGCTCGTAAGGGTTCGCCATTTTAGGGTGTTGTTCTTCGATGAGTATTTGCTGTTTTAGGCGCTCGCGTTCTTCTTCCTGTTTGAGATAATAATTAATAAGTACCTCCTTAATATTTTATTTCATTGCGAAAAATAGCGCAAAAGTCAATTCATATTGTTAGTAAACGTATTAAAGCGCATGCGTGAGCGCGCGGCCGTAGCGCTCCGGCGGCGCTGTGCCCCCCCGCCCCCCGCCCCCCACTCACCTTACACTTGAGTATGGTGACGTGGTGCAGCGCCAGCAGGCCGCGCAGCGCGTGCGTGAGCGCGCGGCCGCAGCGCTCCGGCGGCGCTGTGCCCCCCCGCCCCCCGCCCCCCACTCACCTTACACTTGAGTATGGTGACGTGGTGCAGCGCCAGCAGGCCGCGCAGCGCGTGCGTGAGCGCGCGGCCGCAGCGCTCCGGCGGCGCTGTGCCCCCCCGCCCCCCACTCACCTTACACTTGAGTATGGTGACGTGGTGCAGCGCCAGCAGGCCGCGCAGCACTCCGGCGGCGCTGTGCCCCCCCGCCCCCCGCCCCCCACTCACCTTACACTTGAGTATGGTGACGTGGTGCAGCGCCAGCAGGCCGCGCAGCGCGTGCGTGAGCGCGCGGCCGCAGCGCTCCGGCGGCGCTGTGCCCCCCCGCCCCCCGCCCCCCACTCACCTTACACTTGAGTATGGTGACGTGGTGCAGCGCCAGCAGGCCGCGCAGCGCGTGCGTGAGCGCGCGGCCGCAGCGCTCCGGCGGCGCTGTGCCCCCCCGCCCCCCGCCCCCCACTCACCTTACACTTGAGTATGGTGACGTGGTGCAGCGCCAGCAGGCCGCGCAGCGCGTGCGTGAGCGCGCGGCCGCAGCGCTCCGGCGGCGCTGTGCCCCCCCGCCCCCCGCCCCCCACTCACCTTACACTTGAGTATGGTGACGTGGTGCAGCGCCAGCAGGCCGCGCAGCGCGTGCGTTAGCGCGCGGCCGCAGCGCTCCGGCGGCGCTGTGCCCCCCCGCCCCCCGCCCCCCACTCACCTTACACTTGAGTATGGTGACGTGGTGCAGCGCCAGCAGGCCGCGCAGCGCGTGCGATAGCGCGCGGCCGCAGCGCTCCGGCGGCGCTGTGCCCCCCCGCCCCCCGCCCCCCACTCACCTTACACTTGAGTATGGTGACGTGGTGCAGCGCCAGCAGGCCGCGCAGCGCGTGCGTTAGCGCGCGGCCGCAGCGCTCCGGCGGCGCTGTGCCCCCCCGCCCCCCGCCCCCCACTCACCTTACACTTGAGTATGGTGACGTGGTGCAGCGCCAGCAGGCCGCGCAGCGCGTGCGTTAGCGCGCGGCCGCAGCGCTCCGGCGGCGCTGTGCCCCCCCGCCCCCCGCCCCCCACTCACCTTACACTTGAGTATGGTGACGTGGTGCAGCGCCAGCAGGCCGCGCAGCGCGTGCGTTAGCGCGCGGCCGCAGCGCTCCGGCGGCGCTGTGCCCCCCCGCCCCCCGCCCCCCACTCACCTTACACTTGAGTATGGTGACGTGGTGCAGCGCCAGCAGGCCGCGCAGCGCGTGCGTTAGCGCGCGGCCGCAGCGCTCCGGCGGCGCTGTGCCCCCCCGCCCCCCGCCCCCCACTCACCTTACACTTGAGTATGGTGACGTGGTGCAGCGCCAGCAGGCCGCGCAGCGCGTGCGATAGCGCGCGGCCGCAGCGCTCCGGCGGCGCTGTGCCCCCCCGCCCCCCGCCCCCCACTCACCTTACACTTGAGTATGGTGACGTGGTGCAGCGCCAGCAGGCCGCGCAGCGCTCCGGCGGCGCTGTGCCCCCCCGCCCCCCGCCCCCCACTCACCTTACACTTGAGTATGGTGACGTGGTGCAGCGCCAGCAGGCCGCGCAGCGCGTGCGTGAGCGCGCGGCCGCAGCGCTCCGGCGGCGCTGTGCCCCCCCGCCCCCCGCCCCCCACTCACCTTACACTTGAGTATGGTGACGTGGTGCAGCGCCAGCAGGCCGCGCAGCGCGTGCGTGAGCGCGCGGCCGCAGCGCTCCGGCGGCGCTGTGCCCCCCCGCCCCCCGCCCCCCACTCACCTTACACTTGAGTATGGTGACGTGGTGCAGCGCCAGCAGGCCGCGCAGCGCGTGCGTGAGCGCGCGGCCGCAGCGCTCCGGCGGCGCTGTGCCCCCCCCGCCCCCCGCGCCGGCCGCCTGCTTGCGCTCCTACAACATAATTACACATAAGTGGAGACGCATATTTGGCACGTGGCATTTTTCAATATAGGCCTCCAATACGGAACAGAAGATGTGGCTGAGGGTCTGGGGGAATCAGTTCGGGTAGCTCCCGATACCGATTGTAGATTGTGCATCTAAGGCGCATACGAGGGCGGTTTGATAAGTCCATGACTTTGGAAAGAAGAAACACTCTTTTTACATATTTTTTTATTTATTTTTTACATAATCTCCTTTTAACTCTACGCACTTAGTCCAGCGACGTTCCAACCTCTTCAACCCATCAAAAAAATATTTTTTGTCAAACCCTGAAAAATAGGCCTCAGTTTCGGCTACCACCTCTTCGTTTGACGAAAGTCTTTGCCCGCCAAGCCATTTCTTCATGTTTGGGAAGAGGAAAAAGTCACAGGGGGCTAAATTTGGCGAATACGGAGGGTGTGGCAATAATTCGTATCTTAGTTCGACAGTTTTTGATGTCGCGATTGCAGACGAGTGGGCCGGTGAATTAGAATTTTTTTCTTTGCTAGATGCGGTCGTTTCTTGATCAACTTTTTATTGAATCTATCTAACAATGCAGCATAGTAAGCTCCGGTTATTGTCTTGCCTTTATCCAAAAACTCGATGTAAATAACCCCTTGGCTGTCCCAAAAGACTGTTACCATCACTTTACCAGCCGAGCAAACAGTTTTTGCCTTCTTTGGGGCACGTTCCCCGGTAGAAGTCCATTGCTTCGACTGTTACTTAGTCTCTGGTGTATAATGAATAATGATGGACCCACGTTTCGTCAATTGTTATGTACCGACGCATAAACTCACTCGGATTGCGATTATACATGGCTAGGCATTCCTCAGAAGCTGTTATACGATTTCGTTTCTGGTCGACTGTTAGTAAACGCGGCACCCATCTTGCAGAAAGCTTTTGCATGCCCAGAATATCATGCAAAATATAAAAAACTCGTTCAGTCGAGATGTGCACAGCATCACTTATTTCGCATATATTCACTCGGCGGTCTGCCAAAACAATATCATGTATTTTATTAACCATGCCCTCCGTAGTGACCTCAATCCGGTTCCTGGGCGCTCCGCGTCATAAGTGGTAGTACATCCACAACGAAATTGAGTGAACCACTTATGTACCATCCCATGAGAAGGCGCAGAATCACCATACTTTTTCAATTTGTCTTCGGTCTGCTTAATAGTTTTACCACGTAAAAAATTGTGTTTAATTAGCACTCGAAACTCGCTTTTCTCCAGTTTCAAAGAATACTTAGAAGTCGCCTAACTCTTTTGTTTCTAAAAAGCTTGTTTTCGCGCCAAATTTAAAAAAATAACGGCATGCGCTTCGTATTGAGTTACCAAATATAAGACAAAAAAAAATAATTTAAAAAGTTTTTATTCAACCTTAAAGTCATTGAGTTGCCAAACTGCCCTCGTACTTACCCCTGTGGTATCTTTAACTCTGTCCCCTATATCCCTGAGTGCTAGTCCCCGCATCAGCACGGCTAGGGAGGTGTCCCCTTCGCTGTCCGACCTCTGCGACCGTTCCGCAACGTCCACCGCGTTATCCTGTGTTTCGGGAGGATAGTCGCCACTCACGAAGTCAGAGTCTTCGCAGTCCGAATCTGAGCTGTCTTCTGGAGTATAAATTAAGCAGATATTGCGTTAAATCGAGGTAATCTATAATATGATAAAAACAATTTATTTCTTTCTTGACATGGGTGTCGATTATGTAATCGACTATGATATCAAATCAGTATTAATTTGTACTGCGAAAGTAATATACACATCTTTATCTTTGTCTTCGTAGTTTGGAAGGCATTCAAGGAATATGTAGCTTGTACGATCACGAACTTTAACACGGGACCCATTTCTTAGATTTGTTGTAAGAACACTCATATGCAATAAGGTCGAAAGCTCCAAATGAGGCCTTTTTGCATAAAGAAGGTTTATGGCTAACAACACTCGGCACGGTCAATTTATAGATGGGTTACCGCATAGTGGTAATTGCTTAGAGTCGCTGGTCCAGGTTGTTGTCATTAGACGGCAATCGTTAAGTCAATTCGGAGGCCTTTGGGTGGCTTGAACAACTCTGACACAAGGTTGACCACAAACCACGAAAAGAAAAGAAAACTCTTATGGTATTTCGTTTGCTGTACGATATTCAACCTTAAATAGGTCCTAAATTAAAGTTCGTGGCTGTAAAAAGGTTTATTTATTCAAATATCGAAGAATAACGTCGGTTTTAATAACCAGCACACACACGCACCAACGCGAACACACCAACCTGTAAATGTTCACTACTGAACATGGGTCTCCCAATGTTAAGTATCCTATGTTGTTAATAGCACACGGGATGCTGCTTCCCATCCTCTTGATGTCAACCTTTAGTTACCTTTTACGACACCCATGGGTGGAGAGTGGGTGGTCTATTCATTGTCGGGAACCACACGGCTAGCAATGACGACGGCGACCAGTATAAGATAAAAATATGTTTTATTCAAGTAAAACCATTTACCGGTACTTATGAAAGGTCAGACTTTAGTTGCCGCGTTCCAATATGTAGATTTCGTATGGAGAAGAATGGGCCAGGAACTCCATGGTTACTCTTTTAAAATCTTAATCTATGTTACAATATTTGACTACATTATTCTCGTAATGAAGTATCTCATCACCCCCTTTTTTGGTGCCCCGTGGAAATTCATCATGAACTTCCTTCGGCCCGGGGTAAGGCGAAGGAGCATGCTGGACTTCTACCGGCTAAAACCACTGGAGCGGTCAGCTTCGGCACCTAAGGAGGCTCCAGGATCTCATAAGATCACACTAGAGCCGCCCATTAAGGCGTGGTACTCGTGCCTTTAAGCACATCTCGGAGGGGATGACTGACAGCCGAAATTAATAATCAATCTAATCCAACATCTTCAGATTTAAGATTTTGAAATTCATCCATTGTTGTATTACGATCACATTTAACAGACATATCTGCAATCCGAAATCCAAAGATTTTGGAATTGTAGATTATTAATTTTGGCCATGAAAGGCTAGTGTATTTACGAACATATCGGCCATTTATACGTCCACTGCTGAACAAAGGCCTCCCCCATAGATTTTCACAACTGTGTCATCATGTTGGGGGGTATTTGCCAATACTCACCACGCTTGGCAGGCGGGTTAGTGAGCGCAGAATGGCTACTGTTCCACAAAAGGGATGTTGCTGCCTATCCCACTGGTTTAGATTCCCTTAGTCGCCTTTTACGACATCCACGGGAGGAGATGGAGTGGTGCTATATTTTTAATCCGGACACCACACGTAATAAATACGTATTTACGAATCATAGAAGAAAATTTATCAAAACGTACCTTTGAAATCGGGGTTAGCAGGATTGGTAGTAGCCGGAACATACAAATCTGCCAACATGTAGTGCGAAGAAGCAATTATTTGCGGATACCTCTCCACCTTTAATAACTCTATAACATGTTCTAACAACTGCCGGACATGTTTGGACCGGTTCGTCATCCTCATATTCCGAGCCACTCTATACAACAACATAGCAACGGGCGTAGTAAACGGATTATCCAAACTGTCCGGGCAAAGTGAAGTTAAGTCGTAAAGTTTGACCACATCATCGTGAGGTCCTTTGAAAAGCCAATACGTATGACCCGCTTTGGTCGCATTGGACTTCAGGAAGGACAAGATATTTTGCGCGACATTTCTTATCACTTTCGGCGAGAACTTCGAGTTCTCCATGTTCGGTAGGTCTTCGGTCTTCATCGGTTCGTATTTCTGAACTATTCCGTCTATATGGTAGCACATTAAAACTTCGGGGACATTGCACATGAGGTTGTCGAGCCAGTAATCGATTCCAGTGAGAACGTTGATTGGTTCTCTGGAGTCTCTTAGTCTGAGGCTGACGCAGGGTCGGTCCTTGTCGCCGAAGATTGGAAGGTCACTGCCTATGAGCATGTGGATGTCCTCGAAGGTCCAGTGAACGTTTCGGTTATATAGGTGCTCGTTCGGCGGCTCCTCGGCTCGAGTTTCGGGTTCGGGGAGGAATGGACCTGTGGAGTATACATGATTTTCTTATATGGTTGCTTTTAGTTTTTGAAGATGTCATTTGTCCTTTTTGGTTTCTAGGTTTTTATGACGCACCGCCATTCCCGACCACAATTATATTGGGTTATACAAAAATCCGAGCATGTCTAAGAGCGGATCCAGGGCGTGGCTCGGGGCCATGCCCTGTGTCCAGCAGTGGACTTCATTCGGATGCAATGATCGCCCCCCCGCGACCCCCCATACCTTTCTTTTGTTTACATGCAAGTGTGCGGCGAGCGGCCGACCGGTTTTATGCAATCGGTTTGTTACCTTATCTTATAATTATAATGCGCAGACAAACTACTGCACAAAATAAGCAAGACAAATTTGACTAATGTATTAATTATAAGCACTACTGTTTTTATTACCTTTAACGATTGGTGTACAATAAAGAGTATAATAAATAAATAAATAATTACTTATTTTGTTACACCATTTTCTTTTTGTTTTGATTTTATTTTCGTGTTTCTTCGCTTTTGTTTTTTGTAGGACCTGCAGACTTATTGTTAATAATTATACGTAGTAAAGGGGACGGACTGAAAACTGCGTGGTTTAATCACTGCGCACTGCCAACATTGCTGAGTCTGCTCCGTTTACCATACTACACAATATTACATAAAATATCTTTATCTTTATCTTATCTTTTAAAATGATGAGGAACAAAAATAGAGAACAGTATTTCAAAGGGACAATGCGCAGGTTATAGGAATCATGTTTAATAGCCAGACCAATCTCTCTCCCACACCAAGCAGCAGCAGTTCTGTCCTAAAAACGCAACAAAGTGATGTGGTACATTACGTTTGTCCGTTAGGCACATGGTGGCGTGTATGTCTGGCAGGGGCTGGGGGGGCGGCGGCCGCTCCGCCACGCTGTGCGACAGGAACTTGTGCGTCAGCTGCAGGGCCGAGCTCGGGGCGGGGGCCAGCATCAGGGTCATGCGCTCCTACACAATACACAAACAATCTCAATAGATATGAATGTGAGTAGTCCAAGGGGCTTGACTCAGTGTCCCCGAATGGGGTCATCAGGAGTTTTATTTGGCCACCTCTTGTAATAAAAGTTTTGATGATGGAAAAAATTATTGAGGTAAATAATCAAAGTCAACGTCAACGTTTTTTTATTTCAAATAAACCGGTTACTGATACTTATGAAAAGTCAGAATTTAAGTTGCACGGGTAATAGTTGATGCTTTGGAGAAGAGCCGGCAAGAAACTGTATATATATATATATATATATATCTCTCTATTTACTTAAAATTATTGACATTACAACGTCGATTAATACAAAGATAGTACACAAACACAACACACAAACGAGATAAATGTAGGTTAATGTGTAAAGATTGTACATACTACAATAATCCAAAAATAATTTATCTGACCATGGCAGTTAACGGCTGACCAGTCCCGACAGATGGCACCCGTTCACGAGCATGACGCATAATTTAGCGCTAATGTGAGCAGTAACCGCACTCGGACTATTGCATTGCATTCTTCATAGTAAAATCATAGATTTTATCAAAATGTTGGTACGGCTAATGCAAATTTAACGAATGTCTGAAGGATAATAAATTCATGTTCACTAACCTGTTCAGACATAGTCTTCAATATGTTCTCATAGAAGAAGTCCTTCAACCAGGACCATTCGGACTTCATGAGGTAATCGTACACGTCGAAATCATCTAGAAGGAGAGTATTCTCCACGCGGTGCACCATCATGCTTACCTAAACACAAATTCCATTAACTTCATCATCATCATCATATAAGCCGAACCGAATTCCTTTTCCAGCATTTTTGGTAGGAACTATATGACCCGATTGGTTAGGGTCTGATTTATTTCCCTTTTTAAGTAGTGGTTTCACGAAAGACATTTTCAGCTGTTCAGAAAATATACCATCCAGGAATGATAAGTGTATAACATGTGCTTGTGAATAACTTAATCTAATAGCACATGACTTCAAACTTGTGTAGTGATGTCATCATATCCAGTGGTTTTGCTTTTATTTAGGGACATTATGATTCTATACCGGAAAATTGTATTTAGATTATTGCTTTTTTTGGGTTCCGAACGTCCGAAAGAAAAAACGGCGGTATCCTTATAGGATAACTCGTGTGTCTGTCTGTCACAAAATTAAAAAATAAAGCTTTACAAACTGTACCATGTAACATATTACATGTTAGGGCTTGTGAAAAATATTAAAACCCTATGAAATCCAATATATATATATTAGATAATCATTATTTATAAATAGTCCGATTTCTTTTAAACTAAACGGCGGCGGAAACCTCTTGGCTAAGCAAAATTATTAATATTCAAATCACCACATATTACAATTTTGTGACTAAATAAAGACGTGTATTCTCTGTATATGTTGTAAACCATGTTGTTTCTTTTTCGTTAGTTAGTGTCCAAATCTACGTCCGTAGTACAATACAAGTCGCCGAAGGGCTGCCATCTGATGGCTACAACTGGGACCCACGACTTTACGTGCCCTCCAAAGCACGGGGACGCTCGGTTCAAATACCACTATGATGTCACCCACCTATAGACTGACCGCGTAGCTTAACTTCGCCGATCATTAATCCAGCTGTGAAGGCTATGAAAAATTTAATAATGGTCTTTACATGTGTTTTTGTGAAAGAACTTTTAATGATAATCATACCTATAATAATTAATAAGTCATACATAACTTACAGTTCCATTCGGTTGGTAAGGTAACTTAAGCAGTTTCTTGATACACTCTGCGCCGGAAATGACGTCGACCTCGCCCACACAGTCAGGAAACATGTGCGCCATCCTAAAGCTGCAGAGAACAAGTATTTTAACGTTCATCTTTATTGAAGTGAAAGCTTTACGCATATTTTGAGATGAGAAAAAAACTCTGGACTCTCGACACCGTTACAAGACACAGCTATAGTGTGTGCATATATGCATGTACATATAGCAGACCGCGAACGCGTCTAGATAAATAAAATAAATACATTTATTGCTACAAAATTTTTAGTTCTGTCGGCACTCCCGGAGTGCAAACCGTTTTTCTTTTTTTTTAAATACATATTTATTTATACAACTTTTTAACTGCAGTAGTGATGCGCATCTTAGGAGATGGATTTATTTATTTATTTATTTATTATTATGGACTTCCAACAGAGGGTACACAAATACATGGGCTATTACGAATTAGTATATAAGTTTGTGTTTGGTGTGCACCTCCAATTATAGGAAGCCACAGCGTGCTCTTGTATATCTAGGTGAACCAAAATAGAAAAATTAACAATATTTAAATTAAATTGAAATAGCAGAATTTTTACATTAAAATATAAATACTTAATATTCAAACAAAACTAAATAAACATGCAATAATTTGATTAGGAACATTTTCAAAACACTTCCAAAGAAAACAAAACTAGAATATAATAAATTAACAGAAAAAAGATTAACAACACCACAATAATTAATACAGTCAAATAATATTAGAAGCGTTGACGAAGACGTTGAAGATACATCTAAATGTCACTGGAAAGTATGATGTTAAACTCCCTCTTGTACTTTGAAAATGGGAGGGCTATATCCAAATTACAACGCTTAGATAAATCATTGAATTGCCTGCAAAGTCTTGGCAGTGCGGCAAAATGCCCAAGGTTTGTTCTGGATCGCGGGATATTTAACAGGCTATAGCTATTTATTCTTGGCAAACGAGATGGCACATTTATTTGCAACTTTCCAACTAGTTCACTGCAGTCCAAAACTCCATTAAATAGTTTGTGCAGCAGTGCACTATGAAATTGAATTCCTAAGCAATACACAGCACACAAAACTATTCTCAACTTAATTAGAATATTTTACCTTGACAGGCCAGTGCCTCTTGTTAATATCTGCTTCAACCCATACGAGTCTATAGCCGCACCCCAGTTGGATGGGGGCATGTTGAGGTCCGTATTACATTGTAATCGCGCGTAGCCGACGGGGCTCTGAAATGCAGTGTACTTCACGACTGCTGTTGATTTGACGCCTGGAGACGGGCTGCGACTCTAGAAAAAAAAAACTTCACGTTCATTACATCTATACAAATAAATAAAATTGAAGTGTCTGTTTGCAATGTAAAAATAACAGCTTTTTACTAAATGCATATGAAAGTATATACGGTACTTATAATTATTTTCTTAATTTTTTGTCTGTCTACTTGTTCCGGGTAATCTCCGAAACGGCTGGACCGATTTTGACGGGACTTTCACTGGCAGATAGCTGATGTTATAAGGAATAACTTAGTCTAAAACCCTTGAAATCCAATATATATATATATATATATATTCTATGTCAAGTGTATATGTCGAAGTACTCTAAATTTCTTTTAACTATTTTATAAATATTTTACTAATTAACCGCGGGTGAAACCGCGGGTCCCAGCTAGTGTAATAATAGAATAGTAAAACATTCCAGAGGCAGAAGTGTCCCTGAATAACTCTTGGTTACTGCAGTCTGTAAGGATCTTGTGTGACGCATCGTATTCTTTTTCATTGTCCTGATTGACTGACATAAAAGATCTACCAGACTGGCGCATTATAACTGGCGATTTTATCGCATGCGTTATTGCGGTATCTGTATTTAGTTCACTTTGAAAATGTTCTACAAGCAGATATTGCAATAACTGATGCGATAATATCGACCGATATAACGCACCAGTCTCGGAGAGCCTTAAATCGCACACACAGGTTGAACCCGCGTCACATAGCGCAGAAAGCCTAACGTGATATAGCTCCGAGAATAAGATTGAGAGAACTTTGATTAAATTTTACTTAATTATAACGTCTGTTTTTTGTAGAATGGGGTAATATATTTTTTTTTTTGTAGAAATGTATTCATTTTGTACAATGATTGGTGTCATTTACTACCCGTAACTTAGGAAAAAGGGTGGGGGGGGTCACCAGCAGTGCATCGTCGAAGGCTATCTGCGTGATAGGCAGGTTTCCTACTTGGGCAGAGACGGTAATGTATAGTGTAGGAAGATTACGTGCGGGGTATCGCAGGGGTCGTTCTTGGCCTCCTCTTATGGAAACTCGACTATGATGCGACGCGGCATTTTGTTACGCTGACGACATGCTGGTGTTGGTCATCAGTCATTTCGGTTCGGTTGGATCCCGCCTCATAAAACCGGAGAGCCTAGCCTTTGGTACCACAGGACTGCCGCGAGGCACGGATTCCACTGTTTACAGTTGCGCGTTGGTCACGCGCAAGTCAGGGCGGGCTAGTACATGAAATAACTGTAGCTCACCCTGGAAAGTCATTTCCTGGAGGGTTTCGAGGAGCAATTTGAGCGCCTTGCACCCCAATCGTGGGGATCGCGAGAAGTTCACCACCTCTACCCGCAAGTTTTGTGGTCTGTGGCCCTCTACGATGCGCCTGTGTGGGCATCTCGAATTTCTGGCGTCCAGCACTGCAGATCAAAGATTCATGGTCTGCAGCGCAGACTACAGACACACTACAGACAGTTATACTCACCAGGCTAATTATAGATGAATCAATGGTCGTATTGGTTGAATTAAGTTTCAATCCAGTTTTAGTGTTATTTTTGGTAATCAATCAATGGTAAGATATCCCGGACATCAGCCTGTACGCCGGGTGATGACGGAATTACGACAGAGTTTCTGAAAGCGGGTGGAACACCGGTACATACTAGTCCTTCAGAAGCTATTCAATTCCCTCTTATTTGAGACCACTACGCCGGAAGCATGGAACAGAGGCGAGGTGGTGCTCTTCTTTAAAAAGGTTGATAACGCCCTATTGAAGAATTATAGACCCATCTCTGAGCCATGGTTATAAACTGTTTTTAAGGGTCATCACGAATCGTCTCGAGCGCAGGTTTGATGACTTCCAGCCTCCCCAACAAGCCGGTTTCCGAAAAGGCTTTAGTACCGTAGACCACATTCATACGCTGCGGCAGATTATACAGAAGACCGAGGAGCAGCCCCTATGCTTAGCGTTTGTGGACTATGAGAAAGCATTCGATTCGATCGAAACATGGGCGGTGCTGCAGTCTCTGCAGCGGTGGCACATTGACTATCGGTACATTGAAGTGTTGAAGTGCTTATACAGAAACGCCACCATGTCGGTCCGGGTACATAACAGAGCACGGTGGCAATACCATTGCGGGGACGTCATTTCGGGGAAATGACGTCCCCTTGTCTCTTCTCGTACTCAATCTTGTCTTGTGTCTTACACCTTAAATGGAGGATGCCTTCAAGATACTGGAATAGAAAGGATTCGGCATTAACATCAATGGCGAACATATTACTCACCTTCGAATTGCCGACGACGTCGTAGTCATGGCAGAATCGCAGCAAGAGCTCAGCGCAATGCTCGATGATGTCAACAGTTTTCCAACAGGTGGGCCTTAAAATGATCATGGGCAAGACGAAAGTCCTATGTCGTGCCCATCCAAATATCCGTTGGGAGCTCTGTTCTCGAAGTTGTTGACGAGTATGTCTACCTGGGACAAATTGTCCAGTTAGGTAGGTCCAACTTCTAGAAAGAGATCAATCGTCGAATCCGACTCGGCTGGGCATCGTTCGGGAAAATTCGCAACGTCTTTTCGTCAACAATACCGCAATGCCTCAAGACGAAAGTCTTTAACCAGTGTGTGTTACCAGCAATGATATATGGAATGGAGACGTGGCCACTCACAATGGGCCTCGTAAGAAAGCTCAAGGTTACTCAACGAGCTTCCATAGCTCTAGAGCTTCTAGAGCTATGCTTGGTATTTCTCTATGAGATCGAATCAGGAATAAGCAGATCCGTAGAAGAACTAAAGTTGCCGACATAGCTGAAAGGATAAGTAAGCTGAAGTGGCAATGGACAGGACACATTGCTCATAGAACTGACGGCCGTTGGGGCAAAAAGGTTCTCGAGTGGAGACCGCGCACCGGAAAACGCATAACCTCTAACAAGATGGATGGATGATCTGGTGAAGGTTGGACACATGTGGCATGTAACCAGACTTTGTGGAAATCTTTAGGGGATGCCTTTGTTCAGCATTGGACGTCCTGTGGCTGATATGATGATGATGATGAATGTTGTTGAACCAATTACAATAATTAAAGATAGAAGACATAGATAAAATACAAGATAAAGAATATAAAACAACTAGGGACTTGTCTTTCATAAATCCCTCACACAATGTTTCTGATTTACTAACAATATTTTCTTCCAATCATCTGCAATCACAACTTGAATGAAAAACCAAGTAATTGTTTGGAACAATGAATCAAGCCAGTTCGCTATGCAGTTCTGGTGCATCAATGGACCCGCAAAATATAACTACTTACAAAAGCTTGGTGCCCGGGTTGGTGAGTGCAGAATGGCTGCTGTTCCACACTGCTGCCCATCCCTCTGGTCTTAAAGTCCCTTAATCGCCTTTAACAACATCCACGGGACGAGATGGAGTAGTGTTATATTCTTAATCCAGACACTACACGGACCATGGACATAGAATTTGTTAATAACTTAATAAAACCTCACTGTTACTTATGATTATGATATTCCATTTAGACTAAAATGTGATACAAATGTGGACTTACTCTAAATCTATGATGTCTTTCTTAGCTAGCTAGATAGCTGTATCTACATAAATAGTATTTTTATTGCTTTTTAATGTATATCAGGAGAAACAATAACCTCTTATTTGTTTATGGCTGGCAGCCGCGAGACATAATAGATTTTTAATGATATCTGGCTTTGTAACAGTTAATGGATTATTAAGTAGAACTTACTTAAAATCTAATACATATTTACTTTTAAATGAAACTTCTTTAAGTTTCAGTGCACAACCATATTTTCAGTACTTTCTGTTTATTGCATTTACTTCCATATCTCATTGTGTTGTAAAACGAGACACAAATAAAAATCTATTGTATCTACACGGTCGCTGGCAATTAACATGCGAGGGGATAAATGTAAAAATATGATGTAAATACTTCAATGGTTGTCCGCTATGTGTGATGCATATGAAGAATATGTGATGAAATCACTTGTACTAAGCGCAAGTGCAAGTGATTTCATCACATATAGTGAGAATACATTTTTTTATTCATAAATGTGATGATTAGTCATCTACCATATTCACAATTAAGAACAGAATAATAACTCTTTCAGCATTTGTTGCTAGTGAGCTAGAATATCTCACAGTACCGGCCGCAAGTGAATATGATAATTACATCATTGATACTTTCAAAAATAATTAGATGATTTATAGAAGATTTTACGCCATAAAAATATTACCTTCAAAACTATACTTTCCATGATCTTTACTAGATGAATTTTAATAACAAATGTTAGTTACCTTGGTACGCTTTGGATCATTTTCAGTCTCTACGTCTTCCATTTTCGAGATATTATCAGTTGATTAAAATAGCTAAACGACAAGAACGTATCCGGTTTCAAGGCGATTATTATTCGATTAACGTGGGTTTGGAATTTATTTATTCTTTTCAACAACATACACATTTAGGATTCAGCGGAATCACCAATGTTTGTTTGTGACAGATGTGAGTTGTGACAGTTAATTTATCGGTTTTAAATAGCTCTTATTCACTAAGTAATAAAGACCACTTTGGTTTTTCATCGGCTATGGCTAAAAGTAGAAACTAGAAAATAATAACTCTGTCAGGCTGACGTTTACGTTTATGATTTAACCCAGCATGCTTATGAATACATTAACTTCCGTTTTAAATGTGGCTCTGGACGACCGAGCTTAGATACAAGTGTCACTACCCATGCGCATGGGTGGCCTTGGCGTCCGTAAAATTTCTAGTGTAAGTTTACAGGCGTTTCTGTCCTCGGTCTACAGTACTGATAAATTAACGGGTGAATGGGAGTTAGGGTTATGGCTTCAGGCGCTCCCGTCATCCAACATCGGCACTATGTTGGATAACACTACTTTTCGGCTCGCTGCATGCCTTCGTTTCGGTGCTCCTTGTGGTGCTCCACATCGGTGTCACTGCGGTGAAGCTGTCGACCCTCTCGGACTCCATGGCCTATCTTGCAGTAGAAGTGCAGGTCGTATATCGCGCCATGCCAACATTAACGACATTATTCGTCGTGCTCTTGCCACCGCCGGCGTGCCAGCTGTATTAGAACCCAATGGCTTGGCACGCGACGATGGCAAAAGACCGGACGGTATGTCGTTACTGCCTTGGAAAATGGGTAGGCCGCTGGTGTGGGACGCAACTTGTGTCGACACCCTTGCTCCTTCCCATCTTCCAAGCACCGCTGGCTGTGCTGGTGCTGCCGCTTCTGCAGCGGAAAACCTCAAACGGCGCAAATACAATAATCTCATCGGAAATTATTGTTTTGTTTGAGCCATTTGGGGTCGAAACGCTTGGGTCATGGGGTCCGAGTGCACGTCTACTTTTCAAAGACATAGCTAGACGGTTGGTCGACACTTTGCGTGATCAGAGGGCTGGCCTTTGCTTTGGCCAAAGAATAAGCATTGCCATCCAACGTGGCAATGCTGCCAGTCTTCTGGGAACATTACAGCGATGGGGAGGAGTACTTTGACGCCTAAATGTCTCCTTTTTTAGGGTTTTTATTTATTGTTAGCTATTTAAGGCATACATAATGTGTATATTTTTTAGTTATATGTTTAAATAAGTTTTATCTTTAGTTATATTGTATATATTTATATTTGTTTGTAATCGTTAGTTTAATCATAAATATATATAATTAGTTTTAATGAGTAAACCACACCACAATAATGAAAAAGTTGCAACAAAATACAATATTGCATGCATTTGGGAAAACCATCGACTCGTCGATGGAGCCATTAAATTAAAATTGGAACTCTTTGCAAAATTTTATGGAATCCAGGGCCGAAAAAACATTATTTAAGAAAAAGGATCATTGTAGTAGTCTGTCTACGTTCGTCTACGCTCTGTGTCAAAGAACATACCATCTGAGTACCTACAAATCCTACAATCCACATTCCACAATCCACATACATTGTGACGTCGGTGGGACGTGCCAAATCAGTTTTTATTACTAATAGAAGGTTCCCCGTTTTTGTTCGTGGCAATGCGCAAAGAAAGAACGACTAGCCAGAAAATAATGTTTCAAATAGCAAAAGACTACAATAGTTTAATAGCCTGTAACCATTTTAATCAATGCAATTGTTGCAATTCAATATACTCTGTAATAAGTATCTCTATATACGCCATCAGTGTTGCCATATATGAACTTCAAAACCAATTATTTTTTTGGTGTACAGTGGAAATTCTGCATGAACTTCCTTCGCCCCGGGGAAGGGCGAAGTGACTCCTACCGGCTGAAACCACTGGAGCGATCATCTTCAGCACCGAAGGGGGGCTCCAGATCCTCGTAAGATCAAACTAGAGCCGCCCATTGGTGCAACGCCCTTAGGCACATCACAGAGGGGATGACTGTAAAGCGGTTACCCCCAGGCACCTCCTCGGGGACGATTGTGAAGGATCCCCCTAAGCCTCACTGTTGTGCGCTGTGCTGCGTACACGGCGACACGTGACCACGTGCGCGCCACCGTCTTCTTGGGGGGAACTGCAATAGACACAGAGCGGCGGTTTTAGCGTAATTATAAAGATATTTGGCCTCATGACTCAGAACTTCAAAAGACCTTGAAAACTGGTATAGTCATTGCAGCCCGTGATCCTGAACTACAGCTATCTGTTATATCCTACGCTATCCATTATTTCTGCAATATTAAGTATGCCGGCTCAGAATGCCACCACCCCATCTCCTCCCATGGGTGTCGTAAAAGTCGACTAAGGGATTAGCCGGAGGATGGGCAGCAGCGTCCTTCGAGTACATTAACAACTCAACTGCGATCGCCAACCCGCCTGCCAAGCATGGCGATTATGGCAAAACCCCCCAATGAGCGAGAACAAATCCATATCGGAGGTTGTGGTGATCTTTGGGGGAGGCCTGTGTGCAGCAGTGGACTTCACTCGGCCGAAATGATGAAGTATACCTCATTCAAGTACCTTAAAAAAGTATCTTCAAAACAACGCAACTGACTCAATGCAAATACGATTTAAAGTCTTTTGCTAACCAAACCACCGATTGGTGAAAAATCTTGCATAGCCTAAAAGATGATGCCGGTAAAGGACACCGTCCATTGCCCATAGTAAGTCCGGTCTACTTCATCATGTCGACGGACAAGAGCGATAATATACTGCCAAAAATAAGCAAATAATTATAAACACTATAAAACAAAAAAATTCCGTGGGAATTCAGAAATATTTGAGTGCAAAGATACAGATTTTGGGGTTCAATGGTACTATATTCTGCAAGACAACGAGGGTAGATAATGCTAGTGAAATCTGAGTACGAATAATTAAATGAATTACACATTTTAGAACTAAAACTGCTGTATCAAAAGGTATATTTAATAATCTACATATTCATAATGATAACCATTTTTACGTAACGTTTGATTTGATTCAAAGTCAAAGTCAAAGTATTTTATTTCAAATAAACCAAATATTGGCACTTATGAAACGACAGAATCTAAGTTGCACGGTTCCAAATATTTGGCATTTAGTCTTTTTTCACAGACAAAATATTGATATATTATACAAATAGTTGCAAAAGTGTTTTAGAAAACCAATATGTGCTTTATAAACCGAGAAAGATAATAATGTTAATTTAAAGTCGTGAGTTATTTATTAGTAGAATCAATTTGTATTTGTCGAGTTTCTTTTTTGTGATCTCCACTATCGTTTTGAGCTATTTACAAATTACTGTTAACATACAAAATTATAAGCAATTTTTCGTATACATTTCATTTTTGTCCGCTGGTGGGTCTAATTTGGCCGATGGCATTAATTCTTGTAATGTTACAAAAATATGTATTAATTAATTATTTGTTGTTAATTAAAGTATCGTTTTTGATTTCGTCAAACCTATTCCATTGTTTTTCAAAACAAGCAGAAAAAATAACTGGACTGCGTATTCATTTTGTTTTAGTTCTTACTAGCCGGGTTTCACCCGCGTTTAATTTAAAAGAAATTTAGAGTACTTCGACAGAGACACTTGACATAGAATATATATATTGGATTTCAAGGGTTTTATTTTTTTACGCGGAACCCTAATTATTTTTCTAAAATAAAAGTAGCCTAAGTTACTCCTTACAATATCAGCTATCTGCCAGTGAAGGTCCCCTCAAAAGTGGTCCAGCCGTTTCGGAGATTACCCGGAACAAACAGACAGACAGACAAACAGACGGACAGACAGTTTTTTTTTTTTTTAAATAGCAATTTTGTTACCTGTAACGTACATACTTTCATATTCATTTAGTAAAAAGCTGTTATTTTGACATTACAAACAGACACTTCAATTTTATTTATTTGTATATAATTACTATACAGGTTATATACGGATTTCAAGTTAAAATTAGCCTACAGATTTTATACAGATTTTAGCAGTTTCTACTACAAATAAAAAGTCGAATGCACCTGGCATTGGTAACACTGTACGCCAATAGACAAGCCAGGACTTTTTGGCGGGAAGTCTAAACAAGCGGGCGGTTTTAATTTTCTCCAAATTTGTTTCAAATTTATTTGTAATTAATATCAGCAAATAAATTTAAAATCAACGCAAGTGAGTTTACGGCCCAAAATGGGGTCCGATACCGACGGGGACGAGGAGTCCTCGGACCGCAAGAGAAAAAAAATATCCATCCCCTCGGATCAGGATAAGTATAAAATGTATTTTAAAACGAACTACACAAGACTGTTCCTTGAAAATAACGCCAACGCAGACTACACTGTGTATATTGAATCTAAAGAAAAGGAAAAAATTGGCAACAAAAACCCAATTAAATTAACTAAATTATTTAGTGATAATGTAAAGGGAATCGCGAGCGTGTATCGCATAAATGCCTACAAGGTAGGTATTACATTCAAAAAAGCAGCTGCTGCTAACAGCTTTCTAAAATTAGACACCTTTTTATTGAAATATAAATTACGGCCCTTCATTCCCGCCCATTTGGTGGAGAAGGTCGGCATCATCAAGTTTGTTCCTACTGACATGTCCAATGAAGAAATCTATAAGAATATGACATCGGATGCTGATATCATTTCTGTCAAAAGATTTATGAAAAGGGATGCTGACAGAAAGTTAGTTCCTCTGTCAACAGTTGCAATAACTTTTTCTTCAACAACATTACCAAAATTTGTCTTTTTGAACCTGTTCAGATATCAGGTTAATACTTATGTTCCACCACTTATACAATGTTACAAATGTTTAAAATTTAACCACTCAGCAAAAGTATGTAGAGGTGAACAAATGTGTTCATCATGTTCAGGAAACCATTTATACAAAGAATGTTCAGTAGATACCTTATTATGCATCAACTGCGGTGGGGCTCACCTAGCCATATCCCGTGATTGTCCTATTAAAAAGAAGAAACTAGAAGACAAAAGGAATTTAATTTTAAACCACAACCGTACATACTCCTCTATAGTTAAAGACGACAACAATTTCCCTGCTTTAAAACCTAAACCTGTAGATAAAACTGTAAATACTAAACTTGTAAATAACTCTGTTAATATTGTAAATACTTCTGTACATACCCCTTTCAATAGAAAAGGCATTGTAACAGACAAAAAAACAGAAATTGAACAAATTGCTAATAATGAAATTATTCTGAATGCTATAGTTAAGTCTCTTGTAGCATTAGCAAACTCATCTGGGACAGAACCAATGACCTTAAATAAAATAAAAGATGTTTTTCTATCTAATTTACTTTAATATGGATAATAGTAGATATTATAACAGTTCTTACATTAAGACATATCTCACAATAGCTCATTTTAATATACAGAGTGTCAATAATAAAAAACCATTATTAATTAATTTTCTTACTCATAATGATATAGACATTTGCTTGCTAAATGAAACATGGTTGAAGGAAAAAAGTAATTTCAGTGTTTCAGGCTATAATGTTATAAAACAGAATGGTCCTAATGGGCATGGCGGTGTGGCTATTTTAATTAAAAATATTTTTAAATACAAGGTGGTACAGACTCCTTACTATGATAACCTTCAAACAGCTTCTGTTATTCTTAAGACCAGTTTAGGTAATATATCTATACTTAGTGCATATAGTCCTCCAAGAGATCGATTTAAATGTAAAAAATTAAAACAGATTATTGATGATTTGCCAAAGCCTATCATTCTATCAGGTGACTTGAATGCACATCATGTTGCATTTGGTTGCTTGTCTTCAAATTCTAGAGGAAATGATATCTATAATTTATTGGATAGTTGTGATCTTTGCATATTGAATACTGGAACTTCAACCACTGTAGGCACTATTCATCATAATCCATCTGCTATAGACATATCATGTGTAAGTCCTGTTCTAGCTCCTTTATGTGACTGGAAGGTATACGACGATCCAATGGGTAGTTATCACCTTCCAACAATCGTAAATATTCAGACTTCTATAGAGAAATATGAGGTAGTTTATCCATCTGAGCGCTTCATATACAGCCAAGCAAACTGGTCCAGGTATATCTCTGAAAGTGAAAAAGCATTTGATCATTTGAACTTTAGGTCTAATAGCTCAATCGATTTATATAATAGCTTTTGTGATATCCTCAATACTATTAAAGTGCAAAATATTCCGAAAATTGAGAATAATATACCATATAAAATTAAAAAACCAGTTCCCTGGTGGGACAATGAGTGCTCCATAGCTGTAAATAACAGTAAAGAAGCATGGAGAAATTATAGATTTAATCCGACAATAGATACATTTATTAAATATAAGAAGATAGACGCAACAAAAAAAAAAATACTTAGTGAGAAAAAGAAACTTAGTTGGAGATTGTTATGTGAAGCATTCAATAGATACACACCCGTTAGCAAGATTTGGAACTACATCCGTAGATTTAAACGTGTAGCATGTAGCAAACATTCGAAAAATGATGAATGGATCCCCTCTTTTCTTGATAAATATGCTCCTATGTCTCCACCTGAAAAAGATATAGACACTACAAGGTTAAAAAACATTTTTGAATTAGCTGGAAACACTGAAAGTCATTTTTTATCCGAACCTTTCACTTTAAATGAATTGGAAATTGCTCTTAAGTACAGAAAGGATACTACTCCTGGTCTCGATGATATTACTTATAAGTCAATTCGAAACCTCCATATTAAAGCAAAACAGATACTCCTAAAAATTTATAATTTCTTATGGTTATCAGAATCTATCCCAGACTCTTGGAAAACACAATGTGTCATTCCAATTCTTAAGCCTGAAAAACCTGACAATGATTGCAATTCATACAGACCAATATCACTGTCATCCTGCTTAGGTAAACTATTTGAATGTATGTTAAAATTTAGATTAGAGTACTATAGTGAAAAATACAGCATCTTACCTGAACAACAATTTGGTTTCCGTAGAGGTAAAAGTGCAACAGATAACTTCATTTCTTTTATTTCAGATATTAAAAAATCCTTCCATAGTCACTCTTATACAGCTTGTACTTTTCTTGATGTTAGCGGTGCTTTTGATAATGTCAACCCTTCTATACTTATTCAGATTTTAAGTGATGTTGGTGTGCCAGGTAAAGTCTGCAAATGGATATTCACATTTTTGTATGATAGGATAATGTATGTTAAATATAATAACATTTTTCATGGACCTAGACATGTATATAAAGGTACTATGCAGGGTTCTACTATCTCTCCTTTGTTATATAATCTATATACATCACAAATTAATAAATATTTAACAGAACCCTCTGTTAAATGTTTATTGTTTGCTGATGATATTGTGGTATATAGTGTAAATAAAGATGTAAATAAGACCATTATAAATTTAAACCAAGGATTACATCAAGTTCACAAATTTTATAACAGCTTAAAATTAGAAATTAATATCAGCAAAAGTGGTGCTATGTTATTTAGCAAAAAAGCTGTTGATTTTGATGAAATCCCTTCAGTTTCCTATAATAACAATTCATTGGTTTGGTTAAATGAAAAGAAATTTCTTGGTATATGTTTAGATATGAAATTAACTTTTGAAAGTCATATTAACCATATTTTAAGAAATGCCAGCAAAGGTCTAAATATATTACGGTCATTAGCTGGTGTTCATTGGGGTTCAGACCCTAAAATCCTGGCTATGTTGTATAAAAGTATTGTTAGGAGCCATTTAGATTATAGTTCTTTAGCCTATATGAATACAAATATTAGTTATCTCAGAAAGTTGGATGTTATACAAAATCAGGCCCTTAGAATTATCACTGGAGCCATGTGTTCAACACCAATAAATGCTATGGAATCCGAATCAGGTATAATGCCTCTTAAATTGAGACGGTTACAAATTGCACAAAAATTTTGTCTTAAATTACTGGCTACTAACAATATGTTTGTTCTAAACAGGATTTTACCAAGACAGGATCTTCCAGGGTCCTTAACTAATAGTATAAATATAAATGCTCAACAGATGGTGTCTGAACATCTACCAGAAATTTTAAGCATAACATTATATACTAAAACTATTTGTAATAATTTATTCTTTTCTGATTTTCTACCATTATATACAATTGATTATAACTGTATAAAAAGTCAATTAATTAGTATTGATTTTGGAAGGGTTAACAGCCAGTCTGATTTCTTAGAATATGTACATAATCTTTCAGATGTCTATAAATTGTATACAGACGGATCAAAAGTCTTGGATCAAGTAACTTCTGCATACTATGATCCACAAGAGACACAAACCAGATGCTTTAAATTAGACCCTCATTGTAGTATTTTTACAGCTGAATGTTATGCGATTTATAGAGCATTATTACATGCAAATACTGTTAATACTTCTAAAATTTTAATTGTGACAGACAGTCAAAGTGTTTTGTTAGCATTAGAAAATAATTATCTTAGATATAATTTAAATTTTATATTGTTTAACATTAGGCAAACTTTACTAGAGTTAAGTCATAAAGGCATATGTATATTATTCAAATGGGTACCTTCTCACTGTGGTATCTCCGGTAATGAAACAGTAGACAGAGCAGCCCGAGCAGTAGCTGATGAGGATCACTCTGCTTTACTTAAGGTTCCTTTCACAGATTATTATGAAATGATAACTGGAAACCTAAAAACATTGTGGCATGAGTATTGGAAAGTGATAAGCCAAGAAAAAGGCAAGTGGTACACAAAAATTCAGGAGACCCCGCCGCAAAGACCTTGGTATCACAAAAGTAAAGACGCTGATAGCCGAAATTTCATTACTACAATCAATCGGTTAAGATTTGGTCATTGTAAAACTCCGGCTCACCTTGCAAGACTCAAAATTGTATCCGAACAAAAATGTGACCGTTGCATCAATGAGATCGCTGACCTTGAACATATTGTGATGAAGTGTCAAAAGTTTAACTTTGAGCGTTTGATTTTAGTGTCAGAATTACAAAGTGCGTGTGATAGTGAAGTACCGATTGACTTACAATCAATTTTAGCTAACCCTATGTATTTTAAGTCTCTATATAAATTTATTATTAACACAGTAGGAACATTATAATAAGATATTTTGTTATTTAAGTTAGGCTTTAAGGACTTGTATCCATGGCCGTTAAATAAATGAAAAAAAAAAAAAAAATAGACAAGCCAAGCGTAACCTAGCTAACTTGAGCGGAGCGGAACTCGTACGAAGCAGCCATTTTGTTACTTTTGACATCGCATTTTTGGTTTTCGCGTCGAGTAGTAAACTTTGTCAGCATATTCCTAAATAATAAATTATTAAGTGTTGTTGAAATAACAAAGGCATCGAGGTATTTAACTTCCGATTGGTAAGTACTACTAGATTTTACATTATACTAACAGGATCCGCAATGCATCCAATCGAGCAATTATTGAGCCGAGTCAAAAAATCAATAATGGAATGTGCTACGTAAGCAACGCTTAGCTTTTCAGTAATCGTAATTTCATTTTTAAGACTTTCGAAGGTATTACTTCTTATGTAACGGAATCTTTTGTCGTGATTAGTTTTGCGTAACAAATTTATTTTCATATACGGCACGGTACGTACTTGGAAATATGCATAATCATCTAGTTAATGTATTCGCCGGCCGGCAGTTTTCCCTAACTAGATTAGAGTGAACGATTTAACTAACACGGGCAAAACGGCAATTTGAGGAGTAATGCACGGCAATGTTGGCTGATACGCACTTTTTTAGTTCGTAGAATCGAAAATGTCGAACCGAAGACCTCAGAACAACAGTGGGCGCCGCATGGATTTCCAGCGCAACGACCGCAGCAAGAATTTTGGCCGCAGTGGAGTCTCGCCGTGGCAAGGCGGCGGCCCAGGGGGTGGTTTGCCCAACCTTCTGCCTCTTTCTGGAGGCCCCACTGAAGCCACCCTGGCTCTAGCTAGCAACATCATCAACCTGTTGCAACCGCGCCAGAACCCTGTACCGTCACTCCTCGACATGCCTATTAGGCGGGACTTTGGTCCCAACATGGGTCGGTATGACCGTGGTTATGGACCCACCAGAGTAAGTACTAAACAGAGGCAACATTAAGCAATCAAATAGCAATTTACATTTTCAATGACCTTTGTGTCCTAATATCTTTATGGTTAGTATGTTATGAATACCATCTCTATAATAACATTTGAAAATCATTAAATGCAAATATGATGATATATTACCTGTTGTAATGTTATAGTTATTGAAATAATTATATCATCATTTTCATGCATGAAAAGATTATTTTAAAATCTACTGGAAGCCCTTTTTAAATTGAAACCCAGAATCTTCAGTTTTAATTCACATAATATTCATGAACCCTGTTTAATGAAAAACCTGAAGTATTTCAAATTTCAGCACTTCCTTGTGGGTTGTTTAGCCCGGCAGCTTTCGTACTAACAAATATGTTCTGATCAATTCCCTTTAGATGGGCAATCAAGTTAATTTCCGGCGTACGGGAACTTACAATCGCTCCGGTGAGCGTGTCACCAACAATCGTAAACAATATAGGCCCAATGATGGGCAAAGGCAACAAAACAAGAGTTCCCCGAAAAAGGAAGCCGATTCAAAGGCTAAACCTGTTAAGGAGAGGTAAGGAACCCTGAATGTTTCCTTCCGGTGGTTACACCGAATTTCTTGGGCCTCCACTAAGGCTGAGCCTCACTGTGTATAAGTTTCTGTTAACACTTTACGTTCACCGGCCTCTGAACTTTAGCCGAATTGGCATTATGTAAGTTTCTTCCTCATTTGAGGGGTGAATACATTTCAACAACAAATCTTGAATGCTTTGTTTTTACATTTCTGTGAAAATTGTCTTCACCATAGGCAGGTGTATCATAGTTATCTGTCTATACAAAGAGTCGTTCTGTCAATTGAATTGACACTTGGAACTTAATAATTATGGGTGCATAACCCATCACTGATTTTGCACTGTTTGAACCTAACGCTTACTCCGATGGATTGCTATGGACTCATAAAAAATTTAAGTATTTGTGATTATGGTAAGTGTGTAAATGATGAGTTTAAAAATTTACTTGGAATTAAAACCTTACTTTTTATGCCAGTTTCATAAGATACTAGTAATAATCCCATACAAATATAAATTGTACAAAGTTCTACTCATTTGAATAAAAATAGATAGCAATTGAATTCCTACTGATACATAATTCATTTACCATTAACCTTTTTTTTAAATTCATTTTTCTAAATTCTAGAAGAAAATCTATAATAACAAAATCACAGTCTTGAAGCCTGTGATATGTATATATAGGTAGATCTTAAACAACAGTAACTTATTGCACACTTTTATAAAGTGTAGTTTCATTTCCAACAACATTTAATAAGTACATACAGCCACACATCAAGCTATACAAAACCAGTATAAGCTGATCTCGCATTGTATAGGCTTTTAGTATGATGAGAGATCATCGTAAACTGGTTTTGTATAGCTTGATGAGTAGCTGTGTGTACATACCTATATAGCTAGATATTAGACACCTAGCCCTTGTGAGTCCTAATGAGTTTAGACTTTGTCAGTTTTCTAAATTACTACCAATAATCTATTACTGTATGTCTAAACTCTATTTATCAGCAAAGCATCCCGCAATGAGACTGAAGAGGCAATAGATGCTGAGACTTCGGACCAAGTTAAAGAAAAAGGTGATGATCAGAAGAAGGAAGCTCCTAAGACAAGATATGATGACATTAACCCTCAGCTGCTTAAGTGTCACATCTGTAACAAGAGCATGTGGGATGGAAGGTCATTTGAGAACCATCTTAGTGGAAGAGCCCATGCGATTATGATGACGAAAACTGCTGAGAGCTATGCGCTTACTGCTGATACTATGAGGCAGGAGTTTAAGGTGGGTTTTACTTAATTTTCGGATTCTGGTGTATTTATTGTATGTCGCCAAGTTCATGTGGTATTGCCGTGTGGTACTGGCTAAGAACCCACCACCCTATCGCATCCCATGGGTGTCGTATATACCAGGCTTGGGCAGCAGCATCCTTCCATGTACATTTAACTGAACTGCTATTGCCAACCAGGCTGCCAAATGTGGTGATGGCATGTCCTGTCCATGTTGATTATGGGGTAATATATTAAACAGATAGTTGATATGGCTGGCTTGTAAGTCTGGCTTCATATTTTATGCAGTTGATTTTTACCTCTTCTCAAGTTACTGATCAGATATTTCTGTACACTTGAGATCTTTATGAACTGTGTAGAATCCGATAATTTGTTTTAGTGTGTGTTTAGGTGGTACAATAATTAAATACATAATATAGTCAGCCATTAGTGTCCCACTGCTAGGCCTTTCCCCACAGTCAGTCCAACAGTCTGGCCTAGTACGGGTTGGCATACTAGACACACACGATGGAGAATTTTTTTTATTCCCTCACATGTGCAGGTTTCCTCACGATGTTTTCCTTCTCCATTAACGCAAGTGATAGTTAGATTCTGATCTGCACATGAATCCGAAAAGTCAAGAGGTGTGGGCCAGGTTTGAACTCAGACCCTCCCATATAGAAGGTAAGCATTTTACCACTAGGCTATCACTGCCTTTAAATGCGATACCAAAATTGCGCAAATAAGTTCAATGAAAGCGTATTCATTCTCACCTTCTATGTCTGCTAGTCCAAAAAGACATTCATGAAATGGACATTTTCGAATTGGCATTTGGCTTACTATTAATGCTTTTGGAATATTGTTTCCAAACCATCGCTTTTTCCGACTTGTTCTTGCCCATTTATCACATAGCAAAGGCACTTGTGGCAGTCAATGATTCCAAGTGGGTGTCTATTGTAGCATTATTTACATTAGCAATGTGGTTTTAGTGTTCTTTAACTTATTTATTAAAAGCAGATTATCTGCTGGATATCGACTGGTGTGCAACCTCTACTTGTCCTCTTTTTCTATAATTAAATTCCAAAAACACATTAAGTGAACTTCGCGCACATTTTTATATTCATGTTTTTGAAGGAGTTTGTGTAACTTGCAAGCGCTACTATTTGTTGCATGCCGTATGGTAGAACCGCTACTACAAAGCATCCTCTAACACGAACAGATTCGCGAAATGAAGCGCTCGCGCAAATCCGGTCAGCAACCAGCACGCGATTTTTACTGCGCAATGTGCGACATGTACGCGGCCGATGGTGCCATCCATCGCACAACCGTGGGCCATCGCAAGCTCAAGAAGTACCTCCACCCGACCTGCACGTCCTGCCATAAGGAGATGCCGACTAGGATCGAGTTGGACGAGCATCGCCTGACTGCAGAGCATTTGAGGAATATGCAGGATAAGCAAGAGATTGTCACCAAGCCGAAGCCTGAAGGTGAGAGGCGCAATTAAGTCTTTAGTGTCGATTGTCGAGTAGTGTGTAAATGTCAAGAAAGAGCAAGGGATTTTATAGGTACATGAATGATTATAGTTAGAATATCTAGATGAACTAAAATGCTAGTAAGAACATAAAGATTTTCTACCTTTTCAACAATTCACAAGTCAGAAAGAATAGTCAACTGGACAGCTGTATTGGTCACGAAATTGGTCTGAATGATAGAAGCACTAATAGTTTATTGCATTAAAAATCCAGTAAATTTGTTAAGATTAATATCTTGTATTTTATCAAACATAGCTTGTCGTCTCGTGACTGACATGTCAATACTAATCATGTTACTGTGCTTCCCAGTTATGGTAATCTCAACGCTGAATATGGAGCAGCTGTACTTGCGCGAGGATCGGCAGAGGCGTCGCCGTCCTGAAGAAAAGCAGGAAGCTGACAAGGAGGGTGATGATGTAGAGATGAAGGAGACAGATGGTGAAAACCAGGTCAGTGTATAGAATATTTTATATAATACTAGTGCATGCTGCCATAATATAAGTAATTAGCCATTTACACCCACAACCTTTTTTCATCACATATCTTATCTGTCCCAGCAGCCTTTCCTAGGTTGTTGATCCATCAGGCTGGGAGCGTTCCCACACTACTTTTTCCGTTTTATGATCTCCACTCGAAGACAAGTCTGCTAAACAGCCATTGGTCCTTCGATAGACATAGTCAGCCCCATGCCACAATTTGTCGATTCTCCAATTTTTTTTGGAGACTCCCTTAAAACATCTCCAAGCATAGCTCGCTAAGAGACTTTGAATTGTGAAGTAGTCCCAACAGTTAGTGGCCAAGTCGCGACACCATAAGTCATGACGGGCAGGACCGGACAGGAGAGGTTGAAATGCGTTTGAATGGTTTTGGCGATATGAAAGACTGCAAATTGCTGCAAAGCCTAATGGATCCTTCTGTCATGTGGAGCTCATACTATCAAACTGCGCTCAGCAAATCATCTGCCTGCTAAGTTCTGGGAATTTTCCCATAAAATGATGACACGATTGTGGAAATCTGTGGGGGCCTTTGTACAGCAGTTGACATTCTTTGACTGATATGACAAATTGTAATCGTTCGTCTGCTGTAGGCCTTAACCTATCAATTGTCAATAACCGCGGGCTGCGAGATACAATAGATTTTTAATTGTGTCTGGCATTGTGACAGTTAATGATGTATGTTTTACATTTCATTCCATTTGAATTATCTAAAACGAATAAATCATTCTTATAAAACGTGAGTTCGATTTAATTCTATTTTATTTGGGTGGCTTACAGCTAACAAATAATCAAAGTAAAAATAAATGCGAAGAGCCAGCTTCCCCAATCTATACAAATAAATAAAATTGAAGTGTCTGTTTGTAATGTCAAAATAACAGCTTTTTACTTAAGGCATATTCAAGTATATACGGTACATATAATAAAAAAACAATTTTTGAAATTTTTGTCTGTCGGTCTGTCTGTCTGTCTGTCTGTCTGTTTGTTCCGGGTAATCTCCAAAACGGCTGGACCGATTTTGACGGGACTTTCACTGACAGATAGCTGATGTTATAAGGAATAACTTAGGCTACTTTTATTTTAGAAAAATAATTAGGGTTCCGCGCAAAAAAAATAAAACCCTTGAAATCCAATATATACATTCTATGTCAAGTGTCTATGTCGAAGTACTCCAAATTTGTTTTAAATTAAACGCGGGTGAAACCGCGGGTCCCAGCTAGTTAGTAGTAAAGGTCGATCGACAATAGTAGGTACTAGATTTCCAATGAGCGCTTCAAAAAACGGCCCGAAAAATAAGAGCACAAATAATGTCGTGGTCTTATTTGATATTAGTATCGTTCAATCATAGCCATCAATAAGACTTTCAGAATGCCGCAGTGCGCGTTCAAACTATTCGAAAATTACTACCGTACCACCAAAATTTCTGAAGGAATATCTTTTTTCGATAAGTTTATGTAAAAAGTGTTTTTTTGTAATTAAAATAGAATTGAACATGAAATATAAATAAATTTACAATTATTACGTTTATTTCACCAACGTTTGGGATAACACGCCAACTATTGTGTCAAACATTGACTGACCTCTGGCGGGCAATAAGAGCACCGATGGAGCAAAAAAGAAGTCCCACGAGCTTTAAAAGCATGCAGTGCTCTTAAATAGTTTGCCAAGAACCAGTAGAAAAACGGCAGAAAACAATAGGACGCGCAACAGTACATATAACTGTAAAGCTCTTAAACAGTGCGCGAAGAAAGGGAGAGAAAATGAAAGCCACCTTGCGGGCATACCAGTTGTTAGAAACAGATGAATATACACTTTTAGTTGGCATTAGCAGCTGCATGCTCGTTGACCTGAACGCCTGTGACGTCGCAACCACAATCCTGGCGCCGACTGCCATAAGACGGCGTAGTAAAACAAAATACTGTAATTTTTATTTATCGTATAGATTTACGCATGAAATGATGTTCTTTTTTCTCACAGTTGCACTATAATTCATGCATAAACGTTCTATAAACACAGGAAAGCATTTCTTTCCGCAATATGTTGCAAGAATTACGTTTAAGATTGTCGTCTAACATCGACACTGGTCGGTGCGACCCGAAATTAATAATTAATCTAATCCAAAATCTTCAGATTTAAGATTTTGAAATTCATCCGTTGTTGAAACAACCATACGAGGGCAGTTTGGCAACTCAATGACTTTAAGGTTGAATAAAAACTTCTTTAATATCTTTATTTTGTCTCATATTTGGAATCTCACTACGAAGCGCATGCCATTCTTTTTTCAAATTTGGCGCGAAAACAAGCTTTTTAGAAACAAAAAAGTTATGCGACTTCTAAGTATTCTTTGAAAATGGAGAAAAGCGAGTTTCGAGTGCTAATTAAACACTATTTATTACGTGGTAAAGCTATTAAGCAGACCGAAGACAAATTTAAAAAGGATTATGGTGCTTCTCCGCCTTCTCATGGGATGGTACATAAATGCTTCACTGAATTTCGTTGTGGACGTACTACCACTAATGACTCGGAGCACCCAGGAAGGCCGATTGAGGTCACTACGGAGGGCATGGTTAATAAAATACATGATATTGTTTTGGCAGACCGTCGAGTGAAGATACGCGAAATAAGTGATGCTGAGCACATCTCGACTGAACGAGTTTTTTATATTTTGCATGATATTCTGGGCATGAAAAAGCTTTCTGCAAGATGAGTGCCGCGTTTACTAACAGTCGACCAGAAACGAAATCGTGTAACAGCTTCTGAGGAATGCCTAGCCATGTATAATCGCAATCCGAGTGAGTTTATGCGTCGGTACATAACAGTTGACGAAATGTGGGTCCATCATTATACACCAAGCAACAGTCGAAGCAATGGACTTCTACCGGGGAACGTGCTCCAAAAAAGGCAAAAACCACAGTCTTTTGGGACAGCCAAGGGGTTATTTACATCGATTTTTTGGATAAAGGCAAGACAATAACCGGAGCTTACTATGCTGCATTGTTATGTAGATTCAATAAAAAGTTGATCAAGAAACGACCGCATCTAGCAAAGAAAAAAATTCTATTTCATAATATAATGCACCACGGATAATGCACCGGCCCACTCGTCTGCAATCGCGACATCAAAAATTGTCGAATTAAGATACAAATTATTGCCACACCCTCCGTATTCGCCAGATTTAGCCCCCTATGACTTTTCCTCTTCCCAAACATGAAGAAATGGCTTGGCGGGCAAAGATTTTCGTCAAACGAAGAGGTGGTAGCCGAAACTGAGGCCTATTTTCAGGGTTTGACAAATCATATTTTTTTGATGGGTTGAAGAGGTTGGAACATCGCTGGACTAAATGCGTAGAGTTGAAAGGAGATTATGTAGAAAAATAAGAAAATGTATATGTAAAAAGAGTATCTTATTTCCAAAGTCATGGACTTATCAAACCGCCCTCGTATTTTAACACAAAAAACAAACATCCGTAATCCGAAACCCAAAGATTATAACATCGATTATTAATTTCATTTGACCATCATAGAGCGCGGATAACGCATCTACACTTATAAAAACATCTTAGGCAGGACCCATCGAAATCCGACAACTTTATTTTATGTAATAGGTCAATACAGATAGCTAGAAATGTCTGTTTGACATTTCCAAAATTAATTGTTTTGGTATCTATATCGGTAGTATGGTATACACCAAGTAAAAAATTTGGAAGTTATTCAATGTAGTCTAGTCTGTCTTTATCGGCTTTTGGATTTATTATATTATAGATAGGAGGTAGATTATAAAAAAGAGGGAAAAATTTATAGCATCATGCAATATTAATACGATTCCTGCTGCTAAACTTTATAGTATTTGCTACTACCGACTTTATATTAATGTGTAAAAAATATTTTAAAACCAACAGGTTTCCTAGTGTACACCCACAGCTAACTGAAGATTGTATTAAATTCCATGCAATGGGCCAGCCTATAACTAAATAAAATTAATATTATTAACTTGAAAATAAAAACATTCTGGCAGGAGGAAGGAGCAACAAAAGAGCAAGATGGTGAAGCTAAACCGGAGGGTGAAGAAAAGAAGAAGGACTCGATCGATGCGGAGAACACTATCCTGGACTATAAGGAAGGCGATGATCTGAAGGGCCTGACTCAGGACATGTTCCCGGTCTACAGGTATGTACAAAGCTCCAGATTCATTTATTTGTAAAACGAGTCACTTATTCATAATAATAACAGTATCGCGTGTGGTCGAAATCAGACCAATTGTAGTTGTAAAGTAACAAAATTCAACTTGTTTTTATATGATTAATTGGATGTTATTTGTATGACAACAAATACTCTGAAAAAGTTGGTCTTAAAATGAACAGATCAACAATTCAATTGTTCATGTTCGTGTTCATGATCATGTCAAATGTGCACGTACTAGCAACTTCCGTGGAAGTCGGAGACTTAAAAGTTCGAAGTTGTTGATGATTATGTATAGGTATCACTGCACTGACAAGTTGTCCAGTTGGGTGGGTCCAACTTCACGAAAGTGGTCAATGCAGTGTTCGCGAAACTGCGCATTATTTACTCGTCCAAAATACCACAGTGTGTGTTGCCAGTGATAAGTGAACAGAAAATAAGAAAGTAAGTTATTAAATTAGAACAACTAAAATGGTCACATGCCAAGAAGTTTATTGTGTTTTGATGCTTACTGATGGACAGAACTTTCCAAACGCCTCTCGGTAACCGTCAAAAATAGTCTGCTTCATTCATCCAAACACCACTTGATCAACGCAGAGCTCTTCATAGAACAGTAGCGTACGCGGAATTTATATATGTAGACCTAAAGGGACACATGGAGACCTTTAAAAAAAAAAAAAAAAGGTCTATTTGTGGGACTATTCAAGCCATATTCGGTACTGTTCTATGAAGCTGGCTTATTTATGCCCACGACAGTATTAATGTGTACAACACGACGTTAACTGACATCACTATGGTACTCTGTGGACAACAGTCGAGGACTATGGCGCAATGGAATATGAGCCTTATCCGGTTTTACAATTGTTCACAGCACTGAACGTGGCGTGGGTAGCTCGTTCCTCTCCGAGTTCCGCTGCGTGCAGTGCAGTCTGTGTCGCAAGCTGCTGGACAGCGACGAGACCGCGCAGGTGCACCTTAGGACCTGGAGGCACCACCAGCTCTTCTCCAGGCTGCTCGCTGAGAAGAGCGGCACCCAACTGGTAGATACTGCTTTACCATAGACTATCTATCTTTATTCAACAGGGGATATAACTGCTATCTTAGCACATACCTCAGCCTGGTAGAAAAGCTATCAGGTATGTTTTTTGAGAGGAAAGTGTTTACAAACCTAATTAATCTAGTTGTTCATTCTGCACAGAAGCAAAGTAAAGAGCAATCCAATGATTTTCTGGCAAAATGTATCACCCCACAGAACATTCTCACTAACTTCTACCCTAATTCAATGAATGCCAGGAGTTGGAACTAGTGTCCTTAATACAAGTTACCATCATAATTTAGCAGGGATACTGGTTACAACCCATTCTTATAATTTAGGTTGTTGCCTTTGTTTAGGTTTAGTCCACACCAAAGAATACTTATCTTGTACTTTGATTTATTCCCCCCCATTGACGGCCATATTGTCCATTGAAAGACAAATGCTTATCGTTTTTGTAACCAGTTTATAGCATTGTCTATTCTCTCAACATGGACATTGACCAAAAAATATATTAGTAACAACAGAGTTAACCTTCAAAATTCCAATTTTTATATTAAAAGCAGAAGTTCATCATTTTTTTCATCATTTCGGCCGAATGAAGTCCACTGCTGGACACAGGCCTCCCCCAAAGATCACCACAACCACCGATATGGATGTGTTGTGGGCTCATTGGGGGGTTTTGCCATAATCGCCACGCTTGGCAGGCGGGTTGGCGATCGCAGTCGAGTTGTTAATGTACTCGAAGGACGCTGCTGCCCATCCTCCGGCCAATCCCTTAGTCGACTTTTACGACACCCATGGGAAGAGATGGGGTGGTGGCATTCTGAGCCGGAACAGCAGAAGTTAAATTATAGTAAAAGAACTTAATATTTTTAGCCGCACCTGGATAACGGGAAACTGGTATGAAAAATCAATAAAGTGCATGTGGAAACAGTTATAGTATATGTTGTAAACGCTTTTACTTGTAAATGTAATCATTGTGACAACAGGCAATTCGCGTGAAATATTCATGTCTGCTGAACTTATGCATATCACACGATAATAGGGCAATCCTTACGTCAACTAGTAGGTTATTTTCAACAGTGATTCTGGGCAACCCCTGTTGCATGTGCTTGTTATTTCGTAACATTGTCTAGAGGTGAAGAGCGCAGTGTGGTGCCACCCAGGACTAGTCCTGGGTTGCCGTTGCTATAAGGCGGGGGACCTCTGAGTTCGCGGGTGCGTAGATTGGGGAATCTGTCTGGGGAAGCCCTTCCCCGGGGCGAAGGAAGTTCATGAAGAATTCCCACTAGGCACTAATAAAAAGTAAATTATAAAAACGATTAGCCGGAGGATGGGCAGCAGCGTCCTTCGAGTACATTAACAACTCAACTGCGATCGCCAACCCGTTTGCCAAGCGTGGCGATTATGGCAAAACCTCCCAATGAGCCCACAACACATCCATATCGGTCGTTGTGGTGATCTTTGGCGGAGGCCTGTGTCCAGCAGTGGACTTCATTCGGCCGTAATGATGACTGATTTGGACCTTGATTTGTTTGGTGATATTTGTGACGACTTGGCTTGTTTCTAGACTAAACAGTTATTGCTGTTAGGGAAAATATGTATTTAGTATACGCCACAAGAATATGCAAATAGGTATTTTATTTATGTGGAATACAGAATCAAGGTACATGCAGCCACAGCCATTTATCGGCACAGATACATATGCCCAAATGAGCATCACCCACCCAGATTACCGCTTATGAGTTCACGGTTGTTTTGCGTAAGGGAGAATTCCTGGTATTGGTGTCGGTGGTATTTGCTCGGAAAGTATCTCTTGTGACGTAAGGCATTAGGGTTCGGCAAATATGGCACCAGATCTTAAAAATACTTTCTTACTGAGGACGGCTTATCTACTTTTTATTTGCCAATCAGTTATACAGTATTCCTAGTTGATATCATGAGTATTTTAATGCCACAAAAATTAACAAAATGATATACAATAGTAGACTTTTATCTGCATGTTCATTGGCCTTAAGCAACATAACCTGATTACCCTATAATTAATTGATATCATCGGCTTCCGTGTGGGGTCCGGATTAAGAATAAAGTCGACTAAAGGACTAAACTGGAGGGATGAGGAGCAGCGCCTATTCTGCGTAACAGTAGCTATACTGAGCTCGCCAACATGTCTGCCAAGCATGGTGAGTGCTGGCATATTCCCCCTAAATTACTACCCATTATGGAAATATATGGGAGAGGTCTTTGATAAACACTGGTTGAATAAATGAAAATTAAAAACTTCTTCCCATCTTTATTTTATCTTCAGACTTCAGTGCATCAAATTTTGCCAATCACCGCATGAAAACTGTCTTTCTAATTCCACTATTGCTACTATATATTTTAAAAGGTTTTGTTTTATGATTAATAGTTTTAATGATTGATTTTCCAGGATAGCAGCAAGAGACCGCTGAATGCTGAGGATTCAAGCGATGCTAAGCGACGCAAGACCGAAGACACCCAGGACGAAGAGCAGAATGGACAGGAGGAGGAGGCTAAGGGTTAGTCAAAATTTCTCTATATTCAGTTGCTTATGGGTTCACTAGAAACTTGGGTTAGGGCTATAACAGTGATGATAGAATTAAAGAAGAAAAAACTTTATTTTGCTCTCTGCACAATGTCTAGATGATGACACCGAAATAAAAGAAGAGGCGGAGGAAGTCACCCTGGGCCAGGACGACGGTGACGGCGACACTGATATGGCCACTGCTGAGGAACTCGAGAACTGGGAGCAGACTGTCGATGAGATACTAGAAGATGAGAAGGTTGTGCTTGGTAAGTACTATCTCAGTCTGGTCCTAACGTTTGAACTACCTCTAACGAAAGCTACAAAAATCTAATCTCGCGGCGTGGCGTAAGCAGTTCATAGTAAGATGAGCATGAAACACTATCTCAAACAGGACTTGAATTAGCAAGCAGGCGTGACATATGCTCTATATTTGTCGCCTCTCTGTCAGATATATAGTTTGGACTGGCAGATTTGTTTATACGTGACTGCCATTTTAGATAACATTTTGTAATTAAACATTCTACATCGCATTTAAGCTCAAGTATAGGGTTGACAACTAAGGTTTATATAAAAAAAATGTTTGTATACCCAAAGTGTACAATTTTATAATAACATTATTATTTACAGATGAAATCAAAGAGGAAGCGGAGGCTGCAGAGCTTGTCGAAGAAGAAGTTCCGAAGCCGGAAGAACCGGTGAAGCCACAAGAGCCAGAGAAGCCGAAGACCCCGCCGGCCACCGCCGCTGTTCTGGACGACAAGCCGCGCGCTTCGCCTCGCGGACGCGGACGTGGACGCGCCAGGGGACGCGGACGGTACTAGACCGTGAATTAAAAGCGGGATACCCTTGTTCCTAGGTTGGCGATAAATGCGGCACGACACTATGCGATACTAATATTTCAATTTTTCTTCTTGCGTGGTCTACATTGTAGCCCATATTCGCGCGATTAATGTGAATTTGTATTTTATGCTATTTACGACTTTCAATTGTTGTGACTTTTATAGCTGACCAGATGAAGGTTACATAACTAAATTGCGAAGTCAAAACTGCACACTTTGCAATTCAACGAACAGCACAGTTATGTTGAATGTTGCAATGTTTTAGTAGTTTAGACTATGCAATTAAATTGTTCAGATTGTGTGTGTAGACCACTTTACTTAGGTGTATGAGATTTACGTGTTGTATAAGTCTCCATATGGTAGTCCATATCTAGCTTTTATTTGTCATTTGCAGTTGAATTTCTACTGTTACTTTAGTTACATTTAAGCTATGATAAATTCCTAGTAGCTATGATATTCAGTAGATCCAATTGAGGTATGTAATAGCTGTTTATGGGAATTGATTGAGTAACTCACCACAGCCATATGCTGGGGGCTTCGTTGTTTATTTAATCAGTTTACTATGTACGGTCTAGTTGCACAAGTTTACTGCCTACCCACCACAAATGTCATATAGTTTTTTTGTTGTTGGAAACATTCGTAGTATTGTCTCTACCTGGCTGAATACACAAGGAAACCAGCGATTCTCAACAAGTTGAGACAAACACATCTTGTAATGTAAATTGACCATTTTCAGTAGCACCTTAATTTGTTATCATGAAAAATGCATGAGAATTTAGGAAAGTTTGATATCTTTTAAAGGAATATCAATGCAAAATTTTACAACATTGATGTAATCTTGTAAAATTTTATATTGTATTGTCAGAAGAAAACTGGGACTCCTAACTTTTTTAATGGTTTGTTTACATTATTTGACTGTAGTTATAAGTGTTTCGTATAATGTAGACTGCAGCTTTTGTGACTGGCCAATTAGTCAAGACTAGGCTTAATGTATTGAGTGTTTGTTCTGAGTGTATGGGTAGCCCAGCCATAGTTTCAGATTTAGTCTCAGTTGTCATCTAGCCAAAGCAGTGTACAAATAAATTGGCAGATTTTTGCTAGATTATTGGACTAGGTAGGATAGACCTAACTAGCCAGTTAATTAAGATAATTCTTGTATTGACGTAATTTTAGACATTAATCCATTGAAAAATATTACTCTATTTTCCAATAGCATCCTGTAAACTTTACAATAGAATATATGTTATATTCACATTTGTATGGACAAGTAGACATTGTATTGACTATGTTATTTTCATAATAGAAAGGTAAAAGTATATATATATTTAGTCTAGAGTTATCTTCAACTTGCTTGATCTATGAGTTTATTTTTTGAATAGATTTCCAAATATCCTTCATTTATTATTCAGAAAAAGCGCATGAAAGCAGGAATGGACAGAATAGATTAAACAAGATGATTAATCTATTCTGTCTATATTAGTAGCTTCCTATTAGTGCATTCATATTAATAGCACAACTAAAAAATAGGTATATTTAATCGATTGGAAACTCAAAGCATAAACTAAAATAAATTAATTAGTTCTGCATTTTATCTCAAAATTCTTAATTATTAGTCTCTAAGCTACTTTTAGAAATCGTAGTTAATTTAGATAAATTAGTATAGAATTGCTTTATTCCTGAAAATGTCAGTTTCAGTTTAAGCATAATATTTTTACTTTTACATACTGAATTTTCTTTGAACTTTCGCGTGACATCAATGACGGGACGAAAACGAACGTAGGCCGTATATAGTGTTTAATATTCATATTGCTTAAGTCTTCATTAGAAATTATAACACCACGCACGAATATCCTTCGAATACTATACGGGCTCTGTTCGCTCGAACCCCGCCTTTGATTGAGGCGTGCCGTTGAAAATATTATGTATTGCAACTCAAATAAAAATAATCACTTAAATATCGTTTTTGCATTGTATTTATTTAATACCAAAAATACCCTATGTTTTTAAAAAAACACTTTCAAGTGCAATTGAAAATTGTGTTTATCTATGATGATTGACTTGCTTATCATCAAAGTCATTGGATTCATCTAATAAAAAGAATGGGTTGACTCACCCCAAAACCAACTGGGATTGTGCAAATAATTGATATGTAGCGGCAATCCACATTCATGCAATAGCAATGTGATTCCTGTCTTAATTATATATAGCACCCTGTCGTTGGTTGTCGTAAAAGGCCAATAAGAATCAAACCTGTGGAGGGCTAGTAGAAGAATCCTTGTGTTTATGTAAATCAATTAGTCCAGTCATTATAGTAAGCTCACCTCGGAATTCGAGATACCCAGCTGTAAGACTGTAAATACTTGTATATTGACACCCTAAAAGTTGTCTCAAAACCTACATATGGTAGGGTGTACGGTTTTTTGCGCTTTTTTTGTAAATATGATCATACTAGGACCTGGAGCCTCCCTTAGGTGCCGAAGATGACCGCTCTAGTGGTTTTAGCCGGTAGGAGTCCGGCATACCCCTTCGCCCTTCCCTGGGGCGAAGGAAGTTCATGAAGAATTTCCACTGGGCGCACCAATGAAAAAAAAGGCTTGATTTAATACTGTTAGCATCAGTGGAGCATGGATGGCAATGCATGTAACCTAACGCTGGCTTAGGTCTGTTTTGGAAGAGGCTTGTTTCCGGATTTGGCTCTGTCTAAGACTAGATTGGTTCATCATCAACATCAAATCAGCCAAACATCCACTGCCGAACAAAAGCCTCCCCCATATATTTTCACGATTGTGTCGTCATTTTGTGGGGAATTATTTGAAATTAATTTATTGCAATATATATTTATTGCCATAAGGAGAATGCAGCTATTACATTTGCTTAAAAAATAATAAAAAAGAATTAAAAATTAAAAATTTGACATTGTTTTGTTTATTATTTGTTTTGGAGTCTTGAGTAATTTTTTTATAAAAAAACTTTGGCCTTGTTGCAGCAAAAATGCCAAAGCCTGCCAAAAAGCTTAATAAAAAAAAACTGAAGACCCTTCTACTAAGCTTCAATCCAAGCATCTAACTAAATAATAATACCCCACCTATATCTTGTTTTATTTTATTGAACCTACATATTGGCTGACAACTCGATATACAAAAAATCAAACCTTGCACATCACTGTCCTTGAAATATATATTTTATTGGTATATATATTTATATGGTACTAATACAGTATAGAAATTGGCAGTACCAATAAACACAAAGTATTGAATTGACATGCCAATCGCTATTCTTTTGGTATGTGAATCACGTATTCAGAAGCCAATGATTGTATTTTAGGCTTCATTTTATGTTCAATTTATTAAAGTGGTCAAGTTTACGCAGAAAAAATTCACAGCAAATGTTTACGATTTTGAACTATAAGCAAGGAAAATTGTTAAATTCAATACTTGTCAGGGACCAATCATTACACTGCTTACCCTACTACCAAAACATTTTGCCTCATAGCTACCCAAATATTACTTTAATGTGAGGAATGGGCTAAACAAAAACATTTAAATATTAGTTATACAATTTATACATAAGTAATGGAGCTTTAATTTTAGTGAATATTTACCATTTTTGGGAAAAAGCATAATTTTGTAGCTACATAAATTATTTTGCTTATTTTTTTGTGCTGATAAACAGAGGCCATTATTTTATGTATGTATTAGTAGGAAATTTAAACAAATAATATTTATAAACATAACATATATAATAGACACTATCTCTCTTTTTTCATCAATCTTAGCATTAGCTTAGTGTCACTGATTTGAGTTTTCTGACGTTTTTTTCGTTTTTCTACAGATTTTTTAGGTTTAGATTTAGGTGTTTTTTCCTGGTCTTTAATATTTGTCTTTTCGACTTTCTTTGCATCATTCAGAATCATTTTAGTCGCTGTTATGTTTTTTACGAGTTTATTGTCGCTATCGACGGCCGCTTCTTTCAGTAAAACTTCTTTCTGAAAATTAACCTTTTTTTCTGCGTTTATTTTCTTTTTCAATATTTTGTTCGATACGCCCGTACTACCAGCTACAATTTTCTGGTTTTTTGTCATCCTATTCAGGGCTTTGAACTTATTCTTTCCGAATTTCACCATTTCTGCAATAACTTTTAGGGCGTATCTTACTAACAAAATACAATCACTGTTAAATCAACGTATTAAATACAAAACACGCTACCTCGCACTGCCACTGACACTTAACTGACAGCTGACACTGACAGTAAGTTGTTTTGAGAAATATGTAAAAAACAATTGAACCGTACGACGTTGCCGACATATTTTTTAGAATTATTTTCATTTTTGATAAATATTTTATGAATATGTAACGATTTAATAATCTAAACACCGTACGACGTTGCCTTATACTTGACATTGGCGAAATTGTGGAAGATACTATACAGAAGTCATATTCTAAAGGAAGATACCCATCTATTCGCTATCTAATGCATTATTTATCCTGACCACAGACTTAGGTACTCAGTTGAGATCAAAACTGTGTCGGTTACGGTTAGTTTTTGTGTATAAAAGAAAATAAATATCGACCTAATGTAGACTTTCCCACAAACAAACTGCGGGCTGTGATCATATTATAATATGGTAGTAGTCATTAATAATACTTCACAGTCACACTATCTCTCAGTAGTCGGTGAGTCACACTGCCACTGCAGTGTTTTTTTTTTATTATGGGCTTCTCTTATCCTTCTCAATATGCAGTTGCTTAATTAACTGGACAATTGTTGAAGCATAAATAGTCTCCAGCCTGCGCCTCGGCGGGGATGCGGTAGGCTGTATATATTTATATTGTATTTCATCTGTCCACCGTTCCTGTAACAGCGCCAGTGTGTTCCACCTTTTGACAAATTGGCCGTATATCTTACATCGGAGATATTGAATATATTATTATTATATATGGATCGTATTTCTGGGGTAAAAGCACTAACCTGATTGTTACAAATATTTTTTTCGTTTTTTAGGTATTTTTATTACTGGGTTATTATTTAGAATCTGAGTTAGTATACGATGTCACGATGTGTATAAGATTGAACAGTGACAACTTCATAACAACTAACTGTAAAAACAGATCGATTTCTGGGTTGTCGCTATAAAGCCAGAAGAGCAGTATAATTTAAAAAAATCAGGTCGATTGATCATCAGATTCATCAGCCAAAAGACGTCCACTGCTGAAAAAAGGTCTCTCCCATCGTTTTACACAACGGTATCGTCATTTAAAGGGCATTTGGCCAGTCCTCGATTCACCACACTCAGCAGGCGGGTTGGGGAGCGTAGTATGGCTACTATTTTACAGCAGAGACGCTGCTGCCCATCCCTCGGGTGTAATATCCATTAGTCGTCTTTTATGACATCCATGGGAGGAGATGGAGTGTTGCTATATTCTTAATCCGGACAACACACGGAAATCTACTGATTAATCAGCATAATCTGGCAACAGTGCAAAAGTGGCAGTTGTTTTTTCAACGTTACTGTATTTGTTGATGATCACTTTTGTAATTTCATACAAAACATAAAAAAATTGTTTAAATGGCTGAAAAATTTATTAATGTTTAGCGTATCTACTACTACTACAATACTATCTATTTACAGTTACTCTTGCTGTCAAAACTGGCTGCATGCATCTGGCCATACTTTTAATGTCATCAATAAAACTTTGTGGTACGAGATTCCATTCTTTTATCAATGTACTTTTAAGTCTCTTATATAAGGTTCTAGTTTTCTGGCTGGATTTTTGCGTTTAAATCGTCTTCCGAGTTTATATCCCAAACATGCTGTATGGGTTAAGGTCTGGTGAGCGTGCTGGCCACTCCGATACTTCGATTTCAGGGGATTACAAAGCTCAAATCGCAAATATAGCATAAGATTAAAGATTTTGTTGACCAATCCTTTTGTGCACTGGGTATGTAAAAAATATATGTTTTACTTAAGGTCACCACAGATTTTTTTTATTCTTTAAAATTATGAATATATTAGGCCATATGTTAAATTTTGAGTTGACGTTCAAAAAGAACTAATAATTTAGTCTATTTTGAATAAATGATTATTTAGTAATGTCTTAGGTTTTCGCGATTATTACACATTATAGTAAAACAATTTTAAACGGATTAAATCGCGTGTATTATTGATTTTTTGTTTTTCCTGACGTTTCGAACTAGCAGGATGACTATAAGGTGACAAGCGTCGTTCGAGATTTAAAAAGTTATTCTACCGCACAACACTAATCAAAAATTGTTTCGATGCACGCAATAATCACTCACAGTGTCTTGATGTTTTTTAGTGTGGTATATTCTTTGGAATTTTATTAATTTAATAACCAGATTCCAAACAGGCGGTACCTTCCAACCATCTTCTCTATTAAAAATCGGATGTTTTTTAATTTCAAAACCCTCACGAAACATTCTTAGTACATAACGGTTCTCTTTCGCGAGGACTTGAGGGTTGGGTTTGCCTAAGGCATGTTCACACACTGCAGACTTTGTGGTGCGTCTATGCTTGACGTCAGCTATGTTTTCTTTAATTCTGGTGGCTATACTACGCTTTGTTTGCCCTATTTATGACAACCCACAATCACAGTCAATCTTGTAGAGGAATGTAACACACTTCACGGGTTTGAATACTGCGACACATCTGTATTTGCCTAATCTTTAGATTCTTCTGTTGTAGTACCGTCGTTTAACGGTAGTTGGCAGTAGGATAACAAATACTAGTACAGAGGCCAAATCATCAAGGTCATTGGGCAATGTAATGCCCTTCAACGTCTCTAAGATAATCCGAAACTATCGCTATTATGTGGGACCGAGCATTATCATGCACTAAAAGAAAATTATCTGCAATGTCCCATACATTGCAAATGGCATCACAATCTGTTCTAAAATATCCGTTACGTACCGTACCGCAGACATTTTCGCACCCATTTTCCATGATATGTAGGTCCGTGCGTGCTCCTATGCAAATGCCTCAACATACCATTACTGACCCTCCACCATAAGGGTCTCTTCTAGTAATGTTATTTATTTACACTTTCATGTACAATTATGGTACACAAGGCGGACTTAATGCCATGTGGCATTCTGTACCAGTCAACCTTTGGGTTAAAAAGAAATACATTGAAAGAGGTACAAAAAACTAACAATTCAATCTATCAATACATACATACAAATTTACATACTATATATAGGTACGGTAAAATATATACATAAGCTAAACACATCAAATTAAAGATACTACATACAGTACGTATTATATCTTGCACGATAACGATGCACGAAATTGTCAATTGCAGGAGTGCAGCGATTTCAAATAGTATTCCTGAACTTTTCGGTTGAATGCCAATTTACTAGTAGCTTTTTTTTAAATCAAGGGGAAGCACATTCCATAGTTTGATTGTTGAGACCGAGAAGGAATTGGAAATATAACCAGTACGGTGAGAAGGAATCTGAAGAATCAAATTATCAGCAGCACGCAAGTTACGGCTATGAGAACTACCCAAAACTAGGAAATATTTTTTTAGATACTCAGGAGTACAAGGATTATTAATAATGGAGAAGAGGAGACAAAGAGATCTGAGGGATCTTCTCTGACGGATAGGCAGCCATTTGAGCTGAGAACGGTAAATAGAGATGTGGTCGTATTTACGGAGTCCAAAAATGAAGCGAATGCAGTTGTTTAGAAGGCGATCCAATTTGTTGAGAAGGTTTTCAGATAAATCCGAGTAACAAACATCTGCATAATCAATCACAGGAAGCACAAGGGACTGGACCAGAAGGGTTTTAGTGCTAGATGGGAGGAAATGTTTAAATCTGTAGAGAGATCGCAGTATGGCTGTGACATTTCGGCTAACCTGACAGACTGAGCGTATCTATCACCGGGCCTTCTCCATACTTTGATCCTTCCATCGTCTGGCTTAAGACAAAAGCCGCCTCGTCAGTGAAAAGTAGTCGGACATCTCCAAGCATAATCATCCCAGTTTCGATGTGATCGAGCAAAATTAGACCAAGCTACTCGATGACCTGTGGTAAGTAAAGGTCCTTTAGCAGGCAAGTAAGGCTAGCAAGGTAAGACGCCTATTCCAGCCCCATTAAGTTTTCTTCTTATGGTTTTGATTTGCTAACCGTCACTTCTCGAACTTCCTGGGGTATGATTTTCACCTCAGAAGAAGTGTAAGTACGATTTATTATCACACTGCTCAATAAATCTCTTGTCACTCGCTTTTGTGACTTTGACCTTTAAGTCTCGTATACTCTCCGGTCTGCCAGTATCATTTAACATTGCGAAAAATGACAGACTTGGAAACTCGTAACGTTTGAGCCACTTGATTACAAAATGGGTTACATTTTCAATTACTTAAATTTACAGCTCGGCAGACTTGAGCTACGCTGAGATCCGGCGAGATTACATAGGCTGCACTAAAAGTATCGGGAATGGAATATTTCCACTGTTCCTGTCATATTAAAATCTTTTTAATTGAAAACTCCTTGGTTTTACAAATCGAATACCATTTATTTATTTAAAAAAAGATTCACGGTCTTGTCACAAGGTGTTGTCAAACTTGTTTAGTCGTTGAGAAGGAAGAATTGAACCGTACGACGTTGCCGACAATTTTTAGAATTATTTTCATTTTTGATAAATATTTTATGAATATGTAAATATTTATTCATATAAACACCGTACGACGTTGCCTTATACTTGACATTGGCGAAATTGTGGAAGTTAATCTACAGAAGCCATAATCTAAGAGAAGAAGAAGAGAAAATGGAATTGACTCTAGAAAATTCAAGAGCGATGATTTATTATGACTTTCGAAGTGGTTTAACACAAAAACAGTGTGTTGATCGGATGATTTCTGCATTTGGTGATGAAGCCCCATCCAAAACCACAATTTATCACTGGTTTGCTGAATTTCAACGTGGACGTGTCAAGCTCAGTGATGATCCTCGTCAAGGTCGTCCAAAAACTGCAGTCACCCAAGAAAACGTTGATGCTGTGCGATTGTGATTGAGGAAGATCGACATGTGACATACCGCGAAATTCAGGCACCTTTAGACATTTGCATGAGTCAAATACAAATAATCTTGCATAAATAATTAGGTGTAAAAAAGTTGTTTTCCCGATGGATACCGCATTTGCTATGTGAAGAGCAAAAAGCGGCTCGCGTTACTTGGTGCGTCAGAACTCTCGAAAGATTCCACGCAGGATCCTCAAATGCTGTATACAACATCGTATCAGGTGACGAATCCTGGATATATGCGTACGAACCCGAAACAAAAAACCAGTCACGAGTTTGGGTGTTCGAAAATGAGTTAAAGCCAACGAAAATTGTTCGTTCACGGAGTGTTGCAAAAAAAATGGTGGCCACGTTTGTCTCCAAAACCGGTCAAGTTACGACTATTCCTCTTGAGGGACAAAGAACGGTTAATGCAGAATGGTATGCTAGCATTTGTTTGCCACAGGTCGTTTCTGAACTCCGTAGAGAGAACTGCAACCGCCGCATCATCCTCCATCACGACAATGCGAGTTCTCACACCGCGCACAGAACAAAAGAGTTTTTAGAGCAAGAAAACATAGAATTATTAGACCATCCGCCGTACAGCCCCGACCTAAGCCCTAATGATTTCTATACTTTCCCTAAAATAAAGAATAAATTGCGTGGACAGAGATTTTCATCACCTAAAGAAGCTGTGGACGCCTACAAAACGGCCATTTTGGAGACCCCAACTTCCGAATGGAATGGTTGCTTCAATGATTGGTTCCATCGTATGGAAAAATGTGTCAAATTTCGCGGAGAATACTTCGAAAAGCAATAAATACATTTTTAAATAGTAATGTTGTGTCACTTCCTTGATTCCCGAAATTTTCAGTGCCGCCCTCGTATCACTTGAATTTATCAAATAATGTTAACGTAACACGACAAGAATAAATTATAGACGAAGAAACTAAAAACTAAACAGGAATAAATTAACGAATAGCTGAAAAACAAATGAAACTCGGAAATAAAAAAGCTATAGCCCTTTTCTTATTTTTCGTATCGTGTTATTCTTTTTCACATTACTTAAATTGACATAGGTCAGTAGGGAACATATTAAATATTATTCATCCTTTTTTCACGTTCCTCTAAATATGAGTGTACTAATTTTCAAAGGTATTTATGTCGGTTTACTTTATCAAAATTAATTATTGAGATATCATTTTGAAGTTTATTTATGCTCCCCGTTAATGACGATAAAAATAATATATACTCCGATCGGTGACTGGTCACGATACTGAACATAAAATTCGCAAGGGTCTAGTTGTCCTGTTGTTGTTTGTTATAATAATAATTATTAATTTAAATATAAGTCCCTTAATAAATTAACATAGTACTGTAGCTTTCTTTCTTCTCGTGTGGTTACTGGACAACCTTATGTCGGAGTTGCTCAAGCCGCACAAAGGCCTCCGACTTGGGTTAATCTCAGATTTATAAAAGGTACTCTGTGTGGGTTAACGACTGACGTCATATGACAACAATGGGACCAACGATTTGACGTGCCCTCCGAAGCACGGAGATGCTCAGTTCAAATACCATTATGCGGTCCACCCATCTATAGACTGACCGCGCCGAGAGTTGCTTAACGTCGCTGATGGTTTACCAGTCAGTAGTAAGTATTTGAAACTGTAGCACTAGGTTCTTGTTTTACCAATAATCTCATATGAATCACATGCACACGCGTTCGACCTGATTATTATTTGTTAAACTGCAGCTTCAATCCAATCTAAGCAAAAGTTTCCTTGTATAAAGTTTAACGGAGACTCACGGACTAGAATATTTTTTTTATGTTTTTTTAATATTTATCATATTTAATCTTTTTTTCGAGTCCGTGCGTCTGTCTAGTCTCCCTCAAGACTAAAGAATGTTGGGATAACTACCTATCTAATTTGCTAGCACAAACACCTCGGTTCCATGACGAGCAGAAGAATTGCCAATAGAAGTGGAACCACAGTGGACAAAGATATGGTGAACGTAAGAAATAAGAACGATTCAATTCAATAATTTATTATTGTCATACCGTCTCCATATAAGACATTACGCTTAACAGAAACATCGACACATGTAACATTGATATACACATACATGATTACCTACTTAGTGTAAAGAAAAATATTTATGTTAATATTACAAACAAATAAGCAATATAAATGCATTGAAAGATTGCCTTAATATTCCTGTACATAATTATGTATTATTCGAGCACACGATGTATTAACAGTTACAGTGCGGGCGCCGAAAGAATGCATTCGTGACATTTGTTAATTGGTCTAGTTTCTGTTATATTAAAGATTTAATTGAGTGCTAAACTATGTATTGTGTGTTGACGTTACTACATTAAAATCATATTACATATGAAATTTTATGTTTAATATATAAGAAACTAGACCAATTAACAGATGTCAGGAACGCATTCTCTCGGCGGCCGCACTGTAGTCAAAAGCAATGTAAATAATGTTGCTATCAAAAAAATGGTACGTATTTATACGTTTTTAGATATTGCTAATGGGATTCATATATCCAACGACTAGAACGATATCCTAGGTTTCTCTCATCCAAGTATTCTATCAAAGTAGCTTGTGATTTAGCGATGGCTTAAGTGGTAGTCATTGGCAGTTAGTGATGAAAGGGTAAGGAGGTAAAGCAAACATTCTTTAAATAACTACAATCCATTTATACCAATGACGAGATAGCATTCCAATCTTTTACAGATACAACAGTACGTCTTACAAATGCTGAACGAAATTAATATACCTTCAGGCACTATTTTTGCTTTAATATAAATTATAACTTGATTCCAAATAGATAACTACATCCATATTTCAAATTGATGTTACTTGATATGACCAGTTTGTTCTGAAAATGCCTACTAGAGGCTTATAAAAAGGATCATTTATCCAGCCTTTTTATAACTCCAACGATGTGGTCGGCTTGCAATCTATACAGATACGACCGACTATCAATATGTTCATTTACACACAAAAATTTAGTTCAGATTACACACAAAACTCTCAAGTCCTCAGACTATAAAGCGACATTTTTCAGTGAACGTTAAAATAAGCCATTGTGCTCTAAACTCACAACATAAATTACTTTCTAACATAGCTACCAACCGTTCACTGTGGTTGTTGCCACTTGCAATGGAATGTTTTGAGTATGTTTCAAAGTTTTATATTTACAAATAATTATAAAAATTTAATGCCAGACTACGGTATCATACAAGTAGGGTAATAGTTTGGTGCTCCTAGTTTGATAGGGCTCCTTTATTTCTATAAGCTAGTCTTTTTTGGTTTTACATAAATAGTGTTCCTTTAAATTTCTTTAACTTCAAATAGATTCATCATCGTCATCATTTCAGTCAAAAAACGTCCACTGCTGTACAGATGCCTCCTCCAAAAATCGCCACAAGTCCGGTATGGGTTTGTGTTGTGGGCAGACGGGTTGGTGATCGCAGTTGTGTTATAAATTTACTCGAAGGACGCTACAGCCCATCCTTCTGCTAATCCCGTAGTCGCCTTTTACGACACCCAGGGGTTGTAATGGGGTGGTGTTATTCTTAGCTGGCACCACATGGCACGGAAATAGAATCATTATAATTTCAGATTCACCGCAACCTTTGGATCACCAGTCGAGACTCGTATCGTTGATATGCCTACCCTATTTGTATTCACTATATTCGGGTAACCATAAACAGCCACGATAAATATAAAAACATTACTCACCTAATATTACGGCCAACAACTCACACAAGATACAGTCGAAACGCTTATAAAAATTATAAACCGATTATAAAAAATCATAAAAAGATAATTTAATAACAAAAATCATATTTTTGTACGACAAACAATAACGATTAATAATATTTAAATCAAGTGCAGCATTATATCAAACAAGTTCGTATATAAAAATAATTTTACAATCTAGACAAACATTATTACTAAGGTTTAAATCTTGCATCTTTTGCATTTAATTAGTCACTCGAATGACTTCCTTATTGATGCTTTTATCTTTTGATCACATAAAACACACAAACGGCTCAAACTTTTAATCTAAACCTATTCCAAGAAAATAGAATAAAATTATTACTAAATATGCTCTTTGGGAATGGCAACACTTGGGTCTTATTAGTTTAGCACAGCCGTACTGACAAATCATATGGGTTTAAAAATAATACTAATAACAGTAGTAGTAGTCATCAAAGCCTGTCCTAGTCCACAGCTGGACAAAGGTGCTAGGCGTTCTCCTAAATAATAGTTATGAATGCTGGTACACAGTCCTTTCCACTGATTACGGTCCAAGCAGTAAGAAGATGAAATGGAATTAATAACTTTGGAATGTTTTATAAGTAATAGTTATTAAATCACATTTGCAGTCGGTATATTTCTAAAAACATTATTAATTAGATTAATAAATAAGAATTAAAGAATTATAAAAAATAACCTGCAGCATTATTATCTTTAAAAATCCTACATTAGAAAATTGGTAATTATAAAAACAATATTCATAAATTCGAGATTCAAAAATTATTCGACATTTATTACAATTAACTTAAAACAAAATACATTACTCTAATTATAATTAATTAAAAACAAGACGATTTATGTTCTAAGAAATCTTTCAGTTTGGTTATCTTTTTCGAGCGTGGAACACAGGACCATAGAGCGCCAAGAATTAAATCTGAGATTAAATCATTGTCCCGAAATTAAATAATCAATCTCATCGAAAATCTTTACATTTAAGATTTTAAACTTGATCAGTGTACCTATGTGTTAAGATCACACTTTACACAAAAACAAAAAAATCCAAAATCCAAAGATTTTAGATTTAGATTAGGTTGTTTAAATTTCAGCCGTTGGAATATTATCCAGTCTTATGCGGACCGCTGTCTCAAACGCGTTACTAAATACTTTCCCTGTGTGCGTAAGCAGCGTATGTTTAATTTTGCTGTCACACAAGCTCGTAGATAATGTTGTTATAGTTAAAATGGTGTCATATCCGTCACCGTTCAAATAGGTACGCATTGCTCATTCCGAGTACCCAGAAGTAATCTACTAGCATTGTAGCATATGAAACGATAGTAACCTTAAAAGTTACGACGAACGATAGTAAGGTAAAAGCCCCTCCTCCCCCCAGGGGGAGGAAATCCAAGAGGACTCCACCGCGGTGAAGAAAAAACTTAAATATTCGAAATCTACATGCTTATAGATTCAAGTAAATCTTATGTTTATTGATTATAGGCTTACAAAAGCTACAACTAACATTTATAAATAGATAGAAATCTAATGTATTGTCTATTTCAAGTAGGTACTTAAAATGAATTTTGAAATCTTTCGACGATTTGTTTATGGAACGTACAGACCTATGTGTATTTTGTGGTCCCTGCAGAGGACTGCATTTTTATTTAGAAAGCAATCAAATATGTCGTTTAAACGTCAGTTAGTATAACGACCATGCCTGTGTCGAAGGGATAGCCAGAAGTTATACCCCACTTACGTGCGGACACCACATTGTAATAATGGTAATAGAATCTCATTCTAAACAGGGAATTGAACTAATGGCCTCAAGTTTCGCAAATGCTTGCTGGCACTAATTTCAACTAATACAGTTTTTACTATCTATGACATTTAACGAAAAACCTGTTTGTTGTGCCTACCCGAGTGCACGGCAGTGAATACAGCCAAGTTCTTTAAAATAATGCCCATAATATAAATATTAAATTATATTTGAATTTAAGTAAGCGTCAATCATGTATTCAAAGAACGATTAAATAACTTATTATGTATTATGCATTTTAGACTAAATTTAAAAGAGGCGTTTAATTCATATATGGGCTTGTTCGTGTTAAAGATTTTTTCTAAATATTATGTCGTTATTAGACAATCATAATTGCTTCGTTATTTATTTCCGAGTTGAGATATTTCAGCTTTTATTAACAATAAACTATTTGAAATTATTTATAAGTGTATACCAAAATATTGTACTTAGATGTAACGATAAAAAATCTAGTAAAATATATTTTTAAACATTTTTATTCACTGAGTGAATATTCCTGGATACGGAAAATATATTTTTCCTTTCTATCCTTGTAGAGCATAGCGTAATAAAGGCATATAAATAGATAAGTGTGTGTTTAAGCTGTAGCCTAGATTAGTTCTAGCAACAAACTAAACACATTGCCACAATACTACTGCGTGAAGAAATTCAGGTAAATCGACGTGAAGTTAGCAGCGCGTGAGCATCCGGTCCCTTCAAGCATCAGGATACGGATTGGAGGTAGTTATACAAAAATGGATGCGGGTGGTATGTGACCGATCCTTGCGGAAATCTATGGGGAGATAATGATTCTATTGATAGTAACGCATTATGTTTTGTGGGTTGCAGCATGATTAACTAAAGAATAGCTCGAGGACTGAAATATTTTAGTACATGAAATGAAGGATTTTAAGACGTAATCAAGTCCTATTTTTACAGATTTTTGGATTCAAACATTTTTGTGTGGCTACGTCCAATATTATTAAACAGTCAACGGTGAAATGTCTTAGTTATTTTATTACTAGAACACTCACATGATTCTGCTTGCAATCTCATTGCATAAATAGCTTATTATTTAGAGCTCCAGTGGTCTGGAACTGGAGTTCATTCGTATATATACTGATAAACGTGTCCTATTTATTGTCTATAGCAACGTGTGAGACAGCGATGTGTTAATTTTTAAACACTGTAACACTGTCTACCGCTGCTTATTTCCTTTCCTAGATAGACTATAGGCTAACGTAGATTGTCTATCGGGTTATGAACATCATTGAATGGACTCAATCTGGGTCTACAGCTGCACTATCTATCTCAGCCACATTCAACCTTTTTCTTCGGGCCGCATGCTTCCAATTTTAAGTGGGCCTCAACATTAGGCCCAGTAAAAAGCTAATTTAAAAATGTCTGAAACTCACATATACCTGTAGGTGAGATTTTTTAAACGATTTTACCGCGTTAGTGTACTTAGCCGAGAGGCTATAATACTATAGGCGGTAATGAGCAACTTTTGTTCTACGACTTTCACCAAAAAGTTAATAGTTACAGAGTTCCAGCTGTTCAAACTATTCATGAAAAATATGCTACACAAACCTATCATCAGCTGTGTCTTACATTTAACGTCATATTTGGGTTCACAGACTTAGTACTTTCCGACAAAGGATTATTTCGGAATGAAATAAATAAATCATTCTGCGCATTATTTTTGTATGAAAATATAAATATACGTTTTATAAGATGAGGCATTTACTGTGAAACAGTCAACAGTGACGCTTTAAATTGGCCGAGGCTTAGTACACTCTTTCCAACTAACCCGGTATATTGCTAATAGCAAATGTTTGCAAATAATTAATGTTGCAATCAATTCTTACCGCGATTTTATAATGCACGGTATCATACCTAATTTGGTATCTTCGCTATATTTTTGGGCCGCATGGTGCTCACGGGCCGCATGGTGCTCGCGGGCCGCATGGTGCTCACGGGCCGCATGGTGCTCACGGGCCGCATGGTGCTCATGGGCCGCATGGTACTCGCGGGCCACAGGTTGAGTATGGTGGATCTACCTTGACATCCCACCAAATTAAAATCCAAAGCCTAATAATCAAAGCGACTCAAGGAACCTACGAGAATTCCGTTGTCGACTATCAGTACTTCCAAGCAAATAAATATAAGTAATAATTACTACTCATTGTGACATCCGCTAGCTGCCATATTACATCTTAAATTATTTGGTATTTGAGTAGGTATATTAAATTGTACTTAAAACATACAACAAGTAGACCGTCCTCACATGTGACGAATTTGCGTCAAGTCGCATCGTGCGATCTCTATAGCGACTTAAAATCGCAGATGTGAGCGGTCTGTGCCTATAATATACAGTGAATAGTATAACAGCTTTTTATAAATATACGCTCACAAGTTTTACCTTGATTTTTTTATGAATATATGCTTACAATGCTTTTTGATATTATGCTACGTTGAAGATTTTTTATGTATTTGGGGCCACGGTAGTGTCCCCGCCAATGTTCGAGCGTGCGAACACTACCCTTTTATATTTATGCATATAAAATTGTTCGTGGCATGAAGTTAATCTCTAGAAACTATTCACTATTTCTCACAGTAAACTGTTTGTCCTATTAAGTGAAACTGGCAGGTGTAACGGCGATACCGATGTGGTCGGATATGTTGTCGGATGCAGCTGTCGTGAAAGGCGTTCACTGGAAACACGAAAAATCTATTAATTAATTAAATAAAATTGTCAAGTGTTAGTTTACACGCGGTAGAAGGGAAACTTTGTATTTTGGTTAATTTGTAAGAGAATGAGATGACTATGGAGGTGGTAAACAAAGATTTTGATCCGTGGGGCTATCAAACCCGCGACACGTAGCACAGTAAGCCAATTGCTGAGCCACTGCGCCAACCGAAATCGATAACAATAATTGGCTCTCAATTTATTCAAGACAATTTGTCGTAGCAGGTACGGATCCTGGATTTTAAACTGGGAGGGTGGTCCTCGGGCCTCCTGTCAAGATTTTCAGAGATCATTGTTACTACTAGGTCAACGGTCAACTGCATTCCTCAGTAAGGGGGGTGGGGAAGGTTTGGCCTTCTGAGCCCCTTGAGATCCAACCTTGGTGACTATGGTTTATACGTTTCATAAGAGCTTACCTTGGTTTTGGGTCGCACAGACAACGTTAGTTTTTGCACTAGGAGGGTCGCAGCATCTGAAACAATGATATTATGATCAGCTCATGAAAAATGAAAATCTCATGTGTGTTCCTCAAACATTTAGGCAGCAAACGGCAATGACAAAATCTGACCAAAATATTGTCGAAGCCATTCATTTGCTTTTCTTTATTTCGAGACAGTTGTAAATGTCAACTCACTAGTGACGGAGCTGAGCCACTGGATCCTAGTCCTGGGATGTAGGAGCAGCAGGTACACCGGAACGGCCGTCAGGATCATGAGGCAGCCAACTCCTGTCTCTGCGGGAGACGCGAATGCTGGGAACGCCACTACCAGGATCGTGCAGATTATGTAGATCACTGGAACACAAAATTCAGACTGAAAAAAGAACGAAATGTGTTAATTGGATAGAAGAGGTTGATCAAAGAACCTCTGTAAAGTCAAGATGCAAACAAAAGATCCTCTTTGGAATACAAGACAACACACAACTAGCAACAGAATAGTTTGCTAAAACTTTTGCTTTGGATCAAAACGAGTCTTACTACAAAGAAGATAAACCGTTATTCAAACCCAATTTAGTTAGTTACCGTATTTTTTCTTCATCAACAGCCCATAACAATCCGATGCAGGACATAGGCCTCTCCAATGTCACGCCACCTGAGCACGATCCTTAGCTTTTCTCACCCAGTTCATGCCAGCTACCCTGCGAAGATCGTCACTCTACCGAACCTGAGGGCGTTCTACACTACGTTTGCCTCTACTGTTATTGGTTTTACGGCTAATATGGCCAACCCATTGCCACTTCAGCTTGCTAATCCGATGGTCTATGTCGGTGACTTTGATTCTCTGTCGGATCACCTCGTTTCGGATTCGATCCTTCAGAGAAACGCCAAGCATAGCCCTCTCCATAGCTCGCTGAGCAACTTTAAATTTGTGGACTAGCCGAACCGTTAGTGTCCACGTTTCGGCACCGTATGTCATAACAGGTAGGACGCACTGAATAAAGACTTTGGTCTTGAGGCTCTGTGGTATTGAGGACAGAAACACTCGACGCAATTTCCAAATCGCCAGCCCAGCTGAATTCTTCGATTTATTTATTCTATTTATCTACATAAATAGGGTCTTACTTTAATATCGGAAATTATTTTAGGAGGTAAATCTATGGATAGCAATGATGCGTTTTAGCAACCAAAAAGTTTACATATCATCAACCTTAATTTTAGAAAATAATACAGAGTCTGTAAATGTTTCGCTAGTCGAGTATTTAAATATTTATTTATTTATTATCAGTAAGTTTATCAATATTTTAAGACTTAGGGTGAGATTCAGAAACGAGTCTAAGCGTGAACTTACGCTGCCATCTGTCAAAATGCACTACTTACGCCCCTAATTTTGACAGATGGAAGCGTGAACTTAGCTTAGATTCGTTCCTGAATCTCACCCTGTCTTAAAATATTAACCTTTATTAAAGTAAGACCTTATAAATTTTATTCTTCTATTTTTCTTATTCATTATTAATAAAAAATGGGTCATTTTTATGTTATATTTTAGTTTTATTTAAGTTATAATATATTTAACAGTTTATATATTTCTCACCCCAACAAAATAAAAAACTGTTATTTGATGAATTTTTTCTAAGTGAAACTTAGTTTGGGACGATGTGAATTGGACTTTATGAAACGAAAATGTGTAACGAAAGAGAGACTGCGATAAATGTATTTATTGGGTTTAGGCAGTGACAGAATGAGATAAAACAGGTTTCTATATAGTTTCCCTATTTTGTCCATCAATCTCTCTCTCTCTCTCTGTGTTTAACTTTTATTTGATTAATTATTTTAAATAAAATATAGATATTACTTCTCGTCTTTATAGTATTTCATTGCGACGCGGACGATTGGTTTTGAAAGATAAGGACAAAAGATATTTTAGCTAAAATGGGTTTAAACAACATAAAAAAAAATTGTAGTAAGACGCAGTAGTTTTGATCCTTACTACGATAATATCAAAACAAATTAAATAGAAATATACTACTTACCAGGGAAGAAGAGGTTTACTTTAATAGGTCTTTCGAGGTTGGGTTGTGTGTACCTAAGTACAGGTAGACACAGAACAGCTGCGCCGATACTCAACTGTAACAGAAACACATATTTTGAACTCGAATCCCGAAATGTTAACAATATTTATTTCGTGACTAAACCTTTTAGAGTGGATGGGACACTACCCGCCATATTCGGAATTAAATAAACATAAATAATTAATGCCGTGTGGTGCCGGCTATGCCGTGTGGTGCCGGCTCAGAATGCCACCACCCCATCTCCTCCCATGGGTGTCGTAAAAGTCGACTAAGGGATTAGCCAGAGGATGGGCAGCAGCGTCCTTCGAGTACATTACCAACTCAACTGCGATCGCCAACCCGTCTGCCAAGCGTGGCGATTATGGCAAAACCCCCCAATGAGCCCACAACACATCCATATTGGTTGTTGTAGATCTTTGGGGGAGGCCTGTGTCCAGCAGTGGACTTCATTCGGCCGAAATGATGAATGATGAAATAATTAATTTATTTTCGACCGAACTAGGCTTGCACTCTGCCGTGCGCGTGGTTTATATTTTTCATCCTACAGAGCAGCGGTCGGTGACCAACGCGGCGGCCCGTGAGACCAGTGTGGGCCAACTTATCGAGCAGACGTATATTGAAATACAATACATACAAATATAGTTTAGTTAGAAGGAGTAGTAAACAGGGGAAAGTATTTACCATTTATTCTAAATTTATTGTAAACTAGTTTTACACTGCCACGCGTTGCTGTGGCTTAACGCACGTAATGAGACGTAATGACAACACATAGAGATGTTGGGCTCTATATATCTAAATATAAATTTAATGTTAGTTTGTTCAAAATCGGTAATCTCCTGAAGTTCTTTACAGGTCGTTCTGCAATTTGTACATATCGTTGTATTCATATACGCGCATGTTTTTATTAAACCAGGAGAGTAATTGTATTTTTTTATTCAGTATCAAAATCGTGTTGTCATTACGTCTCATTACGTGCGTTAAGCCACAGCAACGCGTGGCAGTGTAAAACTAGTTTACAATAAATTTAGAATAAATGGTAAATACTTTCCCCTGTTTACTACTCCTTCTAACTAAACTATATTTGTATGTATTGTATTTCAATATACGTCTGCTCGATAAGTTGGTTGAATGTAGATAATGCAGGTATGAAATAATAATGCCAGACGGGAACGAAGATTCAGTAGAACGAAGGTTCTGTAGGAAAGGTAGATCCTGCTAAACCTGCTCACTGCAGAGGGAAGTGGAACTCGTCGTATCGTCTCGTTTCCTACTCCTCCTTTTTCTTTTCTGATTAATTTTGTTATGGGTTCCAAGACAGTTATTTATTTCTCTGCGACCCACAGAGCTTCGTTTATTATTTTCTTTTTTAAAACGTTGCCCCGCACTAGGATTTCTCCTGTGACGCACCCAGCGTTTACAGATATCAATTCCACACACAATACACCCAAACCCGAAACAACTACCTGCTGATCGTACAAATATGTTGTGCGGGAATCAAACCCGCGACCCGCGGGCTGATTACCTAAGTCGCAGACGCTTTGCAACAGGCGTAAATTGCTCCAACGCCGCTGTCAAACGTTAATTTGGTATTAGCTATTTGCCGATAGCGACTAAACAGGCGAAGATCTCTGACGCGCCTCTGTCGGACAATCAATGAACTAAAAACGATCATTCTTTTAGTTCCACTGGTGGCTACTGGCGCTAGTAACTATGCATCTTCCACAATAGCGACAGGCGGGCGATGCCTTACGTAAAACCGATTTTTTTGACGCTTTTCCACCTGTGGATCCTTGGATGGCGATAGCTGCTATCGCGTCTGCTGTTGCTGTATTTAGCTAATCAGCCCGCCGGAGCGCAGCAGCCGATTGTAACAGCCACTGTAACAATCGTGCCGTCAAATTGACGTCATTCATTGAAGTGTTCTTTCCGGTGGGCGCCATTGTAGATCCTGATTTACCAGAGTCGCAGTGGGTGAGAATGAGAGGCAGGTACGACCCAATAAGTAAAAATTGAGCCGCTCCTGGTTAGACTGGGAGCCGTAAACCTGGCGACAAAGAAAATCGTTGTTCTCCTACCTATTTTGTGGCCTAAATAGTTTCGCAGCGAATTTAAACACAGTTCATTACCAATAAATAAACTGTATAAACAAAAGTATAAAATATTGATAGCAATTGATTTTGTTTTCGATCGTCGGTATCATTCATTCAATAACTTATTGGTTTTGCTCATACGGGGCCGTCTTTACTTACGTTTGGATGACTCACTATCGTAATCGTATCGAGCTTTCGTTATTCGACCAATTGTGCTTCGTGCTGCGAACAATCGTCACACTCAGTTATCGTATCGTGGACTCGATACTTTTACTACAAGAATTTGATAGTTTTTCGTGCTTAAGCCTCGGTTATTATAGCTTGGTTTTTCGTTGTATATTCTCGGTTACAGTACCGAACATAAACAGTTGTTTTCGTGAGTGAATCCTTATGAACCTCCTCCCTGGAACGAGTGTGGAGGAGCGTGCAGTACTCTTACTGGCTAGAAACCCCCAGTGTTCCTTCGACCTACCCGTTGCTAGAGGAGCGGGATGAATCCACCGGCATGGGTCAGCCTGTTACTTGATCTGACGGGTACTATCCTCGCTAACCAACCCTGCAATTGCAGCAAATTTTCGGAAACGACTAATATGATGCTTGCCAATAATAAATGTCTGTATGGTGTCCGGATTAAGAATTATAGCACCACTCCATCTTCTCCCGTGGATGTCGTAAAAGGCGACTAAGGGCTTTTTCACCAGAGGGATGGGCAGCAGCGTCCCTGTTGTGAAACAACAGCGATTCTGCGTTCACCAACCCGCCTGCCAAGCGTGGCGATTATGGCAAAACCCCCCAATGTGCTCACAACACATCCATATCGGTGGTTGTGGTGATCTTTGGGGGAGGCCTGTGTCCAGCAGTGGACTTCATTCGGCCGAAATGATGATGTAACCGGTCACACAGACGTCTTCTGGCTGATATGATGACTTACCCATGTAGCGAAACCGACATAGTTGATGAGCGCGTATATATCTGACACGGTGAGGTACACCAGGCTGAGCAGAGCCACGGCGAGCACAGCTGCCGCGGGAGTGGCTCGGGAGCTCACCATCGTGAGCATTTCTGGCATCTGGCCTTGCGCTGCACCAGCGTAGAACAACCTGTAAAAAAAATCATCATTACCATGAAACCGAAACGGATTCCCTACACGGAAAGCAAACCACGATGACATCTGAGAAGAGACGGCACGGTTGGTGCAGTGGCTAAGCGAATGTCTTCCTGCGCTAAAAGCCGCGGGTTCGATCCCCGCACGGAATAAATATTTGTATGATCTACAGATAGTTGTTTCGGGCCTGGATGTTTGTGCATGTGAAATGTATGTCTTAAAGAAAGTTAAAAAAAGTCTAATATTTATGTCACTGATGATATTACCGGAATAAAAATCAGCTTTAACTGCTTGTTACCAAGCAGATCGTAAGCCTGGCGTAGTCTTTATCATAGCAGAGTCCAACTCAAAGGCTTTGAGCAGTTCTAGATGCTTCTGAAGCCGAACGTTCTCGTGCTAAGCCAGCAAGTGACAAACTCTTGGTATAGGTAAGTCATTTTGCTAGATACCGAATTAGTTGCCTATGAATATGATACTCTCTGTGATACTCTAGTCTACTCCTGACCACGGTCAATGCAACTTGATCGAAACGTCGAGGTTATTCAGAATGTTATTTTGATAAAAATCTGTGTACGAATAGACCCATATAGTCTTCAAATAATGTATTCTTTTCGCGAAAGTTTAAGAACACGATACTGTCAAACGAAGTAAGGAGACCAAGCACACAGCCCGCCTGAAGGTAAGTGGTTACCGTAACCTATGAACGCTTGCAACACCAGAGCCATTACGCACGTTGCTGATCCTGTAAAAATATATTCACGCCCTTTTTGTAGAGCCCCATGCTCTTGGTAAAGCCTCGTGGGAATCTGATTCCACAACCTGAGGCCCTAGCACGAACAACTTGCGAGAAAGTATTCGTATCGTAAAGTTAATGTGAGTGAATTTTGAATTGAAAATACTTGATTCGTACATATAGACTTAGACTTTATTCATACCTATATATGATATGAATTGTGTTTGTCGTATACATTTAAACAATAAAACTTTTTAACAAAAAAAATACCACCTTAAAAATTCAATAGGATATTAAAACTACTAAAAAGAAAAAAATAATTTTATTTAAGAAGTCGGGCGAGGCCCATAAATATACCTCGTTGGTCTGCATGAAACATGTATGAGGCATACCTGGCCCCGTCCGACTTCATAAATAAAGTAATTTTTTTCTTTTTAGTAGTTTTAATATCCTATAGAATTTTGAAGTCGGTTTTTTTTTGTCTTAAAGTTTTATTTGTTTCTTTTTAATGTAAATAAATGTATGAACTTTTCCCAATTTGGTATCTGTATCTTACACTAAAAATAATTCTAAGAATCGAAACTATTAAGACATCATCTAGGTAAATTTAAACAAATTAAACCTATTTATTGAAGCTGGTTATAAAACTACTCTATCAAATGTAATGAAAGTTATATGGAACTAATTCGAAAGCATTTTGCATCTATTAAAAAAAGGATCACTCAAATCGGTCCACAAATCGGTGTACATACATAAAAAAATAAAAAATTAAGCATCGAATAGAGAACCTCCTCCTGTTCGAAGTCGGTAAAAATGCTATAGGATAGTTGTATTTTCGATTTGACTCACATTAACGTTACGATACGAATACTTTCTGGCAGGTTGTTCGCGCTGGGGCTACCGAGCATATGATAGGACAAACAACATCTTAGAGTGCCGACATGATTGTGTTATTAGGAAAACTATTTTATTATAACAAAAACAAATGGCAGCAGTAAGAACTTAAACAAGAATGATATCGATATTTCGAAATTTTGCGCGCATAACCTTGTTGGTAACCTTCGTAAGTAGATTTTCAAGTCGTTAGATATTAATTTACTTTCACAATCGAGATATTATCAAACGTACATAGGCATTAGGTATATTATATTAAAACATTTCAAGTACTGTGTCCCAAGAAAGTCACGGGAGGCTATTACAATTTTAAAAAAAGTCCAACTCTTGGGGTGGCTTCAACAACTCTGACCCATCTTGGCCACTAACCAAACGAACATCACCACTCTGCAAATGTTCAACACCGGACTGCAGATATGAACAGTCTGCACATCATATCCTGTGGGAGTGTATTCTTTGGCAAGATGAACGCAATATCATGTTTGACAGCTTGCAAGTTACATCCGGAGTTGTTTACTATACAGACCTTGCTGCAACTAGGATGAATTTCCGTGCGTTCAGGCGTTTTTGCCATACCTACTATTGGAATCAGTCACAATAGCTCACAACATAGGACCTGTAATTCAATATTTATAAACATTTTGTACCCGTGGTGCTTGGCAACTAGGCTTATCCTAGTTGTAAACTCCCAATTATTGTTTTATCGCTGTCTCCTGCTTGCTACGGAGGGAAATTAATTTCGTTGCGGGTTCCAAGACAGCTATTCATTTCTCTGGGACACACCGAGCTTCATCGATCGGTGTTCTTTTCGGTGGCCGCCATTACAGATCCTGGCTTACAGGTGTTACAGTGGTTGGGAAAGTGTGGCGGACTTGTTCCAAATAAAAAAAAAGACCAAATGAAAAAATAACGCTGAAAGTAAATGAAAAAGAAAATGTTTCGGCCAGAACATACCTCGAAGAAGTGAGAAGCACGCCGTTAACAGCTCCGAAGGTTGAAGCTGCGACGAACAGCGGGATGGAGAGAGCGAACCAGCCGAACAGACGCTCCGCAAACGTGACAGCTACTGCTGCCGAACCAAGCACCTGCAAAATATTTACGTGTCATAGTTTCGTAAACCATAAGGGACATCTTGTCCAGAGTTTTTGTTTTGTTTCGGTGGATATACATGATGAACTTCCTCCGCCCTGGGAAAGAGTGGAGGGTTATGCCGGACTCCTACCAGCTAAAACCACCGGTGTGGTCATCTTCGGCACCGTAGAGAGGCTCCAGGAACTCGAAAAATCTCCATCTAGAGCCACCCACTGGTGCCACGCCTAATGGAGAATCTAAATAGAGATTATTAGAGTTCCTCGAGGTACCTCTCGGGGGGATTGTAGAGGATTCCCCCGAAGCGTTCCCCCACCGCCCTTTCCCCGGGCGGAGGAAATACATGATATATTGCCACCAGATCAATGAAAAAGGGTGCCACTGCAATTCAATCGATCCCTGCTTATCTATAAACTACTGCACTGAGGGTGGTATGCCACTCATCCAGTATCATGTCCATTTTCTTTGTCTGACATTTGATCAAAGTTCTTTGACGACTGCGTCATGCGCTCTTTAAATATCTTCGTCCACGATGTGATGTTTGACAAGTGCCACATTCAAATCTAAAGGGTAATGTATATAATCCTTTTTTTAAGTTTGCCTCAGTCTTGGATTTCTCCTGTGTCGTGGTTACAGTTTACAGACATAAATCTCACATGCACAATCATCCAGACCCGAAACAACTATCTGCAGATCATACAAATATTTGTTCCGTGCGGGGACCGATCCCGCGACACGTAGCACAGAAAGTCAATCACTTAGCCACTGCACCGACCGTGCCCACATCTCAGTGCTTTGTGTTATTCATGAAGTAGTTGGTTGCTTTCATGCTCATTAAATATTGCTTTCATAGATACCCGTTTAATCCTCAAGAACGTAACAAAAAAATTTAATGATGAAAGCATACAATTTCTATTTAGGTATTTGATCAAATGTATATTGGACAAATATATTGGCTGAGCACCCTTAGGTGTTTTGAGACTTTTTGAAGAGGTAAGTACGCCTATAGACGTCAACATTTTGCTAAAACTGCCTACGTTCATTACATGCTTTCGAAATTCCGCAAGTCTTCCAAAATACCAGTCATCTCGGTATCCTCTAGTAATGGGGAAGAGGAGGTCAAATGGCTGTAAATGTGATAACAACTCATATTTTCCCCGCACCAGGTTAGACGGAACCTCTGCCGCTTTCCAATATGAATAAATATGGATTTGAAGAAAGTACAAATTCAAAGTTCAAGTTTTTATTTCTTTCCTTGACAGGCTCTTAAGAAAAGCCAACAGTTACGGCGCCCGGTTTGGAAAAGTCGAACCGACTATGAAGCTACGGCAGGGAACACCGTGGATACACTTAAAAAAAGTGATAGTCAAATCAAAACAAAGTGGACTTTATTTATTTATTTATTCTTAATGTAAAATAGTTTACAAAGGCGGTCTTAATGCTGTAGGCATTTTCTGCCAGACGACCTTTGGTTGATGCTGAGACACCAAGGTAGATATACCAACAAAATAAGAGTGAGAGGTATAGAATTATAGATGCGATGACATTTATTTACGCAGAATGGAAAATTACAAATATATGTATAAACTTACATAAACATTACATGTATAAATATAATAACAGTTACATTTATATAATAAAAGGAAAAAGAAACATCAAGGCCGAGATGATTCTGCCGTCGTCTTGTCAAGTAGGTATTTACGAACTTTTGAATCTATTTTAAAGTATGTTTTGTTATTGTGTGTATTAATTTCACAAAACAATAACAAAACACACGATAGCTACATATCAGACTGCTATACACCATATATTGACGGCACGGGTGGTGTAGTGGCTGATACAGTCGGCTGCGCTCAGGGTCGTGGGTTCGATTCCCGCACGGAAACGCACCCACGACACAGGAGAAATCGTAGTATGGGGCAACGGAAAAAAAAATGTATATACATATATATATATACATACATATATATATATATATATATATATATTCCCTTATATTCCACGAAGACTCCCGATTTTTTCTGCTCACAGGCCCATAGACAGCTGGACCCACAGCATTTATAAATCAACTAACGTAAACTAGATGCGAAAGGCGAAGGATCGTCGATGTGTTGAACTCCAGCTGTTGACGTTTCCAAGTTGATATACTGACTTACCTCAGTGGGAGACAGCGTGGTGTAGAAGGCGACGTTAGTGAAGGTGTACACGACGGTCACCAGGGTACAGGAGATCGCGATGGCGCGAGGTAAGTTCCGTACAGGGTCCTTCAACTCCTCAATGATGAAGTTCAGGTAGTTCCTGGTAAAATTATTATGAGTAAGGTTTAAGAGACACCAACCCGCACTAGGCCAGCGTGGTGAACTAAGGCCTGACGTCTCTCGTCATTATAAAAGGGCCGTGCCCAGCAGTGGGACAGCAATGAGCTGAATATGTTTGAGAGATTTTACTATTATTAATAATCATTTGTTTGTTTGCTAGATTATGTCATTGAGTTATATTGCGTTATTAGACTTTATTATAATATACGTATAATTCGTTTCAACACAGAAATATTTATAAATTGGCAATGCTGATACACCTACAGGTTGTCCAGTAAATAGCACGACATAGTGCAGGGGGTGAGAGCTTGGGTCAATACCTACCAAAAAAACACAATATATGTTCAGTAAAATCTTACGGTTTTTTTTTTTCACCACTGTAGTTTAAAGTTAAGCGATAAGAAAATTGTACTGTGAAAATTTAAATAAAAATTGTATTTCTTGAAAACATTTTAGTTTTTAATAGAATAAAGACTTATCAATGAGTGAAGTAACTATTCACAAATAATTTGAGGTAAAAAAAAAACTAGAAAAGGAATTTTTCATTACGAGATGCTTAAAAATCTGTGTCAAGGTAGAGATTTTTCGATATTTCGGAAAATTTTGTACTACTGTAAATCCGTAAGATTTTGCTGAATATGTATTGTGTTTTATTGGTAGGTATTGACCCAAGCTCTCACCCCCTGCAGTATGTCGTGCTATTTACTGGACAACCTGTATATTTACATGAAGCTTTAAAAAGGCAGCGCCAAACAATTACGCGGGAGCAAGGCCGGAATCTTACCATCCGTTGTATGCAAACAGTCCTGAGTAGAAGGAAAGCGCGATTGACGTCACATCGCTGGTGGTGCCCTCGAACGTGAAGTGTTGTACTTCACCTGGAATTAAAGAATTAAATGTAGATAGGGTTAGGTAAAAAGTCAGTAACTTGAGATAAGCTGACGGTGTAGGGCACAAAAAATTCATCGTCTTCCTTCACCTGACCATTTACCTTCGCATTCTAATAACTAAGGCGTACCGTAGGGCGTGCATTTTTATGGTTTAAACCACAGAACATAACAGATTTTCTGTTCTGTGGTTTACCGATTTCCAGACTCAGAACTTCAACGACTTGACGAAGTTACGCAATTAGGATAGGTGGCCCCTGTTTTTGTATTTGCATGACCTGACTCCCTAAAATAAAAACACACGTAAGTTTTATTTACCACCTATTATTTTGCTAACCCTTTTATGGAAACTAGCATTAAAATACGCAAATACCCCAGTCGTTAAGCGTTCTATTGTAATGTCCTTTCACACGAACACTAGCCGAGACGCGGTCCGGATTGCAGCAATCATTTAATAACGTTCTCTTTGTGACGCCCACGGTCTTTAAAGGAAGTGTGAATTGGTTTTATTTGTGCATTGTGCACTGTCTGGACTTAAGGACATAAACAGAACGCACTCCCCGGTCCCGTAGCAACTGGTCCCATTAACACATTACATGCAAAAGAGGTCAATCGTCGAATCCGACTCGGCTGGGCAGCGTTCGGGAAACTTCGCAACGTCTTTTCGTCAACAATACCGCAATGCCTAAAGACGAAAGTCTGTAACCAGTGTGTATTACCAGTGATGACATATGGAACAGAGACGTGGTCACTCACAATGATCCTCATAAGAAAGCTCAAGGTCACTCAGCGAGCTATGGAGAGAGCTATGCTTGGTATTTCTCTACGAGATCGAATCAGAAATGAGGACATCCGTAGAAGAACTAAAGTTGTCGACATAGCTGAAAGGATTAGTAAACTGAAGTGGCAATGGGCAGGGCACATTGCTCGTAGAACTGATGGCCGCTGGGGCACAAAGGTTCCCGAATGGAGACCGCGCACCTTTCCGGTACGCAGCGTGGGACGACCTCCAACGAGGTGGACAGACGACCTGGTGAAAGTAGCTGAGAGTCGTTGGATGAGAGCGGCACGTGACCGCTCGTTGTGGAAATCTAGGGGGGAGCCTTTGTTCAGCAGTGGACCATCTGTGGCTGATATGATGATGATGATGATGCAAACATTTGTTTATGTGTTGTACGGATACGGTAACATTATGTACAAAAGTAGAATGCGCCCTGGAACCATAGACAAGGTGGTACTATTTTTTTAAGGATTAGTAATCCTGTCGACCATTCGTATAATTAACGGTAAACGTGAGAAGATTATATCAGAAAAATATATGGAGGTATAGAATAGAATAGAATAGAATCATTTATTCAGTAATTGTTCAGCAGTGGATGATTCAGTAAATAGGTCCTAACAGACACTTTTACACGTCATATTAAAACAACGGAGGGCATCTCGCTACATGATAACCTCTAAGAACAAATGCCGAAAGAAACACAGGATCAGATAATTTTTGTAATTTAAAAAAAGATATCTTTTACATATCTGTTCGTTACAAAGTATTTAAATTAGTTGCCTATACATAGATAAAAGGCAAATATGGCAGCTATACCATGCAAATATCACCTAAGATATATTTGGTTTCCATGGAAGCCACATGTGCAGAAAAGTACTAACGCCATATGTCCCTATCGTCAACATTGTCTTTAATCCTACAATTCTAATCCTTTTTTATAAGAATTGATTTGACGTGCGATTTAAACTTCCCAACTGTCAGATAAGTCATTTCTTTAGGAATCTAATTATGAAACCGAACGCAGTTACCTAAGAATGATATATTTATGGTATTTATACAATGTCAATGACTTTTGACATTAAACATTAGCAAGTTTTTACGGACAAACATAATATTTCCAAAAATGTAAAAAGAAGGCATTGTTAGTACATTCATAGAAATTCTGTAGAAAACTGGAAATACGCAAAATATACAAGGTTCGCCGTAGCTACGTCAGTTAGATGCCTTATTTTCCTGACTGCAAATGCAGCAGAACTTAACCTACTAGATTGAGCCTTTATATGAGCACCAGATGTAGATTATAATCAATGGTTTATACCTAGAAATACGATTTCACTTACAATCTCATGATTTTTGTCTTATTATTATGTATTAAATATAAATTGTTTCTAATCAAAAAAATTGTAAAATTGGGTTACATTTGGCAACGAAAATTTTAGTTTCATTTGTATTCAATAAGAGAATGTTTGCTGTAAACCAGAGAGATTAAACTCTAATTAACGCGTACAACTTCATTGCCTTCTTCCTGTTTATATTAAAAATAAGCGAAGTGTCATCATCAAATAAAATTTTATTCCATAATGCCGACATAATATAAGGCTGATCATTAATATAGGATAAGAACAGAAAGGGGCCCTGTGGTATGCCCATTTTTATTTAAGACCCTTTTTTTATTGGTGCCCAGTGGAAATTCACACTAGAGCCGCCCACTGGTACCACGCCTATAGGCTCATCTCGGAGAGGGTGACTGACCGTAAAGCGGTCACCCTTAGGTATAATCATATCAGCCAAAGGACGGCCGCTGAAGAAAGGCCTATCCCATTGATTTCCACTGCACAGCTGTATCATATTTCGGGGGTAATATGCAAATAGCACGCTTGGCAGGCGAGTTGGTGAGCGGAGTATACCTACTGTTCTAGAGAAGGGACGCTGCTGCCCATCTCTCTGGTTTAGCATCCCTTAGTCGCCTTTGACGACATCCATGGGAGGAGATGGAGTGGTTCTATATTCTTAATCCGGACACCACACGGATAACCATATCTTACATTTTTTTTTCATTCTGTTAGAATCTTTTACAGGTTTTCCCCCCATTTTTTTATCATTGTTACTCGCAAGATATTTTGATCGATAGAGCGTGGGAGTTCGGCTGACACAGTATCCATCGTTGACAATGGTCAGTATCAGACTGGGGTGGGCCTTGCTGCATATGCAACGCGCGTGAACTTGCTTATATTGTAAAGTCATATGAGTCAAAATAAATACTATCGCTAATTTTATAAAATACAATTATTATTTTGAACTGTGTGGTAAGACTAATCTATACAGAAAATGTAGAGACTTAAATCGGTCTCGTTTGCCTGTAAAATTAATATCTCTGTTTTTAAAGAGTAGTTTTGATATTCGTTTTCTCTGCTGTTTAAGTTAACCAATCAATGAAATACAAAGATCATCATATCATCATCATCATATCGGCCATTTATACGTCCACTGCTGAACAAAGGCCTCCCCCATAGATTCCACAACTGTGTCGTCATTCTGGGGGGTATTTGCCAATACACACCACGCTTGGCAGGCGGGTTGGTGAGCGCAGTATGGCTACCGCTTCACAGAAGGGACGCTGCTGCCCATCCCTCTGGTTTAGATTCCCTTAGTCGCCTTTTACGACATCCACAGGAGGAAATGGAGTGGTGCTGTATTCTTAATCCGGACACCACACGGACTTCTTAATCCGGACACCACACGGACAAAGATATCAGTTCCGAACGTTTGATAATTGCTGAGAAATATTGACATCCCTGACGCCAACATTTTCAATTCGTCGCCTTAAGGGGGATGCTTTTCTTCAGCAGTGGACGTTTTTTGGCTGATATGATGATGATGATGAACTAGGCATTATATAATTAATCACTAGATGATTATAATTCTCATTGATCTCTACAAATTATATTTAATTACAAATATTCAAGGATACGTTCCAGTGATAATGTATTTATACTCGTAATATCTGTATTTACTTGTTACAAACAATAAATGAAGTGAGGTAATAAACTTTCTGATAAAAGAATACTTTGATATGCGATTTATTTTATCACTACACAGGATGAGACGCGAGGTCACGATACAGTGCCACCATTGTGGAAGTGACCAAGATACCGCACAGCACAGGTTAAAGGTAAGCCCTGCGTGGGCTGCTGAGCGGCGGATCCTGGTCGATCAGATCAGGCCAGATTTCTCTCTGCCGGCAGTAGTGTCTATGTTGGCCGAGTTTAAATTGGAGTGCAGTGGTATCCTTCTGCGAGAGCGTCATGCTCCAGAAGGAGACTGCAGGGCGGGATCGGGACAAGGCTGATCCCACACAGAGAAGCCCCGGGTCCAACGCCTGAGCCCCCTGCCAGCGCTACATGGTCGGGGGCCTCGCGGGTCGCGTGTGCGCAGATCAGGGAGTCTGTGTGCTCATACCGGGTGACCCCCGGGAAGACGGCGGTGCAAACGTAGACACGTGCCGCCGTATGCGCAGTACAGCACACAGCGAGGCTTGGGGGGATCATTTAAAATCCTCCTCGAGAAGTGCCTGGGGTGCGATTTTTTTATAGTTGCCTTCCCTGCGCTAGAGGGAGTGACCGCTTTACAGTCATCCACTCTGAGATGTCCCTAAAGGCGTGGCACCAATGGGGGGCTCTAGTGTGATCTTACGAGAACCTGGAGTCCCCCTTCGGTGCCGAAGATGACCGCTCCACTGGTTTTACCCGGTAGGAGTTCGGGATACCCCTTCACTCATCCCCGGGGCGGAGGAAGCACATCATCTCGCCGGAGCCTATGCTCCATCGAACTCTGCAGCCCCCCCCACATCTCGCATTTTTCGCAGTTTCGTCAATGAGAATCAATTAATATCCTTTCATATAGTATATTCATTTTTCCAAACCAATCGGCATCCAATTATTTGTGAAGTGTTGACTCAATTTACTTGGGGATCGCTCCCAGCGTTATCAAACGTTCTTTTATCAACGTCTCCTTGAACTCATTATAAACGAGTTTTTGCAATTGAAATTAAGGCGGCCTGTTCAAGGAAATTTGTCGGCTAATTTGTTAGCAGACAATAGCTTACATTGTTGTTAGATTGGAAGAAGTAGCCCTGAGTTTCTTTTGGCATATATTCTCAGAAGTTGTCATTTACTATCTCGTTCAACAACTTGCATTGAATTTTTCATTCATTTTCTAGAAAGTGGCTTGTCAGACAGATACGACTATGCAACATAGACTGCGTTACATTAGGACAAATTCAATTACCACCCATATATATATATATATTATTATTGTCTAACTAAACTAGGGTTTTTAGGTACCTTTTTGGAATTTACTTCTTAAGAATCGATTTATATATAAGGCCCCCGGTATGAAAAATGTATGAGGAGTGAAATTTTGTCGAGCATTAACTAAAATACGTTGCGTTTTTCTGCGCACCTTCTAAGTCATGTATGTGTGAAACGTCGTTTGATGTCAACGGTTTACATCATTTCATTTAATATACATAAATATTGATATTTAATATCATTATTATTAATTATTAATACGCAGTGGAGTGATTATATAAATAAATATAAAAATACGGAAATTTCTGGTTTTGGTGACGGTGGAAGAAAATCCGACGAACAGTTGGTGCAGTGGCTGATACAGTCGACTGCTGCGCTCTGGGTCGTGGGTTCGATTCCCACACGGAACAAATATTTGTATGATCTGCAGGTAGTTGTTCCGGGTCTGGGTGTATTGTGTGTGGAATATATGTCTGTAAACGCACCCACGACACAGGAGAAATCATAGTGAGAGGCAACGTTTTAAAAAAAAAAAATAACTTTGATGCAGTTACTAGGTAGGTTATAATTCATTTTTATATGTGATATATATTTATATATTTATTTTTAACCCTCACTGCCTATTTATTGTACTTAAAGAGTAAACTCCAGTCGTGCGTCGGTGCTAACACACACACCTGTTTATTTTATTTCAGTGGATATTTATCATGAACTTCCTCCGCACCGGGGAAGGTCGACGGGGCATACCGTACTGCTACCGGCTAAAACTACTGGGGTGCTTATGTTCGGCACCTAAAGCTCCAGGTCCTCGTATGATCACACTAGAGCCACTCACTGGTAGCACATATCGGAGAGGGTGACTGTAAAGCAGCACCCTCCCCGGGGAGATTGTATAGGATCCCTGCGAAGCTTCACTGTGCGCTGTGCTATGCTGCACACACAACGGCGCACGACTACATGCACGCCACCCTCTTCTCGTAGGTCGCTCGTTGTGGGCCCGCAGATTCCCCAATCTGTGCACCTGCGAACCCAGAGGCCCCCTTACCTTATATCGACGGTTTCATCCAGTATGGGAGTTAGATGACAAGGCGGTCGTTACACCAGCGCCGTCTCCTCCTTCTTCGAGCAGGATCGGATCCCCTCTCCCAATCCCACTCTGCAGTCTCCTGGAGTATGACGCTCTCACAGAAGGAGACTGCTGCACTCCAGTTTTGTGCTGTGCCAACATGGCCGCAGAGAAAAATCTTGCCCGATCCGATCAACTAGGATCCGCCGCTCGGTTGGCAATAATACCTAGATTTTATCCCTAGGTCCGCAGCTGTATAATCACTGGATACACAAGAGCCTCTGACTTTTCATGTGCTCTTACCGTTACTGGCACGTATAAGATATCACCAAACGTAGATAGATATCAATTGATGTATGGTGCGTATGTACATTCAGTCAAAAAAGTATCGGGAATGGATGATTTGTTTATGGTTCCAAATTCAAATGTTTGTTTTTATTGTTGTTGTTAGATTGGCACAACTGTTTTCCATTTTGGCGCGAAGTTTGAGTTGCATATGTTATTTATATTAAATACAGTGCTGTTTTTAGTTATATCATATCTAGTGTGTATAGCGAATTTCATTATAGACAAAAACACCGAACAAAGAGTTTGTCTTAAATTTTGCATCGCCAATGGAATTTCGTGTTCGGAGTCACTGAAAATGTTACAGAAGGCTTACGGTGAATCGACTTTATCAAAAACACGTGCTTATGAGTGGTACAAAGCGTTCAAAAGCGTCCGAGATGTGATGGAAGATTTGCCTCGCCCTGGTAGGCCATCAACGTCAGCAACTGAAGTTAACATCGCAAAAGTGAAGGAAATTGTGACTGAAAATCCTCATTCAACTTTCAGAGAGATAGCCGCCGAACTTTCTGTATCTCACGAGTCGATCCGTACCTTTTTAAGTAATCATTGGGTATGAAACATGTTACCGCTCGGCTAGTCCCAAAACACCTGAATTTTCTTCAAAAACTCAATCGCATGAGAGTCGCTGAGGACATGCTAGAACGAGTCAATTCCGACCCAACATTCATGCAACGCATTGTTACTGGTGACGAGACGTGGGTTTACGAGTTTGACATGCAAACTAGTCAACAAGCTTCGGAGTGGCGCCTTCCAACTGAACCGAAACCGAAAAAACCACGCCAAAGTCGATCAAAAGTCAAAGTCATAGTGTCTGTTTTCTTTGACTATCGCGGTGTTGTGCACTCGGAATTCTTGCAGGAAGGTCAAACGGTAAATAAAGAATATTACACGGCCATCATTGTGAACGAATTTTTGTCCAAACACTCAACAAATACCATCGAGCAACCACCATATTCACCAGATATGGCTCCAGCCGACTTCTTTCTTTTTCCTAAACTCAAATCGCCACTTCGTGGCACCCGTTTTCAATCGGTAGAAGACATAAAGGAGAATTCGCGGCGAGAACTGAACTCAATTCCGGAAACAGCGTTTAAAAAATGTTTTGATGATTGGATTATTCGTTGACGTAAGTGCATCGTTTCTGAAGGAGCATACTTTGAAGATGATAAAATAAATTTGGATGAATAACAAACATTTTGTGTATTATTGATCTTTTCCCGTTACTTTCTTGACAGAGTAGTATAGCCCCATTCCATCTTCTCCCGTGGATGTCGTAAAAGACGACTAAGGGACTCTAAACCAGTGGAATGGGCAGCAGCGTCCTTTTTATGGAAAAGTAGCCGTACTGCGCTCACCTGTCTACCACGCGTGGTGAGTATGCAAGCTCCCCAAAAATGTCTTTCTTTGTGGATGGTGGATGCTCCATTGGCTGATATAATGTTGTATGGTGCCTGGCATAAAACAATCATCGTATCGATTAAGGGTTTCTCAAGAGCATGACCAGTGTACTACTATGCTAACAACATACAGCAAACACCAATCCGTCTACCAACACTGGTATGTCTGTACGTCTGACATGACTCATGACCGATCAACATAACGGTAATTTCGAGGCCGAAGCTCAGCAGTGGACGTTATCGGTATCGAAGCATACTGTTACAGTGCGGCCGCCGATGGAATGCGTTCCTGACATCTGTTAGTTTGGCTAGTTTTCTGCTATATTAAATGTCCCGAGGTTTCGATAGACTCTGTTTTAATTTAGCTAGTTTTCTGTTATATTAAATTCCCTGAGGTTTCGATAAACAGACAAAATACATTACGGGTACAGTATATATACTTTCATATGCATTTAGTAAAAAGCTTAAATTTTTACTTTAATTTAGCGCTATACTATTTAAGTTTACTGTGTGTTGACGTTACTTAATTAAAATCATATTATAAATGAAATTAAATCTATACAAATAAATAAAATTAAAGTGTCTATTTGTATTGTCAAAATACAAACAGACACTTTAATTTGACTAAATGCATATAAAATACGTAAATACGTTACACATGACAAAAAAAATGACTGTCTGTCTGTTTGTTGGATTCGGCTAATATCTGAAACGGCTGGAACGATTTTGACGGGACTTTCATTGGAAGATAGCTGATGTTGTAAGGAGTAACTTAGGCTACTTTTATTTTAGAAAAAGAATTAAGATACAGCAAAAAAACCATGAAATTATATGTATGTAATATTTTGTTATTTATAAATTATCTGATTTCTTTTAAATTAAACGGTGGGTGAAACCGCGGGGCACAACTAGTATTTAATATAAAATAAATTAGACCAATTAACAGAAGTCAGGAATGCATTCTCTCGGCAGCCGAACTTTAGTAACAGTGGTACATATCATGAAAAAAAAAATGTCTGTCAATGAACAGGCAGCATATTTTAACACTTCCCACTTGTGACGTCAGAAGTCAATGTCAAATGTTTGCCGGCCATCAAAACCAGATACAGTATTGATAAGTCGCGAGATTGTCATGAATATTCATGCAACAGTTTTAGATCGCACAATAAACTTAATATTCTTATAGTTACTACAATTTTAGGAAGTTCAGGGTCATTGGTGTATTTTGTATAGAGAATTGGGTCGCAACTTAGTAAACTCGATATTCAAACGAAGTGGAAGGTTGCACTAATATTAGAAAAACAAACGTTTTGATTTGTGGAGTGTTGCCAGTTAAGAATAGCACCAACCCATCTCATCCCGTGGGTTTCGTAATAGGTGACTGTGGGGATTAACCGGAGGATGGGCAGTAGCGAGTCCTTCGAGTACATTAACAACTCAACTGCAATCGCCAACCTGCCTGCCAAGTGTGGCGATTATGACAAAAACCCTCAATGAGCACACAGTACACCCATGTCGGTCGTTGTGGTGATCTCTGGGGGAGGCCTGTGTCCAGCAGTGGACTTTATTCGGCTGAAGTGATGATGATGACTAAACGTTTTGATGGACAACACCTAATTCGTCTCGCGTCAATTCCTGGGTTCGATTACTGAGTCTAGTAAAATATGCTGTATGTTTCATCATCATCATCGTGTCAGCCAAAGTACGCCCACTGCTGAACAAAGTCCTCCCCCATAGTTTGCCATAGTATTGTGTCATAATTTTGGGGGAATTTGCCAGTACTCACCACAGTTGGCAGGCGGATTGGCGAGCGGAATATGGTGCACGCTGCTGCCTATCCCTCTGGTGTAGAGTCCCTTAGTCGGCCTTTATATATGAGATGGAGCGTTGCTATATTCTTAATCCGGACACCACATGGAGTATATATAAGTTAATGTTATAATCATAAATTATTTCCCATCAATAAAAAGACCGTCCCTCTCCACCCTCGGGGGTCGTAAAACGCAACTAAGGGTTGATATATCAAGAGGATGGGTAACAGCATCCTCCCGTGTCCTAATAACAGCAAAGCAAAGCAAGTATGGTGATTAAGGCAATGTCCACCTTGACCGCTTATTGTAGTGACAATTGGGAGACCCATGTTCATTACTGTCCCACTGCTGGACACGGGCCTTTTCTCGCGATGAAAAAGATTAGTTCTTAGTCCACTACGCTCGCCTAGTGCGGGTTGGCGGACTACACACACCATTGAGAACATTATTGGAGCCCTCTCAGGTGTGCAGGTTTCCTCACGATGTTTTCCTTCACCGTTAACGCATGTGATAATCCCGGTCATCCAGTGAGCGAACCTAAAGTGATCAGCTTTGTCTTTTCATCATTCATATCGGCCATTTATATGTCCACTGCTGAACAAAGGCCTCCCCCATAAATTTACACAATTGTGTCATCATTTTGGGGGGTTTTTGCCAATACTCACCACGCTTGGCAGGCGGGTTGGTGAGCGCAGTATGGCTACCGTTTCACAGAAGGGACGCTACTGCCCATTCCTCTGGTTTAGATGATTTAGGGGCTTCCCCGAGGCGAAGGAAGTTCCATGTAGAATTTCCACTGGACACCAATAAAAAAAGGTTATCACTATATATATATAATAATAAAAACAGTCTGATGTAATAGCGCTTTCTACGTTCTCTAATCGTCAGATCTGCATAAACAAGATGTAGATCACGGTCAAGTTTAAAACTTGTGTCGTGACCACAATTGAGTAATCATAATATATTAGCGAAGCCAATAAATCTATTTGGTTGGCCAGCTTTAATATCGTCAAGTCTGTCTGTTATTTTTAATTAGTTGCTGTGAAAAGTCAAAGAAAAGACGTCCGTGTGGTGTCCGGATTAAGAACGTCCGTGTGGTGTCCGGATTAAGAATATAGCACCACTCCATCTCCTCCCGTAGATGTCGTAAAAGGCGACTAAGGGAATCTAAACCAGAGGGATGGGCAGTAGCGTCATTTTTGTGAACCGGTAGCCATACTGCGCTCACCAACCCGCCTGCCAAGCGTGGTGAGTATTGGCAAATACCCCCCAAAATGATGACACAATTGTGTAAATTTATGGGGGAGGCCTTTGTTCAGCAGTGGACATATAAATGGCCGATATGAATGATGAAAAGACAAAGCTGATCACTTTAGGTTCGCTCACTGGATGACCGGGTAATACACCGCCGACAATCCCGCGGTGACATAGCTCTATGCCGGATATCCGGTTTACTCAAAGCGCTGTGCGCACCCCACGTTTTTCCTTGGACATCAGCAAGACTAGTAAACCGGACGGCATCCCTGCCACTGTACTAAGTACGATGTGCTCCAGAGTTAGCTGCGGTTCTAACGCGCCTACTCCGGTACTCGTACTCTACCGGGGTAGTCTCTAGCTCATGGAAGACAGCATGAGTGCACCTAATCCCTAAGAAAGGTGACCACTCAGCTGACTCACTCACCCGTCCAACTACAGGCCTATTCCCATTAGCTTCTTATTTTTCTAGATAATAGAAACCGTCATCAACCAACAGATTTTGGGTTACTTAGAGAAGCACGAGCTAAGCGATAATAAGACTGATAAGCGACCGCCAATATAGTTTCCACAGTGGCCGTTAAGCTGGTGATCTTCTAGCGTATTTGACACACATAAAGGGGGAGGTAGCAGAGAGCAAGCGAAGGCCTTCGACCGAGTTACCAAACGCTTCTCTCTAAATTATCAACATACGGACTTACCGAGAGATTATGCTCCAAATTCCTTATGCAGCGAAACATATCGGTCAAGGTGGATGCTCATGCTCGGACTGTATTATCTCCAACACTGTTCATTCTGCATATAAATGATATTCTACAAATTAGTGGCATTCATTGATATCTGCAGAAAGCAGCGCTAGGGATAGGGAACTCGGAGCAAGCTAACCTCTTGCATCAATAAATCAAAGAGTGCTGCAGAATGGAGAAGATTAAACCTAGTCCACTTCCATCCCCAAAAGAACAAAGCGCACCAAAAATAAAACATTCATCATAATACTTCCTTTTGAAGGATCTCCTTATAGCCACGCCAAACATTGGAATCCTGGGCGGCGACATATCGAGTGCCATTCAGTTTTGCGGTAATTTGAAAGGCAAAGGCAAATTGGCGTTCATTTCTTCTTTCTTTCATTTCCTGGGATTCAATAGAGCCAGAAAGTACTTCAGGCTGGACCACCGTCCTCAACTTTATAGGCATAAGTCTGACCGCACATGGATTACTGCTCTCGTCTCTAGGTTGGCGCACCCCAATACCTAATCCTTCCACTTGACCGTATTCAACGACAACAGCTGATCGAATCGTCGGTGACTTTGCGCTTTCCAATAGACTCGATCCTCTGCTGTTACGAACGTTGCGTCTATGTGCATCTTGCAACGCATATACTACTTGAACAGGAAGTGCTTCGTGGAACTGTCAGCATGCTTCCAGCCGCTGATTTCCACCATCACATGGGTGACCTCAAGTGAAAATTCATCCTCATCATCTTTGATGGCTGGCGGACTAGCACTGTACGACTTACTCGTCACTTTTTCCCCGTACGACGAAAATGTGGAACCAACTGTCGTCAGCGATTCTCCCGAACACATGGGAACCTTCATAAAAAGAGTTTACATCACCCTAAAACGTCGGCAATAAAAAAATACTACTAAAGCCTTCTGAAAGCCTAAATGACAAAAGTCGTTTCTTAATAGACACCTTTACGCGATTCAAATTCAAAAGATTTTTAGCCATATAAACCATTTACGGGCGCTTATGAATAGTCAGAATGCAGTTGCACGGTTTCAAGAAGTTGGTCCTATGAAGAAGAACTGGCAGAAACTCCATAGACACTCTTTAAAAATAATTTAATAACGTTACATACATCATCCTCATCATCATATCGGCCATACAACGTCCACTATTGAACAAAGGCCTCCGCCATAGATTTCCACAACTGTGTCATCATATTGGGGGGAATTTGCCAGTACTCACCACGCTTGGCAGGTGGGTTGGTGAGAGCAGAATGGCTACTGTTCCACAGAAAGGACGCTGCTGCCATCCCTCTGGTTTAGAGTCCCTTAGTCGCCTTTTACGATCTCCACAGGAGGAGATGGAGTGGTGCTATATTCTTGATCCGGACACCACACGGATAGTTACATACATTGCAAAATAATTAAGTAAAATACAGTTATGTGAGAATAATGTACTGCCATTGTGAAATTGTCGACTTACCTTATCGTCGATTCGATTACCGGGCTTGTCGTGAAACTACGGACTACGCGATCCTACGGCCACATGTTTCGTGTGATTCTGGACAAAGACCACCCTTGTGCACTACTGGGTGTCATTAAAGGCGACTATGGGTAATATCAAGGGTATGGGCTGCAGCAGTCTAGCTACAACAACCTAACAACTACCTAGATCACCATTCCCCCTGCCAACCATTAGATCACCTAGATGTAGTTCTTTTAGATCCAGGATTCGAACGGGTGAATAACAACAACAACACTCCGCAACTGTATCATTTGGGTCAACGAATTAGTTGCGCAATGTATTTAAGGCAACGCAACATTTGTTAAACAAATGTCTTTTATAAAGTAACATTTGTTCAAATATTTTTTAAACTCTCAAGGTTAATATATATATACTAGCCGTACCCGCCCGCTACGCTAGGCGCAAATTATATTTACACCTATTCATGTATTCTGGACCCTGCTGCAAGATATAAAATTGGAACACACATGAAAATTTAAGTTATAATTCATGTATTGATCCCGAAAATTTTCATTGAGAACCGTTGAGCCGTTTCGGCGCCTATTCAAGATAACATTCAGTATAGTAAAATGATAATTGTAAACGTTACTATTACGCTTGATGCATAAATAATAATATAATGGCCGAAAACTGTGGAGGGTGTGAGAGAAGGCTTATTGTGTGAGAGAAGGCTTATTGTGTGAGAGAACCAGGAGACCGGCTTCGGCCTCATCCCTACTCCGTGCTGTTTACTGGGCGAGAAGTGACACCGGGGGGGATAACTTACCAAGTGATAATAATTGATCAGTTATCGAGTGGGATGAAAAATTACTAAAACAAATATTAAAAAATAGGGGTTGGTGATAGAAGGGTGAAAATTTAGGGTTGTATGTATTTTTAATGCCACATTATAAAAATATGAAAATAAAAAATGTTGTCCAAAAAATTAAAAAATCTTAAGGGGTGGATAACCCTTATCACACAGGGGTATGAAAAATAGATAGTAGCCGATTCTCAGACCTACTGAATATGCATATAAAATTTCATAAAAATCGGTCAAGCCGTTTCGGAGGAGTATGGTAGGTAACTAATACTGTGACACGAGAATTTTATATATTTTGCCAAAAAATTAAAGTTTATAATTAACAAATAAAAAATAGGAGTTGATCGTAGAGGGGTGAAAATTTAGGGTTGTATGTATTTTTGTATGCTGTGTCATAAAAAAATAAAAACAAAAATTTTTGCCTAAAAATAAAAAAATAAAAATTAGGGGTGGACTACCCTTAACATTTAGGGGGATGAAAAATATATGTTGGCCGATTCTCCACCCTGGCCGACAATCACGCTAAGGATCACAAAAATCGGTCGAGCCGTTTCGGAGGAGTTCAAGTTCGAACCCCGTGACACGAGAATTTTATATATTAGATGTTAAGTTATAGTTTTAACACAGTTTTAATAGGAGTGTTAAAGTGTTGATCTTTATCAGGACTTGGAATTGCCTGTAAATAGTTTGAGAAGTACAACCGTGCCTACATTCTTCTTATTAACGTGATCCGGGACACTACGTCGAGAAGCGGGAGACATACATTTCACATTACACTTTGGTGACGACGTCGTCAAATAATGCGTTTTTTGTTAAGTGTGATACGACAAAGCGGCCACCGCTTTTCAACGTGGCTGCGAGGCGAGGGGAACATGTATGTAAACTCCCGTCCTGTGACCACCTCATACTAATGCCTTTATATTTTCCTTTTTTTATTTTTTTTCCCCCACGCTAGTATTTCTCCGTTTAATATTATCGTGGGTGCGTTCAGACATGAATTCACACACAATCGGACCTGGAACAACTACCGTTCGTACAAAGATCTGTTCCGTGCGGGATAGAACCGGCGACCCGTGACGCAGCAGCCAACTGTATCAGCCACTGCACCAACCATGCCGTCGAACTTGGTCGATACACCTCGCAATATGACACAAATACGTCACGTTATGAAATTAACATTGCCATCGCCCGCTTTTCAACGCAGTGGCTTTTAAAACGTTTAAAGAAAATCGACAACAGACGTTATGTTGCTTCGCATTGAACTTCTATCCCAAACTCTCGACGTAGTTTCTCGGGACGTATTAAATCACAATGTTTACGTAATGACAATCAGCGCCTAGCTTAGCTGTGTGGTGCCGGCTACGAATAGCACCACCCCATCTCATCCCTTGGGTGTCGTAAAAGTCGACTAAGGGATTAGCCGGAGGATGGGCAGCAGCGTCCTTCGAATACATTAACAACTCAACTGCGATCGCCAACCCGTCTGCCAAGCGTGGCGATTATGGCATTGAGCCCACAGAACAGCCATATCGGTCGTTGTGGTGATCTTTGGGGGAGGCCTGTGTCCAGCAGTGGACTTCATTCGGCCGAAGTGATGAAGAACATGATGAGTAATGTAATGTAAAAAATGGGTCCATACCTCTGCAGAGCTGGTAGATGCCGGCAGCGATGATGATGAAGAGCGCCAGCAGCTTGGCGTACGTGAACCAGTCCTGCACCCTCGTGGCCGCGCGGACCGACCAGCAGTTCACGAACGTTAGCAGTACTGAGGGCAATACATTCAAGAGTTAATGCTGTGCTCCTTTAAACTATAACAACTCTTAATAAACTTATATTGATACTAGCTGGGACCCGCGGTTTCACCCGCGTTTAGTTTAAAATACATTTAGAGTACTTCGACATAGGCACTTGAAATAGAATATATATATATTGAATTTCAAGGGTTTTATATTTTTTGCGCGGAACCCTAATTATTATTCTAAAATAAAAGTAGCCTAAGTTATTCCTTATAACATCAGCTATCTTCCAGTAAAAGTCCCGTCAAAATCGGTCCACCCGTTTCGGAGATTACCCGGAACAAACAGACAGAAAGACAAAAAAAATTAAATTGCCTTTTTTGTTATATGTTCCGTATATACTTTCATATGCATTTAGTAAAAAGTTGTTATTTTGACATTACAAACAGACACTTCAATTTTATTTATTTGTATAGATATAATATAATAAATACGAATAATTTATTATATTATATTGAATTAATAATTTATTATTATATAATTTATTATATTATATTGAATTAATAGTTTATTATTATAATGAATTCGTATTTAATATATAATAAATACGAATCGAGAATTAATGTGAAGTTCTGCACTGCTTGTGTTCATGAAAGAAGAAAGCCATTTGCCTGGGACCAAGATCTGGGGTCGTTGCGTGGAAGTGGAAGTTCAAGCGCAGTACGGTGTCACGCAGGACTATCCTTGGGCAGCATTACAGTTGCTATGAGCTGGCATGACACTTACCACCAGGCAAATTACTTGCTCGTTTCATCACCATGGTAAAAAAATTGTGAAGCTAGACGATTTGAATCTTTGGAAACTATTAATTCTCCCCATTTCCGTGTGGTGTGCGGACTAAGAATATAGCACCACTCCATCTCCTCCCGTGGATGTCGTAAAAGGCGACTAAGGCAATCTAAACGGTTGGTGCAGTGGCTGATACAGTCGGCTGCTGCGCTCCGGATCGTGGGTTCGATTCCCACACGGAACAAATATTTGTATGATCTGCAGGTAGTTGTTCCGGGTCTGGGTGTATTGTGTGTGGAATTTATGTCTGCAAACGCACCCACGACACAGGAGAAATCCTAGTGTGGGGCAACGTTTTTAAAAAAAAGAAAAAGAAGAAAGAAAGGGATGGGCAGCAGCGTCCCTTCTGTGAAACGGTAGCCATACTGCGCTCACCAACCCGCCTGCCAAGCGTGGTGAGTATTGGCAAATACTCCCCAAAATGATGACACAGTTGTGAAAATCTATGGGTGAGGTCTTTGTTCATCAGTGGACGATGGCCGATATGATGATGATGAATTCTCCCAAAAAATTTATGGCCAAGATATTTGTCACTTTGTCTTTCTGTTACAGGGAAAAGGATATACTTTAAGTCCCTTATGTGGAAGCATAAAAATACTTAAAAAAACATGATTACTTAAGACTGACTAAATATTTAAGTAGTGTGGAGACCAGATTTTTATTACTGTACTGACAAGCTGTCAAGTGGTCTTCTTCTTCTTCTTCTCTAAGATTACGGCTTCTGTAGAGTATCTTCCACAATTTCGCCGATGTCAAGTATAAAGCAACCTCGTACGGTATTTAGATTAATAAATCTTTACATATCCATAAAATATTTCACAAAAATGAAAATGTTCTAAAAAATCGTCACGTGATCTGTTAATGCTCTTTTCTCATTCCTTGGCGCGCGAAGATTATAATTAAAACATTGATATAATTTAGATGTCTTTGATTAAAATGGACAATGATGCTTAAGACATCTGAAACCATGCTTTTCACTTTCTTTCCAGTAACATGAAAACAACAGTACTCCTTTATAGTGTGGGTACTGAGATGATGACGTGTGGTGCCGGCTACGAATAACACCAACCCATCTCATCCCGTGGGTGTCGTAAAAGCCGACTAAGCGATCAGACGGAGGATGGGCAGCAGCGTCCTTCGAATACATTAACAAATCAACTGCGATCGCCAACCCGCCTGCCAAGCGTGGCTATTATGCCAAAACCCCCCAATGAGCACACAATACACCGATATCGTTCGTTATCGTTGTGGTGATTTTTGAGGGAGGCCTGTGTCTAGCAGTGGACTTTATTGGGCCGAAATGATGACTGAGATTAGGCAGAATCAGCAGGCGGGTAGCTCCAGTGTGATAGTTTGCGAGATCCTGGAGCCTCCCTTTCGGTGCAGAAGATATCCGCTTCAGTGGTTTTAGCCGGTAGGAGTCGGGCATACCCCGACGCCTTTCCCCAGGGCGGAGGAAGTTCATGATGAATTTCCACTGGGTACCAATAAAAAATAAAAAAAGTTCGCAGTGCCAGTTATTCTGCCGCTAAGCAGCTTTAAATATTACCGTATTCCAGTTTGAAAGGCTAGTAGGTACAATTGCAAAAAAAAAAAACAAAGGCTAGTAGGAAAACTGAATAATTATTTTCTAGAGATGACAAGGGCAGTGTATGCGACACGTGCGCGTAACATGCGCGTCTCGGTTGATGAAAAATGGCACAATACCATTTCATTTATATTTTTTTAAGGTAAATGTCAGCCTCACAACCCGCTCTCAGCCGTCACGTTTGCAGAATGTTGTTTAAGAGAAGGAAATGATTTTGAACGTGTTTTTCCTCATGGAAAGACACAGAGAGTTTTTTCTTATTGTCAAACCATCTTAATTCGCTTTTAATTTTAATGATTCAACTTATATAGCACAGTAGAAATCCTAGTGTAGTGCATTGATTTATTAAATAAATTAATTTTATTTAAAAAAAGTGTGAGTATGACTTCAGTCTTTCATGTCGTTCAGAAGCTGCACGATCACTATGAGACCCAGTAACGATTATATGTATTTATATTTAATTTTTTTTTTTTTTTTTTTTTTTTTTTTTATTGGTGCCCAGTGGAAATTCATCATGAACTTCCTTCGCCCCGGGGAAGGACGAAGGGGTATGCCGGACTCCTACCGGCTAAAACCACTGGAGCGGTCATCTTCGGCACCTAAGGGAGGCTCCAGGTCCTCGTATGATCACACTAGAGCCTTTATAAATACCTAGGTAAGTGTTACAAAAATACAAGTATACATATTAATGCAGGCATTTTAAATGAAAGAGAGCGATATCATTCATGCAGATACATTTTTTTTACTATACCCAGCGATAATTCTACATGAACTTCCTCCACCCCAGGGAAGAATCAAGAGGCAAGTCTCCTACCGGCTAAAACCACTGGAGCGGTCATCTTCAGCACCTATGGGGGGCTTCAGGTCCTCGTATGATCACACTAGAGCCGGCCACTGGTGCCACGACTATATGTTCATCTCGGAGAGGGGACTGTAAAGCGGTTAACCCCCCGCGGGGGGATTGTAAAGGATCCCCCGAAGTGTCGTTGACACGTAGGTGTAAAATGTTTTAAATTTGAATCCTGTCCGATGTTAGTCGACTCGCGAGTCCTAATTGCTCTATAATAGCACGAAGCGAGTCACACATACTCACATATACAACAGGCTGCCAGCAGCCTGGTGGCGTCTTCAGGAGGGTCACACTCTGGGAATATGGGTTTCAGGACATAAACGCTGAATGTTAGCGCTACTATCGCCTGAAAAAGAAAAGCGGCGTTAGAAACGAACATTATTATATTGCTGATGGAATTAAATCTCCCTGTGGTGTCCGAATTAAGAATAAAACACCACTCCGTCTCCTCCCGTGGATGTTGTAAACGGCGACTAAGGGAGTCTAAACCAGGAGGCAGCATCCCTTCCCTTGTTATACAACAACACTCACTAACCCGCCTGCCAAGCGTGGTGAATATTGGCAACATGACGACCCATAATGACGACACGGCTTGTAACAGGTCAGCAATAGGGAGGTCTTTGTTCAGCAGTGGATGCCTTTTGGCTAATAAGATGATGATAAGATTATACCTTAACATATAAGCTATGAACTTAACTTTTTTTTTTTTATTGATGTCCAGTGGAAATTCTACATGGAACTTCCTTCACCCCGGGGAAGGGCGCAGGGGTATGCCCGACTCCTACCGGCTAAAACCACTGGAGCGGTCATCTTCAGCACCGAAGGGGGGCTCCTGGTCCTCGTAAGATCAAACTAGAGCCGCCCATTGGTGCCACGCCTTTAGGCACATCTCGGAAGGGATGACTGTAAAGTGGTCACCCCCTCTAGCGGAGGGAAGGCAACTGTAAAAAGGTCGCCCCCCCCAGGCACTTCTCGGGGAAGCTATAAACTTACCTATAGCTAAACACAACGGACTGTGTATTATTAAGTACTGTTTAGAAATCTCAAAATATCGTAATACTGGCAAAAATCCGCCCACTTCCATGCTAGTAAATTAGAGCATTATGAAAATGTGTTTAAAAAAAAGTACTTTTTATCTTATTCTACGACATAGTACTACCAGTACGTTAAATTTCATTAAAAGCCGTTCTGCAGTTTGATCGTAATGGAACCTCAAACATTTAAACGTACAACCTTTCCTATTTATAATAGTAGTAAGTTTAGTACTGTTATATTATACTAATAGCTATCATAAACTAAAAAGAAAATGGTAGATCTTATTTTACCATTTTAATCATAGGGGTATATTTCGCTTTCATGCGCTCATTTGATATATTAACACACAAAAAAAAAATGCGTCAGTCCCATGTTGTGCGCCAATAAAACATAACAGTAAGTTACATTAAATATCTGTGATCTACTCACTTCGAGCAGTAACACAATAAATTTCCTGATCAAATAAAGTGCAATCCGTTGCCGCAATCACACAAATCCAATGTAAATAATGTTTAAATAAGCCCCATGTGGGGCGCCAATAAGGAACACGTCAACGTAATACTAAGACAAATATCCAATGATTTGTTGTATGCTTATAAAATAGGCTAAGCTATTTGCTATTTTTTCTATAGAAACAATAGAAACGTAACCTTAGGTATGTATACTTTTGTATTGAAAAAACATTCTATGTCGTCTCAAATATTTGCAATTTTATGACGACACAATATTCCGTCACTGAATACGTAACATGAATTTATTTACTTTGACAGCAATATGCGTGGGCTGACACTTACAGACTAAATACATACATCGTACACTGAAAGTGTCAGTTATATGGTTATTTACTGTACCCGTATTTTACCAGACTAAAATGGGACTCGTGCACAGTATCGGTTTAACATAGCATTAAGAAAATCCAAATCTATAGAAACATATATTTTAAGGCTGTGATAGCTAAAACAATAACTACATTCACTTTTCAACTAATTACTTTTTTGCCATGAATAAGACATGGAAAACACAAAATAGTAGCATCCTTAATGGAATTCCTGACCGTGCTGCTGAAAACTGTAATTTGTATTCCGTTCTTGTCCCTCCCACGCAATAAGAATACCGTTCTAACATTATTACCCCCCGACGTCTAATGACATACTGAGCTTTAGGTATTGCGTCATACGAATATTCAAATTTCGAATCAATACACCGCTTGGTGTTGATGCTATCTTAAACGTTAAACTACATATGAAGAAAAAACTATTATCCAACTATACATATGTATATCTATCTGGCTATACGGCCGGTCGGACCAGGAATTTGATTATTTTGCTTTATAGTATATAGGTATATACTAGGAGGGATCAAAAAGTAGTGAGAACGACATCATCACATCATCATTTCGGCCGAATGAAGTCCACTGCTGGACACAGGCCTCCCCCAAAGATCACCACAACCACCGATATGGACGTGTTGTGAGCACATTGGGGGGTTTTGCCATAATCGCCACGCTTGGCAGGCGGGTTGGCGATCGCAGTTGAGTTGTTAATGTACTCGAAGGACGCTGCTGCCCATTGGAGGAAATGGGGTGGTGGCATTCTGAGCCGGCACCACACGGCACGGCAAGAACGACATAGTCCTTGGTAAGAAAAAAAGATTACTGGCAGGCATAGCTCAGATACATATTTGGAATATTAATAAAGAAAAATCTTCGATTCTCTTTTGTTTTTTTCTGAATGTAGTCATTTGTTTGCTTCGTGTCGGAACGTGTTCTCGAAAATGGAGAAAAACGAAGTGCGAGTCGTTATTAAATAACTCTGTTTAAAAAAGTTAGCGACGCAAGAGATTCATTGTGATTTGGCGGCAACATTAGGAGAGTCTGCTCCGCCGTATTCCACTGTCGCAAGGTGGGCTTCTCAATTTCGAGTAGGGAGAACAAGCACGGAAGACGAACATCGTTGCGGCCGTCCATTGACGTCAGTCACCCAAGAAAATGTTGCGAAAGTCGAGAAAATTGTATTAAGCGATCGAAGACTTACCATCCGATACTTACTTCAAGAAACGGGCATTTCATATGGAAGTATTCAATCCATATTGAAACAATCTTTGAATATGAGAAAAGTCTCCGCAAGATGGGTGCCAAGAATGTTAACCAACAGTCAGAAACAAAATCGACTTGACATTTCGAAGATATTGTTGAACAAGTTTCAAGAACATTCTCAAAACTTTTTGTCTCGTTTCGTAACAATGGACGAAACATGGGTCCATCATTTTGATCCCAAGACAAAACAGCAATCTTCGCAATGGAAACGGCCATCATCACCGACCTCGAAGAAGTTTCGTGTCGTGGCATCGGCTGGCAAGGTTATGGTCTCAATATTTTGGGACTCAGAAGGGATATTGTTGATTGATTACCTAGAGCGTGGAACCATTATTAAAGGCCAATATTATGCAGCTATAATTCCGAAGTTGAGGAATGCCATCAAAGAGAAAAGGAGAGGGAAACTTCGAAGGGGCGTGCTGTTTCAACACGACAACGCACCCGCGCACAGGTCGGCAGTTGCGATGGCTGCCATTCAGCAAGTTGGCTTCGAATTGGTTGACCATCCCCCGTATTCACCAGATCTGGCGGCTAGCGATTTTTATCTGTTCCCCAAATTGAAAAAATACTTAAGGGGAAACAATAGGTACGAAGACGATAACGAGGTGATGGATGCCGTGGAGAGCTTTTTGCAGGACCAAGACAAAACTTTTTTTGTGAAAGGGATTGAAGCCTTGGAAAAGCGCTGGTGTGTAGAGAGACTCGGAAACTATGTAGAAAAATAAATTATTAAGTTATCAATAGTCATTATAATCTAACTCATTCTCACTACTTTCTGATCCCTGCTCGTATTTTTGACATTTGAAATTCGGGTTCGGAGTTTAAAATGAGGATGTCTGTTCTACTAGAGAAGACGCCTCAAATTGATTCTTTGTCATACGCGTTAGAGCGCATCTCTAACTCACTCAGACTGTGCCAGGCCGCTTGCCGCAACGTGACGTGTTTGAGTGCTAAGTTTTATTACTTAGATATACCTTCATGTGCAGTGAGATATTGTTTTAATAACTCGAGAAACATATGTAAAAGTCAAGGAGTGACTTTTCATCAGTTCATTAAAAAAAAAATTACATGCGTAATTAAATTAAAATATTATCAATATGTGCCAAATCTCTAAATTTTGAAATTCACACGTCGTTGTGTTACGATCACATTTAACACAAAAAACAGCCAAATCCTTAATCTGAAATCTTTGGATTCGAAATTAAAGGATTTTGGATTAAGGATATGTTTACCGCACACGGCGTGGGTGTTCGTGCATGAGAGATTACATGTCTGTAAACTGTCCCCAAAAAGAAAAAAAACTAGATAGGGACAACGATGAAGATAAACAGCTCCAAAAAAATCCCGAGACGTTTTAATGCACCAGTATTCAGTACATCACGTAAATCTACATTGTTTAAAAGTGCTCCACATGAGAACCTTCGTGAAATCATTTACACGAAACGCCGTTGGCGTAGAAGTAACTGGTATATTTAGCGAAAACAATAAGAAACAAAACTACCGGAATGACAACCATTAACTTTTAAATGTTAATTAGTTTTTGTATAAACGAATTGGAATGCTTATTTGTTGTTAAAATTACCGTAAACCACATTTACATTGTTGACTGAACGGTCGTCTGAATTTTCAGTAGTTTTTTTAGGTTTGACGTTATAACATTTTTTTTGCTCATAGTCATGATGTGTTTTGTTATTTATTTATTTACCATCATCAAACTGAATTGACAACCGTCACCTTCTGATGAAGGAATATATTAAGCTTCTTTTTGCCCCAAAATGCTATTGACCTAACGTCAATGTGATGTCTGCTGTCTGCTCTATAGAATATAATAAAGCCGAGCGAAAATGTTATGAGTACAACTTTAATTTCAAAGACAAATTTTAGTCTGTGCTTGCAAATCCAGTAAACATTATTTTTAATTTTACGCACAATATGTATAAATTATTGACCCTCGAAATATTGTTATACTTTTTACCTATATTTATTTCATGTTATTTGCTACTGCCTTATAGGTATACATTTTTATTTATATTAATATTACGTTCCCTTCGTCCGTGTGACACTGCAGGGGTGCCAACTGAAAATCAGCGCTGGGTACCTAATGCCCCGAAAATGCTGAGTTGGTAACCCTTTCGGCATGATCATGCCAATGGTACATTTGTTTTTATTTATCTATTTGTTATGTGCTATCAGTTTGTTTGTGCTGAATAAATTTGTTTTGCTTTCTTTCTTTAAACAGATGTGAAAAAGCGCGCGGAACTTCCGCAGTTGCGGAAGAAGAAGCAAAGGTCTGATTCATCATTAATTGAGAATGAACACAAATGCCAAAACAAAATTGTTAATGAAAAAAAAATTGCTTTTATAAATTCCATTTCGCAATCGTCAGCTTTGTAAACCGCCCAACATCTTAGTATTGTTTAAAATTGGCAACGACCTTATTAAGTTATTTAAAAATCATCTGCAACAATAGTTGGCGAAAGGCCAAGCTGAGGTCAGCTGTTACCTGTGAACAAGGTCTGACGATCATGCACTCAATCCAGAGCCTGATGAACGCAGCGAAGGGTCCGAAGGTTTCCATAATGTATGCGTAATCGGCGCCGCTCAGACGGATCATAGTGCCCAGCTCCGCGTAGCAGTATGCTCCTACCTGTGAACAAAAGATAAGTGAGTTCTTAGTCATAATTCGAGTAAATTAAGGAAATTCAAATATAACAATGTGGTACCGTGTGGTGCCGGCTACGAATAGCACTAACCATTTCATCCCGCGGGTGTCGTAAAAGGCGACTATGGGATTAACCGGAGGATGGGCAGCAGCGCCCTTCGAGTACATTAACAACTCAACTACGATCGCCAACCCGCCTGCCAAGCGTGGCGATTATGGCAAAACCCCCCAATGAGCACACAACACACCCAGATCGGTCGTTGTGACGGTCTTTGGGGGAGCCAAATAAGTCCAGCATTGGACTTAATTGGCTGAAACGACAATGAAATATACCAAATTCAAATTGATTAAGGTACTATGTTTTAAACTACTACTACCACCAGATTACATACTGAAAATGTTGTCCGCAATTAGGAATATACCACCACTCCATCTCCTCCCGTGGACGTCGTAAAAGGCGACTATGGTACTCTGAACCAGGGGGATGGGCAGCAGCATCCGTTCTGTGCAATAGTAGCCATTCTGCGCTCAACATACCGCCTGCCAAGCGTGGTGACAAGCAATTTCCTGCCAAAACGAGGACACAATTGTGGAAATCCATGGGAGAAGCCTCTGTCCAGCAGTGGATGTCCTTCAGGTGATATGATGATGATGACACTACTACCGTCAACACCTATCCGGCTCAAAGGACCAGTGCAGCAACCAATATGTACAAATAAAAGTTAAAAGGGGAGAACGATTTTATGTCAGGATATTTATATTACCTATAAATTAGTCTTATAAGTATTATACTTAATTTACAAACGATCGATAACTTTAGAATTTTATTAATGACTAGCTGTGTCCTGCGGTTTCGCCCGCCGTTTAATTTAAAATAAATTGGATTTCATGGGTTTTAATTTTTTTCGCGAAACCCAATTTCTTTTTTCTAATATAAAAGTGGCCTAAGTTATTTCTTATAACATCAGCTATCTACCAGTGAAAGTCCCGTCAAAATCGGTCCAGCCGTTTCGGAGATTCGCGGGATCAAACAGACAAAACAAATATAATAGTTATTTTGTGATAAGTACTGTATATACTTTTATATGCATTTAGTAAAAATATATTATTACATACATTACATTACAAACAGACACTTAAATTTTATTTATTTGTATATATTGGCATAATTAAGGGGTTAATGTGCGAAGATTATTTACTGATTTCTACCGGATAAAAGAACAAGAATTTAATTACTCGTTATAACATCAGCTCGTAAACAGCTACTACTGCTATATGCTTACCATGATTACTTCAATAAGCCTAATCACCGCGCTTGGCAGGGGGACTGGGTATCGCAGTATGTTGTTATCAGCACACGGGAGGATGCTGCTGCCCATCCTCTTGAGGTTAACCTTTAGTTGCCTTTTACGATACCAATGTAACAAAGATTTTGTTTAATTTTAGACTCGTACAAAATTGAGAAAGAAACACAAAATATTAGACGGATACATAGATGTTAAGTATTCTGTGTGGTGCCGGCTAAGAATACCACCACTCCATTTCATCCCGTGGATGTCATAAGAGTCGACTATGGGATTAGCCGTAGGATGGGCAGCAGCGTCCTTCGAGTACATTTATAACTCAACTGCGATCACCAACCCGTTTGCCAAGCGTGGCGATTATAGCAAAACCTCCCAATAAGCACACAACATAAACCCATACCGGTCGTTGTGGCAATATTTAGGCGAGGCTTCTGTCCAGCAGTGGACGTTTTTCGGCCGAAATGATGATGATGATGAAGTAGGACGAACAATGATAGGTAGTGAAGATTGGTCTCTTAGCCGGGAAACCACTGAACGAAACAATTAAATTAACTATTTCGTTACTCTGAGACAGTAAAATGGTGTTTATTATATTCCATAATTATTTCTTGGGCCACACTGATAATAAATGTCATAACGTTCTAGCCATTCACACAATTCTTAACATAACTACATATTTATCGAATATTCAATCAATCATTAACGAACTGACTGACGGTGACTTTCCTCCGCGCATCCGTATGGTGCAATGGAGGTCAAATTTGCTGCTCATTATCATTACGTTTATATTATTTCGCGTCGGTTTCATATTGTGGTAAATAATTTAATTTATCTTTCGGTAAGTAAGTTACCCTAAATTACCGGGAAATAAATGTTTGCGCTCGTAAACTGGCGCTCGTCCCTTGCCGGGTTAAACTTGTTATTTACTTTGTCCTTAATTAAAACCAACTTTGGATATCATAAATATGTCGACGAATAATGATGAAGTATAAATGTTACTAACAAGTTTATGACCTCCGCGAATACAAATCGGTTATTTAGCGAAATGTCTCCATTGTACATTTCACCTCGGGGCCAAACGACTGCAAAATTCGGAATCTTTCGAAAAGACGTCATCAGATTTTAATGATAGTGACGCGAATCATGCTGACTGTAGCGAACTAGAGTCTGAGACATCAGCATATATTTGAAAAATTAACGACCTTGTTAATGATCAGGGTTCCGCATAAACATAGCGAATAAGTCCACGATCATGGATATTACACAGCAAGTAACGGCTATCGTATATTTTCTAGCGATTTAATCGTCTGTAATGAAACGAAGGCAGCGTACACGGAACGCGAATTAGTCAAAATATCTGTCGAAATCGTGTGTCAATAATAGTCAGCAAGAAAGTAATGTATGAAGAGTCATTAAAAATCTTTTTAACAAAAAAAATACCGCCTTCAAAATTCTATACGATATTAAAACTACTAAAAAGAAAAAAAACCTTTACTTATGATCGCGGCCCGTAAATTAAAACTCGTTGTTCTGCATGAACCATGATTGGAGCATTCCTGGCCCCGCCCGACTTACTAATTTTTTTTTTTTTTTTTATTGTTCCTGGCTTATAGGAGTTGCAGTGTTTGGGAAAGTGTGGAAGGCTTGACCAATAAAATAATGGTTCGTTCATCGAGCATCCAAGCATTTTTATACATATTGTATAGATCCACACACTATACAGATTTACAGAATCACTAGTTAAACTAGTGCCATATTCAACCACGTGATAATCCATACCAGCAACTTACTATGGCAAAAATGTAAATAAAAATAATCAAGAATAAATAAAGAAAAAGATAAAGTTTATGAAATATAGGCAACTGAATCGCAAAACGTGGTCAGCCTTGCGTAAGCGCACCTGACCTTCACGATAAACATAAATACCTTTTTACAATAAAAGTTAGTGAAATAGTATTAATCGATTCATACTTTAATCCTGTAAAAGGATAATGGAAGAAGGTATTATTGAAGTGAAATCAATTTGGACACGATGAGTGTAAAACTTCAAGGTCTAATCTGAGTGCAACATTTCATGTGCAACGTAAGGAGGAAGCGACCAGGCTCTTTCTCTTTCTATTATATACAGTAGGCGACCTTTTCCTCTCTTTATTTATTTAATACATATTTTCACATTTGAAATGTGTAGGTAAGCTACCGTGTGCCGTCTTTACGGTAGGGTGGTGTGGTCCATGGCCCTCTACGGCGCGCCTGTCTGGTCAAGTTGACTGTCAAGCGTCCAGCGCTGCCGAACCAAACCCACACTTCACGACTTGCAGCGCAGAGTGGCTATACGGATCGCACGGGTATACCAAACAGTGTCCTACGAGGCGGCAACTCTCCTGACGCGTTTTCCGCCTTTCGACATCCTGGCAGAGATAGATGCGTGGGTCTACGATTAGAGACACTCCCTCCACCAAATCCCATTTATTCAGGTTGGAAAAACTCTTATATCATAATTGTACCTAGCAGTCATGTAGTTTTGATGATGATATGGTAGTTACCTAGTCCATGTTATCGTCGGAAGCTACCACATCCTACTGTCAAGACCACAAATATTTTTTTATTATTTCTGGAATGGGGCGACATTTAAAGATATTGCGAACGCCGAGTGCTTATCCTATCCTTATATCTTTATTTATTTGATAACTGGCATTCATCATCATATTTGTATATTACCGGTCCTTGGTAAGAAACCAAGGACCGGTAATATACAAATATCATAGGCAATGATAAATCACGGTGCCGGCTAAGAATACCACCACCCAACTCATTCCGTGGGTGTCGTAAAAGGCGACTATGGGATTAGCCGGAGGATGAATGAGCACACATCACAAACCCATAGCGGTCGTTGTGGCAATTTTTGGGGGAGGCTTCTGTCCAGCAGTGGGCTGTTTTTGGCTGAAATGATGATGATGATGAATGATAAACAGCTCAGTACAAAATTAAAAAGCTTCATGTATGGAATGTAATGTTGCCAGCATCAGGATATTCCGGAGTTTAAGAATCATCATATGACATGCAATCTCTACACATATTCTCATTTTATTTAACATTACTAATAATTAAAAAGTTAAACATCTGTGTGTCGTCCGGATTAATAATATAACACCACTCCATCTCCTCTCGTGCATGTCGTAAAAGGCGACTATGGGATAAGGGACTATCAACCAGCGGTATGGGCAGCAGCGTCCCTTCTATGGACTGTTCCATACTGCGCTCACCAACCCGCTTGCCAAGCGTGGCGAGTACTGGCAAAATCCCCCAAATTGATGAAACAATATTGTGGTAATCTATGGGGCAAGCCTTTGATCAGCAATGGACGTACTTTGGCTGACATGATGAAAGTGATGAAACATACGGCATATTTTGATAAACTCAGTGATCGAGCTCAGAAATTGACGCGAGACGAATTAGGTGTTGCCCACAAAACGTTTGTTTTTCTAATATTTATGCTACCAGTCGTTTATGGGGGAGATCTTTGTTCAGCAGTGGACTTGTTTTACGGATATTATGATGATGATATAAATATACCGTTCTGAGTGTGATCATACAAGGACCTGGAGCCTCGCTTAGGAGCCGAAGATGACCGCCCCAGTGGTTTTAGCCGGTAGGAGTCCGGCATACCCCTTCGCCCTTCCCCGGGGCGAAGGAAGATCATGAAGAATTTCCACTGGGCACCAATAAAAAATAAAAAATGGTAATTGTTTCAATATTACACAATTTTATTACCTTCAATAAATCGGAGAACAATAGGATAGAATAGAAATCATTCAATTCGGCACAGGACATGGTTTACAGCACATAATAAAAAAAGAAATCGCAGTAAAATTAAACAAACATTCGAAAATAAGTGCACTGACGAACATGGTCATACCGAAAGGGTAACCAACTCAGCATGTACTGGGTGTAACACCCAGCGCTGGTTTTCAGTTGGCACCTCGCAGTGACACACGGACGAAGGTAAGGGATAATAATAAATAATTAAACATTCTTGCTATAATAATAATACATTTTGCTGTACAGAAAATAGGAATGCTGTATACTTCATAAAATAGATAAAATAGTTAGTAGTTGCATCCATGCACCAATAGCATAAAGCATTCATTTCCGGTCGATGCGACGTGAAACGTTGTCATAAATTTTATATCATTCGTGATTTGACCACAGGCTTGTCTAGTAAATGTTTTTTTTTCTTAACACACTGATATAACACTTACTCGTATATAAATCCAGTCGTCAAGTGTTTGTTCAGGGATTCAATAGATTACATACTTAATATATAAAATGTTTACAATACATGGGGTTATGCGCTCCCGCCAACAGAGTCACTACCCACCAATTTACCAAACGAAGGCTGATCTAAGTAAGTTTCCTAATCAACTAAAACTAAAGTTAGACCTACTGACAGTTCATTTATTTATTTATACTTTTATGCACAATGATGGTACACAAGGCGGACTTAATGCCTTAAGGCATTCTCTACCAGTCAACCTTTGTCGGTTCATAATACGATTGTAATTATTATTCAATACGAACTTATTTTGCCAGCATATTATCAATGTAGTGCTGATATCGGGGAAGGCTACAGAATACTGAAAACCAGCTTAGCAGGTAAAGAAAGTTCTTTTATTGAAATTGAAGCCTACTGGCTGACCGCTTGCATTCTATACAGGAGGGTCTGAGTTCGATCCCCCGCACTTCTGGCTTTTCGAATTCATGTGCGGATCAGAATTTAATTATAACTTGTGTTAACAGTGAAGGAAAACATCAGGAGTACACCTGCGCACTTGAGAGGGCTCCAAAAGTTCTCAATGGTGTCTGTAGTCCGCCAACTCGCACTAGTCCAGCGTGGTAGACTAAAGCCTAACCATTCTCGTCGTCAGGCCCAGCAATGTGTTAGTAATGGGCCAATTATGATGTTAAAAATACTGATTGTGTACCTTTTTTTTTTATTGGTTCCCAGTGGAATGGTGAAGGGGTATGCCGGACTCCTACCGGCTAAAACCACTGGAGCGGTCATCTTCGGCACCTAAGGGAGGCTCCAGGTCCTCGTATGATCACACTAGAGCCGCCCACAGGTGCCACGCCTATAGGCACATCCCTGAGAGGGTGACTGTAAAGCGGTCACCCCCTCGGGGGGATTGTAAAGGATCCCCCAAAGCGTCCCACGGCAGCGCGTGACCACATGCGTGCTACCGTCTTCTCTTGGGTTTTCCGATTCCCCAATCTACGCATCCGCGAACCCAGAGGTCCCCTGCCTCACAGCAACGGCAGGGGGTTTCAGGCGTGTGGGAATTAGGCGCCAGGGCGGTTGTTACCCCGGCGCCGTCTCCTCCTTCTTCGAGCGGGGTCGGCCCTCTCCCGATCCCGCTCTGAGGTCTCCTTCACTGATTGTGTACCTAGTATAATATTGCTGCCGTCTGCATTAGCAAAAAATATTCTGTGCTACCGCAAGTACACTTTCAATACACCAGCTTTACAATGACGTTTTGCGGCGATCCTTACACGAAATACGGTCTCGATAGTCGAGAAGGAAGGCTCTATCTTGGATTTAGAGCAGATTACGGCCGAATACTGCAAATCCTCTCATTATTTGAGACTCTCTCAATTATTTGAGACACCTGTTTCCAGTAGGATAATTGTTTCAGAATATGATAGAATTCGGCCGTTAGTCTTAGAAATTTGACGGTACGTTTATTGGCTGACTTGCTAATATACTTGGCTTTCTGCGTTTAAGGCGCGGTACAAAGCTGATTTTTATTAATTTAAGCAGTTATTACAGCAGTACGTTGCCGTTAGGTTAGCTAAAAATAAGGTTGAAAACTGCGATGAGGTTGATTATAGTTAAATCTTTTATGTGCCAATATGAAAGTAACATCGCAGTTTTATCTTTAAAAAAAACGCCATAATTTTATTTATATTTTAATAAGTCTTTAGTTGACTAAAATTCCTTTTTTATAGTTACAAAAATATGATAGTTGTCGCACAAAATATACAGAGCATTTGTGACGATAAAGATTTTTCGTTGTCTTTACTGCGATTTTATTTTCAAAATGCATGACCATTTCTATAGAATATCTTTGAATAAGTATTTTGTTTTTATCTAACGATACGGCTAACTGTGCGACAAAAAGCTAGACGTTATACGGTATCTGCCTTTGCGCAGCGCATTAATACTTGGTACGGGTTCGATGCCCGCATGAAACAAATATTTGAATGGCCCAGAGATAGTTGTTCCGTGTCTGCTTCTTTATGTTTGAGAATTTTCTCTGTAAACTGTACCTTTTTTTTATTTTATTTTTTTATTGGTTCCCAGTGGAAATTCATCATGAACTTCCTTCGCCCCGGGGAAGGACGAAGGGGTATGCCGGACTCCTACCGGCTAAAACCACTGGAGCGGTCATCTTCGGCACCTAAGGGAGGCTCCAGGTCCTCGTATGATCACACTAGAGCCACCCACTGGTGCCATGCCTATTGGCACATCTCGGAGAGGGTGACTGTAAAGCGGTCACCCCCCCCAGGGGGATTGTAAAGGATCCCCCAGTGCGTCCCACGGCAGCGCGTGACCACATGCGTGCTACCGTCTTCTCTTGGGTCGCTTGGTGTGGGCACGCAGATTCCCCAATCTACGCACCCGCGAACCCAGAGGTCCCCCACCTTATAGCAACGGCAGGGGTTTTCAGGCGTACTGTAAACTGTACCTACGACACAAAACGTCGTAATGCATCGTTAAAAAAAAAAACTTTTTCTCTAGCTTTAGACCAATAATAACGTTTTTAAACGAACAATTTTTTTAAATATTTATTTATTTACAGGACTTTTATCAAGTGGATATGTCAGTCCTATTGTAACAAAAATTACATAACTAGTATTTTACACATTTCATCTAAATGTAAAGCTGCCTCCGAGTTGGTAGTAGCTAAAATGCTTTCATCATATCGGCCATTTATACGTCCACTACTGAACAAAGGCCTCCACCATAGATTTTCACAACTGTGTCATCATTTTGGGGGATATTTGCCAATACTCACCACACTTGGCAGGTGGGTTGGTGAGCGCAATATGGCTACCGTTTCACAGAAGAGACGCTGCTGCCCATCCCTCTGGTTTAGATTCCTTTTGTCACCTTTTACGACATCCACAGGAGGAGATGGAGTGATGCTATATTCTAAATCCGGACACCACACGGATTATCCGCAAAAAATGCTTTGACACAGACCAATATTTTGTCTGCTTACATAAAACTTCTGAAAAAACTGTTCCCGGCTGCTACGATTCCGTTCACATTCCATCAAGTAATGCTGGACATCATCAACTATGCCACAAGTTTCACAATTTGGTAAATCATATTTTTTTCATCGTGTCTCCAAACTTCCTTGATGGTACATGACCGGTTCGCAACCCTAACGCCATAACAACTGTGGTTCTATCCAAAAGAGTATCAGAAAACCAAGAGAATATGAAATGGTTCTCCATTCCTGGTATGCACGGCTACAAATCAAGCTATAAATTTATATTATGAGCTGATCTTGCATTGTATAGACGTTCAATGAGAGACCAGCTTATACTGGAATATATAGCTTGATATGTAACTGCGAGTACACCCACTATCGCTAATGTTCTGGCGGCCATGTGACAGTGATAACGCTATGTTTGTTATATGCGTGATTTAATTTTATATGGTACACGGGGTTGGTGGCAGGTTGTAGGTACCTATATTATGCGACCCAAGAGAAGACGGTAGCACGCATGTGGTCACGCGCTGCCGTGGGACGCTTTGGGGAATCCTTTAATCCCCCCGGGGGGGTGACCACTTCACAGTCACCCTCTCCGATATGTGCCTATAGGCGTGGCACCAGTGGGCGGCTCTGGTGTGATCATACGAGGACCTGGAGCCTCCCTTAGGTGCCGAAGATGACCGCTCCAGTGGTTTTAGCCGGCAGGAGTCCGGCATACCCCTTCGCCCTTCCCCGGGGCGAAGGAAGTTCATGAAGAATTTCCACTGGGCACCAATAAAAAAAAAGGTACCTATATTATATATGAACGGATGAGTGTAACCATAATGTATACAAGTATATGTAATGCTCTGATAATGAGGCGTTGTGAATCTAACCTTCTTTACTTATCTTATAAAGTTCTTCTGAGGTCATGTTTGTACATTGATTTTTTTATTCCGTGCCATTGATGTCATTTATAACGCACAGGAGACCGGGCGTAAGTGATTTTTTGTCCTTCGGTAATCAATACTTAATATTATAAAGAGGGACGATTTGTATTTTTGTATCATCATTTCGGCCGAATGAAGTCCACTGCTGGACACAGGCCTCCCCCAAAGATCACCACAACCACCGATATGGATGTGTTGTGGGCTCATTGGGGGGTTTTGCCATAATCGCCACGGTTGGTAGGCGGGTTGGCGATCGCAGTTGATTTGTTAATGTACTCGAAGGACGCTGCTGCCCATCCTCCGGCTAATTCCTTAGTCGACTTTTACGACACCCATGGGAGGAGATGGGGTGGTGGCATTCTGAGCCGGCACCACACGGCTTAATATTGTATATTTGTAACGAATAAACTCAAAAACTACTGGTCCGATTTCAAAAGTCTTTCACTTTTAGAACGCTACATTATTTTTGAGTAAGATAGGCTAAATTTATTAATAGAAAAAATTAGGGATCCCTACTAAAACTTCAATAATCTAACCCAAGGTGTAAAAAAAATCACCATAAAATGTCTTTCATCGCACGCGCTGCGGTAACTATTGATGATAGAACAAAAAAATGTTCTACAATATTAAAGTACATATCAATATCTACAAAAATCTTCACAATACCATATGTCTAACTATTGCAGTTATGTAACTATAAATTCTTTTTTACATTTTAAAAGTTGATAGAAATCAGACCATGTTTACATTTACTCTACGTTTATCCCCAAATGTTTAAAAAATAAAAGTCCACCCGTGCGAAGCCGAGACGGGCCGCTAGTACTTAAGAGATAAGGGTGAGATTCAGAAACGAGTCTAATCGTGAACTTACGCTTCCATCTGTCAAAATGCACTACTTACGCCCCTAATTTTGACAGCTGGAAGCGTAAGCTCACGCTTAGACTCGTTTCCTGCATCGCACCCTAAGATCGGGCGTCATGTGTGATGTGGGAGCGGTTGTCAAACACAGTCAGTTGTATAGGTAATAATCCAGACGCAGGAAAAAGCTGCATTGCTCCCTCCCCTTGACCTTCGCCTCAATTTCTAATTTTATTATTTATGTCTTCTTTAAGAAATCATGAAAATATAAGTCTCTACCTAAGTAAGTCGTAAGACTAGTAGACCAATTTAACCGTGTGATGTCCGGATTAAGAATATAGCAGCACTCCATCTCCTCCCGTGGATGTAGTAAAAAGTGACTAAGAGACTCAAACCAAAGGGATGGGCAGCAGCGTCCCGTCTGTGGAATAACATCATTCTGCGGTCGCCAACCCGCCTGCCAAGCGTGGTGAGTATTGACAAATCGCACCCAAAATGATGACACAATTGTGGAATTGTATGGGAGAAACCTTTGTTCAACAGTGGACTTCCTTTGGCGGGTATGATGATGATTACGACCAATGTTTAATATTTTATTTATCTTATGGTTAAATAAAAAAATAGTAATGTCTTAGGTTTTCGCGATTATTATTGTATTATTGATTTTTGTTTTTCCTGACGTTTCGAACACTTTGCAGGGCTCGTGGTCGCAGGATGACTAAGGTCACAAGCGTCGTTACAGATTTAAAAAGTTATTTTATCTACCGTACAACACTAATTAAAAATCGAAACAATTTTTAATTAAAATTGTTTTATTAATAACATATACTTTAATTTTTTACTTCATGCCAGGTCACCCTCCCCACATACTTTATAAGGCACAAGTACGCCCGCACATGTGGTACTGCTCCCATCTCTGAGTTGGATCACCTTAATCCCTATCCCTTCCACTTGCCCGTATTCAACGTCGGGGTACCCGAATTGTCCGTGACCCTGTTCTATCCAATCGGCTCGATCCCCTGGCGTTGCGTCTCTGTGCATCTTCTGCCTCATATATCACAGTGTTACGAGGAACTGTTCAACATACTTTCAGCCGCTGATTTCCACCATAGCGCCACCCGCCTCAAGTCAAAATCAACTTCCGTTAGCGGTTTCCCGAACAAATAATACTCGGAGACCTTCAAAAAAAGATTGTACTTCTTCCTAGAGGGTCGGTAACGCATTCGCGACTTTTTTGGTCTTGCAGATATATATGGGCGGTGGTGAATTCTTTTAAGTGAATCGCATGCTCCACTCACTAGATGGAGCGGCCTTTTTAAAGTCCTCCCCTCCGAAATGTGCCTGAAGGCGTGGCAACAATGGGTGGCTCTAGTGTGATTGTATCTGGAGCCCCTCTTCGGTGCCAGAGATGACCGCTCCAGTGGTTTTAGCAGGTAAAAGACATGTCCCTCCGCGGGGTTGATTGTTTCAAGATTGAACGCTTTGTTTCCAGAATTAAATAAATACAAAATTTATCTGCAGCCCATCGTTCCTTCGGTCGGTGTCCATTGAAGTCTCGGCTAGGCAGCCTTAGATCTAGTTTAAACGTACTTCTAATTAATACCCGGTTGGACATAATTCTTTTCCATAAAATGTTCGTAATAATCAAGATAAAGACGTGGTGATGACAATTTTTTATTTAAGTACAAAAAGAAAAATATTTCAATAAAAAGCCCATAACCTCAGAGTCATAAAAAGTTTATTTATACATTATTTTATGTGAACTAAAAGTTCAAGTTCTCGCACAAGGTTATCGCGCGCTCGTCTTTCTTTCAAATAAATCATTACTCAATAATATATTTTATTTTATAGTATTTCACTTTAATCTGAGATACATGATGTAAGAGGGCTTCCATTAGCTTGTATCAACACCAAAGTTAAGCACGTGACCACGCGAATCTATAGATGCTGTGATAGCATCAAATCAATTCAATTTCAGTAATTTATTTTCATTATTATATATTTCATCTAGATTCGCGTGGTCACGTGCCGCCGTGTGCGTAGCACAGTGAGGCTGGGCGGGATCCTTTATAATCCTCCCCGAGAAGTGCCCGGGGGGGGCGACCATTTTACAGTCGCTTTCCCTCCACTAGAGGGGTTGATCGCTTTACAGTCATCCCCTCTGTGATGTACCTAAAGGCGTGGCACCAATGGGCGGCTCTAGTATAATTTTGCGAGGATCTGGAGCCCCCCTTCGGTGCCGCAGATGACCGCTCCAGTGGTTTTAGCCGGTAGGCGTCCGGCATACCCCTTCGCCTTTCCCCGGCGCACAGGAAGTTCATGTAGAATTTCCACTGGACACCAAGAAAAAAAAGGTCATCTGTCCATCTAGGTTAGTAGCCGTTACGGGGGAGTCGTGCGGTCCGTGGCCCTCTACGGGGCACCTGTATGGTCATCCCGGTTTTCAGGTGTCCAGCGCTGTAGAGCCAAACTTCACGGTCTGCAGCGCAGAGTGGCTATACGGATCGCACGGGGATACAGGACAGTGTCCTACGAGGCGGCAACTCTCCTGGCACGCTTTCCGCCTTTCGACATCATGGCGGAGACGGATGCGTGGGTCTACGATCAAACACGCTCCCTCCGCCAGAGTGGCGAAAGCGTGCCACCAGGGGCGCTCGACAGGCTAAGGCGGCTGGCTCAACGGCGCACACTCGAGACGTGGCGAAATCGCCTTCGGCTGCAGTTCGCGAACAAACGCGTCGTTGAGGCCATTCTGCCGCTCTTCGGAGCCTGGCGCAGAAGGAGCGAGCGCGTCACCTACCGTCTAACGCAGGTGTTCACCGGTCACGGTTGTTTCGGTGCGTACCTGCACAGAATAGGACGCGAGGTTACGGCACAGTGCCACTATTGTGAAAGCGCCCAGGATACCGCACAGCACACGCTCGAGGAGTGCCCTGCGTGGGCGGCCGAGCGGCGGATCCTGGTCGATCGGATCGGGCAGGATCTCTCTCTGCCGGCAGTAGTGTCGGCTATGTTGGCAGAGCATGAAAATTGGAGTGCAGTGGTCTCCTTCTGCGAGAGCGTCATGCTCCAGAAGGAGACTGCAGAGCGGGATCGGGAGAGGGCTGATCCCGCAAGGAGAAGGACGAGACGGCGCCGGGGCAACAACCGTCCCGGCTCCCAAGTCCAACACGCCTGAGCCCCCTGCCGTCACTACATGGTGGGGGGCCTCGGGGGTCGCGGGCGCGCAGATTGGGGGGTCTGCGTGCTCACACCGAGCGACCCCCGGGAAGACGGTGGCGCGCACGTGGTCACGTGCCGCCGTGTGCGCAGCACAGCGCAAAGCGAGGCTTGGGGGGATCCTTTACAATCCTCCCCGGGAAGTGCCTGGGAGGGCGACCTTTTTACAGTCGCCTTCCCTCTGCTAGAGGGGGTGACAGCTTCACAGTCATCCCCTCCGTGATGTGCCTAAAGGCGTGGTACCAATGGGCGGCTCTAGTGTGATCTTACGAGGACCTGGAGCCCCCCTTCGGTGCCGAAGATGACCGCTCCAGTGGTTTTAGCCGGTAGGAGTCCGGCCCTTCACCCTTCCCCGGGGCGAAGGAAGTTCCATGTAGAATTTCCACTGGACATCAATAAAAAAAAAAAAGGTTAGTAGCCGTCCCACGTCACACGTGATTTCCGTTGCGCGTCTCCACTTGATACTTTTTGCTCCAACGACTAATCAGTTCTTCGAGCCATATCATTGCCAGTTCACAAAAAAAAACTGTACTAAAACTTATTACTATTTAATATAATTCAGTTCACCTTTTATTTGCCAGTGTATTGCTATCAAATAAGCTATCAAATAATGTGTTGTACTAGTTTCATATATCATATTATTTTATATAGAAGAAAGAAAGAAAGAGAAAGAAGAAATTAGATAGAAGAGGAGATTATTTTATATACAAAACTATATAAAATACCTTTTTACTTTCTTTTCGTGTGGATAACTCCACAAACACTATTACTCACGCGTGGAACAATGGCGCAAGCGGGCGCGCACGTGAACGCTTACATTGAGTAACGACTCACACTTCAATTCGTCAATACACATCCCAACGCCTCACTTTCCGCGGCATGCTCGGCTTGATCTGAAAGCGTCGCGGACGTGGGGCAATATTACGGCAGGGGGCGCCACCTAAGTCACAAACCGTCCACTGAACGAGCATCTGCTGGGCTTCACCCGGGTAACCGGGTGTCTCACCTGGTAGGGCCCGATCACATGGTTTGCGTAAAACAATAGGGCGCCCCTCCTATGAAACGAATAGCACCTTCTCACAACACCGTATTCATATAAGTACAGTGTTTAGGGATATACAATCTCATACATCTCAAGATGCGCAAAATATATCAGTGAAAAGAAAAAAGTGATATATATCTTCAGGATCTAAAGATATATATCACTCTTTTATATCTGGATCCCAACTCGCTCAGTAAATCAGAGCCGCTCAGTCACTCTGTTCCCTCGCGGAAAGCGAAGAGCGGGATACGAAGATATGATCTATTGAGTAAGATTCGAATCAATCGCTCTCTCGTTTAGAAGCAAATTTTGCGACGTAATGAATTGAATACAAATGCTGTTTGTAGGCCACAGTATGCAGTATGCACAATTAATACACGATGGTTTTAACACTCGGCTAGATTAAAGCGACAAATTTTATGTGGATAACTATAACCTTTCCACTTAGTCGCTCTTTCCAATAATTATCCCAGACACAGATACAAAATATTCAAAGATATAGTTGCAATGAAAGTGAGCGAGTGAGAGATTCGCTCTTTGAGAGAGATATATATCTTTTATGTATCTCGCTCGCTCGCGACTCAACTCTACATCTCATATTACTATGGGCTAGGATCCTTGATACTTCGAGGGGGGGACTAAGTTCCAGATCACGATCCTCGCGCCCCTTGCGGGGCGCACGGACGAATAAGAGTTGTTTTCGTGTGGTTAGTGGTGTGTGTGTTTGTGTCAGAGTTCTTCAAGCCGGATGGCTACGGATAGGGAAAGTCGTTTAATGACAACCAGCCGGGACCGATGATTTTACAATATTACATTGATCCTTCAACTATTTCCTGAGGTTACGTTTCCAAGAATTTATTTTACACTCTAAAATAAAAAAAGGGATCACAAATGATTTTATAAGACAGCTATTTATTAATTAGTCCCTCGAAGCCTAGAAACAATATCTTCCAAGCCAATAAGGAAGCAATCTTCTAGATTGCCTTATTAAACTGGTATTAAACAAGTCTCAACTCACGCCCCTGTGGTACCCCGCTAAATCTTCTTAAATACTTATTATTTAAGAAGCTTAGTAGCCAGCAAAGAATCATGCTTTCAAAATTATGAATAAATATTAATCTTTCATAATATTCATTCTCTCTATAAATAAAGCACAAAACCCACATTAAGAGAGGACATTGTGAAGGATTATATCAAGAGTAGCAATAATCTTTCTTTATCACAATACTACGATCATAATTTTTTCTGCCAAGTGTTGTGATTTAGGTATCCATGTCAATCATATAGCGGGTTGTCGCCTTCATCATTTCAGCCGTAAAAACGTCCACTGCTGAACAGAAGCCTCCCCAAAAGATTGCCACAACGACAGGTATGGGCTTGTGTTGTGTGCTCATTGGGGGATATTGCCATAATCTCCACGCTTGGCAGGCGGGTTGGCGATCGCAGTTGAATTATAAATATACTCGAAGGAAGCTGCTGCCCGCCCTCCGGCTAATTCCATAGTCGCCGTTTACGACACCCACGGGATTAGATGGCGGTGGTATTCTTAGCCGGCACCACAGGGCAAGTTTGTCGCCTTGTGTGCGTAAATTAAGATAGCATATGAGACAATTGAAATAAATACGTTTTTATTTCGCTATGATGTTTAAATACATATCGGATACCGTGAAATCTCTGTCTCGTAACAAAAAAATCCCTTCCCGTGGAGGTCTACAAAGATTCTGGAAAGAATGACTATTAGATAGATAACAGCATTCTGGGAACACTGATCCGTCTATGAAATAGACGGTGGTATAGTAGTCTCTTGAGCAGGCAAGATGTGTGTGGACTTGCACTTTGTAAGAATATCGTCATCATGTGCGTCGTCATTTTGGGGTGAAAATGTCAGGTATATGAATATGGTAAGAGTTCATTGTTACTTATAAAATGTCGAAAAGCTCTAATCTTTTACAATAACCATTTCTCTCCCTTCAGTCTTACAAATTGGACTGACTGAAAATTTTCCAGCATAAGAAATACCTATTGTGCTGTCCTATCGTTGCTATAGCGCGAGGACCGGAGCAATTACAAGGACCTAAATAAGTTAAGAACAGATAAGATTGAATAGAATTTGGTCCTTGTATTTGTTCCGGTCCTCGCTCTATATCAATGGTAGGAACAAAATATGTCAAGACAAGACTCCTTACAAAAACCGGGACTAGTACAGCTGGCAGTGTGGATCCCGACAAACATAAGGCCACCTCGTTCTCCTCTCACGTAAGTCTTAGAAGGTGACAACAGGACTACTTATGTCAAGAGGATGGGCTTCAGCATCCGTCCGAGTGCGAAGAATAACATAGCTGCTGCGATCACCAATCTGTGCAATGTCGTTTTATAAGTGATAGTCATAACGGTTACAAAATGTAGACCCATGTTCAACAGTGAACGTTTACAGGCTGATATAATCATAATACAGATAGACTAGACTGCTATTTACTAAGAAAACGTATAGAGCAGCCAAATGCAATCATATAAATTATAAAACTTCGATCTAAGTAATAGCGAGCTCTGTTCAGGATCTGGCTCGGTGTACCTCGACTTTTCGAGGAATCCCGATCCCGATGCCATATTAAAGTTACTTTTAAAACTCTCATCTCAATTTAAAACAATCATTTTACAATGGATTCCATCACATGTTGGTATAATTGAAAATGAAGTAGCAGACAGATTGGCAAAAGAAGCTTGTTGTGAAGGAGTGGAAGTAAACATACTACCTTATTATACAGACTTCATATATTTAGTAAAAAAAACATGTTATGAGTTGTGGAAGGAGTATTTCGATGAGCGATCGAGAGAAAAAGGCATCTGGTACAAAACGATCCAGCCACAGCCATTTAAACGACCTTGGATAGATAACAGCCCACTGGCTAGACCGGACTTAACTGTTATGATGCGTCTTCGTTCCGGACATATTCCACTCAACAAGTTCGCATATTTGATGAAATAAGTTGATTCGCCTAATTGTTAAGTAAATGTTGTTCATATTTTGATGGAGTGTGTCCGTAACGAACGTTATAGAAATCAATTGCTTGGAAATAATTCTATTTTAAATATAGATTACTGTAATAGTATTTTGGCTGAACCCCTATCGGATGGTTCAGTTAAGTTATTAAATTTAGTTAAGATAGGCCTTAAGAATAGATAAGATTAATACTTGTGCTATCGATATAAATAGCGAAGGCAATGTTTCCTGGAGCCATGCGGACGGAGCATCTAGGCTGATACTGAAAACCAGCGGTGTTGCCGTTATTTTTACTACACCGCCGCAGCATTATGCTGAGTGACAGCCATTTTCTGCTCAGTTACGGGCTTCGGCGCACAATCATTATAATTTAATCATAGCTTTAAATAGTTTAACTAATTAATATCCAGTTGTTATTAGCAATTTCTCTTGCCAACATTCAAGCAGTACTGAAATGCATTGCGTGTGTGTTTCAAGGGAAAAACAACGTGTATAAACTTCTTTCTTTTAATTATTAGTTTTTGGTAGTATAGTGCGCGTCTGTGGTGTTCAGAAATAAAGTTATTTAATTTCTTTCTACTTCACTTTTTTTTTCAATTGCGGCATATTTAGTTGTTAAAGCTTTTATAGGTATTCTAGAGCCTTAGCTTGTTACTACATACTTTGGGATAAAACACTCACCATACTAAATACTCCTGAAGCAACCCACACCAAAAGACTAGCGTTCACAGATCCAGTATACTTCAAGACACCGGTAGGAGACACGAAGATACCACTGCCAATGATGGAGCCCACAATCACGGTGATACCATTCATCAAAGACATCTTGGCTTCGAGGGCGCCTTCCTCTCCATCTTTGGCCTCCGGATCCGTATCGGGATCCGATTTTAGGGTTTCGGTTTCGCATTCTTCTTTCCTTTTTGGAGACCTGGGAAAGAGTAGAGCGAAATTTAAAATTGGTGTATAACATCATGATTTAGTTATTCGTATTCATTAACGTTTATTTACAGACGAGCCGTTACCTTCCCGCTGCGCTAAGCTCAAATTATAATGATTTCTTCTGAACGTTATATCATCCCGCAAGCTATCGAAATGGAACATACATGAAAATTTTGGTTAAAATTCCTGTTTAAAACCCTAAAATTTTCATTGATATCTGTGGAAACTTTCAGACAGACACAAACATTCTAAAAACGGTAATTTACGAATAGGTACCATATAAGTAGTCATCACTAAAATTTTGGCATGTGTTTGGTTACACACAGACAGACAGTTCAGTTTGATTATATTAGTATATAAATGCATAAAAACACCCTCCTCTTGCATAAATTGCAACTAAAACTTGTTCTGCAAGACATGCTCCCAGGATTATCTTTGGGAGGCCGTCGAGTTCTTAATATGAATATTTTTAGTTTTATTGCTTAATTACAACTTCAATGAACTTATAGAAATAATATTTTTATGTTTGTGAATTTATTTAATGTAAATTATATCGATATTTTGCTAATGTTTTGTAATTGATCGCCATTTTAATTTACCTTTACATTGACATTTTTAATACAGGTTTATTTCGTGTGCTTTTGCGGTTTTTTTAATACTTCTTGATGACAAGACGAGCAAGTCATTCGCTTGGTAGCTTACTTCATGCCTGCTAATAACAACTGTAAGGCTATCCAGGTCCAATCCTGCATGGCACCACACCGGACCACAACCGGAGCACAATAGTGTCTTAAGTTTATATACTACTGTTGATCGGCGAATATCTGGCACTGAGGGGATAACACTTTTTTTTATCGGGCCCAGTGTAATTTATAATGAACTTCCTCCGCCGCGGGGAAGGACGGAGGGGCATGGCCGGACTCCTACCGGCAAAATCCTCTGGGGCGATCATCTTCGGCACCTAAGGGGCCTCCAGTTCCACGTATGATCACACTAGGGCTACCCACCCATGCCACGCCTATAGGCACATCTCTGAGAGGGTGACTGTAAAGCGGTCACCCTCGGGGGGATTGTAAAGGGGATCCTTTATCGAAGCATCCCTGTGCGCTATGCTATGCGCACACGGCAGCGCGTGACCACGTGTGCGCCACCGTCTTTTCGTGGGTCACGCGGTGTGGGCACGCAGATTCCCCAATCGACGCACCCGCGAACCCAGAGGCCCCCCGCCTTAGCGACGGCAGGGAGTTTTAGGCGTATGGGAATTAGGCGCCAGGCCGGTTGTTACCCCGGCGCCGTCTCCTCCTTCTTTGAGCAGAATCGGCCCTCTCCCGATCTCACTCTCCAGTCTCCTTCTGGAACATGACGCTCTTACAGAAGGAGACCACTACATTCCAGTTTTCGTGCTCTGCCAACATAGCCAACACTACTCCGATCGACGGATCCTGATCCGCCGCTCGGCTGCCCACGCAAGGCACATCTGGAGCGTGTGCTGTGCGGTGGCCTGGTCGCTATCACAATGGTGGCATTGTACCGTCCTGTGCAGGTACGCACTGAAACAACCGTGCCCGGTGAGCACCTGCGTCAGGCGGTAGGTGACGCGCTCGCTCTTTCTGAGCCAGGCTCCAAAGAGCGGCAGGACGGCCTCGACTGAGGTGATACCTACCAACCGTAATCAGAGCTTGCAATAAGAAACCTACCATCAGAATCTACTATACACCAGTAATATGGCATAAGCTGTACCATAGCCTGTAACTGTGTTACTTTCATTGTATTCCTTAACAATGTTTCTTTTTGTTTAAAAACAGCGTGGCAAAATGATTCTATGGACACGTATGCCAGTTATATCGAAAATAAAGATAAAAGTATAGTGCAATTTTATTACGTTGTGCAATGGTAAAAGTTACAACTTTACTGACACTACAAGCCAAAAAAGTGAATGCGGTTCAGTGACACAGGACGTTTGGACTTGACTGATTGGATAATGCTGCGTAATAGGATTAGTTACGTATTGGACTGACAAAAATATCCTACAACTTCTACCTTTGTGGCAAGTGGTTTTTGTACAGATATATTTTTTCGACGATAATTGGCCGATTATCCAGAAATTTGAATGTGCCTGGAAAATGGCAATAGGGTCACCTCTATCCTTATGTTGTGGGATCTAATACTACTATAAATAAACGTTACTTAGGCTTCCCGCCTTTCCAAAAAAACTCACCACAACGTTAGTAGTCTATGATAACCACTAATGCTTCAAAATCAAGATCGTACATTTATGCTGCAAATTCTCTATCTCTGTCAGATCTCGCCAGATAGTGGCTTGTTGGTTGGAGCATTTGGGGTGCGCAAAAGCAAAACGAAATAATGAAAATGAAAGAGTCTACTAGGCATTAGTGTGGAATTAGTTTAATATATTTTCACTTGCTTTAAAGTAATACTAATAACGCCTGATAATTCACTTACTGGAATACTTAATAACGCTCATTATAGTTTCACTTGAACTTAGTGTCTGTATATCGTTTTATTTATATATTATTTATTAACCGATCCAGGTTATATAGACTCTTCGTCACTAATAAGTATCTATAAAACCGGTCCTGCTGACCACACGTGATGCGCGAAGAAAGAGAGACGAACAGACACAAATTACAAAATGAATACTGTTTTGGCTTCGGTTTGATATAAATAAACATATGACCCAAAATGGCTTTACAATATAAGCATAGATACAAGGTAAGGATACATCACACACCTAAATATTCACAAAATGAAAATTACAATTATCTAAAAGTCAAGGTCTATTTAAATCCATTCAAGCAAGGCGCCAGGCTAGCCGTAATTTGTGATAAACTGTGTCTTCCGTCGTCATGTTGCAGTTCGGCCGGACACTTGTAATTCGATTAAGACAATTGTGAAATTCTGAATCCAGTATACCTGTAAGCTGTGTATGTATAAAGCGATATACTTATAGTTCACAAATCGGAATTGACTTTATTTTATGGCTTCTGTTTACAAAAATGACCGTTGTTGGTTGTGTATAGTTTATGGCCATGGCTCCGCTTGCGTAGAACTTCCGACCGGAATAAAAAGTATACTCGTAGTATTCTTTATAAGATAAATCCTAACAATTTCGCCAGTTTGTGCGTGATACGAACGAAATCAAATCATATCGTTTAATTTAATTCGAATTCAAGGAGACAAACAGACCCCATCCCCTTGAACTGTTTTATTATGTTAAAGATAAGGACTGCCTTCCAATAGTTATGTAGTTAAGCAAATGATTATATTGAATAAGATAGGTAGTGTTATGTAAATAACATACTCAGAGTATTTTATCAATATCATAATCTTACTATTTATCAGCCTATAAACGTCCACGGCTGAACACCACGCCATTCGCTTAGCTAGGGTGAGGCCTACCGAAGCATTTGATATAACGGTATATAAACGTTTTTAAAGCAATAGCAGAACCAGTACATAAAACAGTCCATTCATATCCAATTTAGAATACTGCATGAGAACATAACTAAACAATGTTCCCAGACGTCTTTTGTGCGCGGTTAAAGGAGCGGTTACGGACAAAGAGAGCTTGGGAAAGAAACGATTTGTTGGGGTTCCCCAAGGACACACACTTGGACCACTTTTATATTACAGATTTTTTAGTCTTTGAATTCAGCAGTAGCGGAAAAGTAACAATTTAACTGTTTCGTTTTTACGTAAGCAAAATAGGTTGTGTAATTCAAAGAAGTAAAAAAATAATATAACAAAACAAATTATTGAAATGATTCACTAATTGACATTGCGGTTGGAATATCACAAAGAATTGAGAATGTATTTGAAGTAGGTGTAGTTTTTAAATTTCACAGCTAATCTAGGTTATACATTTTAGATGTTTCGTGAATTACCAACCAACTGTCACGTGCGAACGTTATAAGTCGATTGTGTCAATAATTACTTGTTTAAAAAAGAAAGACAGAACACGCCCCCTTTAACCGGTTAAAGATAACGAGCGCGATATTATGTATGTGTTTTCATTTACATAATTTAATCAATACACAAGATTGTAACATGCGAGGTGAAATACTGAATGAACGATAGATGAGGTTAGGAAACAGGATCAGGAAGAAACAGGTTTATGTCTCAGTGACCTACAAGTGTTTATGCTTATTGCGCTAATGTTTGTCTTCTATTTTCTGGGATTTGACAAAAATCTTCACTGACATTTTGTGTAATATTTCGTGTTCAATTTATAGGTATATCCAGTGGGTAGTTCAGGAAATATTTCAATAGTTTGCCCCTGGACAATCAATGTAGCCTGCAGCATAAACAACTTCACCCGTGCAAATGTATTACCCAGACTGATTACCTTGCTTAGGGATTATGGTTATAGCCTAGCAACCATTCTGGTAGTCAGTTTGGGGATAATTTGGATTTTGAGTATTGTTGATATAGGTCATATCACACATTGGACAGAGAAAAAAATTAAAAATATACAAGCTTTACGAATGAAAATAGATTGTAGGAGATAGTAGATTCATTGATAGGTATCAAAGTCAAGGTCAATTAAAGTTTCTATCATAAGGTAAACAAACTGTAAATGAGGTTTAAGGGTCAGTATTTACACAAAATTGTTTTCATTAGAATCACGCGCGGAATGCAGTGTGATGTCCTTCTGTGGAATAGTAGCCATACTGCGCTCACCAACTCACCTGCTAAGAGTGGTGAGTACTGGCAAGGTTCCCCCAAAATGACAAGACAATTGAGGAAATCTTTAGGGGCGGCCTTTGTTCAGCAGTGGGCGTCCTGTGGCTGGTATGATTATGACAATAACATGTGTTGCCGTGTGGTACCGGGTAAGAAGAAAGAAGAAAGTGGTGGTCCCCCCATCTCATCCCGTGGGTGTCGAAAAGGCGGGGATTAGCCGGAGGTTGGGCAGCAGCGTCCTTCGAGGATATTTATAACTCAACTGCGATTGCCAACCTGTCTGCCAATCATGGCGATTATGGCAATGTCCCCTAATGAGCACATAACACAAACCCATACCGTTCGTTGTGGCAATCTTTTGGGGAAGGCTTCTGTCCAGCCGTGGACGTATTTACGGCTGAAATGAAGATGATGATTATGTGAATAGTTTTTTTTAAATATATATATGTGTGGCAATGGTTACACAACAAAAACAAATAAGCGGTTATGATAATAATATGAAAATAAATCCATCTTCTGACAGTTTAATATCTGAAATCCGTATAGATATGTATTTAGAACCGTATTAAAAACATTTGCTCACATTTTGAAATATATAAGACGTTATGTCTAAACAAAAAAAATCTCAACTCCATTTACTTAAAACTTTAACACTAACTGACAGAGAATGCCTATTTCAACCGGTGTCGCACGGGAAATTCCTTGTATAACGTAGGTGATCATAAGGAAAGAATTTTTGAAAATCCATCACCTGAGGCGGGCAAATGTCAAATCGGGCACATGACTAGTAAATAAAAACGTCGAACTTCCAACGTTATTAAACTTGAACTATAGAAGCTTTGAAGCACTTTTTGTCATTAAATATTTATACCGTATTCAATATGGAGTTCACGAAAATGGAGGCTCATAATTAACAAACATTAATATTATCTCTCGCTTACCGACCATTTTTTTTTTTTGGTGTACTTCATGACCCTTCGCCCTTCCCCGGGGCGGAGGAAGATCATGATGAATTTCCATTAGAACCAAGAAAAAATAAAATAAAAACAGAAAAGGGTTGTGTCATATGTACTATGTTACTCACTATCACTGATTTAGTGAAGGAAAACATCGTGACGAAACCTTGAAATCTGTCTTGAAGTCCGAAATCGCCAACATGCAGTGAGCAAGCGTGGTGGTTAGTGCACGTTCCTTCTCTACATGAGTAGAAGCCTTTGCCCTGCAGTGGGACATTTACAGGCTGATATTATTGGAACGAACTTCTTTTTCGCGGCTTAAAGTAGAGTGAACTGGCAGAAATCGTTACGTAAGGAAAACGCGTTATGCTATAGTGTATGTGCGTAAAAACTTCAATTCGTTTAATGTAAAGAGGGACTGTGTGGGACCCTATAAAGATAAACCAAAACCAACAAATTTTTTTTAGGGAGTTATGTCCGGTTAATTATATTCCAAAAAAATTTACAGATATACTGATGGGAAGTTCCAAACACATTTAAAAACATCGAATGATAAAGTCTATTATAAAATTAAAGACTATGCTGACGATAGGGACGTGTGGCGTTGATTCTTATCAATTCGTCAATCAAATCGTTATCAGCATTATACAGTACACTGTATATAGCTGCAAAACGTATTTCTAAGTTTAAAGAGCTGTCCTTAAACATTTTAAATAGAACTGTAAAACAATGTGTAAAAGAAAGAAAAATTATCATGAAAGACCCAGAGATTGTCATGTAGTGAAATTGCCCTCCGTTGTTTCAATATGACGTGTAAAAGTATCTGTAAGGACCTAATTTCTAAATAACAGATTTAGTTGAATTCTACATAGGCTTGTCTTGATAGTTGTCTTACAATTGAAGACATCAGCTTAGTTAAGATAGTCCATTACTTTAGAGTAGTTCCTGCGTAACATACTGCGTATAATGTCCTGATGTCTTCAATTACATAACATAATCAGCTCATTACCATCCTACTGCTGGTGGTCTTTTCTCACGATGAGAAAGGTTAGGCTTAGTCCACCACGCTGGTCTAGTGCGGGTTGGCGAATTACAGTAAAAACATTTTGGAGCCTTCTCAGGTGTGCAGGTTTCCTCGCGATGTTTGCGTTCACCGATAATGCAAGTGATAATGAAATTCTGAACCGCATAATAATCCGACCAGGATTGATCTCAGACCCTCCTGTATGGAAGGCAAGCGTTCAACCACTAGGCTATCACTGATGTCTTCTATTATAAAGATGGAACGTGTTGGTTCCGAACCCCTATCATCATAGTCATACCAGCTACAGGACGTCTACTGCTGAGCAAACGCCTCCCGCACAGATTTCCACAACGAGCGGTTACATGCCGACCTCATCCAACAACAATCCCTATTGTATACCATAATCCAACGTATAGCCGCTACGCTACTGTGCATATAATGACATAATCTTTAAATGTGGTACTACTGGTCCTCGACGACGAAAACAATCAGATGTTTACTCTAAGAGAATGATATGTAATTTATCAGCTTAATAGGGAAATCAGAAGTCAGTAGGTCAGTGTAGTGATATGACTGTCAGCTCCTAGATAATTCAAGGGTTAGTGTACTTGCCTTTGATACTGGGATTTTAAGATTGTTTTAAGTACCTATAACCATGAACCAGTGATGACATATGGAACAGAGACGTGGTCACTCACAATAGGCCTCATAAGAAAGCTCAAGGTCACTCAGCGAGCTATGGAAAGAGCTATGCTTGGTATTTCTCTACGTGATCGAATCAGAAATGAGGAAATCCGTAGAAGAACTAAAGTTATCGACATAGCTGAAAGGATTAGTAAACTGAAGTGGCAATGGGCAGGGCACATTGCTCGTAGAACTGATGGCCGCTGGGGCACAAAGGTTCTAGAATGGAGACCGCGCACCGGAAAACGCAGCGTGGGACGACCTCCAACGAGGTGGACAGACGACCTGGTGAAGGTCGCTGGGAGTCATTGGATGAGGGCGGCATGTAACCGCTCGTTGTGGAAATCAAAGGGGGAGGCCTTTGTTCAGCAGTGGACGTCCTGTGGCTGATATGATGATGATGATGATGAACCATGGACCGTCCGGGGGCGGGGGCAGCAGCCGTCTCCCCTGTACCTGGCTTCCAACCTAATAAAGACGCATTTCTATTTATTTACACGTTTGACCCATTTGTATAACGGTTTTTAGTGTCGATCTACATTATCACTAGCACTGACGCTCAAGCTTTTGCAGTGATACATAATCGATTTGAATTGTATGCGGTTCTTAGTGATATGAAATGAGATATCATTTTATTCTAAATAGACTGAAAATAAGTACTTTTTAAACGCAACGTAATCTTAAATCATTGATTACCCGACTACGGCGAAGCATGTGGGTATGTATGTATGTTCATCTGTTCCCTCACAACTTCAAAAATACTTACCATAATTTGACAAATGAGGTATCGTTGGAAGCGTCTTGATCGTCCGCTGGTTATAGTTTATATGACGTCACATTAAGTTGAATATAGCGCCCTCCGGAGGGCATCTAATGAGTATTAAATACCGTATAAGTTGTTTATTTAATAGACGACAAATACTGAAATGTTGGAAAATAGATTTGCAGATGATAATATTTTCTTGTTTCTTTTTTGAGCGTAATTTGAAGATGGAAAAGTTAATATTTCTAGGAACATAAATACAGATTCGCAACGATCTGTAACATTAGGACCACTTACTGCCCGTATGCAGCGTTTTTGACCTTTGAATATCATCTCCCTCTCAGTACAATTACCCCAGAAAATTACCCTAAATCTCCGATAATATACGATACGATTCCCCAATAAGCGCCTCTTGTGTAATTTAAAGAAGAAGCGGCTCAACAATCTCCCTGGCAACACTGATAAGCAATATTGAGAGAATGCTTTCATCATTTCCAATATCTATGCTTAATTGGCCCCGGAATATACAGAGGGCAGTGATATCGATATATTTACTCCGTTCACCACCAAAATTCAAGGGTATTTGATGCATCGTTTACTGAATTCCGTGTGGTGTCGTGATTAAGAACATAGTACCACTCCATCTCTTCCTGTGGATGTCATGTGGCAGCAGCTTTCCTGTTGTGGAACAGTAGCCATGCTGCGCTCGCCAACCGACCTGCCAAGTGTGGTTCTTCATTTCGGCCGAATGGAGCCCACTGCGCCTGGCTTGGGCCTGTGTCCAGCCAAAGCTCACCACAACGACCGATATGGGCGTGTTGTGTGCTCATTGGGGGGGTCTTGCCATAATCGCCACACTTGGCAGACGGGTGGGCGATCGCAGTTGAGTTGTTAATGTACTCGAAGGACGCTGCTGCCCATCCTCCTGTTAATCACTTAGTCGACTTTTACGACACCTACGGGATGAAAAGGGGTGGTGGCATTCTGAGCCGGCACCACACGGCCAAGTGTAGTTAGTACTGGCAAATTCCGCCCCCAAAATTAGGAAACAATTGTGGAAGTATATGGGGGAAGCCTATGTTTAGCAGCGGATGTGCTTTGCCTGATATTTTGTACGGATTAAGAATATAGCACCACTATCTTATCTCCTCCCGTGTATATCGTAAAAGGCGACGTACGTCATCATCATCATATCGGCTATTTATACGTCCACTGCTGAACAAAGGCCTCCTCCATAGATTCCACAACTGTGTCATCATTTTGGGGGGTATATGCCAATTCTCACCACGCTTGACTGGCGGGTTGGCGAGCGCAGTATGGCTACCGTTTCTCAGAAGGGACGCTGCTGCCCATCCCTCTGGTTTAGATTGCCATAGTTGCTTTTTACGATATCCATGAGATGGATTTGTGCTATATTCTTAATCCGGACACCGCACGGATAGATTAATAATCTATCTTATTCAAAATCTTTGGAATTGGGATTGAGGATTTGACTGCTTTTTGTGATCTAACACAAAAACAAATCAAATTCAAAATCTTAAATCTAATGATTTTGAATTAGACTGATTATTAATTTCGGCCGTAAGGAACTCTAAACCAGAGGGATGGGCAGCAGCGTCTCTTCTGTGGAACAGTTGCTCACCAACCCGCCTGCCAAGTGTGACGAGTACCTTTTTTTTAATTTTATTTTTATTGATCCGGTGGAAATACCTCATGTACTTCCTTCGCCCCGGGAAAGGGCGAAGGGGCATGCCGGACTCCTACCGGCTAAAACCACCGGAGTGATCATCGTCGGCACCGAAGGGAGGCTCCAGGAACTCGAAAGATCTCCATCTAGAGCAAGTGTGACGAGTACCTACTGACAAATTCCCTCTCAAAATGATGACACGATTGTGGAAATTTATAGGGACGCCTTGGTGCGGCAATGGATGCCCTTTGGCTGATATGATGATGACGATTATTTTTGTCATTTCAATGGTTATAACTTGCCGTGTGGTGCCGGCTACGAATAGCACCAACCCATCTCATCCCGTGGGTGTCGTAAAAGGTGACTAAGGGATTAGCCGGAGGATGGGTAGCAGCGTCCTTTGAATACATTAACAACTCAACTGCGATCGCAAACCCGGCCTGCCAATCGTGGCGATTATGGCAAAACCCCCCAATGAGCACACAACACACCGACATCGGTCGTTGTGGTGGTCTTTGAGGGAGGCCTATGTCCAGCAGTGGACTTTATTCGGCCGAAATGATGAACAAATTTCTTGACGTAACGTGCGCAGTGTGGTGCCACGCAGAACTAGTCCAAGGTAAAATTACTGTTCTATCTGCCAGCACTAGTGTCGGCTATATTGGCAGAGCACGAAAACCGGAATGCAGTGGTCTCCGTCTGTGAGAGCGTCATGCTCCGGAAGGAGACCGCAGAGCGGGACTGGAGAGAGCAGATTCCTGCTCGAAGAAGGAGGAGATGGCACCGGGGTATAAAACCGCCCTGGCGCCTAATTCCCATACGCCTGAAACCTCCTACCGCCGCTATAAGGTGGGGGGCCTCTGGGTTCGCGGGTGCGAAGATTGAGGAATCTGCGTGCTCACACCAAGCGACCCATGAAAAGACGGTGCGCGCGCATGTGGTCACGCGCAATGTCGCTTCGGGGGATCCTTTACAATCCCCCCGGGGTGGTGACCGCTTTACAGACATCCTCTCAGAAATGTGCCTATAGGCGTGGCACCAGGGGGCGGCTCTAGTGTGATCGATACGACGACCTGGAGCCCGCCTTAAGTGCCGAGGATGACCGCCCCAGTGGTTTTAGCCGGTAGGAGTCCAGCATGCCTCTCCGTCCTTCCCCGCGGCAGAGGAAGTTCATGCAGAATTTCAACACGGCACGGTTGGTGCAGTGGCTGATGCAGTCGACTGCTGCTCTCCGGGTTCGATTCCCGCACGGAACAAATATTTGTATGATCTGCAGGTAGTTGTTCCGAGTCTAGGTGTGTTGTATGTGGAGTTCATGTCTGTAAACTCACCCACGACTCAGGAGAAATCCTAGTGTAGGGCAACGGTTTTTAAAACCATTAAAAAAACTGGGCCCAATAAAAAAAGGTAACATTAGTTGTTATAAGCGAAAATTGCCAAATTTAGGGCAGATCGTATTCAATTAAAACGGTATAACTAATTTATACAGGATATCGCAGCTAAACAATCCAATTACTGTATAAAAAACTGTATCGATTTCAGTTAACGAGGTTACTGACGAATCATAATAACTAATACGATAATTATAACAAATAATGCAATGCAATATAACCTTGCTATGTAATTAGACAGTTAAAGCACAGAGTATTGCTTTGCTTATCTGTGGTTTTCGAAGAGCTATCGTCGTTTTGTCTCGCATAAATTTCTTAAAGTAAGTAGGTAGTACGAATGTGGTTTTTTTCAACCAACTTCAAAAGAGGGGAGGTTCTCAATTCGATGCTTTTTTATGTATGTGCCTACATCTGTTGCTCCTATATTTGTTGACCGATTTGAGCAACTCTTTTTAAATAGGTGCAGAATGCTTTCGAATTGGTCCCATATACATTTCATTACATTTGATTGAGTAGTTTTTTAATCAGCTTCTATAAACAGGTTTAATTTGCTGCGCTTATCTAGATGATGTCTTAATAGTTACGATTCCTCCGAGATTAGAGAACCCATTTGAGTCTTAAATAATCTCGAAATTTCTTTCTGTGGTGTCCGGATTAAGAATATAGCACCACTTCAACAAACAGACAGACAAAAAGTTTAAATATTGTTTTTTTGTTGTATGTAGCGTCTATACTTTCATATGCATTTAGTAAAAAGCTGTTATTTTGACATTACAAACCACACACTTCAATTTTATTTATTTGTATAGATAACACCGCTACAGCTACCTAAGCACGTCCTTGACCTAGATTTAGCGCAGGGTTGGAACCCTAATCGTGAACGGTGGAGTTGGGGTGTCGGGCTTGTATTGCGAATTGCGTCAGCTTTGCTAGTTAACTTAGCGCGTGTGTACAAACATAGGGGTTGATTTATAAAAGCGTGTGAAGAAAACTTGGCGCAATTTTTCCATGACGCGGCATCCTTGCATTGGGGTAAGGACATTCACAAAACGCTTCATAACATCGTATTCATCATCATGAAAAATTGAAAATAAATTTTGATAAATCATCAATGTTGGGTGTATCAAAGCCATAATATACACTTTTTACTAGAACAGCGAGTCTATTGTTATATCAAGATGTTGTCTGCAGCGAAAGTGCGCATTCATGGGATGCAAGATGATAACTGAGTTATAAAGGACAAAATCAAGCAGTATCGGGGCCTTACATAGTGATATCAACGTATTGGAGAGTATTCATCAAGAGAACTTTAACAAGAGGAAACAAGTTGATAGAATCAGATACACGAAGAACAATGCAAATAATACGCTCGGTATAGTTTATAAAAGAGCAATATTGGACTTCTCTGGTGGAAGGCCTGGTGACCTGAAATACAGACTTCAGCCTAGTTTAGGCAACAGTCTCTTAAGATAAATTTGAATAATACTATAACATTTTCATTATTGTGATGAGAAAATAAAATAAATAAATAAAATATTCTATTCAAGGGCCGGATGCAAGCGACTCTTTTAATCAACATCACTAATTCTCAAGATTCAGTTTAAAACATGTCGAACGGATTCACGAATGTTTGTTTGGTATTCAAAAGGTTCTCGAGTGGAGACCGCGCGCCGGAAAACGCAGCGTGGGACGACCTCCAACGAGGTGGACAGACGACCAGGGGTGCAATTCTTTAAGCTCAAACATCCATACATTCTTGAATACAGAATTGAAATAACAATGATAACCCATTTTGTTATTCGCTAAGACTGGTCCTCATGGCTTACCATCTGCAACGTGTCCTTGAATAGCTTCAATCATGTTTTAGCGAATGCCTAATTGGTTTTACACCGTTGGGGATGGAAGGATGTATGGATGTTTGAGTTTAAGGAATTGCACCCCTGGTGAAGGTTGCTGGGAGTCGTTGGATGCGGGCGACATGTGACCGCTCGTTGTGGAAATCTATGGGGGAGGCCTTTGTTCAGCAGTGGACGACCTTTGGCTGATGTGATGATGATGATGATGATAATCATATAGTTTCAATTTGTTCCGTGTGGCGTCCGGATTCTGAATATAGCACCACTCTATCTCCTCCCGTGGATATCGTAAAAGGCGATTGCGGGACTCTAAACCAGAACGATGGTGGATGGGGAACAATTGGATGGAATTGTGGAAATCTATGCCGGAGGCCGTTGTTCAGCAGTGGACGTCCTTTGGCTGACATGATGATGATGACGAGTCACAACACAACAAATTTACATTTTACAAATTTCACAGCGCTGAATTAATATTCCCTGCTTACTTAAAATTCATACCGCAAGTTGACACCGTCCCCTCAACTGCGATCGCCAATCCGTCTGCCAAGCGTGGCGATTATGGCAATATCCCCAAATGAGCACACAATACAAACCCATACCGGTCGTTGTGGCAATCTTTTGGGGAGGCTTTTGTCCAGCAGTGGACGTGTTTACGGCTGAACTGATGATGAAAATGATGAACGATAAAAATCGACGACACACAGCTGGTAAACTGTTGCGGGGCGAACGATCAGTTTTAACCCAACATGAGGGACTTGTCATGCTCTGCTAATGAATGCTGATGTCTATAATAATCCAATAAAGGGTTCATAAACACGACATTGCGTCATCTATGGCCCCCTGTTGCCTTACAAAAGTACCCTTATTCTTAATAACGTCTATATTGCTACGTATGTCCTTGAAGAATGTCACAGGACTCTACGGCGCGCCGCGGCGCCACATAACAGTAGGTACACTGAATACGTAGAGATAGAATTGACGTCATCAACCCTTACAAAATGCGACAGTAAACGGGTAGCGTGAAGCTGAAAAAATATGGAATGTTCGGGTCAGTTATTTATATTTTATATGAGTAGGTACGAAGCAGACTTTTTTAACCGACTTCAAAAAGGAGGTTCTCAATTAGATACACATTTTTATGTTTGTACACCGATTACTCCGAGATATGTAGACCGATTCGAGCAATTCTTTTTTTAACTGGTGAGGAATGCTTTCGAGTTGGTCACATAAATTTTATTACAGTGGATTGAGTAGTTTTTTAACCAGCTTCAATAAGCAAGTTAATTTTACTGCGCTTATCTAGGTGATGTCTTAATAGTTTCGATTCCTCTCAGATCATTGAACCGATTACATTCATTCGTATTTTTTGTGTTAAATACTGATACCAAATTGGAAAAAGTTCTTACATTTATTTACACTAAAAAGAAACAAATAAAGCTTTTCAACAACATAAAAATTCCCACTACAAAAACCCTACACGATATAAAACAACTGAAAAGGCTGCTGCACTGCTTTTTTACAGCCGCCTGCCCTCCGCTAGAGGGGGTGACCGCTTTACAGACATCCCCTCCGAGATGTGCCTAAAGGCGTGGCACCAATGGGCGGCTCTAGTGTGATCGCACGAGGACCTGGAGTCCCCCTTCGGTGCCGACTATGACCGCTCCAGTGGTTTTAGCTGGTAGGAGTAATGCATTGCAACGGCATACCCCTTTGCCCTTCACCGGGGCGAAGGAAGTTTCATGTAGAATTTCCACTAGAACTGATAAATTTCATTCTAATATAATAATGTATGTCATTCGTGATAACCCCAGTATGATCGACTAGGCTAGGCATGTTGAAAGGGTACAAGATTGGTAATTGGCTATGACGCAATGGCAGATATTTTACTGGTCAATCATATTTTGGTGTCGGCTCTATACTTAGTAACACAATGTCAACGGTATTATTTAACCGAAGGAGGAGGTTCTCAGTTCGATGCGTATTTTTTTTATGTATGTACACCGATTACAGTCGGGCGGGGCTAGGTATGCCCCAACCATGGTTCATGTAGAGCAACGAGAACGAGAAGTTATATTTTAAACCCAGCCCCGCCCGACTTCATAAATAAAGTTATTTTTTCCTTTTCATATTTTTATATCGTGTAGAGTTTTTGAAGTCGGTACTATATTTTTTGTTAAAAAGTTTTGTTTATTGTAGTTTCTCGATAAAGGTACAAAGATTTCGTTCGATACTGCTCGTCAAAAAGCTACACTCTGTATTCTATACATTGTTCAGCAGTTTCTAGGTATTTGCATTTTATTTTTAATTACTGAAGCATCGGCCAGACAGCCTTGTGTGCTTGATAAAGATAATTGACCTTATTCACCTATCTGATACTTTCTCTTTGCGCTACCTTGATCCTACTTGGAGTGATATAATAAAAAAAGTAAATATTTTAAGTGTTGTCAAGTAATGTATACATTTCACTTCCTAGTTCCTATAGCCAATGCCAAGTGCGCAAATTATTACATATGAAATATCGATATGAATCCGGTACCAATCAATATTAGCGGTAGGTCTCTTATTGAAAGAGTCCGGCTAGGTAGGTACCACCGTTCTCCTACTGTGAGAGCTTCATGCTCCAGAAGGAGTTTGCAGAGCGGGATCAGGAGAGGGCCGATCCCGCACGGAGAACGACGAGATGGCACCGGTGCAACGACCGTCCCGGCACTCAGGTCCAACACGCCTGAGCCCCCTGCAGTCGCTACATGTTGAGGGTCCTTGGGGGTCGCGGGCGCGCCGATTAAGAAGTCTGCGTGCTCACACCGAGCAACCCCCGGGAAGACGGCGGCGCACACGTTGTCACGTGCCGATGTGTGCGCAGCACAGCACACAGCAAGGCTTGTGGGGATCCTTTACAATTCTCCCCGAGAAGTGCCTGTGGGCGAACTTTTTACAGTCGCCTACCCTCTACTAGAGGGCGTGACCGCTTTACAGTCATCCCCTCCGAGATGTGCCCAAAGGCGTGGCACCAATGGGCGGCTCTAGTGTGATCTCACGAGGACCTGGAGCCCTTCAGTGCCGAAGATGACCAATCCAGTGGTTTTAAGCGGTAAGAGTCATACCCCTTCACCCTTCCCCGGGGCGAAGGAAGTTCATGTAGAATTTCGACTGGAGACCACTAAAAAATGGTAGGTATCACCGCATTGCAAGGTATTCGGGCCAAGTAGTTAGTGTTTAAAGTTGGTGAAATTACTTGGCATAATAGACTAAATAACCATGTCTCAAGATGACGAGCGTGTGCCCGGCAGTCTCCCTAAATGGCTGTCTAGTTCAACGTGTGCCAGATAGCTGCTTGGCGCTGATTTTCAATTAGACCCCTAGTGAGTCACGGATTTGAAACAGCATTAATATTAAGAATTATAAATATTATATTATATTTGTCCCAAACAGAGCCGGTGCAGCAAATCAAAGCTGAATATCACGTTATCTATCAAACGCTATAAATACCAAAGGACGTAAAGACTTAACCGCAGACCGGACAACGTTCCGGTCGACATTTTTTTAACTTATCACGTCAAAAAGAGGACATTTCTATAATTAATCACCACGCTTGGACCAGTAAGGGTAGTGGTTATCTTTCCATAAGACATCATTTTTAGTTTCCCTATGCGGCTGACAGAAAGCGTTGATGTGATCTAGGTATTCTGACAAGAAACCACACGACACCGTAGGACATTCTTTTCTTTTTAAACTTTGTCCCACTCTAGGATTTCTCCTGTATCGTGGGTTCAGTTTACGAACATAAATCTCACATGCACAAACACAAACACCCGATACAACTATCGGTAGATCATACAAATATTTATTCCGTGCGGGGATCGAACCCGCGACGCGTAGCGCTGAAAGCCAATTGCTTAGCCACTACGCCAGCCAGGCCTTTACATACATGATACATATTAAGTAGCAGACTAAGGCTTAGCGGGCACGGGTGACAATTTCATCAAGTTCTTGGGTATGTATGGAGGTGCGCGCACGTTACGACGTGACGTGACGTGACATTTCCATACATATCCATAGAGTGACGAAATTGTCACGGTGACTAGAGTCACCCGCGCGCGGTAACTCTTAAATTTATGGACGGTACGGTAGTCTGTCGAAGGATCGATGGCTGATGGAGCAGGCGAGTCCTAGAGTGGAGACCGCGTATGGATAAACGTAGTGTGGGGCACCCACCAACCAGATTGACGGACGACCTGAAGAAGGTTGCTGGGTCCGGCTGGATGCGTAATGCATGACCTGGTATTGTGGCGCACGCTGGGAGAGGACTACGTCCAGCAGTAGACCAATATAGGCTGATTATGATGATGCCGGTGGTACCTACCACAAATGAGCGACAGCTGATTGAGCAGCAAACGCACTCAACGATATCGCCAACTGATTACTGGAACTGACCGATAGTGTCACTTGAAATGTCTTCTATTCTGATAAATTCACTGACTATTTCTATCACCCGAAATACAACTAACTACGTGGTCTCCAGGTCCTCGTATGATCACACTAGAGCCGCCCATTGGTGCCACGCCTTTTACTCACATCTCACAGGGGATGACTGTAAAGCGGTCACCCCCCCCTAGCGCAGGGAAGGCGGCTGTAAAAAGGCCGCCCCCGAGGCACTTCTCGGGGAGGATTGCAAAGGACCCCAAGCCTTGCTGTGCGCTGTGTTGCGCACACAGTGGCACGCACGCCAGCGTCTTCCCGGGGGTCACTCGGTATGAGCACACAGACTCCCCAATCTGCGCGCCCGCGACCCCCGAGGCCTCCCACAACGACGCGCACTTATAGTTGTTATAGTGGGTGAAATAGGAAGGACGGTAGTAGGTACCACCCACGTCGAGCCCATCACATCGAACTGGAACGAGAATCAAAACTTAAGTAAAACTCTATTCTAGATTGCATTAATCAAATATGAACTCTACATAACAGCTGCAGCTTTTATATTCAATAGATACAATCTCAACTCTAGTTCTACTCGAGTGTTGATCTATACGGCTTGCAGTGTGTTGAAGAACCTGGTTTAGGTTTCAAATTTAACTCAGCTCGTTTGGCTGTTTACTTGAAATCGATAAGTTTGCAAGTGGTAGGTCACTAGGCCAGTGTCTACGGACGCCACCACTAATAGTGTATTGATAACTTTATTTGTTTAGTTAGATTGATAAAGTGCACTAATTTCACGTAAATATGTAAGCTACTGAAGAAGATTAATAATAAGATATACACGAACTGGCACCGTGTTTTTTAGAACATTTCTTTTATGTAACAGAGTAAGCAAATCTGCATGCCTGGTTCGGGTCACCCAATAGTAGATTTATTGCAATTCTTGACTTTTTTTTGCATCCTAGCCCGGGTCACCCAATAGTAGATTTATTGCAATTCTTAACGTTTTTTTGTGGTGGCTATATTCTAATTAGGCGCATGAGCCACAATATTTCTGTTTTCTCTTTATCCCGCCATGGGATAACGCAATCCAGGAGGGCAGATTAAAGCAGCTTCATCAGATCTTCCTCCCATTGATACAAAATAAAATAATATCTTAAGGAGATATATTAAGAACCTTAGAGAACGCAGGGCAGCTTGTGGTGAGCTGTATGTGAACTATGTGGGTGGGGACAGTGCGTACCCGAACGCCACAGAAAGTCTATCAGGGCCTAGTCTCCGTAGTCTCCGGCTTACCTTCATAGGGCGCCTGGTTTTTTTTAAAAGCCCTGCTTTTAGCTCTGACTTGCCTTAGTGTCTTAATTGGCTAGGCCGCCAGAACTATATGGTCGACTGTGGAAGTTGTCTAAGGCAGTTGTGGAAGTTGTTGGCGTGATAACGAGGAAACCCGCTCCGAGCCTTCGAGACGCGAGATTATGAAACCGGTGCCGCACCTCTTGACATCCCGAGCCGCTCATGCGTGTTGCTTCCTATCACCTACAGTTGTGGCCATTTAAAGAGCCCATCTTGTAAGTGGCAAGTCACCGTCTGCCACAGAATTTCATTTTATAGGTTGAAAGCCAAACGCCGTTGAACATTGCAATAGACCTTATAGGTATAGTTTTCATCTCATACAATAGTCCTACACAACCAGGGACAATCTGTGACTTCATTTTATAGCGCGGCCATGAAGAGTCCCTGGATAGTGTCCACTTACATTTTAGATTAAAATTCTCTAAAAGCCTATCAAAACACCGGGTTCCTCTTTGCAGAAGCTATTAACCCGTGAATAGAGAGACAATAATAGTGTGTGGAACACGTATGGATGCTGCACGTAAGTATATATAATCAATGAAATAAACGCGATATATTTCCGTAAGCTATTTCGATTCAATATTATTTTGTGTTGTTGAATCATTGAAATGCCTTGTGCTCTGATAAATTGTTCTCTGATAGATAGTTCTAGTTCTGACAAGTTGAATCATCTTACAGCGTGACAGAGTCAGTCAATCTCAGTCAGCGAGCCCGTCAGTAAGTCAGTCAGTAACGGGCCAAAATATATATTTTAAAAATAATTCTTTAAATCATTTAAAGAGACGCTATAAACAATTGAAATCTGGTAATGAAATATACATCATAACAAAAGCTTTCGAAACTGTAAAAGTTAAAATCAATTGTAGGATGACGACATATCTAAGTTAGATTACTGTAAAGTATTTCAAACAAGAGAGCGTTTTTAGATCAATGGCGAAAGAATTTAGTCATACAGTCTTTTATTTCATGGATGATTAAAATCATAAATACAGTGTAATGGGATGTCCTCTTTATTGAATGAGCGGTCCCAAGAGTGGGCCCACCTGGATTACATTTTCAGTTTAATATGACATTGAATTGAATGAAGTAAGGTTTATCGATAATATAAAAAAGTACTTTTTGAAAGTTAACGTGATACAACCCTCAAAAACGCCACAAACCCCCCTTGTCTATCCGACTTTTTATTTTTAATTACTGTATTACATACATTTAAATATTTATTTATATAAAATGGTGCCGGCTCAGAATGCCACCACCCCATTTCATCCCGTGGGTGTCGTAAAAGTCGACTAAGGGATTAACCGGAGGATGGGCAGCAGCGTCCTTCGAGTACATTAACAACTCAACTGCGATCGCCAACCCGTCTGCTAAGCGTGGCGATTATGGCAAGACCCCCCAATGAGCACACAACACCCATATCGGTCGTTGTGGTGATCTTTGGAGGAGGCCTGTGTCCAGCAGTGGACTTCATTCGGCCAAAATTATGAAAAAAAAAAGATGATAAAATCAAATAAAAACAATATAACGTGCGGCGTTCCGAAGGGATCAGTTCTCGGCCCTCTTATGGAATCTCGTCTACGAAGCGGTCCTGCGTCTCATTCTCCCTGCTGGCGCTAGCTTATTTTTTGTTTGTGTGGCGCTAGATTATTTTGTAAAAATAGATAAAGTCATGGCCGTAACCCACACACTGGGCCTGCGGATAGCAACTCATAAATAAAAAAAAGCAAAGACGCGTCGTCGTGACCGACTTGCCGTTCCTCGGATCTTGTCTCCAACTTGTCTCTCACCGGATACGTTTGTTTCATGCGTACCTGAACAAGATAGGATGCGAGATCACGCTACAGCCATTGATGCCACCACTGTGGAGACGATCATGATACCGCAGAGCACACGCTCAGATATTAACCTGTGTGGGCTGCCGAGCGGCAGATCCTAGTCCATCGGATTGGAAAAGATCTCTATCTGCCAACAATAGTGTCACAGAGCTGAATTGGGAGAGAACACAGCGCCAAGGTAACAAAAGCCCCGTGGCTATTGTCCAACCAGCACAGCGCACAGCCAGGCTTCGGAGGAATCGCTTACGATCCCACCAAGATGTGCCTGGGGACCAGCCTTTGTACAGTCACCTCCCCTCCGAGATTAATGTCAAGGCGTGAGAACCAATGGGCGGCTCTAGAACTCTGCAAATCTCTCTCTCTATCTAGATAGAGATTTTCAGAATTCCTGAAACCCCAATCGGTGCCAATTATAACCGTTCTGGTAGTTTATGCTAGTAGGAGACCCCCTCCGTCCTTTCCCGAGGGAAATACATGATGTTTTTCTATCGGGTGAAAACAGGCCTTCGCCCAACTGAGGACTGCGGTAGGCAGTAGTGCGATGGTTAGCGGGTAAAAGTCTTCAGCCGTTAATGGCTTCTACTTCACTACATCACTGGTCTGGTCCATAATATCATTTATTTGAAGTGACCCATGTGTCTCCAAGATATCTAGAACCATTTTTCGTGTCAAAAAAATAACCAATAAGTTATTTGTCATGTTCGCAAAGCAATTTAAGAAGATACTTGGCATTTTGGCAAACTAAGATTATTGATGGCGGTAAAAAAGTGGGCTCTAGCCAAGAAACTCAGCAAAACCCACAACTAATTTCATTTGCTAACAGAATAGAGACAAAAAATTACAGGAACTGAATTAAGTAAATGCTTCAGTGGTTTACAATAATCCTTTCTCTTTAGTTTGATTCTTACGGCTAGATGACGCAATCTACACAATCTACAGATCTCTTTCACTTTCAGCGGAAGTCACAAGGTTTCCGTAATTCCGTAATAATTTGAACGTTTCGGTAATACAAGACTGAACCCAGGTTTACTAAGGGTTGATATCTAGATGAAGGGCAGCAGCCACATTTTTGCTACTTACAAGACACCGATCCGCCTGTAAAGCGTGGTCCTTATTGTAATATATCCTATGACCGCTTCACTGTTCAGCAGTGGATGTTTACGAGCTGATGTGTGTGTGTGAGTGATTTTTGGGAACGATGCGCTGTTTAGTATACTGTTCCCTACGGTTTCCCTAGTTGTGATGGTTAGGTAGAAATTTCTCTGTATATAATAATGATATTTAACAATTTATAATTATGTAATATAATATAGTATCTATTTTTATATTAATATATGTATGTATTCCTATTTTTAATTCCGAATTTTTTAACGTTATCTATAGCTTTGTTTTTTTACCTCTATCGAAGTGTTTTTTTAACCCAAAGGGTGACTGGTAGAGAATACCTCATGTCATTAAGTCCGCCTTGTGTATATTCAATGTACATAAAAGTTTAAATAAATAAATAGTTTATTTAATTGCGAGATACATTTGTTTATATTGAAAGCTGACCCTGAAGATACTTTGTAAAGGGTCATGATGCTGAATTTTGTTATAATACCGAAGAATTACCGTGTAATTTAAGACCAAGAAGAAAACAGTCTTAAATCAAAGGTGAGCCACAAAAAAGCTCTTAAATAAATCAGTACGGCTCTATTGTGTGTGCCACATGAAAAAAAATCTTATTACGGATCTGAATTAAATAATGCATCACTAACATATTGCGTATTGTTGTTGTATATAACCGCTCGTTGTGGAAATCTAAGAGGGAGGCCTTTGTTCAGCAGTGGACGTCCTGTGGCTGACATGATGATGATGAATATAATATCTACATGTTATCAAGATGATTTAATCTTTAATTTGTTAAATATTCTACCTAAAAAAGAGACAAAGCTTTTGTTAAAAAGCACCCAGATATATCCAGACATCTTAATCTTCATTTTAGATATAACAGTCCGGATACTTATGTTAATTGCTTGTCTACCCTCTCTCCAAATATAGCTTAACTTCGAATAATATTCTTGTCTGGACCGATTGTCCAGGCTAATGCTTGGGGTCAAAGGTAAAAGACATTTTTGGGTTCGACTCAGTACCGCTAGAGGGATGGGGTAGGAGAACTCGATCGATGCCGCCCACGTGTTTCGTCTGACGCAAGGTCCAATATTTTAACGCGGGAAAAGTGTTATTTATTATATTCATAAAATATGTAATAAATTAATAATTGTAAAGGTCAAGGATTATATTATATGAGATAAAAGAGTTTGTGGTATGTGGTAGTATTTGGGGATATGGATCTTACTGTCATGGGAATAGTCATTTTTTCTGTTGGGATATTGGTTAGGTAATCGAAGGTAATGGCTTTGCTGAGAATTAGCAAAGCTTAAGTTAACAATTCTGTCTCAAACTCTCAATACATCATTAGTACTGATGTAACTTTCAATAACATTCATTTTATGTTTTACATTTATGTTTTTTGTCGAAGGTATTTATTTATGTTCATATGAATAACTTAAACAGGTAGACAACGATAGATTAGAAGGCAAAAACGAGGGAATAGTATATTTTATAATAAGCAAATAACAAAAATAATTTAAAAAGTATGCCTACATAAGTCCTGAATCTTCTTCAGTTTCTTTTTGTTAAATTTTTCATGAATAAAATAATCAATTTAGGCATTTTACTTTCTTTTAACCTATAGTTAGTTGTTTTTTTAAAGACGTATTTTTATTTATTGGTTTATTTGGTAGGTATCCAATAGGTATTACCAAGACTATTGAAGAGTTCGATATTCGAACTACGTGTAGGTAAAAGGAAATGCCATAGGTCAAGATATTTTCCTACTATACATTTTTGTCCTTTTACACAAATCATAAATAACATCACGAATATAATTGATACTTACATTTTGTATTTTAAATTAATTCACAGTAATTTACTTGCTAATAAAAAGTCACTTCACTATAACGATTTCCCGCGTTTTTCTACCGAAGCGACTAAGCCCGCCAACTCGGGCTGCGAGACTGCCGTGCGCCAAATATGAGAAAGACAGAAGGTCACTTCGAATAAGTGCAATAGAGAACAGTAATATGGTATTGAACGGGGGGATGAAATAGGGTTGAAGATCTACGAGATTCGTGAAACTATGTATTTGGGTACCTATCCCGATTTGAATAGGTATTCGATACCTACTTTGGTTTCCATATTGTCAAATAAGTCTAACATTAGATAAATATAAAGAACGAACACCTAGTTACTACCGTGAAGTTCTGTACAATATTGTACTTAGATATTTTGATTTCTTGGACTTATTGGAGAGTAATGTAAGTCTTATTTTATATGTTGTTCTGAATTTTGTAAGCAGATTGCAAAGCACAAGGTCACTTTTTATACTAACATTACGATACTGATTTAAGTTAAAAAATATTCAAAGATTTTCGACGAGTCAAAAATTATCTAAGTTCATTATTTATAACGTAACGAACTAAAAACAAAATGTATCAGTAAATGTTAAGATTTTTTTTAGTTCCAATTTCAATGGCTCCATATACAATAAAATACTCTTTATTGCACACCAGACATAACAAATAAATAGAAAATCGAATACCTAAAATGACATGTACAGAGGGCGGTCTTATCGCACTCGGCGATTTCTTCCAGACAACCTTGGAATGGACAGATTTGCAAGTAAAAAAGAAAGAGGTAGTTCACGGTGTAATAATTATAACATAACACATACTTAAAAATTCATGACTTAACACACACACACATATAGTGTGTGTGTGTTTAGTTATGAATTGTATCCATATGATAATGTCTTAGGTTTTCGCGAGTATTACACATTATAATAAAACACTTTTAAACGGATTCTATCGCGTGTATTTTAGATTTTTTCCTGACGTTTCGAACACGGTTCGAACACATCCTGCGACCACGAACCCTGCAAAGTGTTCGAAACGTCAGGAAAAACAAAAATCTAAAATATTCGCGATAGAATCCGTTTCTGCCGGCCTTTAACTAGAAAGCCGGTAACCCTCAGAAGGGCGACTTTGACTTTTTAATGCTAGGTGATATAGTTTTAAATTCTCTGTCTTCCTATCTAAGAACCATAATTATATTGGTGACAGTTCCTGAGTTAAAAACACTACAAAAGCCGTTAAGTTAAGGTTAGCGACCTCAAAGTAATGTAATTAGAGCCAAAAACATGCTAAAATCACTAGCTTAACTAAAAAATGAATGACTGAATTTGAAAATAGTTTTCTGAACAAATAAGACCAATTATGGACGCAAATAAATGTAAATAATGTGTCTAACAGTCATTAATCTAAGTATTTTAGTGTTTTTAGATATAACGACACCCATCTTTGTTTGGCTGTTTCTTGAAAACTACTTTTTGGGCACGGCTTTCTAGTTAAAGGACGGCAGAATTATTAGTTGTATCTATACTATACCCTGTTATTTTAATCTGTATCGTAACAGGAAATTCAGGAAATGAAACTGTCAGATGAGTGAAATGAAATGTCAATTGTCATTGTCAATAAACAGCTGATAAATCAGCACGACTTAGTTTCTTGAAAAATTATTGCTTAAAATGAGTGAAGCACCCAGACTTCTTGTACTGTACGGTAGCCAAACATACACGGCGCAAGAAATAGCTGAAAGAATTTGGCGGACAACAAAGGTTTTAGGATTTCGGGGACCAGTTCAAGCAATGGATGAGTATCCTATATCCCGACTTATAAAAGAAGAATTTGCGATCTTCGTATGTTCTACGTGTGGCCAGGGTGATGAGCCGGATAATATGAAGAGTTTTTGGAAGTTTTTGCTCCGGAAAAATCTCCCTTTGAACTCATTAGTGAGGTTAAAGTATGGGGTGCTTGGTTTAGGTGACTCGTCGTATTTAAAATTCAATTTCGCCGGAAAGAAGCTTCATAAGCGATTGATGCAACTGGGTGCAACGCCATTGCTTGATATAGGTAAGAATTCATTGTTTCCCTATATAAACGTTTAAATCATGCAAGGAGCTCCTACAGACACATAGCTTCCTTATCTTAAATAATGTTTAGTAACCTTGATTTATAAGTCTCGCTTCGTTTAATCAAAAGACTAAAATAAGAAGAATATTGGCATTTATTTAGGATGTAGAAAATGAGGTAATAGACAGAAGTAAAACTCATGTTTTGATCTATTTACATCTTGTTTTTCAGGACTATGCGACTACCAACATGATTTAGGTCATGATGCAGTAATAGCACCATGGCTAAAACAATACCTATCAATATTGAAACAATATTACCCTAATATACAGAAGGATAATCTCAAAACAACTTTTATGCCGAGATGGAAAGTAGTGTTACAAAAATGTGATGAAAATATTACTACAAATACTTTAACAGACAATATATACTTTGCCAAAGGCTCAAGGGACAATTTTGTAGATGCTAAAATATTCAATGTGACAAAAAATGTGCGGACTACACATGAAACACATTTTCAGGTAGTTCAGCATTATTTATAAAATCCTGCAAGTATCTATTATTTTCTTTTACAATTTCTTTTCATTTCTACACCTTCGTACTGCTTTTGGTGTCTAATGCGGAGATCCCTATTTTTGTAGCAGGGACTGTATCTAAAACTATATTTACTTGTTAAAGATTCCTGTAGATTGCATTTTTTTTTCAGGATGTACGATTAATAACATTGATGTCTGCAAATAACACTAAATTACAATATAAACCTGGAGACGTTTTCAATATACGTCCTCGCAACTCAACAGAGGATGTGGAACATTTATTTAGTATTTTCAAAGAGCACAATATTGATATAAAACCTCATTACTATTTATTAGTAAAGGAATACCACGATGGTGAGTTTTACGAAAACTTCTGATCATAAGGTTAATTTAAGTAATCTGTAAATCATCATTAAACCAAAAACAAAAACATCCTTGTGTATAAACTGTTTTAACATTATTTGTCTGAACTCACTAGTCACTAGTACTGGGCGTTTTGTTCAGAAACACTTTAGTAAAACAGTTTTTAGACGAAAAACGAACGGACGGTTTCTCGGCTAACTGACATTACGTTCCAAAACGAACGAGATTTCTAACCTGAGTAATCACATTCTGCAAACTTCGTTCTCTCAAAAATCGTTCCAGTCGCCGTTTCTTCACAAACGTTCGGTTGGTACAACTACTTTGCACGTTTTTTGAACGAAGCATCTAATTAAATACCTTACGGTGATTGTAATAAGAACTATTATCGTGTGAAGAACAACCAGTTGTTTTTAACCGCCAAGTAACTACTTTTAGTTACAACGCTAAAATGAATCTTATAAGTATTATCACAAACTACAAATTTGGTGGTAGAAAAACATGATGGAGAAAAACTGTTTCTTTTTGGCTCTCGTTTCAAGGACGGCTAGTCGGACGTTCGTTTTTGTTTGAAATTTGATTCTTGCATATATTGTATAGTGTTGGTTGACGTCATACGTGCATAGTTCCCGCGTTTTTATATGTCTAGAAAAAGTATGACGAATGGTTAATAAATTTATTACTTTCGTATTTATAAATGCAATTTATTACAATTTATATATTGAATTATATTAATTTATAATTACGACCTAAGTCACTTTCGAAACCACCCCGTCATCCGTTAATTGATGAATTCATTTTTCAGTAGAATGTTTTCGTAGTCTAATTACGCGGAAGCACGGAAGAATAATATAGGTATAATATAGATAGGGCGGAATGGGAGGGGGAGGCCTTTGTTCAGCAGTGGACGTACTGTGGCTGATATGATGATACTTAGGTCATGGTCATGGAAAAACAGTTTCTTTAAAATCTGTTTTTGGAAACTCTTTTTTGAGAAAATAAAACTGTTACGTTTCATTTTCCGAAAAATCTGAAACGACCCAGTACTACTAGTCACTACTAAAGTAGGTATTGTTTCTGCTTTATAAGCTATTTTCATTCGAATTAAATTACCGTTTACTTTTTATTTTATATAATACATAATTACTGTTACTTTTACTCAATAAGTGTGCAGTTATAATTCTAATTGTAGATGTAAGTGAAGTAAATGCATTATGTTCTATAAACCAAAGTGATTTCTTTAAAATATTTTTAAATAAAACAAAACGCGGGTTGTCAACGTCAAAATAACACGTGCAGAACTGTCACTTTTAATGACATGTCTGCCAGCGCCTCGGCGTGTTTGTTTGAAATGTTTTTCATAATTTATTAATCAATTACGATAGAAAATTATAATGTTGCGACGGCAGGCGCGTTTGCGACGCGAATATTTGTACAGAAAGTCTGTCGAGGATAAGCAGAAAAATATTCAAGCTAAAAAAGATCAATTGAAACGATGTTTGGAAGAAAATATCCCTATTCATGGAGATTTGAGGAAGGAGGCTCTTGTACTACAGAAGAGAATAGATTATGAAGACAAAGGTAAGTTTATATGACTTTCTATTATTGTTTTAATATATCTTTGAAAGCATTTAATTTTAAATGCTATCATAACCTAAATTCATGGCAAATTATTTCTGGTTGACAGACTAGGCCGCTACGACTATTTCTGGCTTATATCATCATAGTGTTATAACTGTATATGTATATAGTTAAAACTAACTTCTGTAAAAAAAATCACATAGGACCAAAATTGTTTTATTCGTTTATTATTTCTTATACATACATGTACTAACATCTCTTAAAATGTTATATATATAGAACAATAATGGAATTCATATTTCTTGCAATGTGGCCATGTTCACTAAACAAGTTCTATATGTAAATGATTCTAGGCCCAGAAAGAGCTGCAGTAATTGGCAGCTTCAGTGGTGGGGCCAATACCCAGAGTTCCCAGGATGATGAATACAGATATGCAGGGGTGGAAGACCCTAAAATCATGATCACTACATCAAGGGACCCTAGTGCCAGGCTTAAAATGTTTGTTAAGGAACTTAGGTGAGTCACATGCTGACATTATAAAACTCTACATATACTAAAATAAAAAATACAAAATATGTATATTTGTAGGGTTTTGTTACCAAACAAGGAACCCTTTAGTCCTTATCATCAAAAGAAGTTTTAATTAAAATATAGTTTGCTGTCATACACATCAGCCTGTAAACATCCCCTGTTAAACATGGTCTCCCAATACACCAACCACAACACTACGATGAGTGGCCATTCATTTATGTTGGGGTTTTTGCCATTGACAATATGCGTTGTAGTTAAATAAGTCACACACAGACATTGCATAAGTTTAAGAATGTAATAGTCATATTTTTCCTTCTACACATATGTTTAGTAGTCTGAGTTGCACTTTACACATTAGAACTTGATGGCACGGTTGATGCGGTGGCTGATACAGTCAGCTGCTGCGCTCTGGGTTGTGGTATTGATTCCCACACCGAACAAATATTTGTATGATCTGATGGTAGTTGTTACGGGTCTGGGTGTGTATGATACCAATGTTAGGTTAGTGCATAATCTCCACAGTTAAGTTTCAATTCAAACAAATTTAATATATCTCAATTTGTAAACCCAAACTATTAAATCCAATTTTAAAAAATCTCCTTTACAGATTAATATTCCCAAACAGCCAGCGTATGAACCGTGGTGGCTATGAGATGTCGCAACTGATACATGCATGTCGTGCTAATGAAGTTACCGATTTTATTGTGGTACATGAACATAGAGGTGTGCCTGACAGTTTGGTGAGTTCATGTCAAATTACTTTGAAGCTACCTTCAACACTGTCAGATCATAATTACTAGCCTATTACCATACAATGTTGACAGTTACAATTTTATGATGTTTTATAAATTGCTTCATGACCATACAAATCTAAAATGTGTGAGAAATTTAGTAAATTGTGATTTTCTTAAATTACATAAAGTTAGTAGCAGATTACTTGGTCCCTCTGAAGCTGGGGTTTGCACAGGATCACTCATTTAAAATCACATGCACTAGGTGATTGTAAAGGCTGAATAGGTACACCTAATATAAAGCATACCAGCAGCATAGCTTTGAGTAGAGTGGAGAGCTGCAGGTTATACTTTAAAATATTTTGTGCTATCATACAGATTGTCTGGAGTATGCAACCATATGTGATGCCTTCAGGAAAAAAGATTTTTTATATAGTAGAGTAGAGTATGACAGCATGGTTAGCGCAGTGGATAAGCGATTGACCTTTTACGCTATGTGTCGCCGGTTCGATCTCCGCACGGAACTAATATTTGTTTGCTGATAGCTGTTTCGGGTCAGGCTGTTTGTGCATGTGAGATTGATGTCTGTGAACTGTTCCCACGATACAGGAGAAATATACGGAGGGCTTCGTTTGGAATAAAAAAAATATGTATACATTATTGTACACTAAAAGGAAATGAAGAGTAGTAAATTTGCATGCATAAAAGCAGTACAATAATAGTATTATCATTTAAAAGCGATTGAATCATGAAAGAAAGGCTATAGGTGGTGTGGCATACTAACTTGTAACCCTGCTTTCCTTTATATTTACACTACAAACTTACATTTAAACATAGTACATGCCAAAATAAATGCCTTCTGTAAACTAATATTTATTATCTACAGGTAATCTGCCACCTACCATACGGACCTACAGCCTCATTCACTTTATCTGGCGTAGTTATGCGCCACGACATTCCAGATATTGGGCCCATGAGTGAACAGTTTCCACACCTTGTGTTCCACAACTTTAAGACTGATCTTGGTATGTATAATAGTTTGTTTTCAGCTATTAATTTGGAATCCCAGTATCCCGTTTAGTACCATCTGTGTGGTGTCCTCATTAAGAATATAGCACCACTCCATCACCTCCTGTAGATGTCGTTAAAGGCTACTTACGGCCCAGAATTAATAATCATTCTAATCCAAAATGATCAGATTTAAGATTTTGAAATTCATCAGTTTTTGTGTTACGATCACATTTAACACAAAAAACAGACTTATCCGTAATCCAAACGTTTTGGATTAGATTTATTATTAATTTCGGCCGTAAGGGACTAATCCAGAGGGATGGGCAGCAGCGTCCCTTCTGTAGAACAGCTATACTGCGCTCACCAACCCACCTGCCGAGCATGGTGAGTACTGGCAAATTCACCCCAAAATTATGACAGTTGTGGAAATCTATGGGGGAGGCCTTTGTATGATGATGTTGAGAGGTCAGTTGGCAGTCATTATGTAAAGTCGACATTCAGAGCTTGGTCTTAGTCAGCCACTCAGAACATAATCATTAACAGCTACTATTCCTGCAAAATTATGTTTATTCAAAAAAGGAAAAGGCAGGTAATGCTAGAATGTTCCATTGTCATTTAATTCTCGGAGACAGGTCAGTCAACAGCAGGCTTCACCACACCCAGGAGTTGTCGTTGACTTATGCAGTAACTGAATCTTGTGTACTCACAAAAATCTGTTGCTTTCTTCTTCCAGGTCTGAGAGCAATGAGCATACTGAAGTATTTGTTCCCGGTGCCAAAGGCCGACTCCAAGAGAGTGATCACGTTTGCTAACAATGATGACTACATATGCTTCAGACAACACACTTACAGAAAGGTATGGAAATTTGAACGATGTTTTCCAATATTTTTTTTTACAGAATGGCAGTAAGCTTGCATTTCTCCTGACCGACCTATTAGGGGGAGGGCGAGAAGGAGGAAGAGAGGAGGCGGCAAAGTGGGCTTCAGGGACTCGTTACTCAATGCTCGAAAGCAATTCCTTCCTTTAGTTTACGCCTAGATTATGAGTATGATACTTTTCAGATAAGGTCAACCCATGTTCGTATAGAAGCCAGTAGTCTACATATGGGCTCGCTAGACACTGCTACGTTATTTTTGTAATTATAGTGCATAGGCTATTGGAGATGATTGCTAGAGAGACAAGCCTCATCACCAAAAATAATAGTTAAAAAAAAACTAAAATAAAACTCTTTTGTAGATAACCAAACTAAAAAGTAGAAAATAATTTTCACTAAGTATAAAGTAACAATAGAGTGATTAAAAAATATATATATTACTGTAGAAAAGCATGGGGTGCTATTCGAGTCCACTATTCTAGTCTCATCGCACTCTTGCCGCGGAAATTGACGGCACGGTTGGTGCAGTGGCTGATACAGTCGGCTGCTGCGCTCCGGATCATGGGTTCGATTCCCGCACGCAACATTATTTGTATGATCTGCAGGTAGTTATTCCGGGTCTGGGTGTATTGTATGTGGAAGTTATGTCTGTAAACGCACGACACAGGAGAAATCCAAGTGCGCGGCAAAGTTAAAAAAAAACAAACCAAACAAATAAACAAAAAATTTATCGACACCTTATGGAGGTATAATTTCTTGTTATCAATTTTTTTTTTAATCTGTGTCGACGCCTGTCACCTTAGTCATTCTGCGACCACGGATGCTGCAAAGCATTCGAAACGTCAGGAAAAACAAAAATCTATAATATACGCGATATAATCCGTTTAAAACTGTTGTATTATGAGTAATAATCGCGAAAACCTAAGACATTACTAAATAATATATCTCTTTTTTTTTCTTGGCGATCGCAGCTTAGTTATAAAATGTACTTGAAGAACGCTGCTGCTTATCCTACGATTAATCTCATAGTCGCCTTTTACGACACCCACGGCATGAGATGTGGTGGTGGTATTCTTAGCCGGCACCACACGGCTAGATTTAACGCCTTTGTACTCGTTGATTCGTCTTCTGGTATGTGCGTACCAACATAAGGTGTGGAATAAAAGATAACAAATGTATTTTCAGGCTGGCAAAGACATAGAACTCACAGAAATAGGACCCCGCTTTCAGATGAAGCTTTACGAGATAAAACTGGGAACATTAGACTCTCTTGATGCAGCGGACACAGAGTGGGCGCTCCGACCGTATATGAACACCGCGGCGAAACGACGGTTCCTGAGCAACGACGATGGATGGCAGGAAGAGGAATAAATGATATGTTTTATAATAAAGTGTGTTTTATTTTCATTACTGTTGGAAATATGATTGGTTGGTGGGACCTGTTAAGCTACCTTTTCTTTTTTTCCACCGCGGTGGAAATTCTCATTGACTTCCTCCTCCTCAGTCACGGATGCAGGGGTGTGCCGGACTCTTATCATCTTCAGGAGCAAAGGGGGGCTCCAGGTGTTCAATAACTTTAGGCAGATCTGAGAGTGTGACGGTTACCGGTTAAGGCGACAGTAAAGAGGCCACCACAAGGCATGTTTTGGGGGATCGTATTAAACGATCCGCCCTGCGCATCGCGGCGACACTTGGCTGCGTGTGCGCAGCCGCCTTCGCGGAGTTCGGCCAGTATGAGCACGCATTCCCTAATCTACGCACTCTCGAGGGCCCCGCTATAGCAGTAGCAAGAAGGCTCAAGCGTATAGGATGTAAGCGCCAGGGCGGTTGTTATCCTCTATAAGTCTACCTAGGTCGTTGCCTTACCATATACGTTGTGTAAAATGCAATAATTATTTCCGAAAATCCTTGTCATTGTAGTTGACAAACATGTTCCCATACATTTTAAACAGCAAATTTAAGGAAAGTGGTAAATTATCATATATTTTCTTAACTAACTTTAAAACCAAGTATTTAAAAATTATAAAATAAATATATTTGAGATCCTCACAGTAAGTCCTTCCATTTCATAAGTTACATAGTACAGTTTACAAAACTTTATTCTTTAATTTTCAAATTTGCCCCCCAAAAGTTACCCCCATATTCAAAATCCATTTATTTACGTTACACGTCCGTATTCACCATCATCATATCAGCCACAAGACATAGACAAGGGCTACCCCTTAGATTTCCACAACGAGCGGTCACATGCCGCCCTCATCCAACGACTCCCAGCGACCTTCACCAGGTCGTCTGTCCACCTTAGACGGCACGGTTGGTGCAGTGGCTGATACAGTCGGCTGCTGCGCTCCGGGTAGTGGGTTCGATTCCCGCACGGAACAAATATTTGTATGATCTGCAGGTAGTTGTTCCGGGTCTGGGTGTATTGTATGTGGAATTAATGTCTGTAAACGCACCCACGACACAGGAGAAATCCTAGTGTGGGGCAAAGTAATAAAAAAAAAAACAAAACAACCTCGTTGGAGGTCGTCCCATGCTGCGTTTTCCGGTACGCGGTCTCCACTCCAGAACCGCACTTGTACGAGCAATGTGCGCCGCCCATTGCCACTTCAGTTTACGTATCAGCTACGTCGGCAACTTTAGTTCTTCTGCGGACCTCCTTATTTCAGATTCGATCTCGTAGAGAAATACCAAGCATAGCTCTCCATAGCTCGCTGAGTGACCTTGAGCTTTCTTATGAGGCCCATAGTGAGTGGACATAATTACTTAATATGTTTACTTGGCCCAGGGCTTGGCACAAAACCGTTAACATGACTTGCTTGCTCTCTTGTGTTTATATCTTGTCGTCATCACCAAAAGGTATGCAACCGGGACAATAATCATATATCAACAGCTAAAATAAGTCCTGTTCGTTACCATATGGCATGGTTACTGGCCCAGAGTAGGCAACCCATTCGGTTCTCGTGGGAATCATAAGAGATGACGAAGGAATTATCACAGGATAATATGTACCAACATTTTGTGCATAACATACTACGGTCACCAATCCGCCTGTTACATTTGAGAATTATGATCGGTCATTGAGAGGCCCACGTCCAGCTGTGGACCCCATCACATGGCATTCCCCAGTCAATCACTAACGTTACAGATATGCCCGTCCCCGACTTCCTAAAGCGACCACACACTATGTACGAAATAGCTGAACAGTACTGGGATCTACGTTGCTACCCAACGCAATATGTCTTCTCTCTTCTTGCCCAAGTGTCGGACGATAAACTGGAGAGAGACAAATGTATCGAGCTCAGCTCCCCAGAAGGACAAGAGGACTGGCTGAATTACTGTAGGCGACCCAAGAGGACTGTGCTCGAGGTAAGATATATCGATTGTTAATAATTTTTGCTTTATGCAAATTTCGGCTCACTGAAGATCGGTACCGTGAGGTGCCGGCTCAGAATACGACCACCCCATCTCATCCTGTGGGTGTCGTAAAAATCGACTAAAGGATTAGCCGGAGGATGGGCAGCAGCGTCCTTCGAGTACATTAACAACTCAACTGCGATCGCCAACCCGCCTGCCAAGCGTGGCGATTATGGCAAAACCCCCCAATGAGCACAACACACCCATATCGGTCGTTGTGGTAATCTTTGGGGGAGGCCTGTGTCATCTTCTCAACATAATCCTCCGCCATATCCGAGTTCTGTGTAGTGTCCGGATTAAGAATATAGCGACACTCCACCTTCCAGTGGATGTCGTTAATGGCGACTAAGTGATTCTAAACCAGAGGAATGCGCAGCAGCTTCTCTTTTGTGGACCAGCAGCCATACTTCGCTTGTCCACTCGCCTGCCAGGCGTGGTACTGGCAAATTCCCCTCAAAATAACTCTGCATATAAACGGTCGTTGTGAAAATCTATATATCCTTTGTTCAGCAGTGGACGTTCTTTGGCTGATATAATAAAGTTATTTTTTTAAACGTTGCCCCACACTAGCATTTCTCCTGTGTCGTGGGTGCGTTTACAAACACAAATTCCACACAATACACCCAGACCCGGAACAGCTGCCTGCAGATCGTACAAATATTTGTACCGTGCCGGAATCGAACCCACGACCCGGTGCGCAGCAGTCGACTGTATCAGCCACTACACCAACCGTACTGTTCGTTATTTGAATTCGAGATCCAGCTAAGTTTTATGTACATGAATACATTTGGGCAAAATCTGCAGTGCCAAGATTTACGAGCCTTAGACGTTATGAACTTCGGATTTCCGCTGTGGACACTCTAGGCAACCAGCTTTATAGCCATGTCCTTAATTAGCCAACCCAAGATTTTGTTCGTTCTGTGTCGTGGTACAGTTTTCAATTAATCCTTGATCTGGAATAACCGTCAGTTCACCCCCCGACGGTTCAAATAATACACAGAAAAGGACAAAACATCCGTCAGTCACCGGTAGATGCCTATCAAAGAGCAATGCTCTGCCAAATACAAGACAAACCTCTATTACAAGTATTATTTATAGTTATTCTTGTATTTCATTGATTTACAATGAACCTTAAAGACAGTGCAATACTATAGGAGGATACTCCTCAGGCCAGGCCTTGTGTCCAGAAATAAATCGTAGTTCCGCCTCTATGTAGGCCATACTAATATTTTGTTCAATGCGGAGGTCCGACCCGCGGCGACACGTCACGCAAAAATCCAAGTGATAAGCCACTGCACCAGCCATACCATTAAGCGGCCCAGCTTGGATAGCTAAGCAAAAGCCTAAAGTATCGAACATGACTACGTTTGTCTCATAAGAAACATAACATCAGCCACTATGATCATTTGACGTTTCCAGGTCCTCGGTGACTTCCACAAATCGGCCTCGAAGCTTACACTTGAAGTGTTATTCGAGCTATTCTCCACTATCAAGCCTCGGTCTTTCTCCATAGCCAGCAGTTCGTTACCTTCTGAAAGACGTAACATTGATTTGTTAGTGGCCGTCGTTAATTATCATACGAAGTTGAAGAAACCCAGGCTGGGGTTAGCCTCGAACTGGCTGAAGAGTTTGAGAGTAGACGATAAAGTGTATGGTTGGATTAAAGCAGGCACACTTGATTTTCCTGAAGATACAGTAAGTATAATTATTTGTTTAATATAATTTAAGAGATTCAGGTGTAATAATTTTCTAAAGGAAAGGTATGTTCTAAAATGTACTGAATTTGACTTGCGTTAACCGTGAAGGAAAAACATCGTGAGAAACCTGCGTACCGGAGAGGGCTCCGAAAACTAATATGCCCTAGACCAGCATGGTGTACTTACGGCCTAACCTTTCTCATGGTGAGAAAAGGCCGTGCCCAGCAGTGGGACAGTAATGGGGCTGATATGATATGAATTAGTTCATACCTCAAAGTTACCCGAATAATTGAAAAGTTAAACGAATCTTTTCCCAGTCGATAATAATCATTATATTTATAAAACTTCCAGAACATTCCCTACATTCTTATCGGTCCAGGCACAGGCTTAGCCCCATTCAGAAGTCTCTTACAAGAGAGAGAGGCCCTAAACACGGCTCGTAAAGATGTATTGCACCTAGTATTTGGGTGTAGGTATAAGGAGAAGGACTTCCATTGCAGAAATGAACTCGAGAGAATGGTGGAAGAAGACAAGTTGACCTTGTACTGCGCTTTCTCTAGAGACCAAGATGATAAAGTGTAAGTAAAGTTATATCTGTTGCCTGAGATTCGAAGGTTATATTCTTATTATCAGTAGATTCGTGGTATGAATGCCATGATAGGGGCGAAAAATGAGCCATGGCCTCCTGAGCCGTCCGCCGTCCCTGGATACCGATCTCATATGCACAAACACTCAGACCCCAACTATCTGTAGTACTTAGAAATGTTGTACTGTGCAGGGATCGAACCCGCGACCTGTAGCACAGAAAACCCATTGCTTAGCTACTATGCCTACCATGCTGACGAAACATAAAATATAATATGATTCCAAACTTTTATTTGACGTGCTTATCGAGCAAATGGTGGCTAAAGCCTCGAAATCACTAGGCCAAGCAAAGAGACTCCGAGGGTGCTTTAAGAGTTTAAACCCTTAGTCTTATATTGCCCACTAGTTGGGACCCGCGGTTTCACCCGCGTTTAATTTAAAAGAAATTTAGAGTACTTCGACATAGACACTTGACATAGAATATACGAGGATTTCAAGGTTTTTTTTGGGCGGAACCCTAATTATTTTTCTAAAATAAAAGTAGCCTAAGTTATTCCTTATAACATCAGCTATCTGCCAGTGAAAAGTTAGAAGTTCCTGTCAAAATCGGGCCAGCCGTTTCGGAAATTACACAGAACAAACAGACAGACAGACAAAAAAAAATTGATTTTTTGTTATATGTATCGTACATACTTTCATATGCATTCAGTAAAAAGCTGTTATTTTGACATTACAAACAGACACTTCAATTTTATTTATTTGTATAGATTTGTAAGAAGTTACCTTGAATATGCATCACAAATTTGGAACCCGTGTTAATAAGTACATAGACCGCAAAGAAAATGTATTCCTCTTTCAGACGGCACGGTTGGTGCAATGGTTGCTGCGCTCCGGGTCGTGGATTCGATTTCCGCACGGAACAAATATTTGTATGATCTGCAGGTAGTTGTTCCGGGTCTGGGTGCATTGTGTGTGGAATTTGTGTCTGTAAATACACCCACGACACAGGAGAAATTAAACAATGACAACAGGTCGTTGTTAGTTATAATGGTCATAACTTTTCTATTTCTCTAATTTATTCTATTTCTATCAGTGTAAACCAGTAATATGCAGTGTGGTGCCGACTCAGAATACCACCACCCCATTTCCTCCCGTGGGTGTCGTAAAAGTCGACTAAGGGATTAGCCGGAGGATGGGCAGCAGCGTTCTTCGAGTAACAACTCAACTGCGATCGCCAACCCGTCTGCCAAGCGTGGCGACTATGGCAAAACCCCCCAATGAGCACACAAACGCACCCATATCGGTCGTTGTGGTGGTCTTTGGGGGAGGCCTGTGTCCAGCAGTGGACTTCATTCGGCCGAAATGATGAAACTAGAAATTGGCTTTTTATAACCTACGCTAGTTATCTATTTATTTTTGTATAACTGTTGGTTTTCCTATTTATAAATAAATATGAATTATCTACCTTTAGACACATTTACCAGTCTAGATGATAACTTCGCTGTTTTCTTCGATTAGCCTTTAATATTTTGTACGAATAATGCCGACAGATAGCCGAAATTATCAATCAATCTAATACAAAATCTACAGATTTAAGATTTTGAAATTCATACGTTGAGTTACGACCACGTTTAACACAAAAAACAGATATCCGTAATCCGAAATCCAAAGATTTTGGATTAGATCGCACCAAGGTCCCAGATATATTAAAAATATACTTTATTTTCAACAGTTATGTCCAGCACAAAATATCAGAGCACAGGGAGCTTCTATGGAAACTTATAAACAATCAAGCTATCATTTACGTATCGGGCAACGCTAAGAACATGCCCGATAATGTACGGGACGCCTTCGTAGAAGATGTTTTTAGTAAAACTGGCGGCCATAGCCTGGATGACGCTAAGAGTCTACTGAAGAACATGGAAGATACAGGAAGGTTCCAAGTGGAGGCTTGGTGAACAAAGATTGCTAGTAACACCGATTTATAAGCAAATGTGCGGGCGATACGTTCGGGTACAGTCGTAAGCAAAAACATGTATACAAGAGCGATATTTAATAGATTTTATTTTGACACTAGCTGTGCCCAGCGGTTTCACCGGCCGTTTAATTTAAAAGTAATCCTGATTATTTCTAAATCATTCAGAGTACTTTTTGCATAGACAGTTGACATAGAGTATATATATATATATATTGGAATTCATGGGTATTCCTTTTTTGCGCGAAACCCTAAATCTTTTTCTTTTTCTAAAATAATAGTATTCTAAATTACTCCTTATAACATCAGCTATCTGCCTGTGAAAGTCCCGTCGAAATCGGTCCAGCCGTTTCGGAGATTGATTCGGCTAAGATACAGGCAGACAAATAAAAAATACTTTGTTAGTTGTGTAGTATCTCTGTTTAGTAAAATGCTGTTATTTAAACATTACAAACAGACACTTCAATTTTATTTATTTGTATAGATTTCCGCTCGTATATATAAATTTATCGTATTCGTATGTTTGCATCTAACAAATAAATAAAATTGAAGTGTCTGTTTGTAATATCAAAATAACAGCTTTTTACTAGATGCATATGAAAGTATATACGGTACATATAACAAAAAATCAATTTTTATTTTTTTTGTCTGTCTGTCTGTTTGTTCCGGGTAATCTCCGAAACGGCTAGACCGATTTTGACGGGACTTTCACTGGCAGATAGCTGATGTCATAAGGAATAACTTAGGCTACTTTTATTTTGGAAAAATAATTAGGGTTCCGCGCAAAAAAAAACCCTCCCTGAAATCCAATATATATATTTTATGTCAAGTGTCTATGTCGCAGTACTCTAAATTTCTTTTAAATTAAATGCGGGCGAAACCGCGGGTTCCAGTTAGTATACAATATAGCGAAGACTACTCTTTCTAAAATTTAATTTAATGTATACGTGTATACATATTAACTATACGTATTGACTTAATTTCTAATTAAATCGACGCAGTATGATTGTTCGCAAGCGATCGTCCAATCACAGACGTGTATTTCCTTCGCCGACTTCACAAATTCGATAAGTGTGATATACTATTTCCATTTCTTTATTTTCTCGATGACAGCTCCTGTGAAAACTTGAACGAGCGTCTTTTTTAAATTATGTATGCATTATTTTATAAAAATATGATGACATAGAGTCATCTCGGAGAAACTGATAGGGATGGAGCTATATCGATAAACGTAACACGATAACTGACCCGATATTTTTTTACAAAATGTAAGAAACTAAACTACTGCCGGATACTTTTGCACAAATTTATTAACTAATATTATATTTCATTACGAGATGTTACACGTATTAATTCTTGATTGATAATGCCAACTTCTTTAAAATTTTCGAAGCTGTTGTAAAATAAGTAGGTATAGGTAGCTACTCGACAATGAAACTAAATAATTATAACGACAGGCATAATATATTTTGTTTTTGTTGTATTTGTCTTTGTTCAAAATATAATAAATATATGCGATCGATATCATTACTTATTTGGTCACAACACTACAACTATCAAATTAGAACTGTCATCGAGAAAATAAAGAAATGGAAATAGCATAGTAGATGTTATTTGTTTACTTATGTGATGCTGTTTGACGCAATATTTCATGGATAGGACATTTATGGATTAAATTAGATAAAATAGATGTGGTGATTTTGAAAAGGGTTTTATGAAAACTATAATTTGTAGTCATGTGATATTGTTAAAATTGCAGCCTTTGTATGTTTATATCAAATTATATGTAAATATATAATATATTGGAAACTGTGATAGCTACAAAAATAATTTATTAATAATTATTAAAACTACGAATTATTTCAAGTGTCACCTTTTTATTACTTATCTTTTAAAATACAGTCGGAAATTATTTACATTTATTCTTCGAGCAAACACAGTCATGACAACATGAAAATTATAAAATCTTAAGTGAATAGTTTTTATAACTAAGGTTATTTTTTCAAATCACATTCCAATCAGTTTGCACACAAAATGTCACATTTAATCATACATATTAAACAAAACAATGTAAGGGATGTAGTTGTATACCATTTATGGCGATAGGCTGGTCAATCACCCCCCGGGGTACGGCCTATTTACTTGCCTCCCGGGAGCCCGTCCCTCCTTCAGTACCGAGGTTGACCGTCCAGGTAGTTTTAACCGGCAAGAGTCCGCACAGGGCAGAGCAAGGCCATGAGGATTTCCAACACAGTAAAAAAAAGGAAAATAGGCAGATCAATGGCCATTTTATCTATGTATGATAAAATCATATTGATAATCGTCAAACCGGCACTGTTTCTTTAATGGTCGGAGGATATCGTATACAAAATGTAAGGATGACATATTAGCAATCCGTTAACAAAGTGGGGTAGGGAAATATTCCCTTCATTTTTCGAGCTGATATAATTATTGCAACTTAAAAACGTCCGCTGCTGGACAGAGGCCTCCCCAAATATTGCCACAATGACTGGTAAAGGTTTGTGTTGTGCTCAAAGAGGGTTTTTGCCATATCGCCACGCTGTTTGGTTGGCGATCGCAGCGTTATAAATGTACTCGAAGGATGCTGATCCTCCGGCTAATCCTATAGTGACCTTTTACGACACCCACGGGAGACGGGGTGGAGGTATTCTAAGCGGGTACCACACAGCTAGCTGATATGATGATGAATACCAATTGAGCTAGTTAGGCAGTCCCCAGAGCTTGAGGTTGCCGGCATCACGCTTCCTCTCCGGCGGCTCCTTGTCCTCACATGCGAAGGCCACCAGGTACCGCGACGGGTGCCATGCCACGGTGAACGTTGACGCTTGCACCGGGATCTCGGCAACCTTTTCTCCTGGACAACATTTTAAATTTATAAATTTGATTTGAGATACATTATTTAAAAAAAGCATAGCATAGCAGAGCCGTGTGGTGCCGGCTCAGAATGCCACCACCCCATCTCCTCCCATGGGTGTCGTAAAAGTCGACTAATGGATTAGCCGGAGGATGGGCAGCAGCGTCCTTCGAGTACATTAACAACTCAACTGCGATCGCCAACCCGCCTGCCAAGCGTGGCGATTATGGCAAAACCCCCCAATGAGCCCACAACACATCAATATCGGTCGTTGTGGTGATCTTTGGGAGAGGCCTGTGTCCAGTAGTGGACTTCATTCGGCCGAAATGAATGAATTAAAAAAAAACCGGTCTAGTACAAGTTGAACTCGCTTGGAGAGGGTTCCGTACGATGAATATGTTATCTACCATGTTTTTTTTTAATCTGACCTGATTAAAGTATGTATGGTACCGGATTGTAGCGGGAAATTGCTGCATACATTGCCTATTGTTGAATTTTGTCTTGCACCAATAATTTATCGCAAAATAATTCTTAACATTGTAATTGACAAACATGTTCCTATACATTTCAAACTACAAATTTAAGTAAAGTGGTAAATTTTCATATATTTACTTAAATAACTTTAAAACCTATTAATTTAAAAATTATAAAATAAATATATTTGAGGCCCTCACAACGAGTCCTTCTATTTCATAAGTTACATAGTACAGTTTACAAAACTTTATTCTTTAATTTTCAAATTTGCCCCCAAAAGTTACCGCCATATTCAAAATTCATTTATTTACGTTACACATCCGTATTAATCATCAACATCATATCAGCGACATGACGTAGACACAGGCCTCCCCTGAGATTTCCACAACGAGCGGTTACACGCCTTCATCCAACGGTTTCCAGCGACCTTCACCAGGTCGTATGTCCACCTCCACTCGAGAACCTTTTCGCCCCAACGGCCATAACGGCGAGGTAATCTTATTCATCATCATTTCAGCCGAAAAATGTCCATGCTCGACAGAAGCGTCCCCCAAAGATTATGTGCTCATTGGGGGGTTTTACCATAATCGCCACGCTTGGCAGACGGGTTGGCGATCGCAGTTGTGTTATAATTGTACTCGAAGGACGCTGCTGCCCATCCTTCGGCTAATCCCATAGTCGCCTTTGACGACACCCATGGGGTGAGATGGGTAAGGTACTAACAATACACAATGTATTGTTAGTACTCCACTTGCTAACTACTATTTGATGGTATCCAACTAGATCTAAGTCATAGCTGACCAGCACTTCAGCTCGCAATGCACTCCACTAATATCAAATGATCGCTCCGTAAACCTACCAGTCTCAGTGTCTCCTATATCTATGATGTGGTCTTCGCTCGCAGACGCAAGGAGGCGTCCGTCGAAACTGAAGGAAAGCGTGCGGACCGGCCATTCCAGTCTGTAATTAAAATTAGTTATCATCACGGTTGGTGCAGTGCCTGATAGAGTCGGCTGCTGCGCTCCGGGTCGTGGGTTAGATTCCCGCACGGAACAAATATTTGTATGATCTGCAGATAGTTGTTCCGGGTCTGGGTGTATTGTGTGTGGAATTTGTGTCTGTAAACGCACCCACGACACACGAGAAATCCTAGTGAGGGAAAATGTGAAAGAAAAAAACTTTAAACAAAAAATATCATCATCATTTCAGTCGAAACAGTCCACTGCTGGATATAGGCTTCCTCCAAAGATCGTCATAACAAGCGGTCTGGGTCTATTGTATGCTCATTGGGAGTTTTGCCTTAATCGCCACGCTGGGCAGGCGGATTGACGATCACAGTTGTAAACGTACTCGAAGGACGCTGCTGGCCTTCCTCCAGCTAATCCCATAGTCGCCTTTTACGACATGGGATGAGGTGGGGAATTAAAACACATCACAATTTACGCGTTAAAAGTGATTATAATAATGATTCGCTGTAGGCGCTGTAATCCGGTTCATCGTCGTCGTTTCAGCCGAAGTAACCCCACTGCTGGACACAAGACGCCCAAAGACCGCCACAACGACCATTCTGAGTCTATTGTGTGTTCATTGGGGGTTTTACCATAATCGCCACGCTTGGCAGTCGGCTTGGCGATCTTGCGGTTAATCCCATCACGTCTTCGCCTTATTCCTAGCTAGATTTCTGATTGAACTAAGTCGATCTGAGACCTAGCCAGAACAATCATGCTTACCTGGAGAATACTCTGAGACAGGCCAGCTCGTTCACATCCCACAACGACACGAGGGCGTCAGCAGAGCCCGTGGCGAAGTACCGGCCGGTTGGGTCGTGCTCTATACATATACAAGTGCCCGGGTGCGCCTTAAGTACTGTTTGTAGATCTAGCGATGGGTACCTGGGAAATACAGACCATAGAAATACACACATATGCAACTGAAAATGGGTTATTCATCGCTGTGACATTTTTGCTCTTCGTTTAGTGTTTAAACTAAGAGCATTGATGAGAGTAAAATTGGGAGCTGCGCGCATACCGTCACGAAAATCCGACTGTGTGAAGTTGGCCGCCAAAGATATTCTTTTCGTGTGGTTAGGTTAGGTCAGCCTGCTCTAGTGTGATCATACGAGGACCTGGAGCCTCCCTTAGGTGCCGAAGATGACCGCTCCAGTGGTTTTAGCCGGTAGGAGTCCGGCATACCCCTTCGTCCTTCCCCGGGGCGAAGGAAGTTCATGATGAATTTCCACTGGGCACCAATAAAAAAAAAAAATAAAAAAAAAAAAAAAAAGGTTAGGTCAGCCTTGTGTGAGAGTTGCTCAAACCGCACAAAGGCCTCTGACTTGGCTTAACGACTGCCGTCTAATGACAACAACCGGTGCCGATGATTTTACCTGTCCTCTGAAGCTAGGAGACGCTTAGCTAAAATACCACTATGTGGTCACCTATCCATAGACTGACCGCGCCATGCGTTGCTTAACCTTGGCAGTCCTTTACCGATCAGCGAGTGCAACTGGCTATGAGCGCCTCAAAGAAAGATAATTATACGTGCATATTTATTTTAATGAGTAATCACTGATTTGAAATATATTCGACTTATTTATATGACAACTAGCTTCCCGCCCCAGCTTCGCACAGGCAGATACATGCCAAACCCGATTGCAGCGCCACCTACCGGGTCCAATTGTGAATCTAAACCATCCAGGGACACACTCAAACATACACACAAAATTTCATCAAAATCGGTCCAGCCGTTTAGGAGTTCAGTGACACACACGTACAGAAGAATTATAAACATAAAGATAAGTATTTATAGTTTTTAACTGTTTATGAATAAATATTTAAATTTAATTGTGTTCTATAAACCTTGATAAATTGCATTTAATCTCTTTCTTCGATAATTTTATCGTTTTTCGTACTTACTATTAATTATTGGCACGCAAAATATTTGTTTTAGATACGCCATAGGAGTATAACTTCTAACGCGTACACAAAAGTACACACACCTGCTTTACCCGTAAGTCGAAGGCCGAGAATCATATGCTTAGTGCATCGCCGCTGAGCCTTCGATATATTAATACATTTATTAGATTAAAATTCTTTAATGATATTTCCTTTAAACTTGTTTTTATTTAGACTTCATGTTGACTTGACTCAATTGAACTCAATTATTCATTAGTTATTTGGTAACGACGAATAAATCGAGAACCAAATACACAATTGTAAAATTGTCGGTATATTCGGTTGTTTTTCAATAACATTTGCCCATCGATACTCTAGGTACCTTGTTATAAAATCCGTACACAGTATATCTTGTACAAGAGAGATTTTCCTCGCATTATGACGAGGAAACTAAAGAAAACTTACGACAATATATGCACGCAGCCGAGTCCATTGGTCAAAAAGAACAAATCTGATGTGTTGTTCCAAGAGATCTCGTTCACCTCGAAGTTAAACTGCTCCTCCACTACCTGGTGATGTAAAATAATTCAAATGAAGGCCGTTGACTGTTGATGGGGGCAATTTGTAACACAGCCATATTTTTTGTTTCACGGCAGGTTTTGGTGCAGTTGCTAATCGCTTGGCTTTTTACGCTGCGGGTTCGATTCGTGCACGAAACAAATAGTTGTATGGCCTACAGGTAGTTGTTCCGGGTCTGGGTGTTGGTGCATGTGAGACTTATCTGTACTCTGTACCGTGCGTGTGTGTATGACAGGAAATCATTTCGGCCGAATGAAGTGCACTGCTGGACACAGACCTCCCCCAAAGTCACCACAATGACCGATATGGGTGTGTTGTGGGATCATTGGGGGATTTTGCCATAATCGCCATGCTTGGCAAACGGGTTGGCGATCGCAGTTGAGTTGTTAATGTACTCGAAGGACGCTGCTGCTCATCCTCCGGATAATCCCTTAGTCGACTCTTACGACACCCACTGGAGGAAATAGGATGGTGGTATTCTGAACCGGCACCACACGGCAAATTTATAAATAAAAGGGCTAAAATAATTATTTGGCCGCGATGAGAGTAAAATTTCAAGTTCAAGTAGAATGAATGCCGTAGAAATATTCCCAATGTTCCCAAGCTATAGTGTGGCGAGAAAAAAACTCTTCCGTTATGTGTAGTGAGTTGCAACATTTACAGCTAACTATAAATAAAACACATGGAACGATTCTGAATGCATCACTATCAGCACAGTCTTTCTTCTCTCTCTTCTATTGTTTCGGGGTCGGCTTCCAGTTTAAAGATGTGAGTGAATACCAGTTAAATACTAATACACAAAGCAACTGTCGTCTGACCTTCGCAAGCCAATCATTTGGTGGTACATCTGTCCTAACATTTACTCATTGTCATACCCATCCCAATTCCCAGACAAGACCGCAACAGGCTCAACCCTGCAGATCTATCAATTTAACTGTCACAGTAGGTTAAGGTGTGGCCGGGGTTTCTATAGGCTACACCAAAGCCCCGAACAAGTCGCACACAGCATGCAATTTTTTTACACAAATTAATAAATGTGACTGAAGGTTAATTAATGGTACTCTATACTATGGCCAGACTCACTAGTACCATTAATGGTATAGACTGATCAGACAAGTCAACAGATCATCAGAGGTCAACCATCAGGGAAGAGGAACAATGAGGCAAGTGGACCACATGTACGTAAACGAATCTCATGTGTCGCAATCCGCACACTATTTTTACTTGGGTATCACTGATGCATATTTTCATGCATGCGCGTCTGTTGCTAGTATTAGAGGCCAAGCTTTTTTTGCGGTCAAATAAAATATACCTTTTTATCGGTGTCGAGTGGAAATTCTACATGGAATTTCCCGGGGAAGGGCGAAGGGGTATGCCGGACTCCTACCGGCTAAAACCACTGGAGCAGTCATCTTCGGCACTGAAGGGGGGCTCCAGGTCCTCGTAAAATCACACTAGAGCCGCCCATTGGTGCCACGCCTTTAGGCTCGGATAACTGTAAAGCGGTCACCCCCTCTAGCAAATAAAATATACCTGCACCAAGAAGTTTAGCATGGTTGAGTCCAGAGTAAATAATGCGTACGCACGAGGCACACGCGCACTATGCGACCGTGTAAGATATGCGGAATGCGCGGTTGATTGCTCCCCGGATTAAGCCTCTGCTTAGGATGGAAAGTGATCCAAAACTAGTTAGGTAAAGGCTATTCAAATGACATCATCATAATTGGATGTCCACTGGTGAAAACAGGCCCCCCATAGATATTTACAGTTGTGTCGCCATTTTGTGAGGAACTTGCCAGTACTCAGCACACTTGGCAGGTGGGTCGGCGAGTGTAGTATGGATACTGGTCCACAGAAGGAACGCTGCTGCTTCTGGTTAAGTATCCCTTAGTCTACTTTTACGACATCCACGGGAGGGCATGGTGTGGTGCCATATTCCTAATCCAGATACTACAAGGAATGCAAATGATAAGTAGATAAAAATTATATAATAATGGCTGAATTCAGTATTCACTGGTGAATGGACCTAGAATCATTTATGGTAAAAACTTTAAAAAAACTACTTTGATTGTCAGCGCTTCAATAGAAAGCACATTATTCTTATTCCTTTGTGTTTGGTTGTATAATAAGTAATAATCTGTTTCTTTTTTCCGTTTTCTTCCTATAAGTGTTTCAAAAGGCATGAACAACAACTACATACTGTAGTTTATATGATACTATCATCCATGACCATTCTTGGGGGACAATAGGTGGCCGTACTTCAGTGGTGAAAGTTTACAGGTAAATGTATTGATAATAAGTAATTTATCAACATACCACTTTATAAGTCTTTGTGTCTATAAAAGAGACGAGGTCCTCTTTGTTGCCAACAGCTATGGTACTGCCGTTGGGGGACCAAGCTATGTTGATGTTCTCTCCTTTAGTTGGTATTGTTGCTGCACATTTGTGTGTCCTGTTACAATAATAACAATTACAATAATGAAGTTACATATTGATAGTTTTAAATACCTAGTGAATAAATTTAAATAATATTTTATACACATTGTAAATTAACATTTTCTTTGAATGAAGTAACTTTGAAATGGAACAATGAGTCAAAGCACTTACGCTATAATTTATAAAGAATCCAATAAAAATCAGTAAAGAAAACCATACAAAAAATAAAAATTAAGGTACTTGAGAGCTCAGTATATAAAAACTTTATAGAAAAAAATACCAACTTCAAAAAAACTACACAATATAAAAATATTTGAAATATTTACACTGAAAGAAAATTAATAAACTTTATTTATGAAGTCTGGCAGAACCAGGTATAACAAGCAGACCAACAAGAAATTCAATTTTATAACTGGTGTCGCCTGACTTCATAAATAAAGTGTATGTGTAGAAATTCCATGGAAACTATTAAAATAGATGAGATTTACAAACTATTAAAACATTTACCAAGAAAAATGTAGGTCAATGTGTAAAGATGGAACGTACCACAATAATATAATAATAATTAATTTGCCGTTGCAGTTAACGGCTGACCAGTCCCAACAGACAGCACCCGTCCACGAGTATGATGCGTGCATCAGCATCTCTTAGCTCAACCATAATTGTAGGGAACCGATACACAATGCCACTGCCAGCAAGACATTATATAATTGGGTAGTATAATGTCATCATCATATCAGTCATTTATAAGTTCATTGCTGCTTCAAGGTGTCCCCCATAGATTTCCACAACTATGTATAATTTTGGGGGGTATTTGCCAGTACTAACCATGCTTGGCAGGCGGGTTGGTGAGCGCAGTATGGTTACTGTTTCACAGAAGTGACGCTGCTGTCCATCGCTCTGGTTTAGATTCCCTTAGTCGCCTTTTACAACATGCATGGTAGGAGATGAAGTGATGCTATATTCTTAATCCAGACATCAGGATATCACACTGTAAAGATTTATTGAATTATAAGAAAATTGGGGAGCTACTTTTAATGTTTACCTTGTGTCCCATATTCTGACAGATTTATCTCCACTAGCTGTACTTAACAGGTCAGGATGTGAGGCATGCCAGCAGAGTTGATCGACAGAGCCTGTGTGGCCTCTGAATACAAAATCTTGCACCTGCAAAACCAGAATAAAATAACTGCGCTCTATACAAGAATACCTTTGCCTCACAACTCAAACACAAAATAATGAAACATAACCTAGCTACTCTTGCTTCGTTCGATGAAATTTAAATCCATTAGATGTATGTACTTACTAGTCTATTTTTCTCTAAGGTAAATATTGCAACGCTTTTATCAAATGAACCTGATGCAAGTCGTTTACCATCACAGGACCATCCCACTGAATGAACTTTAGAAGAATGGGCTACGTATTCACGAACGAGATTGTGGGACACGAAATAACTTCGTAACTCCGCTAAATCTCTATCTATCGGAACCTGCGCAGATTTAGGTTCTTTCATTTTGTGTGCAGTTATATTGCGGTATGTGAAAATATCAGAAACACTGAAACAGGCATACGACGATGAACTTGATTAACAACAAGCTTTGAATCTTTGTCAAATTGTCATTAGACTAGAGATGAGGTTAAATGTTGGAAAAGATTAATTGTTATAACGGTTATGTAAAAAAACATGTTAAATTAAAAGTTATATAATCGGTTATAACCGATTCAGTTTGTCACTCACATGCTCGGTTTGTTAATTTTACTAGCGAAGGTGCATACTGGAGTCTTACCGGCTAAAACCCTCCAGTGTCTTTCCACTTACATTCAGCTGGGGGTGAAGTGCACGCTTTGTCTGCAGTAAACGCCGCCAACGTATCTGCATTGAGGACACCTCCTCCTCGTGGTCCAATACTAATATCGGCGTACCGCAGGGTGGCGTTTTATCTCCTTTACTATTCGCAATTTTTATAAATTCTATCTCTAATCAACTACTTTCTTCCTATCACCTTTATGCAGATGATTTCCAAATTTACTGCCAAGCTCCTCTTGAAAAGCTACGAGACGCTGTTGCCACTATTAACGTAGATTTGGCCCGAATATGTGATTGGAGCAAGAATTACGGACTAACGGTCAATCCTATCAAAACGCAGGTCATCGTAGTGGGCAGTTCCAGGATGATATCTAGAATAGACTGGGTGACACTTCCACAGGTTTCTTTTGAAGGCACTTTAGTGCCTTTTAGTGAAAATGTTAGAAACTTGGGGGTGATCATAGATAGAAATCTGTCCTGGACTGCTCATCTGCAAGAGATTAGTCGTAAGATGTTTGCTTCAGCGGGATCTTTGAGGAGATTACGCAACTTTCTCCCTACTGTAACTAAAACTGCGCTTGCACAATCCCTTCTGCTTCCTATTCTCGATTATGCTGATGCCACCTATCTTGATCTTACCGAGGAAAAACTTGATAAACTTGAGCGCCTTCAAAATTTTTGTATAAGATTCATATTTGGTCTGAGAAAATATGATCACGTCTCAGAATTCCGCACTAGGCTCAAGTGGTTACCAATTCGCCTTCGTCGGAATACTCATATTCTTTCGCTACTTTACAGTGTACTTTTTATTCCTTCTACTCCCTCTTACCTTAAAAAACGCTTCGAGTTCCTTGGTGATACTCATACGCGAATCCTAAGATCATCAGAAAACCTAAGGCTTAAAATGCCGATGCATTCCACAAAATTTATTGATAAATCCTTCACGGTTCAGGCTGCTCGTTTGTGGAATGCATTACCGATTCCAATAAGACGTGCTCAATCGCTGCCAGTGTTTAAGGGACTAGTAAGGGAACATTACATGTCGTTAAAGTCATAAATTTTGATTACTTTACCTTTATTCTGCTCTATTTTTCTTTTTACTACTAAATTATCAGTTGGTTTAATTATATTTTCATATATATATTATATATATCGCAGTATTATTTATATATGTTTTATGTATATATGTATGTTTATATATATATATATATATAACTATATCATCTTTAGTATTTATTTAGAATCGTTTTGTTTGGATATATTGTTATGCATTTTTGTGTGCACCATCGACAGACCCATTCTTGTCCAATTCAGTTTTTTCCATCCTAAGGTTGCCTGGAAGAAATCGCCGAGTGCGATAAGGCCGCCCATTGTACTCTATATACTAGGCCTTTATATTTTAATTATTTTTTTTTTTTTTTTTGTATTGTAATTGGTGTACAATAAAGAGTTTAATAAATAATAATAATAATAAACCGCAACCCCGGCAGGTATCGGGCCCTGTGCCATGAGCTGTCTTGTCGCTCTTCGGGCCCTGGCTCCAAAGGAGCGAGCGCGTCACATACCGCCTGACGCAGGTATTCAACGGACATGGTTGTTTCGGTGCATACTTACACAGGATACGCGAGGTCACGGCACAGTGCCACCAATGTGGCGACGATCAGGATACCGCAATGCACACGCTTGAAGAGTGCCCTGCGTGAGCTGCCGTGCAACGGATCCTGGCCGATCGGATCGCGCAAGATCTCTCTTTGCCAGTAGTAGTGTTGGCTATGCTGGCAGAGCATGAAAATTGGAGTGCTGTGGTCTCCTTCCATAAGAGCGTCATACTCCGGGAGGAGGTAACAGAGCGGGATCGGGAAAAGGCCGATCCCACTCGGAGGAGGAGAACTCGGAGCCGGGGTAGCAACCGCCACGGCACCCGTGTCCAACACGCCTGAGTCCTTATATGGTGGGTGGCCTTGGGTGTTGCGAGCGCGCTTATTGGGAAATCTGTGTGCTCATACCGAGTGACCCCCGGGAAGACAGCGGTGTGCATATAGTCAGGTGCTACTGTGTGCGCAGCACAGCGAATAGCACTTGGTTCGTCACCCACAGGTCGCTTATTATGGTGGCCGGAGATCGTGCAGCGCCCTTCTGCACCCGGTGCAATATCTGCGGCGGGGATCAGAGGAGGTTTCCTCCCGTCCTCACTCACCACCTTCTTTGTTTGACATAGGCCTCCCCCAACGTTCGTCACTTGTCCTAACCAGTCAGGGTGTTTTGTGCTCATAGGCGGGTTTTTGCCATAATCACCATGCTTGGCAAGCGGGTTGGCGATCACTGTAATTGTTAATGTACTCGAAGGATGCCGCTGCCCATTTTTGTCGCGTGGTGCTGGCTGCAAATAGCACCAACCCATCTCATCTCATGGGTGTCGTAAAAGGCGACTGTGGGATTGGCCGGATGACGGGCAGCAGCGTCTTTCGAGTACATTAACAACTCAACTGCGATCACCAACCCACCTGCCAAGCATGACGATTATGGCAAGACCCTACCATGAGCACACAACACACCCAGACCGATCATTTTGGCGGTCTTTGAGGGAGGCCTGTGTCCAGCAGTGGACTTTATTGGGCTGAAATGATGAACACCGAAAGAGCCAGCACCGGAAATATTATCATTATATTTTGTTTACATCCATGATCCATCAAACATTAAAAGTTATATTTGAATTTCATATAAAAGTAAAAGCAATTTCTACTCAAATAAAACCCATAATTCAATACATCCTTAAAAGTTATTTTTTTTATTTCACATAAATAAAAGCTATTTATACTGAAATAAAACTCACAATTCCATGTATTATAATAAAATGTTAGTCGTCAGGTATTGTGCCTTTGAATGTGTTTTATGCCAAGCAATATTCGTTTACAATTTAAATAATTAAGACCTAATAATGATCATAATCGCTTCAATAGGAAAACAACAACGCTACCTTGTTATAAATTCATGCGATACTCGAGAGCCCCTTGATTAAACACATGACGACGAGAGCCAATTAAAATAAACAAATTATTGCTCGGTCAAATTAAAGATTACGTTTGTTTGTTATTAATAAGAAGTAGTAACTTTTGGGCACGATCGTGCCCATCCCAATATCCGTTGGGAGCTCTGTTCTCGAAGTTGTTGAGGAGTATGTCTACCTGGGACAAACTGTCCAGTTAGATAGGTCCAACTTCGAGAAAGAGGTCAATCGTCGAATTCGACTCGGCTGGGCAGCGTTTGGGATGGGAAACTTCGCAACGCCTTTTCGTCAACAATACCGCAATGCCTCAAGACGAAAGTCTTTAACCAGTGATGAAATATGGAACAGAGACGTGGTCACTCACAATGGGCCTCATAAGAAAGCTCAAGGTCACTCAGCAAGCTATGGAGAGAGCTATGCTTGGTATTACTCTACGAGATCGAATCAGAAATCAGGAGATCCGTAAAAAAACTAAAGTTGTCGACATAGCTGAAAGGATTAGTAAACTGAAGTGGCAATGGGCTGGGCACATTGCTCGTAGAACTGATGGCCGTTGGGGCACAAAGGTTCTTAAATGGAGACCGCGCACCGGAAAACGAAGCGTGGGACGTCCTCCAACGAGGTGGATAGATGACCTAGTGAAGGTCGCAGGGAGTCGTTGGATGAGAGCGGCATGTGACCGCCCGTTGTGGAAATCTATGGGGGAGGCCTTTGTTCAGCAGTGGACGTCCTGTGGCTGATATGATGATGAATAACTTTTAACGAACATGAAGAACATGAACACGAAGTTCAAAGTTTTAAAAAAATCAGTTAAGTAAATTAAACGTATAAACTATCACCTCTACATTAGATAGACATGCTTTTTTTTCATTCGCCCCCATGATATTAAAAGAAGTAGAGTTACATGCGCGCCAAAGGTAAGAACCAAATCTCCCCCAATCCCCACCCTGCAATCAGTTCGCCCAAGACAGTACAACGAGCACACAATGTCACAGACTGTTTTTTTTATAAATTGAGTAATAATAATAACTATGCCGTCATGCGTATAGAAAATGCACAAACTATCAAGCAAAAATAAATAAATAACAAGGGATGTCTTACCAAACTACACGTGAATAACAAACTATATAAAATATTAAAATAAAAATACTATTCAAATTATCTATAGAATTATGTTCTCGAACAAAACACAGGCCAAGCAAAGAAAAGAGACAATACATTTATTCTATCACAGGTGCGACAAAGACACCGAGTACACGTGTTGTCATTATGGTAGCTATCTCTTTTACTCTCGGAGGTTTTGTATCTTCTTGCTTGCAGCATAGGTGTGTAGTTTAATAGCTATAAACAGCTCCTCTGAGTACTATATTCCTTGAGCGAGACTGAGTTTTGAGCCCCTTTTTTTTTTTTTTTTTTTTTTTAATCTTTATTTTTTTTTATTACAAGTGATTTTTGTACATAGGAATGACGATGACAATCCCATCGTACCTTATTCTAATAATAACGGTGATTGTAAATTGACTCCTGTGTTTACTGTCTATAAACATTAATTAAATTTAAAAGAATATAGCATTCTAGCCGCAACCGAGTTTGGTTCTGCTAGAATGCTATGAAAAGCACCGAAATCTAAAACATTTAATTCAAAGAGCATTATCATTTGTTCTCTTTTATTAGCATTACGGACACACTCCGTTAGCATGTGTTGCACGTCATCTAATTTTCCACATAACTCACAATTAGGTGAGTTAACTTTTTTCAATAAGAAGGCAAAACTTCTACTAGGGATGTGTCCGGAACGCAATCTACATGCGGTAACAATTTGAGCCCCTTTTAATATGGACGTAACATATCTATGGTATAATATCATTGATCATACTGCCTAGTCTGGCGTTTAATTATTTCTTTTGAACACCGAACAACGTTGATAACACAGAATTGATTAATATGAACATCGTCCATCGTTGCCTTATTACATGACATTGGCTAAATTGTGGAAGATAATCTACAGAAGCCATAATTTAAGAGAAGAAGAGAAAATGGAATTGACTCGAGAAAATTCAAGAGCGATGATTTATTATGACTTTCGAAGTGGTTTAACACAAAAACAGTGTGTTGACCGGATAATTTCTGCATTTGGTGATGAAGCCCCATCCAAAACCACAATTTATCGCTGGTTTGCTGAATTTCAACGTGGACGTGTCAAGCTCAGTGATGATCCTCGTCAAGGTCGTCCAAAAACTGCAGTCACCCAAGAAAACGTTGATGCTGTGCGTAAGCTGATTGAGGAAGATCGACATGTGACATACCGCGAAATTCAGGCAACCTTAGACATTGGCATGAGTCAAATACAAATAATCTTGCATGAACAATTAGGTGTAAAAAAGTTGTTTTCCCGATGGATACCGCATTTGCTATGTGAAGAGCAAAAAGCGGCTCGCGTTACTTGGTGCGTCAGAACTCTCGAAAGATTCCACGCAGGATCCTCAAATGCTGTATACAACATCGTATCAGGTGACGAATCCTGGATATATGCGTACGAACCCGAAACAAAAAACCAGTCACGAGTTTGGGTGTTCGAAAATGAGTTAAAGCCAACAAAAATTGTTCGTTCACGGAGTGTTGCAAAAAAAATGGTGGCCACGTTTGTCTCCAAAACCGGCCATGTTACGACTATTCCTCTTGAGGGACAAAGAACGGTTAATGCAGAATGGTATGCTAGCATTTGTTTGCCACAGGTCGTTTCTGAACTCCGTAGAGAGAACTGCAACCGCCGCATCATCCTCCATCACGACAATGCGAGTTCTCACACCGCGCACAGAACAAAAGAGTTTTTAGAGCAAGAAAACATAGAATTATTAGACCATCCGCCGTACAGCCCCGACCTAAGCCCTAATGATTTCTATACTTTCCCTAAAATAAAGAATAAATTGCGTGGACAGAGATTTTCATCACCTAAAGAAGCTGTGGACGCCTACAAAACGGCCATTTTGGAGACCCCAACTTCCGAATTGAATGGTTGCTTCAATGATTGGTTCCATCGTATGGAAAAATGTGTCAAATTTCGCGGAGAATACTTCGAAAAGCAATAAATACATTTTTAAATAGTAATGTTGTGTCACTTCCTTGATTCCCGAAATTTTCAGTGCCGCCCTCGTACTACGTGCATAAACGCAGGATGGCTATATTTTTTCACAATATGTTGCTGAATTACACTTATGATTCACGTCGAGCCGTGATATTGGTCGGTACGTGACCTAGTGAACTCCGGGCAATTACCTTGCTTTAATTTGACCATCGTAGAGCACGGGCAAGGCATCTACACTTATAAAAACATATTAGATTCGAGAGAAGAAAATATTGACTCGAGTTCACTCTAACCCATTAAGTTAAACAGGTTTGCCTAAACTTGCACTTTTGATTAATTAAGCTTGCAGTTTTGTTTAGCGTCAATGACAAAAAACAAGGATGATGACCGGTGAGGTGAGGACTCGTATGAGGTGTGTTAGAGTGACTCACGAAGTCGAGAACCATTCGAGTAACCCGACCACTCGAGTAGTACTCAAGTAAAATGGAAAATGACTAGAGTGGGTAAACTGGATTCGAGTGGCATCACTAGTAACCAGTTATTTCACTGGGCCGGATATGTGGGGACTAAAAATATTAGCGCACAGCTCAGTTTAACTCAAACGTTATTAGGGACTTATTTTATTGATACTACGCGAATCTTTAACTATATTTCATTTTTCTAAACTGTAATAATAACACAGTGAAATGTAAGTACCTACTGCTTTATCCTGTAAACTATTCGTCGTTTATATTTATCAAAAGAGTCGTCTAATTTCAAGATATCCGACCAAATTAATAAGTATCCCTTTACAGTAGTAACATATAATCGTAATCTTTTTTTTTTATACTGAGCTATAATTTGGCTTTGCTGCTTGGGCTACAAGCCTACGAGCGCAGGGTGCAGATGGCGCGAGTTTTGAGGCTCAATCTGTACGCTCTATTTTGAGAGAACTCGAATGAGCCAGCGCAGTGAGCTGCACCTGAGTTACTATGTTGGCGCTAGAGATGCTCGATATCAATTCTATTAATCGATTATCTATTTGTGAAATGCTAGTTACTTACCTAAAAGATTCTCTAATGGCCTCCAACGACATGGACTGACGATCTGGTTCGGATCGCTGGGAGTTGTTGGATGGGGGCATGTTACCGCTCGTTGTAGAAATCTAAGGGGGAGACATTTGTCCAGCACTGAACGTCCTTTGGCTGAAATGATGACTGGCTATAGGTAATTTTCGTGTTGACCGCGGTGACTGCGATATATCGATTAATTAATATCGACTTAATTGAAAGATTATATTACCAAATAATCGATTAATCACCATCCCTCGTTAAAGCCAAGAAGTTTTGCTGAGTTACCGTGTCTTTCTGACATTGATAGAGGAGAGCGGGTTACTACTAACCTTAAATAGTTATGGAAACTATCATCATCATATCACCCAAAGAACGTCCATTGCTGAATAAGGGCCACCCCTTATAGATTTCCACAAAGTACGGTAACAGGCCACACGCATCAACGGTTTTCTGGTCAGCTGCGTTTTCCGGTGCGCGGCACTCGGCTGGGCGGCGTTCGGGAAACTTCGACGTATGACCTCTTTCTCGAATTTGGACCTACCTAACTGGACAGTTTGTCCCAGGTAGACATACTCGTCAACAACTTCGAGAACCGAGCTCCCAATGGATATTGGGATGGGCACGACATATACGATATGTGAGACTGGTCATCAAAAAACCAAGTCGTTTGCGAAAATAAAATCTGCTGGATCATGAGTTGTGTATGCAATGACAAAATTTTAATTCGAACGCTAAAGAGCTAACCAGTTACAGAATTTGGAAGTTTGTTAGTCGGATAAACAAAATCTCTAAGCGCTTGAACGGATCTAATGTTTAAGTAATACTACTTCACATTAATATGTTATATACCTATAGCACAATCTTGGAACTAAGTACCTAATCACGCACGTAGGCAATATCAACATGGCACCAAGTCGCACTAGTCAACTAGTGTGTAGGCATATACAGATTAGTGGATTCACATAAGTGTTCTGGTGATGGAATATAATTCGGAGCCAAATAGTCGGTATAAAAAAATATTGTTTGTAGGGTCATAAAACTACTCCGTCCAAACAGTTTCGACTACGGGCCTTAGACAGGGGCAATCATCTAGTTTTCATTTTAGTTGGACAGTGTCATCCCTCCGCCGTCCAACTGATTATCGTGATTATTACCTACCGTTATCCGAGTCCGAGCGACGGGCTGATTACCTAAGTCGCAGACGCTTTGCAACAGGCGTAAATTGCTCCAACGCCGCTGTCAAAGGTCAATTTGGTATTATTTATTTATTTATTGTACACAAAATCCTTTCTTTATTACCTATCTATTTGCCGATAGCGACTAAACAGGCAATGATCTCTGACGCGCCTCTGTCGGGCAATCAATGAACTAAAAACGTTCATTCTTTTTAGTTCCACAAACAAGCGACTGGCGGGCGATGCCTTACGTAATACCATTTTTTTGACGTTTGACGAAGCGTTTTGCCATCGGTGGATCCTTGGCTGCGCGATAGCTGCTATCGTGTCTGCTGTTGCTGTTTTTAGCTAATCAGCCCGCCGATCTACTTCTTCCCGAAAACACGACATGTAATATGTAGGGCACCAGCACATCACTGAAAGCGTGGTTGCCACTCCTGTCAAGGAATAATAGGAGCTACGTTTTCCCCCCTAAAGGTGGACCTACTTATGAATGAGTATACTGCGGAATCAATTTAATTTTGTGTGGAAAGAGGTGGGTTTATATACATAATTATATATGAATATACCTACTAAAGAATAATAAAACTCGAATCAAATTAACTTCTTATTATCATTTAGTTAAGTAATAAGTTGCAGTTACGGGCCGCCGATGTATTCGCGTCGCCAAATTTTCAATTGCGAATGGAAATACGCTATAGGGGTTAACCATACTGTCAACATAAACATCGCATGCAGCAACTTCTCCTGGAAAATGTTAATTAAGTCTTAAGTAGGTAATTTATCAATACTAGCAACGTTTCGCCGATGGCTTGGCCATCAGCGCGTCATCGCCGGTTAGTCTTAGTTCTGCGTTCTACCGAATCGAGTGCAGCGAGCTGATACTTTGCTGAGCCTTCTATAAAATGGCTGCAATACTGCTTCCAAGATGGGATCCTAGATTTTAAGCGAAAATTAAGTAGCTTTCTAGGTGTGAAGTCATCATTATTATATCAGCCAAAGCCTTTTACGACATCCACGGGAAGAGATGGAGTGGTGCAGGGCGGTATTTGAATCAATAAACAAACCGAACTACATTTTAAACAAAACAATAATATTTGATTTCTTTTGCCCTCATTTTTTCTGCCGGTGGAAATACATTGTGTAACTACTCCGCCCCGGGGAATCCATCACTCCCACCGGCTCAAATCACATGGGGATTGTAAAGGTTCTCTGTAGAGCTTCACTGTACCTGTGCTGCATAAAAGGCGGCACGTGACCACGTGTGCGCCGCCGTCTACCTGTGGTCGCTCGGTATGAGTATGAGATTCCCGAAGCCGCGCGCTGGCGAACCCTGAGTATCGCCCGCCATATAACGCCGAAGAGGGCTCACTCGCGTTTGGCAACAAGCGCCTCAGTGCTCTCACGTAGCCGATACCACTGACGGCAGAGATAGATCTTGCTCGATCGGATCGACCGGGATCAGCCGTCCACTGCTGAACTGGAGACAAAGGCCTCCCCACAGATTTGTGTCAAAAAGGAGGGGGGGGGGGGGTTCATTTGTTAATTCTCACCACGCTTGGCAGGCGGGTTGGTTAGCGTAGTATGGTTACTGTTCCACAGCAGTGACGATTTCCTATGAAACCTCGAATTCGGCCAATAAGTCGAGCCCTAGCTTGTGTGTAGCATGAAAAACAATGAACTTACTCCAAGTGAACATTTGACTCTCGGCGGTGTCGAAATTATATGCCCAACTTGGGCAAAATCCCGCTTCAAAATCGTAGTGGGCAATAAAGCACTACGTAATACTCCGCCAACCTTATTTATTATCATTTTGTGAACTAAATAATTAGCCCTTATTTGACAAATCGTGCCAAATTGAGGTTTTCTTCCTTTTTCAAGAACGCAATATTTTTTATTTCTACATTACTCAGTGCGAATATTTTTTAACGCTGGCCAGTAATATTTGATTACATAAGAGGTTTATTTTAACAATAGCTTTTGCCCGCGGCTTGGCTCGCGTGGAATTTAGAAATGTATATCATGCTACTGAAAACATGCAATAATGACCAGAGCTTTTATTAGGAACTTGTAATAGGTGTAGAGGGATCATGATATATTTCCGAATGCTGCCGCATATTGCATCCAGCCCAGACAGCCGAGTGCAAAACCAAGCGCTTTTGTGTTTTGTTTGGAAACGCTTCCCACGTGGCAATGGGTGTCGTCATCAATAACTTTTATAGAATGTAGCTTTCCCTGTCCCGCCCAGTATTAACAGTCCAATCACTCATTATAGCCACACCGCTCATTTTGTCAAATTAGGTCATTTGTCAATAAGTCGTGTGTTGTACAATACTTTTATAATATCAAGATACCTTTCGCGAGTACGCTCGCAACTGCAAATGCTCCATCCCACATACAGCGTATATACCGAGTGAGCAGATCGCGCGCTTCAAGCGAGCATACAGCGTGCCGATTGCGAGCGATCTGCTTGCGGATACTACCACTGCCACCCGTTATACAGACACGCGTATGAGATCACTCGCTATAATGTGCGCTGAGTGAATAGCGATAAGTCGAACCCTGACTTCCGGTGCTAAGAAGACCAACATGATGGCGAATAAATGTCGCAGACGACTGGGACTGTCGCTGACCTCCTCGAGAGTATCGTCCCAGTGTTTATCGCCGTCAAGTAGATGGAGCGCTCTGTAGTCTGGGTGATATTTGGGAAATTTAACGTTTAAAATCAAAAGCACCGTGTAGTAAAATGCGCAAAAATTGCACTTGCCATTATTTGGATGCACAATGTAGGCCTTACCCAATGCAGCGTCTTTCATAACTCCCGAGAAACCATATTCTGTACGTTGACGTCGATCAAACACACGTCTTTGCTTCTCGTACGTATACTCGTAGTATGACGGCATCTTGCCATTCGTTCGCGATTTGGCGAACGAAGAGGATCCTCTTCGCACAGTTAAAAAAATACGAAAACCGTAGTTTGACGCGGATTTTCCAAGCGCTCTATGACATTTTCAGAATTGAAATAAATTCGGTAGCCATTTTCTAAGTGGACGGTCACATGCATGGCCGTTGGATGTCGATCATATATAGAAACGTTGCAGTGTAGATACTCTGCGAACTCGATTGCCATTCACACTGGGTGTAAGTCTCTGTGGCTCGTGATGCAGCATGGCGCTTCCGATTGCTTGCGAGACGTGATTCATGTCCTTCATTGCAATCTTGTAATCGAGAGGCACCAATGACAACTCGTTGGATACCTAACCGCGACTGGTGCTGCGTGCTGCTTTCTGCAATTAAAGAGGAATATCTTTCAAAGCTCATGGGCTTTTAAGATGCAAAGGCTAGCTCGATCTCTCAAAACTACAGTTGATCGTGAGGCTCAGTTAGCTACTAAATGTGCACAGAGCATTGCACTGGAGCTTCGAAAGATATTCGTCTTCTTTCTAGGAGGCATGTAAAATTCCCTTTTGAATCCGATATCAATAACAACCAAATCAAACAAAATTAATCAACACTGGTCAGTAAGAATCGGCAACTGTTCAAATATTTCAGATATAAATAAAACATCGTAGGTAAGATTAGTAAGTTGTTTATAAAAGTTTAATAACAACAAAGTCACGGACACTGACGGCACGGTTGGTGCAGTGGCTGATACAGTCGGCTGCTGCGCTTCAGGTTGCGGGATCGATTCCCACACGGAACAAATATTTGTATGATCTGCAGATAGCTGTTCCGGGTCTGGGTGTATTGTGTGTGAATTTGTGTCTGTAAACGCTGGGTTACAGACACAGGAGAAACCCCACTGTGGGGCATCGTTTTTAAAAGAATATAATAATATATATAAGTCAACATATGTAGGTAACGCCTTGCGTGGATATCGCGACAATCGACAATGGTAGCGGTACCCTTTGGCGCAGATTTGGAAAAATACTACGTTTATTCTGAGCTGATCCTTTATTTCACGTTTTGCCAACGAACCCATACCGTGATGTAATTCGACAGTAACGCCATCTAGTTGGAAGAAAAAATAAGTATTTCCACTTTAATAATGTAATCATTATAACACTAAGTAACCCAGAAACATCGTAATAAATAGAAAATATTATCCTTTATTTAAGGATCATCATTTCGGCCGAATGATGTCCACTGCTGGACACAGGCCTCCCCCAAAGATCACCACAACCACCGATATGGATGTGTTGTGGGCTCATTGGGGTGTTTTGCCATAATCGCCACGCTTGGCAGGCGGGTTGGCAATCGCAGTTGAGTTGTTAATGTACTCGAAGGATGCTGCTGAACATCCTCCGGCTAATCCCTTAGTCGACTTTTACGACATCCATGGGAGGATATGGGGTGGTGGCATTCTGAGCCGGCACCACACGGCATTATTACGGCATATTTAAGGATACCAACACAAATATTTTATCTCGCTTTTTGGCTTAGGGGCACAGCAGTTACGAAAATACACAATGAGTCGTTCAAAAGAACTTTTGGCACCAAAGTCAATCTTTTTTTTTTACATCATTTCGGCCGAATGAAGTCCACTGCTGGACACAGGCCTCCCCCAAAGATCACCACAACGACCGATATGGGTGTGTTGTGTGCTCATTGCGGGGTTTTGCCATAATCGCCACGCTTGGCAGGTGGGTTGGCGATCGCAGTTGAGTTGTTAATGTACTCGAAGGACGCTGCTGCCCATCCTCCGGTTAATATGGGATAAGATGGGTTGGTGCTATTCGTAGCCGGCACCACATAGCAAAACCAAAGTCAATCGTTTTTCTCTAATAAATATACAAACGAATACTTTATTAAACTAAGTCCATTTCATGATGACAATTTATGCGAAATATAAATGAAAACTTATGCCTGCCTGCCTTGAACCCGTGACTTCTTGTTTGCACCCGTCTCACAATAACATATAATAAAATATCAACTACAGACCAGACAGAATATTTAATACAGAAATCGCTTTTCAAGAGAATAAAATTAATGCAAAACAAAATCCAAAAAGTAATATTTAAGAGGTAGGTTTGATCCCGAAAATAATGCAATGACAACCCGCGTATTAGTTTAGCAGGCTACATAACCAGTTGCGAACCGTTACGAAATCAGCTTTCTCATTCCTAAAATCTGTCGCTTAGCTCCCTTTAGATATAGCGTGATGGAAATGTTTTTTTGATAACGAATGGGTTCACTTGTGTGATTGTTTCGTAATATTCGCTGTAAAAAAACATTTTGTAGACATATTGTTATACAACTCACCTCCCATGTACAAAAGCGTGATGATTTGTATTCTAGAGCCATCTTTGGACAGTAACGGACATTTTTGCCAAATTTCAACGAATTCTATAGTGTAGTTTTAGCGGTAACATCCAACATAGAAACAGACAAACAGACAGAAATTCTAAAAATTGCACTTTTGGCATCAGTCTCGTTCCTGGAGCACGGGGCAGTGATTTTTTTCAAAAAATATTCATTGTACAGTTTTTGTCTCTCTACGATTTTATTATAGTAATATAGACGAGCCTTTATAAAATATCATCATCGCTCAAATAACTTATTTCAAATAGGTACATTTATTCAATTGTTAATAACCATACAATGTCTGTGTTCTGTTAATCCGAGGACCGCAGTAAATGGTCCACACCGAAACTTACTATTGAAGTAGGAGGCGTTTCTTATTAAAACAACCAAAAAATGAAATTTCTTCTGTGTAATTTATTATTAAAATATTGATAACAAACAAGATAATACTTAGTATACCTATAGCTAGTTTCAGACTGATATTGATTGATAGATTGTCATCACCTCACTTAATTAAAAAAGAAAAACATTTATAACATAGTCACCCAGCATCGAATTAACGTAGGCAGTATGGTCAATAGAATATAGCCTGCCCAAACGGGCGAAAGAACGGAAAAAATAAATCACCCCGCATTGGAGCCGGCAAAATAACTATTCCAGATTCTAATGCTACAAAACCACAAGCAAGCAGAACGAGAAATAAAGGGCCTGGTTTCAACATCATAATTCTTATCACATTTGAGATCACAGTGGTTTTTATATCTAAAAAACGGAATATTTTTAAGGCCTAACCAGCATTCCGTTTAAAAATACGGGCACCCCAAGTTTTGTAAACCAAAATCGATAATTTCATATTCTTCATTAGATTATGTAAAACTCTCGACTTTCGATATTCATGATTCGGTGAACTTGGCTTTAGCAACAAAGTATTGTTCCAAATTTTGCATTTGTTTGTACAAATAGAAGGTGGAACAATTTACAATAGAGGCACACTCTTGTATGACAAAATAGAAACTGGTAGGAGTATTCTCTTTCAATTCTTCATCAAACTTTTTGTGCCAGTCTATAGATCGGTGCATGAAATCTGTGTCGTAATGCCTAAACCAATATTTAAATTCAAATAGATCTTCATTGTTAATCAAAAAGTCAAAACTCTCTTCTCGTGCAATCATCTGTTCTATAAACTGTTTTTCGTGTTGTATAACACTTAAAGGTATTTCGTCCTCTGAATCATCATCGTCACTTTTGTATATTGTTTTAATAGCATTCACAACAGGTTTTGGTTGGAGTTTCGCGAATTCTGTATTATTATTGCATTCTTCGACCTTTTTGCTAAGTATTTCTTCTAGTTTAGGATCTTCTTGTAAATCAAAAATGTCTTCATTCTCAAGCTTTATTTTAATGTATAACTGGTTCACGTCATATCTTTTTTCGTCGAACTTCGGGTCACCTTTTTGTATCAGATCGTCAAATTTTATTTCTCCGTCCTCTTCAAATAAGATTGATTCTAAATTTTCGTCTATATCATCAACAGTTTTGTTATTCATATCTGTTTTGTTTGCAATATCGAAGTCTGGATTTGGTTCTAGTATATTATTCTGTAAGCTCGCGCTTGATTGATTTTGCATATTATCAGGGCAAATGGCGCTTCTTTCTGACGCTTCTAATGAATCTTCATTACCCTTGTCTATATTTTCCTGGTTTAGTGTATCATTTTGTGTGGCATTTAACACATTATCAAGCTGAGTATTTCGAATAGCCAAACTAGCTTCCAGCTGCATTTTGTTTATTATATCGGAATGCAAATGATTATAGTAATTAGTCAGTATTTCTTCCACTTTCTTCTTGCTTTCGCCGCGTTTTGTTCTATACCTTTTGATGGGTGTACTCGGACCTGCCTCGTTGCCAAGCATATCAGTTTTTCTTTTTCTAGGTTGCTTAACTTTATACTCGACAGGAACTGCGATCTTATATTTTTTACAAGCATATAATATTAATTCTTTAATGGTTTGCTGCCTATCAAAAGTATCAGCATTGAAACTCGCAGTGCCAATATCTGATGCATTACTTATACTATCGAGATCATCATTGGGAAAATTATTATCCTGTATTCGTAGACCTTCGTTATTAACATCGGAATAGTTGTTTTGCTCAATTTCATCTTTCAAATCAAGTTCTTCAAATAAATCGTCAAATATGTTCTTATCATTATCCTCTTCTATAATGATTACTTGATTTTTCTCTTCTTTTTTATTTTGATCACTCTCATCGGTTTTATTTTGTTCAGTAACATTGTTAACTTCTGTTTCATTGATAGCATTTTCTGAATCATATCCATGATTACTTTCTTTTTCAAGACTTCCGTTCTGTGGATCAATATATATTACATGTTCCATAGTTGGTGGGTTGGTTTTCATCCAATTATGGTTCTCACAATTTTTTACATAAATCATTTCAGATGTACTCTTTTTAGTAACTATAGTTCCTAGTATAACTTTACTTATTGTTTTTTTGCTTTCACTGATACCATGGATCATATTTTTTTCATTTGAATCTATTAGTTCTAATAATTCACACGCATATTTAAGAGAATATTGGGTAAAATCTTCACTTAGAAGATGTTTAATTTCTGGATTTTGACTATATTCTATTATGATATCAGTGTATTCAGACATAGGCGTCAGTGTTGGTATGAAGTGTTCTTTAGGAATAACTCTTCCATCATTATCGTGATGTAACTTACTAATTAAATCCATGGCAGTTTCGTCTTGTAATTCTTTTTTTCCCTTTGACCTTTCTTCCATATGTTCCATATAAACATATTCATCAATGTCTAAGTAATGCTGTTCTGCCATATGTAAGCAACATTTACACAGCATAATCTTCCTGAATTGCAAATAACTACACCATTCTCTAAATGAAAATAATCTCGTACTTGGTTCTGAGTATTTTCCTATTCTATGTGACTTTGAAAGGTTTCTGTCGACATTAATCTTTTCAACAGCATTTGATAGTCTTACTTCATAATCACAATCTAACCCAAAACACATCTTTATAGCAATAAGGACATACGACATTACTACACCTTCATAATCAGGTATTCTTACTAGGGATTCTTTAGCTCTGTTATTTATATCCAGAAAGTCACAACGACGATAATGCATCAATGAGTAAATCAGTGGTTTCATGTCATTTGGGAGGCAAAGTTCTGTTAAATAGTCATCAACAATTTTTCTCAGATCTGGTACTCTTGGTGTTCCTAAATCTAGTTTTCTTAACAAAGACATAGCTAATGCACGAACTTGATGCATATTACAAAGTTTGCTATGTAGGAAGTTTGTCCACTGTGGTATACTTTTCACATCAATGTCATCAGGCACAAATCTTTGTAGGTTTGAAAAGTTGACCCGTTTCTCTTTTAAGAAACGGTATATATGCGAAAGTTGTATATCACTGTCATCTAAGTTAAGTGCTAAATATAACATGGCCATAATAAGGCCTTGCGATAAAAACCTAATGTCTCTCCTGGAGCCGTCTGTAATTATATTTCTATTACTTGCTTTTTTTGCAGTTTCTTCTATTTTTAATTCATCTCCTTCATCGGGAAGAGGATTACTATAACTATTTTCTTCTATCATAAAATTTGGTACTGTTACATTAACATTATTTCCATCTTGAGAAGTGCAGGCCAATCTAAAAAAAGAGCTCATTTATTATTGTTTATCTTACTTAAATAAACATATTAATGATTATTTAATGCAATTACTTAATCAGTGATTCTATCATAGCTTTCAATTTCTCGTTTCTTGGGCTTAGCAGAGCTAAAAAAAGCTGATAAACTATAACCAACCAGCAATATACAGACATTATGCAATTTTTATCACATAATTTATGACCTAAATTTTAAGGAAGGTTAATATCATGAATAGGTTACACAAGAAGCCAAAAACAAAACGGCTTTTTACTCGTATTTAAAGTAGAAGTATTATCAGTAAGAGGTGTTGCTAATAGACATTAAATGTAAGAAAATAATGTAATAATTAGAATACTTGCAAAAGTTAGCCCACTGTCTACAGAAAGGCTTCGGGGATAATGTGATAGATTATGACCTGGAACATTGTGCTTTTTTTTCATTTAAGCTATACTCTAATATTACTTGTATTGAGAAGCAGATAAAGTTTACACACAAAGAACCCAAACTCAAAGGTTGGCAATAGTAGGTATAGATAGGCATAGTAGGAGATTAAATAGGTAGGTAAATGAATATCAGAGGCAAACTTTTGACAAAAAAATTACTTTTATAATTTAGTCTCATGTGAACTCTGTATGTTCTTATGAGAATAAAGTTTCTATAAACCTAAACCGTGGATAGTAATAGTCCTTCTGAGTCCTGGGTCTTAAATATATATCAAAAGTTCCTGGGTGAAAAATAAGCCATATACAAATAAAAGAACAAAAATAAAAACTGACATTTGGTATCATCATCATCGTCGTATCAGCCAAAAGACATCCATTGCTGAACAAAGGCCTCCCCCATAAACGACCGGCTATATGCCGCATGGCGACATTTTGGGGGGAATTTGTCATACTCACCACGCTTGGCAGGCAGGTTGGTGAGCGCAGAATTGTTGCTGTTTCACACACGCTGCTGCCCATCGCTTTGGTTTAGAGTCTTAGTCGCCTTCTACGACATCCAAGGAAGGAGATGGAGTGGTACTATATTTTGAATCCGGACACCACACGGATTTCTTAATCCCAACACCACATGGATTACACATTTGACAACCATGCTCCAAATATTTTCTTTAGATTCTTACCCCAAATCTGCTTTATTCTGGTATTTCTTGATATATCTAGTCCAAATCCACAACAGTTTTAATTTAAAAGTAGGTTTGGCTCCAACTGCAAGCAGTTCATCTGCCAGACCCAATATTATGTAGTTATATGCATGCCACTTGTACCATTCTCCACTCACTAAGAAAATATAAGAATTTTATGATTACATAAAAATAATGTAGTAACATTACAGACCTGGTCCTGTCCAACAATCCCTCAATAAACAAGCAAAGATATAAAAAATGTAAGAAGTGTTAAACTGGCACTAGAATGTTTTGGTAAAATGTTGTTTGAAAGGCTGAAACTACCTGCATGTTATCCATGGTATCTCATTATCATGGTTTTTGCAGCAGATGAAGAACCTATCATATGTTGCTGCCGCCACTGAGATCCACTCCAGACGTTGTGGGCAGGCATTATGAATTTACACATAAAATCTTGACACACTTGCAATTGGTGTGGTAGGCAACCCGCCACCAGTACACCAGAAGCCGACGCCGACAAGTGCTACAGCCAAAAAGACTGCCGAGGCCTATCGGACCTACTGGGCGGCCACGATGACGCTTCAAAGCGCCATCCGCGAGGCGAAGGCTTGGTCCTAGAGAGAGCTCCTGGAGGAACTGGACAGGGATTTGTGGGGGAGATCCTACCATATGGTAGTGAGTAAGTTGCGCTCATGGGTCAACCCGGTGACCGAAGCCATGGCCTCGGATTTGCTGGAGGGAGTGCTCTTTACGCTCTTTCCTTCTCTACTCCAAACGCCTGGGAATGGGCTGATGAAATGGCGGTTTCGGAAGGAGAGTTGGACAGAGCCGTTGGCCGTCTGAAGGCTCACAACACCGCACCCGGCCCGGATAGCATTCCAGGTCGTGCGTGTGGTGTATGCACTGCAGTCTCTTGGGGACCGCTTGAGACGGCTGTTCACCAGGTACCTCCATCACAGCGTGTTTCATTCCGGCTACAAGGAAGCCGGATTGGTTCCCTTGAAGGAAGGAAGGGCCGCGGAGTCACCCTCTGCGTACCATCCCATTTGCCTGCTCGACGAGGCTTCAAAGCTATTAAAGCTATTCCAGAGAATAATTTCCCGAAGATTCGTTGAGCACTTGTCGCGAGTTGATCCCGACCTGGCCGACAGCAGTATGGCTTCCGGCAGTGGCGGTCCACTATCGACGTGATCCCGTCGGGAGCGATTAGGGGGGCGCTATATATATATATTTCGTATGGTTAGTGGCCACCCTTGTGTCAGAGTTGTTCAAGCCGCCCAAAGGCCTCCAAATTGGCTTAACGACTGCAGTCTAATGACAACAACCAGGACCGACGATTTAACGTGCCCTCCGAAGCACGGAGACGCTCAGTTGAAATACCACTATGCGGTCACCCATCCAGAGACTGACCGCGCCAAGCGTTTACCGATCAGTGAGTACAACTGGCTATGAGGGGGGCGCTAATTCTCCATGAGTGCCCCCCCTTATGGAACCTCGCGTACTATACGGTCGCGAACGCGCCTATTGGGGAGTCTGCGTGTTCATACTGTGCGACCCCTGGAAGACGGCGGTGTGCATGCGGCCACGTGCCAGGGAATCATTTAGAATCCCCCCGGGAGGTGCCTGGGGGTTAGCCTTTCCCCGGTAGAGGGGTGAACGCTTAATAGTCATCCCCTCCAAGATGTGCCTAAAGGCGTGGCACCAATGGGTAGCTCTAGATGGAGATTATTTGAGTTCCTGGACCCCTTGACACCCCTGGTCTGGACACCCCTTGGTGCCAAAGATGACCACCCCAGTGGTTTTAGCCAGTAGGAGTTCGACATGCCCCTTTGCCCTTCCTGGGGCAAAGGAAGTAGATGATGTATTTTCCCAGGTCAATAAAACTTCATATGCCAGCACCTATTCCCCCCTATATTATGACGGTTCCATCTTATATAGATATGGATGGATTTCCTGAGTATTTAGGATATCTAACACTCATATACTATTGATGATCACTCCAAGTCAAATGTTTGTGTACCCATTGTAACCTTCATTTGCAATTACTTTATCCTGTGCTGGAATCAGAAGTGGTCTACAAATGTGAAAGTTGACTTTGTGTAGCCTCTTCCTCACCGTTTCAGAGCTATTCTAAATGCGTGAAAACTTTCCATATCGGGAATGTGCCTGCAAAGATATGCTATTAAAAACTTATAAATAATAGAAGGGAACAAAATAGTTTTATATAAAATCAATAGTTTTACATGTTGATTCTAAAATATATGATTTCGTATGCATCAATCATAATTGGTAGATTTAATACCGATCTCTGTAGACACACTCTCGACACGGAAAGTTTTCCCATGTTTAGAATAGCTCCTCAGGTATTCAAACTGTAATTTCAAAACCAATTGCCTAGCCATAACATTAGGTTGTCTTGTCGCCGTAATTTGTAAATACAGGTCTTCTTTTAAGGTCATAACCAGAGTATTCCCAATGAGCTCACCCACCTAAATATTATTATTCCTGTTGGTGGAACCATTTGTATGTGAGCTTATAAATAATAAAAAATTGTACCTTCTAGCAGCCCTAAACTAGTATATATAGAAAAAGGAGAGGGTGGAAGGAGGAGTCTTTATCACGCAGCGGGACAAGTGGACAACTCAGGTTAAAAACACATGAAGGATTGCGGGGATTCATTTATCATTCTAAAAAAAGACTAAGTATTTGCCGAACTTACTTTGAATCTTACTGTTTTGCGGTTGAACAATTTTCCTCTTTGTCGCCAAAGCAAAAGTACCATCTCCCAAAGCCTTCTGTTCCACAACAGTTTCCATCATATTTGTGTTCTGAGTACCACATTCTAGACAATAGTAAAATCCATCTCTTAATTTAAACTCAGTGCCTCTGCAGTCATGGCAGGAACCACCCTGCATTTTAAAAATTTAAATATAAGTGTTGAATATGTCAAACAGCAATTCCTATTTTAGTTTAATGGGTTACTGGGTATACTATGTATAAAAATAAGTGAATAATTACTCCCACGTTACTACTTAACGCAACTGTCAATTTGTCATAAATAAATAAAGTAGGGAATAGGTAAAGTTGGGCGTTATAACACATAACACATTAAATATTTAAATATATTTTTATAGCAGTATAACAAATTATTAGAAATCTAACAAGACTGTTATAATATATATTATAGCCATTGTTTTAATTTTAATTTCGATATTTTGGTTACAGCGCCATCTAGCTTCGTTTAGATCACAGTACATGTACGTACGATATCGAAGAACTAAGTAATTCAATCTAACTAATAATAGATGGCGGTTGTTTTACTTATTCAAGGTTAAATGAGCACTCTCTACTTAGAAATAAGAGCTACTTTGACTTGCTACAACCAAAAATAATGAGATAGCTTATAATGAACTCCAAGAATTACATTTTAACAGTTTAGAGTTCATTGCACCGAATATATTTCGTTGGTTTTAAATTGCGAATATTTATTTGCGGTTGCTACCGACAAACTACATAATGTTTAGGTTTTGCAAAATTTTGGAACAAGTAGGTAGTTTAGTTTAGTAAATATTTTAATTTCGTTTTCATCATCATCATCATCGTAGTTCGATTACGTATGCTATAAGGCAGTCTTTCCCAACGTGAGCGATAACGCCCCCTTGTGGGCGCTGCAGGCCTAAAGGGGGGCGGTAAGAAATTTGCGTTTCAATAATCAGTTATAAGTACTTAGCGGTTTTTAAGTATGTTTAAAAAGGGGGGCGTTAAAAAATAATGTATTCTTAAAGTGGGCAGTAGACAAAAAAAGGTTGGGAACCCCTGCTATAAGGTGTAAATATCATCATTTCGGCCGAACAAAGTCCACTGCTGGACAAAGGCCTCCCTCAAAGATCACCACAACGACCGACATCGGTATGTTGTATGCTCATTGGGGGGTTTTGCCATAATCACCACGCTTGGCAGGCGGGTTGGCGATTGCAGTTGAGCTGCTAATGTATTCGAAGGACGCTGCAGCCCATCCTCCGGGTGTAAATATAGGTCTAGTGTAAAGTGTAAATGATTTAAGTGTTCTAGATATGAACAACTTATTTTGTACCAAATACAACTCAAAAGACTAAATAAAATCAAACCGTAATATTAACTTTCATAATGTAATACAACTCTTTCAATACAATGTAACACTAAATAACATACAACTCATTATAATTATAACAAACAACGCTTTAACCAAAAATAAAATACAACTCATTATAATTATAATAAACAACACTTTAATTATAATACAACGACGCATATAAGTTATAACACTCTAAGATATAACATTATTTCAAATAACATTTTAATAAATATTATAACACTTTAAAACAACAGTTTAAAAAATATAACACAGCAGTATAATTCATTGAAAAATTATAACACTTTAGCCCATCTTTAGGAATAGGGATGGTCGATATTCCTCGATGTTATATGAACATTAGCGGGAAAACATCGATACATTGATGGTATGAGAATAATATTGTAACAGCGATATTTCCTTAATCAACTACAGTCTAATTACAATAAGTCTCGCTTCCCCTTAAATTTTACCCCCCCTATGAGCTATGCTGTCTCCAATACAATGCTTCACATTTGTATTGTATCACATTGTATTTTCATACGTAATTACATGCATATCTATGTAACAGCGCATGCGTTATAGTTTACTATTGAAAGAAGGGTCGTATTTTAGTTTCCAATGCTCCATCCACTAAAGCGGGTACTAGTTGGAATTCGACTGTAGTTTATTTAATAAGATTTTGGAAGAAAGTAGCTATCAAATATTTGTGCTTATTTGTACTTGTTCAAAAAAGCTTTTTCCAAAAGCTGGTTGACACCTGTATCAACAAAGAAATAGATTAAAAAGGAAAATTTCTGCCAAAGTACTTTTTTAAAGATCACAGTGTACCCAAAATACACTGGGAATGTTTTGTTGCATAATGAACACATGAATAAAATAATAGATTGTTTATTTTGGCACCCAAAACATCGATGTTTTCAAATATCAATGAACTAAATAAATGGTAAATAATAATTGATACTTGTAAAATTGTAAAATCTTCAATGCCCAATGTCAGACAGTTATATACCAATGTACTACTGAAAGGAATAGATCTGGACCCTGTTGAGTCAACTGTTTTCCTTGGGATAACTATAGATGCCAAATTGCAGTGGGGCCCACATATTGCCAAGTTTTCAAGTAGAATTAGTTCTGCAGCCTACGCCGTTAAGAAAATTCTGAACATTACTGATGAAGATACAGCCAGAATACAGGTCATATGGGATTCTTCACTTGGGAAAATGTGCAGACATTAATACCATCTTCACATTACAGAGAAGGGCAGTTCGAACCGTTTACAAATTGAGTCCAAAGGTTTCTCTCAGAGAAAAAATCAAAGTGATTAATATTCTGGCTGTAGCTTCGTAATATATATATGAAAATTTATTGTATGTGCACAAAAACATTTCAAATTTTGTAAAAAATTTATCCTAATCTAATCTAAACTCTGTAATAAATGATAGTTTATGATTTGTGATTGTCTTGAGGATAAAAAAGCTTGGGACTGAGCTGCTCGCTAGGTACAGTCAGCATTGTTTTTTTTTTTACATCAACTGACATCTGTTATTTTATACACTTTTTATTGACATTGAATTTATACCGTATTTTTGACATGTGATTTATAATAGTATTTTTACGTTTTATTTATATTTGTGACATTTAATTTACATACATTTTTGACATACAAGTACATTTTTGTACGGTTGTAATTTTTTTATTTTTTGTGTACATGTATGTATAAATATTGTATATGACAGACTAACGTGTTTCTGGGGAGTTTGTTGCGCCGTTTCTCCTCCCCAGCTTAAACACTAGGAAGCGGTGAAGGATGGGCTTAATGGGTGCTGTCTAATGTGGACGTTCAAAAAGAACTAATGATTAGTCTATTTTGAATAAATGATTATTTCATTTCATTTCATTTCGTTTATCAGGGCAACATCTCAATGAATATTATTAATTTTTTTGGGTATAAGTTTGCACAGTATAAGTGTTTGATTTACTATCCAGATACAGATAAGCGGCAACTATCAGCCGCGGCTGATGGATGCGTCCGATGATATGTTCTACTTCGAGAATTTAATTGGTTTTATTTTTGGCATTATTTTAGTATATTAAGGTAATATCATATATACCTAGGAATTATTTATATAATTAGATTACGAGACGAAACGAATATATTATATGACCGATGCCCCGTTGTCACTACTGTGAAAACTGCCCCTTAGGAGACAGCGCTGCACACGCTGGAGGAATGCCCACCTTGGGCGACGCAGCGTCGTGATCACCGCAATGGTCAAAGATCCATAACTCTCCCATTCGGCTGTGGTTTATTCCACCGTCTAGAGCAAGAGCGCGTAGGATGTCATCGCCTTTTGCGAGGACGTATTGTATGTAAAGAAAGCGGTAGATCAGAGGTGGGAAGAAATCATCTCTATGTCCGAAAAACGCACTTGACCTTGGAGGGCGCTGATCTATCTCCAGCCTCCACAAGTTATGGCCTATGGGCGATGAACTTGGGGCATTTTGCAGCCGAAGCAAGCCGAGCAATCAGAGCCGAGACGCAATGGCGCGCTATGTTCTGCGCGCGTTCCACAGGGATGAATGTACGGCCGGCCAGGTCGTACAGAGACCGGGCCTATCAGACCAAGTGACAGGCTGATAGCTTCTGGGGGCATGGCCCAATGTCTAACTGACAGACACCGCACCCCCAAGAAAGTCCATAAGCATTTCCCCACATCAACAAAAAAGCTTATTGTGCTGTGCTCTTGTGTGCAAAATTGTTTAAGTTAGAAATGTAATTCATGTTCAAAGCTACATTATGTTAAAATTGATTAAAAACTGAAATCACACCATCCACCCGCATGGTGAATATTATAGGAACGTAAAATTTTACAAAAAAATAAGTCAAGAAAACACACGTGAAAGGGAATTAGGCGCAAGCAAGCGATAGCTAAGGTATTAATTATTTTATGCTTGACTCTACTCTAAGTAATATCAATCAACATCATCAAAAAAGAAAAAGTATATATTCCGCTATTATCGATATCTACCTCTTATTAATTACGATTCCAATCGAAAAGTACGACGTCTTTGAAAATAAAATTCTATGTAGCATGTACCTTATACATTTATGAATCACAATTCAGCCCAATGTGCATAAACCCACCCCGATTGCTATGGCGGGATATTTGACAATAAAGTATGTTAACCGAGAACCTGACCGAGCATATGTTTATCGTACCTAGTGACGCGTCTGGTCACCTGTGATGCAATGTGTAAAAGAGCTCAGCTAGCCACCTAGCCATAACCCTTTTCCTTTCGTACACCGAGAAGTTGGGATCTATTACGAACAGAACTTGTTAATCTACCATTTTAATAAAAATATGTATTTGTTTAACAAGATTTATCAATATATTGCCGCTGCGCGAAACATTTTTATTTACGGTAATATTGCTTTTATAAATTGACATCTGGTTTGTTGCCATCAACTAAAATAATCTACTAAAATAGTGGTTTCATATAAACAACACTAATAAGTCGTAGTGCGTGTTCCAACTTAATATATCTCTATATTAAAGAGACCTTCCTAAAATAATAATTATGCCCAAGAGGTGACACCTTGCAGCGATACCCGAGTTGCCCGACGCAAGGCACTATGTGTACAACAGTTTTATTACTCACGTATATATTTTTGTCATATAAAAAACGTAATACGTACCTATACGTTTTACGTAAATGTAAAATATATTAGATGTTAGCCTTTACTATATTTTTGTCATATAAAAAACGTAATACGTACCTATACGTTTTACGTAAATGTAAAATATATTAGATGTTAGCTTTTACTATATTTTTGTATTTTTACTATGGACCTTGGTTACCACACCATAAATGAAAAATAAGTATATGACAAATTAAATTATTAAATATAAAAGTTAAGTTAAATAATATTAAAGTTTTTTTTTGTTGTATATTCTTTGTTTAATTTGTGAGAGATTTATCAAGATTTTAAAATGAAATAGTTAAAGAAATCCAATCTGCAGATGGATTGGGTTAAAACAAAGATATGCCACAGCCGAGCCGGTGGTTATTTTTGGAAATTATTTAAACATTTTAATACTCTTTAAAAAAGACCAAATCAGAATCCGAGTTATACAAAGGAAATTAAATAGCGAGTTTTATAATGATAAAAGTTTTATTTACCATCCTATATTAATACACTTTTGAGATTAAATGCTAGTTTTGACTTCGCAAGGTATCTTGAAATATAACTAGTCATCATTATAATTAATTAATAAATTAGCATTCTTTCAGACTATTGCTTACGTAGTACATGGTAGCTATACTTTTTGAATAAACAGAACATTTTTACTGTTCTATGTAATAAACAGACGCCATTATAGTAATCCACCATGGCTGATGAGTAAGCCACCTCAATGCATTTCGGGATATTTTACGCTTGAACTTGAAGGGAACGTAATTTTTATTATTATTTTGAAAATTGTTACTCGGATTAAAAAAAAAAATTAAATTGGTAATTTTTTTTCGTCGGCATGGCAACTGGAAATTAGTAACACTGGTAAAGTGGTAATTTTTGTAGCGTATTGCTGTCCGTCATCAATAACTCTCGTAATTCGGGCGTGTGTTCTTTTTACACATATATTGAAAGAAACTAACCATTTTACAACGTCGCTGACGCTCACGTGTGATTGCGTTGCTGTTTGCCGCTCAAAAACTCTTATGATATCGTCCTTTCCACCACACCCTTGGGTATCGTGAATCGTAAACGTGAACTGTTGCGTGTTTATTGCCGACGGCAGCGTTTGAGGCTGTTATACGGGTTGGATTACGTTAATCTGTGTACAGTGCAGTGTTATGTGTATAAGTTAGCTGGTTAAATAGTTGTGTTGAAGAACGCGGGACACATTGATGGGCAGTGTCGTGCGCGTTTGGCAGGCGGCTGAGAGGCCGCAGCGGCGGGTTCTTGCTTCGTGGAGGGTCTACAATAAAATCAGCCACACTGGAACTGATGGAATTAGAGAATATCGTCGCGAACACTGTCTATTTGAAAGCCAGAGAGGGTAGGTACCTGATTTTAGTTCTGATACTCTTCATTTACGTTGATATTAAAAGACGTTTGCAGGAATATCATAAAATAATCTCGTGGTATTTTTTTTATGCATATGAATGTTCAGACTGACAGTACATCTAATAACAATTATATCAACTTCATTTAGGGTTAAACTAAAATAGGAAACTTGTTTAAGTTATTATATAAGAAAAAGTTGAAGTTTTGATTACATTAGATTATGAAGATATGTTTATACACTATTCAACATTTAAATACCACATATTACATTTCAAAAATGCATAGTTTTGGTTTAAATCAGATATACATATTAAAATGTAGTCCATAATACATTTAATTATATAGAAATATGACAACAGTAAATTTGTTTTTAGAATAAAAACATATTAACACAATGTATAACCAATATAATAATAACAAAATAACATAATTTATTTTCTTTAAAATGCTTTATTCAAATTGACAACCTATCTACCATACTTCAGAGGTCAATTGAGAAAATACGAATGGACTACTTGCCTTATGAGCATTGATTATAAATTATAATGAAGATCGGTCTGATGTTACAAGAATTATTCACATGTAACTTAGTTGTGAAGGATTCCAAATTCAAAACATTTATGTAACATCTATTTAAGCACCTAGGTTACTTAATGTTGCTCTACTGTGGAGAGGACTGGGTGACCACTTTACAGTCAACCCCTCCGTGATGTGCCTAAATGCGTGGTAACAATGGGCGGCCCTAGTGTGATCTTATGATGACCTGGAGCCTGCCTTCGGTGCCAAAGGTGACTGCTCCAGTGGTTTTAGCCGCCAGCCATTAGGAGTCCATACTCCTAAGTTTGTGTAGAATTTCCACAGGCGACCAATAAAAAAACAGTCCCTTGATGTTGTTAATGATTGCTGTGATAGGGGAAATTGGATCTACTCTATAAATAGTTGTATAGGTTATTGGGACTAGACAAATAATGAAAAAGAATGAACATTAGTCAAAATAAAATCCTTTATGTTTTTATTTGTATTAATAATAACAGCATTTAGCAGCAATTAGTAAGTACTTACATAGCTAAATTTATGTGACAACATAATTTGTATTTGCTATTATATATCCATTGGTTTTAAGAATATTGAACTAAAGTCAAATTTAATTCATAAAACAGTAATAAGGAAACTGTTTATGCAAACTTTGATGTAATTTTATTATTTATACTTAATAATTGAGTTATAATGTCAGCATATATACTTCTATTATTAAAAGCAGTTTCCTGATGATATTCCAGTTTATGGAGCTGAGACTTACCAGATCTCACTAGAGGAATTAGTTTCGATCTACTACAATAGCTGACGAATTGAAACATCAATGAAATGTATGTGAAACATAGTGGAAAAGGTTAAATCAATTAGACTACTCATTACAATTACCATTAGTTATTACTTACAATTAGCAACTTGCTTCTATATTGCACAATAGGAAATTAAGAATTATTAACACATATCACTAATCAATGCGATAAAGAATTAATCATGTAAAAAAGTAAAAGCATTCTAGCTGCCAAAACTTTAAATAATATATAGAAATAGATATACAATAGAATTCTAACAAGAATTAATACTTTCTTATGGAGAAATATAACATTAAAAAGTTTCTGGATAGTTGAAAAAAATGAATGATAATAAAAAGCACCTGATTGGTAAAAGAGTGATTGCCTAGTTCATCATCATCATCATCATCTCCGCCGAATGAAGTCCACTGCTGGACACAGGCCTCCCCCAAAGATCACTACAACGACCGATATGGGTGTGTTGTGGGCTCATTGTGAGGAGGAGGTGACTAGTTATTACCTCATAACCTTTAAGATTGGTTATTGTTTCTGCTGCAACATTGCTTTTTTATAGAGACTACCATTACCCTGGTCCTGCACATGGTTGGTATTCATAACTAATTAGATTATTAAATAGGCTTATAGTACAAAAGATGTATTCTGTGTAGCTCCAGCAAAGAATAGGCCACCCATGGGTGTCATAAAAGGCGACTAACAGTTGACATCGAGAAAATGGGCAACATATGCTAATAATAACATTCTATGATCACCAACACTGTGTGGTGATGGCTAAGCACTACACAATCCCATCCTGTGGGTGTCGTAAAAGGCGACTATAGGATTAGCCGGAGGATAGACAACAGTGTCCTTTGAGTACATTAACAACTCAACTGCAATCGTCACCCGCCTGACAAGCGTGGTGATTATGGCAAAACCCCCCAGTAAGCACAACACACCTAGACAGTCCTGGCAATCTTTGGGGATGCCTGTGTCAACTAGTAGACTTTATTCAGTTGAAATGAAAGAATTAATGAACGACTAGCACTGATCAACCTGCCATCCTGCATGGTGATTATGGAATGATTCCCTATGACCACTCATATTAGTGACTGTGAGTGGCCTCACAGTCACTATAATACTATATTTACCAGTGGATGTTTACCGTGGTGTGGGCTGATGTGTGTGTGCATGCAAACGGTGATCTAAACATAAAAATATTTGACTTTGACAACTGCTCTATCGCTGTTCCGTTGCCTCCACCATTGGGCTATTAGCACATACATTTATTCCTAATCAGCACATGTAAATATAGGATTCCTTAATAAACCAAAACTTATTTCAAGCTATATAAGAAGATAAGCCAACTTCTCAAACCTGTGAAATGTTACATACCTATATAAGATGCAGGGGTCTACAAGATTGACTGTGATTGTGGTTTGTCATACATAGGGCAAACAAAGCGTAGTATAGCCACCCGAATAAAAGAACACATAGCTGACGTCAAGCACAGACGCTCCACAAAGTCTGTAGTGTGTGAACATGCCATATGCAAACCTAATCGTTATCTTCGTTTTGATCAACTTCAACTCCTCGCGAAAGAGAACCGATATTTACCTAGCATATTTCGTAAGGCCAATGAAATAAAAAAAAAAACTAATTTTAATAGAGAATATGGTTGCCAGGTACCACCTGTTTGGAATCCAGTTATTAAAATAATGAAGTCTCAAACAACATATCGCACTAAATAACATCAAGACACTGAGTGATTACTGCGTGCATCGAAACGAATTATTGATTAAAATTGTACGGTGGATAAAATAAAATACCATTTTATAATTTGTAACGACGCCAGACGCCTGTCACCTTAGTCATCCTGCGACCACGATCCCAGCAACTTGTTCGAAACGTCAGAAAAAACAAAGATCTATAATATACGCGATGTAATCCGTTTAAAATTGTTTTATTATAATGGGTACCTAATAATCTCGAAAACCTAAGAAACTTGTTTTAACCTAAAATCAACGAACTTATCCTTCAGTAGGTAATTTATCCGTGTCCGGATTAAGAATATAGCACCACTCCAGCTCCTCTAGTGGATGTCGTAAGGCGACTTTAAACTAGAGGGATGGGCAGCAGCATCTTTCTGTGGAACAGCATCATTCTGCGCTCAGCAACCCGTCTGCCAATCGTAGTGAGTACTGGCAAATTCCCCCCAAAATGACGACACAATTGTTGTGGAGATCTGTGGGAGAGGCCTTTGTTCAGCAGTGGACGTCCTTTGGCAGGTACGATAATGGTGATGAGGTGATTATATGATTTAATAAAACCCAATTACAAACTAGTTAATTACTTCTGCGACATTCATAATATTATTTAAATCTATTTTAGTTTTGCGTGCTTCGTTTTGTGTTGTTATTTTTAGTCATGCTACCTTCATTACCGTTGTCGAGAGGTAAGTAAGCACCTATAAATAGGATATTTTGATGTTTGTGCAGTTAAATGTAGATGCTCGGTCCATGGTAAAAACATAAGTATACATATTATCTATAAAACTATAATAAAAGTGTCTGTCTTGATTTCAAAATAAATGCCTAAATTTAAGTGAAAACTGCATTATACACGTTGCCTAATCATATAATGACTGTTATCAGAATGTTGCGAAAGTTTGTTTCGAATAGGAAAGCAAGGAAAATTTTAGAGATTAAAACGGGTATGTCCATTTCGATATCTTGCAAGATTCGGGTTCGGAAAATATGAATATAAATATAATTTACGCTTAGCGAAGCACGCGGGTAAGGGCTGATTTATAATATAATGTTTAGATGTAAATCACAGTATACGCGCGCAACTAAAGGGCCATAGATAAATATCGGCTCTGCAAACGTTCACACTATACACTCTTTTGACGGCACGGTCGGTGCAGTGGCTGATACAGTCGGCGGGTAGTTGTTCCGGGTCTGGGTGTATTGTATGTGGAATTCATGTCTGTAAACACACCCACGACACAGGAGAAAGCCTAGTGCGGGGCAACGTTTTTTAAAAAGCTAAAAAAAACAATCCAGCTGCGATACTGCATGTAGGGCCCTGCAGGCAGGGCTTTGAGTAGGCCGTTTAAGTTTGATAACATACATTTCTGCTACCCGAGAATGATAAGTTGATAACTTTCAATTGCATTTAAAGCCCGTTACACATTTCAGCGCACGGATACGCACCGCGTCGCACACGTGTATTTAGTATTGATGAGCCATCGTACGAATAAACACACCCGGCCACGCGTGTATTACGCACAGCGCTGTGTTTATACGTCGCGTCGTAGCTCGTGGCCTTGCTAACATATATCTTACAATATTTGCGTAACTATGTGTGGCGGGCTTAAACTGTATATTATATAGAATTTGTTTTTTACGTGGTGTTTACGATTTGAGGTTTAATGCCGTTGAGTGACCTCTTTGGGTCATTATGTCATTGGCACACGATTCAAACCATTAGCTAAATAGAGGCATTGCAATTGGCAATGTTGGTTTTCTTAGCCAAATAAACCTTTAATGAGGTAACAAGCGATAGGTTTTTTATTTGGTTAAAAAAAACGTTGCCCCACACTATGACTTCTCATGTGTCGTGGGTACAGTTTAGTCATACATTTCACATGTACAAACACCCAGACCCGAAACAACTATCTGTAGATCATACAAATAATATTTCCGTGTGGGGGGGTTCGACAACCCGTGTGATTGCTTAGCGATTGGCCCCACAAATCATCATCATCATTTCGGCCGAATGAAATCCACTGCTGGACACAGGCCTCCCCGAAAGATCACCACAACGACCGACATCGGTATGTTGTGTGCTCATTGGGGGGTTTTGCCATAATCGCCACGCTTGGCAGACGGGTTGGCGATCGCAGTTGAGTTGTTAGTGTACTCGAAGGACGCTGCTGCCCATCCTCCGGCTAATTCCTTAGTCGACTTTTACGACACCCAGGAGGAGGAGATGGGGTGGTGGCATTCTGAGCCGGCACCACACGGCAATATAATACGCCACAAATATTAACATCCAATGCAAACATACATACGGTTGGCGCAATGGCTAGGCGATTGGCTTTTTGCGCTACGGGTCGCGGGTTCGATTCCCGCACGGTACAAATATTTGTTTGATCTAGAAATAGTTGTTTCGGGTCTGGATGTTTGTGCGTGTAAAATCTATGTCTGCAAACTGTACCCACCACACAGGAGAAATACTAGTGTGGGAAACGTTTTAAATAGATAAGTGCACATCCATAAATACCAGTAATAATAAAGAAACACGACGACTGAACGAACTTAGATGACTGTGAGCACAGAGTTAGACACAGTATTCTGGATTAGGACAGCATGTAAAGAACGCAAACCACAGAACATAAAACTTTAGTGTTCTATTCTGTTTTGACAACGAAGTCCCATGCTAAAGCGAGATAATAAAGAAGGAGGATATGCTCAATGACATTTTACAAATAGACGCGCCATACACGAACGTTATTGCACTACAGAAGGACGCGCCGGCCGCCATTAGACCGCGTAATAAAAAATAAAACAAAATACTGTTTTTATTTACAGTATCGATTTACGTTACGTATTTATTTATTTATGAAATAAACCGTCTTATTCTCTCACTGTTGTAGTATACTTCGTGCATCGTCTATAAACACAGGATGGCATAATTTTTTCGTAATATGTTGCTGAATTACGCTTATGGTTCACGTCGAGCCGTGACACTGGTGGGTGCATGACTAAGTGAACTCCGGGCAATTACCTTGCTTTCATGTGACCATCGTAGAGCGCGGGCAACGTGTGTACACTTATCAAAAAATTCTTAGGATATGCTACAGAAAAATATCTAAGCGTTTTCCTTAGCTTATTTTGTGTTATCATTTTTAAGAGCACTTCAGATAATGTTCCTTATGTCACGCCTAATAGTTGCTTATGTTATTGAACTTGCTTGAATATTATGTGTTATCTGTACACAATGACAGATGCTTGCGAGACGTTGACATTCATAATCAGCTTACTTTTGGTACACTTTACGTCTTACGTATTGGAAAAGAGTCATAGAATTCGGTGTGTAGATGCAACATCTTCAAAATAGTTTTATTACAAAAACTCTAGCTATGTTATGAAAATTTAAATTATAATAATTTATGGCCGAGCAATCTACAGCATTGTTGGAAAATATCTAGACTTCAAAACAAATATCTGAAACGTTATAAACAATGAAATGATCATTTATTCAAGTAAGACTAAAAAACTAGTTCTTTTTTAACGTCAACATTAGACAGCACCTATATAAGCCCATCCTTCACTGCTTCCTAGTGTTTAAGTTGGGTTGAAGAAACGGCGCAACAAACTTCCCAGCAACACGTTTGTCTGTTTACATGGTACAATGTTTTAAATACATCATGTACAATGAAACATGTGTCAATACTGCTGATACTAGAAATATTAAAAGCAAAGCGAGTAGGTTAGTTAATAGATTTACAACATTTCTTCTTCAACAACGCTTCTTTCCAAGTGTGCAGTTATCACCTCATTGATTTAAAAAAACATTTTCGTGTGTTTTCAGATTAAATTGGTGAACAATGAATGGGTTGTTTTGTGATGTTTGTTGAGCAAATTTTCGATATCCATTAAGGCCACCGTTAGAAGTGAAACAAAATATTTTTTACAAGGAATCACAGTATGAGTTTTATTAGTCAGATAAAAGTAATAAAAGCGTACAATATTCCAGAATCGAAGTTGTATCGGGTAGGGTACTACAATACTACGTAGATTCTTAACGAATATAATTAAATGTACGTACGTAGATATGTAAATTGACAACTGTTATATAGGACAAGCTCATAATCGTAATCAGTAAACATACGCATTTGTATATCAGGTTTTCGTTTACAACTTGATGGTATTGTCAATAAACATGATACTTCACTATTTCTCCTATACCAATATGATAAGAGAGAGGCATGGAGAGATCTATGCTTGGCTCTACGAGATCGAATCAGAAATGAGGAGATCCGTAGAAGAACTAAAGTTGCCGACATAGCTGAAAGGATTAGTAAACTGAAGTGGCAATGGGCGGGGCACATAGCTCGTAGAACTGACCGCCGTTGGGGCAAAAAGGTTCTCGCACCGGAAAACGCAGCGTAGGACGACCTCCAGCGAGGTGGACAGACGACCTGGTGAAGGTCGCTGGGAGTCGTTGGTTGCGGGTGGCATGTAACCGCTCGTTGTTGAAATCTACGGGAGAGAACTTTGTTTAGCAGTGGACGTCCTTTGGCTGATATGATGATGATGATGATGATGATGAATATAATAAAATTTAGGTTTATGTCTGTGATTTAAAAATAAATGTCCAAATTTAAGTGAATACTGCCAATTATACGATGCCTAATCATATATGACCGTTTTTAGAACGTTTGTCTGTCTGTCTGGCTGAAAATTCGTCTTGAATAGGCTCGGAAAATTGCCCAATGGATTTCCATGAAAACAGGAATTTTGCTTTTCTTGTAAATTCCATTTCGATATATTGCAAGGTTCAAGGAGCGAGCATTGATCACCCCCACTGCATATTGTGTATCGTTCGGTTCCCTACAATATGGTTGAGCTAAGCGATGCTGATGCATGCGTCATGCTCGTGAACGGGTGCCGTCTGTTGGGACTGGTCAGCCGTTAACTGCCACGGCAAATAATTTATTATTATATTAATGTGATATGTTCCATCTTTACACATTAACCTACATTTTTCTCTGTCATCATTTCGGCCGAATCAAGTCCACTGCTGGACACAGGCCTCCCTCAAAAATCACCACAACCACCGATATGGATGTGTTGTGGGCTCATTGGGGGGTTTTGCCATAATCGCCACGCTTGGCAGGCGGGTTGGCGATCGCAGTTAAGTTGTTAATGTACTCGAAGGACGCTGCTGCCCATTCTCCGGCTAATCCCTTAGTCGACTTTTACGACACCCATGGGAGGAGATGGGGTGGTGGCATTCTGAGCCGGCACCACACGGCATAGCCGGCACCACACGGCATAGCCGGCACCACACGGCATTTTTCTCTGTAAATGTTTACAATCTTGTATCAATCAATATTCTAATCCCAACTATTTTAAAAGAGCATCCATGGAGTTTCCTGCTGCTCTTCTCCACGAGATCAACTATTTGAAACCGTGCAACTTAGATTTTGACGTTTCGTAAGTGCCAATATTTGGTTTGTTTGAAAAAACTTTGACTTTGACTTATTATTCGCAAAGCTTACTCTCTGTGAGTTGGCGATTAATATTTCATACCTATAAATTCAGGTTTCCCCATGATATTTTCCTTCCGTATAAATAAAATAAGGAAGTAGGTACATATGTTTGAAAAGGTCATATCGGAACATGGAGGTTTTGAACAAACGGTAGTATATCTCCGGCTACCACTACGATCCCATCCTGTGACTGTCGTAAAAGACGACTATGAGATTAGCCGGAGGATATGCAACAGTGTCCTTTGAGTACAATAATAACTCAACTGTAATTGCCACCCGACTGCCAAGCGTGGCGATTATGGCAAAACCTCCAGCGACCAACATTATTTTTCTCTTTGTGTTTGGCAAAATATTAATTCTCAAATACGCTCGCAATATTTTAAGACGTGATTCATCATTTCGGCCGAATGTAGTCCACTGCTGGACACAGGCCTCCCCCAAAGATCACCACAACGACCGATATGGGTGTGCTGTGACCTCATTGGGGGGTTTTGCCATAATCGCCACGCTTGGCAGACGGGTTGGCGATCGCAGTGGAGTTGTTAATATACTCGAAGGACGCTGCTGCCCATCCTCCGGCTAATCCCTTAGTCGTCTTTTACGACACCCACGGGAGGAGATGGGGTGGTGGTATTCTGAGCCGACACCACACGGAATAAGACGTGATTAATGAATAATATATATATTGTATTTATATTATGCTGAGTTATCTACGCCACAAAAGTGTAAATAGAGTGACTGTTTGTTGTCAAAATAATAGCTTGTTACTAAATGCACATGAAAGTATATATTTTGTTATGTCCGTGTATACTTTCATATGCATTTAGTAAAAAGCTGTTACTTTGACTTTACAAACAGACACTTAAATTGGTGCCGTGTGGTGCCGGCTCAGAATGCCACCACCCCATCTCCTCCCATGGGTGTCGTAAAAGTCGACTAAGGGATTAGTCGGAGGATGGGCAGCAGCGTCCTTCGAGTACATTAACAACTCAACTGCGATCGCCAACCCGCCTGCCAAGCGTGGCGATTATGGCAAAACCCCCCAATGAGCTCAAAACACATCCATATCGGTGGTTGTGATGATCTTTGGGGGAGGCCTGTGTCCAACAGTGGACTTCATTAGGCCGAAATGATGATGACTTAAATTTTATTTATTTGTAAAGAAGATAATTCCATTCCTTTTAAATTAAACGGCTGGTGAAACCGCGGACCACAGCTAGTGATATTATAATATTGAGTTATTCAATATACTGACATACCCATGGTATGCGCTAATTGCTGCTTTAGTAGATACTGATCTCAACTTCAAAAGTCATTAAAAGCTTCTGTAATTTCATTTGGATCAGTATACAATTCATTATTAATTAATATTTTATCTGTTTGTCTGTTATTATTCATATTACCAATGTTTCTATTTATTACTTGCCATACGGCTTTACTTTTATTCTTATGAATATCAATGTATTTCTTATTTTGTAACTTGTGATTTATGGATGCATTTTTTTAATATCCTGCTATATCTTTTATTATTGACACTTTTTTAACACTAGTTTGCGTTTTAGGTAGAAGTACCTTTTCCGTAGGCAGGTTTTCCTTATTACTTTTGTTAGCCATGAATTTGTGCTTTTATTAATTTTCCTAACGGCAAATACCGGAAAGCGTAAATCATAAATTAATACAAATAATTGGTGAAACTCCTGAAAAGCCTCATTTAAATTATATTTCGCATACATATCCGAAAATGTAAGAGCTGATATATAACTACAGAATTTATCTTTATTTTGTTTACTGTAATCTCTTGTTTATTCATACCAATAAGTAAATTCAGGTTTTTTATTTGTTTTTAACGTCAATGTTTGTCCAGTTTCGTGGTCTGAAAGACCTAGATAATGAACTTCAGCTTGAGTTTGTTTAATGTTACTAGCAAACTGGTCAAGGCATGCTAGTTGTCTAGTTGGTTGTTTTATATGATACTCCATATTAAATTATTTATTTATAATTTTTTTATAACATTTTCACAACTTTTGGTAGGTCTCACTGTGTCAAAATCCCAATCGCCACATAAAATTACTTTTGTTAGATAAATATTAGTGAATTATTATTAAAAATATACTTTCATATTGAGTTATTATATAAAATTACTAGCTGTGACCCGCGGTGGCTCCCGCCGTATAATTTAAAAGAAATTGGATTGTTTATAAATAATGTAAGTACTTCGGCATACACATTTGACATATGCATGCATAGTTCGGCCCTTGTCGGTAGTGCTCGGTTCGCGTCGGGTGGCCGCCCTCTGCCCCAAGGGTGATGCCACCCGCCCGCGCAGTTACTTCGTTTTCACTTAGCTTTCTTTCTGAATTTTTATGTTTTTGCTCGGCTCCTAAATTGTTTATATTATTATAAATCTTCCACAATAATTGGCCTATCAAAAACAAGAATTATTTTTCAACTGCACCTGATAGTTCTAGAGATAAACGCCTTCAAATATAGAAACTCTTTACCTTTATTATATTAGTATAGATTAAGTTACAACATTGAGTCATTATCATAAAACAACTACGATAAAAAATAGCTTATATTTGTAAGTCCAACAGCCAGCATAATTAGAACTCGAGCAATTACCAGCGATTATTAATGATCTTTAATTAGCAATTAGGCTAAAGAAAATAACACTTTCACTCTTCTATAGAACTATTTTTAGACTAAGTCGTTAGTTTTAGAAAGTAGATGCCATCTGCCAGGTACAGAAAAGATTAGAAGATTCATTCTATTCAGCTTGCAGTTAATCAATGTTATTTGATGTAGAGTTCGGAAACACTGGAAGGCACGTTCCAGTTCACACATGCTAGACAGATATTACTTTTTTAGTTTTTACAGCAGCCTGCCCTCCGCTAGAGGGAGTGACCGCTTTACAGTGTCTCCGTAATGTGCCTAAAGGCGTAGCACCAGTGGGCGGCTCTAGTGTGATCTTACGAGGACCACACTACAGCCGGTACCGCCGGTTTGCCAGTACTCACCACGCCTGGCAGTCGGATTCATCATCATCATCATATCAGCCAAAGGATGTCCACTGCTGAACAAAGGTCTCCCCCTTACATTTCCACAAGGAGCGGTTACATGCCGCCTTCATCCAACGACTTCCAGCGACCCTCACCAGGTTGTCTGTCCACGTCGTTGGAGGTCGTTCCGCTGCGTTTTCCGGTGCGTGGACTCCTCTCGAAAACTTCCCTGTCCCAACTGTAAATGGTTTATTTGCAATCTAAGCTTGGCTAGTGAAGAACTTTGCCTGATCTTAAAATGTTATGACATGACCTGATTGCCTACAATAACAATGTGATAATCAGAATGTATTAAGTTTCCGGCAATGTGTCCGTTGATAGTTGTATCCTGTCGTTATCAGCTTGTGACATGCAAATAATTTGATATGTATATTACCTAGTATTAGAATGACTCGTAGCTCGCTTACTGACGAGTAAACGAACGGTAAGGTTAAGCAACGCTCGGCGCGGTCAGTCTATAGATGAGTGTCCGCATAGTGGTATTTAAGCAGAGCGTCTCCTCTGCGTCGGAGGGCACATAAAATCGTTGGTCCCGGTTGTTGTGCAGTCGTTAATCCAGGTCGGAGGCCTTCGGTGGTTTCGGATTGTCCCCGGAGGTGTAAAACTATTGCATAAGATGGAAACTACAATTATAAGATCTATTGTAATGGGTGCTAAATGGATTGTATACTTCTAAAAACAGAAATAACGGCGTCTGCCTTTCAACCTTTAACGTGAAATTCTGTGCCAGACAGTGACCAATATCACCATCGCGCGTCTCGAAGACTTGGAGCGGGTTTCCCCGTTGTTACGCCATTAGACACTTCCACCCCCGAGCATATACCTCTGGCGGCCCCCCTCTGATCGGCCAGCTCAGGCAAGCCAGAGTCGAAAATCCCACGGGCACTCGTGGGGTGCCACTCCAACCAACCAATAAAGGCAAGCCGGTGACGATGCCCTGACCGACTCTCTGGAGCATTCGGGTACGCAGTGTCGCCACTCACATTCAGCTCGCCACAAACTGCCGTGTTTTGTAAGCTTCTTAATATACTTTTTTTTTCTTCTGATATACTTTTTTTAAATATCAAAAGGTAGAAAGAAATCAAGCAGCTGCTTTAATCTGCCCTCCAGGATTACCTTATCCCATGGTGAGATAACGACTGCCCAGAGGGGTTTATTAAGTCCAGTGCTGGACAGAGGCCTACCCCAAAGATCACCACAATGACCGGTCTGGATGTGTTGTATGCTCATTGCGGGTGTTGCCATAATCGCCACGCTTGGTATGCAGGTTGGCGATCGCAGTTGAGTTTTTAATGTGCTCGGAGGACGCTGCTGCCCATCCTCCGGCTAATCCCATAGTCGCCTTTTATGGCACCCACGGGATGAGATGGGTTGGTGCTATTTGTAGCTTGCACCACTTGGCTAACAACTAACCACAGGTACAGAGTAAAGTATATTACAGCACTAAATCTCCGTTAGCGTACTCCGAATACCCAATTTTCTCAAGCGACTCGTTAGTCGTCAGTCTTTTTTTTTTTTTTTTAACGTCGGGATGTCCTCTTGGACTTCCTCCGCCTTGGGAAGGGCGGAGGGGCATGCCGGGATCAAACCGGCTAAAACCCCACGGTGTCCTTCTTCTTACCTCTAGCCGGGGGTGAGTTGTACGCTTTTCTGCATTGGACCGCTCCCCCGGCAGGACCGCTCCCCCGGCAGGGTTAGTCGTCAGTCTGGCTTCGACCTTATCGCTAGGAAGTAGTTTTTAATATTTCATGCTATCTACTATTAATCAAAGTATTATATAGCCATTACCTAAAAATAAAATCGGTTAGGTCTTTTCGTAATTACAAAAGTTTGATATGATTAATCTTGGTTACAAAAAAACTGATTGGTTTTCATACAACTTCATGAACTTCGTCAGCTTTTTTTCTGTTCAAAAACATATAAATGTTATCGGCCGCGGACTGGGATGGAACGACTGTTCATAGCCTTTTTTCCACTGCTGCGGAAATCCTTATAGACGTCCTCTGCAAACGGTGGAGGGTCTTGTTGGACTTTTACCAGCTATAACCCCCTGGGGGGACGACCGCTTAAAGATGACTTTTAGCACCGAATGGAGGCTCTAGGTTCTCAAGAACATACGCACTGTATACTGTATACGCACTGGTTCTCAAGAATAGCCGCCCGCTGATGCTGCCTTTAGGAACATCTCGGGACTATGGAGCTGCCACCCCTCTAGCGCAGGGGAGGCGACTGTAAAGAAGCGGCCCCCATCAGGATGTCTTGGGGTGATTCTAAAGGATCCCCTAAAGCCTAGTTGTGCGCTTTGCTGCGCAAATGCTGATACGTGCCGCTGGAATCCCGAGACCGCTCGGTATTAGCGCTGTTCATGGCCTAGCTTTCTCGAGTAACAAGCACGTTCGGCACACCCTGGTCAATCAGCCCCGTTATCTCATTGCTGCTTGACTACTCTTTTCACCACAGCATGAGCTCTTCCAATTAGAAATATAGCTGGTGGTTGAAGAAGTAACCTAACATTGCATTTTATCAATTTTATCTGTGGCCTTGCTTTCTAAGAAAACAGAACTCCATGTAACGCCACCGTCATTAATCGATACAGTTATAGATGTACGTACGTATATCTCTCTCGCAAAATGAAACTGTGTTTATAAAGCATTACACTGTCCCAGGATATGCAGAGTCAGTATTTCCATTGCTAGGCATAGCAATGTTCTTGGTACCGTGCCAACGTACTTCTTTATTCGCTTTACAATAAACTATGTCTGGTGAAATCTCGAATAGAAGATTTGATATCTGGGTGTTCGACGGTGCACCTCACACCACCTCAGGACCATGTTTCGATATCTATACATTTGTGGCGACACCTACATCGCCAGCAATACAACTACAACTTATAACGACATCTACTTGACTATTAAATGCAACTCTCCGATGACGTCAAAAGAATCCTGAATCAGGCTATTAAAGTATTCGCGCAACGCAGCAGATATACAGTCGTCCAATATCAACCGTTGGGCTTCAGCCCGCCAGGCATACCATCCGCCTGGCTGGAGGATCCTGCCATTTCTATGGAGGAACACCACACCTTGTTTCCCATACATTAATACGCGAATAAAAATGTTTGTACCCCTTTTTAAGCTCATTGTTTGTACGGAGGAGTGTGAGATTTTGAATAGTTAAAGTACATATGGAAAAGGAGTGCAGAAACTTAAAATGTAGGAGTAATGTGTGTTACAAATACAATAAATCAAATTTAAACATTTAATGAATAACGGTCAAATGTTGACCTCTGGGCGAGCGTTAGTTTGAATAGACGCTACCTAGAAATATATAGTTGGAATTGGGACTTGCACACATATCAGCCCGTGAACGTCCACTGCCATCGTCGAATAAATCGACAACTGCAATCATGTATTCGATTGTCGATTTAGGGACGGTCTAGGGACGCGACGGCACTCGCTTCCAGATCCCAGAATGGTAATCTGGCAAAGAAGCTCCCTGCCTCATAGGAGACCGTATACAGGATACCGTATCCTTCTGTACCATATCACCCTGAGAGCCATAGCCCGCAGCGGCCTCTTCAGTATAGCGATGCGTGTACGTCCACACGGGGATCCGGAATGGGCCTTGAACCACACAAACCCCATGTAGAGCAAGTGCAGCCATGGCGCTCGTTATTTTGGGAACCAGACGCCGAAAATGTGGCACGAAGTTTTACCGGCTGTCGAGGAGAAGTCACGGGTAATTTATGGTCCACTCTACGAAACATAGGATCTCCGCCAGGCCACCTCGAGACCCAACCGCTGGTACCTTCCAACGCCTTGTCTCTTGTCTTTCTTTTCTTTCTTTCTTTCTTTCTTGTCGGCGTAGCGAATGACGACGACCCTGTAATTCCCGGTCCGGATAGCTGCTACGGAGGTAGGTAGGCACCCGATGACACACGACTGCCTCCCTAATGTAACTCCAGCGCAAGATGCTGAAGGCGTTCGCGGTGTCCAGATAGCATCGAAGCGAGTGCCCTCGGCGGAAAACAAACTAGGCCACCACGGACATGTGCTGGAAGAGGCGGTCTGCAATTACTCTTTCAAAGAGCTTGTCCACCTCGTCCTACTTCTCCTCAGAGACTCCACAGGACCCCTTTCTACGTCACCAGCTTGCCAGTCTTCCACCGCAGCGATCATTAGAACTTCTTCTTGATCGAACGAATCGAACGAATGATCCTACAACTTGATCTCTTTTAGTTCGTGGATCTATTCAAATCAAATATCGTGATATATATGGGAGATATGGTCCATGTATGATATATGAAATAAAATAATCGTTACACGCGCACGAAGTCGCGGGAAAAGGAAAGTTTATACTATTAGTGAGATTAATGCTTAGTAGGTTTGTACGGATGCGGTTGCCAACTAGATTTACTGGATTGCTCAATGTCACCCTGAAGGTCGGGTATGAACATCAATCTATTAACGGTTAAGGATAAAATATGCTGTAATTACTATAATAAATTACGTAGATTTGTATAAATCTATGACGATGACGAAATGTCCTTGAGTGGAGTGGAACAGTGCGGATTGGCTAACGTAACGTGGGTCGCCTATCAGCCAGATAGACCGACAACCTGAATAAGTTGGCTCGGGTAGACTGGATTTTGAAGAAGGAAAGCGGGAGTCGCAAATGTCTGGCAGTGCATCGCCATAGGTTTCAACGTCAAATATTTTTTTATTTAAAAAAACCAATAACTGGCACTTTTGTCGGAATTTAAGTTGCACGGTTCCAATTAGTAGACGGCACGTTTGGTGCAGTGGCTGATACAGTCGGGTGCTGCGCTCCGGGTCGCGGGTTCGATTCCCGCACGGAACAAATGTTTGTATGATCTGCAGGTATTTGTTCCGGGTCTGGGTGTATTGTGTGCGGAATTTATGTCTGTAAACGCAACCACGACACAGGAGAAAACCTAGTGTGGGGCAAAGTTAAAAAAAAGTCGATCCTATCGTGAAGAGCCGGCAAGAAACGCTATATATGTCTAATGTCCCACTCATAACTCTGGCTTTATTCATTCTACCTTCTTCGTCCAATCTGTTTAACTGTGGAATGCGCTCCCCCTTGAAATCAGGATGGCTAACAATCGGTACAACTTTAAAACTAAATTAAGAAAATACCTTTTCAAAAAGACGTCAGCAGATTCATCTCAACTCTGATTTTTATTTTTTCTCATCTGTGTGTATTTATTATATAATATGTATGTATGTGTTTATTTCATATGTATAAATAAGATAAGTTAAAAAATATTTTTATTCATGTAAACCATATACAGGCACTTATGAATCGTCGAGACTTTAATTGCCGCGTTCCAAGATGTGGATTTCCTATGGAGAACAACGGGCAAGAAGCTCCATGGTTACTCTTTTTAAATCATATTAAATGTTACAATATTTTATGAGCACATTGTTGTAAAAATCACGGTTATGTGAAAACAATGTAGGAGAAACGAGTCTAAACTTCTTAAAAAGTACAAAACAACCCTGAATGTATTTTTTTTAAAGTTTTGATTCAGTTGTCATGGCTGCATTTGGCTGACCAGTCCCAAATATATTTTTATACATGTAATGTTTATGTACGTCTATGTATTTGTATAATATGTCTTCGCATCTATACCTTTCTTTCATATTTTATTGGTGCATCTACCTTATTGTTCTCTGCATCACTCAAAGGTCGTCTGGCAGAAAATGCCTACGGCATTAAGACCGCCTTTGCACACTAGTGTACATTAATTCTAAATAAATATAATACTCCTAAAATAATTAGGTTACATGGTTGATTGACAAATGATGGTCAAACATAATTATAATGTAGCTTAATGTGTAAAGAACTTTACACTACAATAATATAATTATAATTTATTTGCCATGGCAGTTACCGGCTGACCAGGCCCAACCACCTGTTCATGACGCATGCATCAGAATCGCTTAGCCCAAATTGTAGGGAACATAACCGGCCGATACACATCGCCGCCACCAGCAAGACATTTTAGTGAGCATGACAGACCAATACTGCCAGACTAAAGACACAGTATACACACTAAATATATAACATTAGTATGTAGCCATTGCTCAAATTTATTCATAGATTATACAAATCACGTGAGGTATTATTCAATTCTGTGTGGTTCCCGGGAATCAAAAGCCCACCCCTCTATACAATAGTGTAGTAAAAGGCGACTAAGGGTTGATATCGAGAGGAGGGGCAGCAGCAACATCCCGTGTGCTAATAACAACACACTGCGATCACCAATCCGCATGCCAAGCGTGGTGATTATGGCGATATCTCCCATGACCGCTCATAGTAGATAGTAATCATTGGGAAGCCCATCTTTATTATCTGTTAAGACGTTTGGCGTTTGAGGTGGTCACTTGTTTGGCTGAGACTTGTTTCTAGAATTCCTACCTTACCTATATACAGAATCGACATTAACATAACAGGTCAGGTTAAAGCGTTACAAATTGGGTGTAATTACTTTATTAATACCGGCTTGCAGATAAGTCGTCTTAACGTCTGATGAGATCATCAAACGTGTGCATCGATCTATCAATGATTTTCCTTCTTCGTTGATGCAAGTGATAATCAAATTTTTATCCGCATATGAATCCGAAAAGCCAGTGGTGGGGGCCGGGTTCGAACTCAGACCGTCCTCTATGAACGGCAAGCGTTCAACCACTTATTTTTTTACCGTGGGGTAATGCTCATGGACTTCCTCCGCCTTGGGAAGGGCGGAGGGGCATGCCGGACTCAAACCAGCTAACTAAAACCCTACGGTGTCCTTCCTCTTACCTTTAGCTGGGGATGAGGTGTACGCTTTGTCTGCATTAGATCGCGCCCCCGGCAGGTATCGGCCGTCACTGTTTGACGGGCCCCTTCTCTGTGCGACCTTGCTGGCCGCACCTATCCTACCGAGAGGCCGCCATCTCAGGCCTGTTTCTGTTCGGCCGACGGACCGCCCGTAGTTCGTCGCCCGCAGGCCGCTCCTCACGGTGGCCGAAGATCGTTCAGCGCCCTCCTCCGGTGCCCGCGCCAAGTGCGTTTCTGCATCGGGGATCAGAGGTGGTCTCCTCTCCCCGCACTGCTGTCGCCTTTGCTTGCACCACGTCTTCGCAAAAGGAGGAGACGGCATCCCACGCGCTCTAGCTCCGGACGATGGACTGTACCACGGAAACGTTCAACCACTAAGCTACCATTGCTCTTAACATACTGCAAGTGGTACTATTAATGGCCGAAATTAATAAATAATCAATCTAAACCAATATCTTAACATTTAAAAATAAGATTTTGAACTTGGATCTGTTTTTATGTCAAGATCGCACTTAACTTAAAAATCAGACAAATCCTTAATCGCAAATCGAAATACTGGATTAGATTGTTTTAATAATTTCGGCCGTTAGCCGTCGAGTTGCTTATATTGTACCAGAGATATTTAAATCGTCTAGAGTGGGTGACCGCTTTACATTTATCCCCTCCGTGATGTGCCTAAAGACGTGGCAGCAATGGGATCTCGTGTGATCTTACGAGGACCGCTCCAGTGGTTTTAGCTGGTAAGATACCTCTTCGCTCTTCCCCGGGGCGAAGGAAGTTCATGTAGAATTTCCAGTTGACACCAAAAAGTATTTAAATCGTAAAAGTAATAAAACGAGCAAACATTTACCTTCATTTTGATAACAGCCCGATCATTCCCTTTACAAAATCACAATCGTGTTTACTAAACTGCATGTTTTAATCTATAACCAAATGATTAACTAAAACTAGACGCGGAGGTTAGTCACCTTCTCTTATAATCTAGAATTTGTCGGGATTTTTCCGCTGACATTTATGCCAAATATGCCAAATGTTTATTACAGTGCTTCTAATTAAAAAAGTATTTTAATAATCACATAAACGTGTTTAATTAAGACGCTTTTGATGCGTTTTTGTTTTTATATTTTACATAAGCCGTGTGGTGCCACGAATAGCACCAATCCATCTCATCCCGTGGGTGTCGTAAAAGGCGACTGATAGATTAGCCGGAGGATGGGCAGCAGCGTCCTTCGAGTACATTAACAACTCAACTGCGAGCGCCAACCCGCCTGCCAAGGGTGGCGATTATGGCAAAACCCCCCAATGAGCACACAACACACCAATGTCGGTCGTTGTGGTGATCTTTGAGGGAGGCCTGTGTCCAGCAGTGGACTTTGTTCGGCCGAAATGATGATTTTACATAAAACATACAAAATTATATACGCGACGAACGATAACATGATTTTTTTTTCTTTAAAAAAAATGTTCCCGACACAAGGATTTCTCCTGTGTCGTGGGTGCGTTTACAGACACAAATTCCACACACAATACACCAAGATCCGGAACAACTACCTGCAGATCGTACAAATATTTGTTCCGTGCGGGAATCGAACCCACGACCCGGTGCGCAGCAGCCGACTGTATCAGCCACTGCACCAACCGAGCCGTCATTAGATTACGCTTATATTTCGCACTAGGATATTTCGTAGTTGTAGCCTTGTTCCACCAGACCGAACGAATGTCTGTAGTCCAAACAAATATTTAGCCTGTGCGGGGAACAAACCTTCATCATCATCATCATATCAGCCAAAATATGACCCCTGCCGAACAAAGGCCTCCCCATATATTTCCACAACAGTGGCATCGGTTTGGGGGGAATTTGCCAATACTCACCACGCTTGGCAGGTGGGTTGGCGAGCGCAGTATGGCTACCGTTTCACAGAAGGGACGCTGCTGCCCATCCCTCTCGTTTAGATTCCCTTCGGGAAGTCGGTTCGGTTCCCGGTGCAGAATAGACCACCTATTCTGCACCGGGAACCGAACCGAAAAGTACGGACGGAAAAGTAATTATCGAAATTCAAGCAGAAAGGTGAAGCTCAGAAACCGGGTAATCACGCCCGGATTGTTGTAGTGGATTAACTTAGCTTAGGGTCGCGGATTAAGAATATAGCACCACTCCATCTCCTCCCGTGGATGTCGTAAAAGGCGACTGAGGGTTGATACCAAGAGGATGTGCAGCTGCATCCTCCCGTGTGCTAATAACTACATACTGTCATCACCAATCCGCCTGCCAAGAGTGATGCTTATGGCCAATGATATTTTACCATAGATATGTTACGTCCATATTAAACGGGGCGCAAAATTCAGTCTCGCTGTACGTGTAAACCTACAAAACTGCACATCTACCTATGCTGTAAGAAAGAAGATACAAAAACCACGAGAGTAAAAAAGATAGCTATCTAAAATGACAACACGTGTACTCGATGTCTTTGTCGCACCTGTGATAGAATAAATATGTTGTCTATTTTCTTTGCTTGACCTGGGTTTTCTTCGAGAATATTATTCTATAAGTAATTGGAATAGTATTTTTATTCAAATATTTTATTGTATTTGTTACTCACGTGTGGTATGAGATCTTTGTTAATGTTTGCTTGATAGTTTGTGCATTTTCTATATACGCACGACGGCATTGTTATCACTTAATTAATAAAAATAGAGATTATGACAGCGTCTGCTCGTTGTTCTGTTTAGGGTGAACTGGTTGCAAAGTGCTACAATTGGGGGAGTTTTGGATCTTACGTTTGGCGTGTATGTAACATATCTACCTCTTTTAATATATAATATCATTGCTTATGGCAATATTCCCTTTCACCGGTCGATGTGGGTGAACCCTACTCGTGCCGTAGCTTCTAAGCAGCGGTAAACGCGGCACTCGCATCAGTTACTCTAATTTCCCTGGGGCTCTCAACTTATCCTAGAATTTCATTAAGAAGTAGCTCTTGCCCCTACCGTTTGAGCTCGACTAATATGGCTGTCGTAAATTATATTTTTACGAGTGTACTCGTAAAACCCAGTAAAGGTATATACCTGCTGAAATGGGAGCTTTTATTTTGCATGTAATACCCACTAACTGAATAATGGATAATAAGACTTTAATAGCGCCAACGGATAAGTCCGTCATGATCATGAGATCTGGAGATTTTATCTCTTTTAAATTTATTTAAAATCGGGTCGACAATTCAGTTCAAATATTTATTGCAAGCATGTGGTATGAGTTCCAAAACATACACCCTGTTAGGACACTGCAATATATTAAAGCCGTGTAAGGTGTGGTGCCGGCTCAGAATGCCACCACCCCATCTCCTCCCATGGGTGTCGTAACAGTCGACTAAGGGATTAGCCGGAGGATACCGCTTGATGTGGTGATTTATGGGGGAGGCCCGTGTCCAGCAGTGGACTTCATTCGGTCGAAATGATGATGATGAACCGATCAAGTAACCCGAGCAAGAAATTACTTGTTTACTTTAGACCAGACCTTTAATTAATGACATGATGAATTTCGAGAATGTCGCCTGACCTCATTGAGATAAATAGATTCTGGTCTGGAGGTTTTTTCTTTCTAATCGGTTTCCTATTATTTCTAGCACAAATAAACATCTTTACGATCTGAGGCGACTCCGCAGTCGCCATGGTGTTTTCTGTTACAATAACTCGACAGAAATAATATTTTCTCTTATAAAAACACGAATAAAGTACGCTAAACCGAAGCTGTCATTCCCAGCTATTTTGGATTTTCTCGTTTGACCTTTGCCTATGCTTAAAAATACGCAAGTCGCTTTGATATTTTTCTCATTATCGGTTTTTCTATTTCAAATACATCGCTGATTTGAATCAAAGGAAAATAGAGATGGAAAGTACGTATTTGAACGTCGTTTATTGTATGAATGGTGCCTCCAGAAATTCCGTGATACAAACCATGAATATGAAAATCGGTATCAAAAGGCCTCCTGTCTAATTTAATTATTGTTGTAATTTTTAAGTGACGTCATAGGTTTTTGCCGTGGGCCTATCATCATCATCATATCAGCCGTTGATGAAGATGTTCACTGATGAACAAAGGCCTTCCCCATAGACGACCGGTTACATGCAGTGTGTCGTCATTTTGGGGGGAATTTGCCAGTACTCACCACGCTTGGCAGGCGTTCCTACACTTGACAATTCGTTTTACTGTCGCACCACCATATTAGCCAAAGGACGTCCACTGCTGAGCAAAGCCTCCCTCATAAATTTCCACAACTATGTCGTCATTTTGGAGAGAATTTGCTAGTACTCACCACGCTTGGCAGGCGGGTTGGTGAGCGCAGAATAGTTGCAGTTTTACAGATGGGACGCTGCTGCCCATCCCTCTGGTTTAGAGTTCCTTAGCCGCTTTCTACGACATCCACGGGAGGAGATGGAGTGGTGCTATATTCTTAATTCGAACACCATACGCAAAATGTACATAATTATATCTCTTTTTTCTAATGTTACTTAATTTTTATGCTTGAGCTAGCCGTAACGGAGTAAATAAAACTGTTGTTTAAAGGCAATTGTGCTTGATACTTTTAAATGGATACTCTCTCCTCTTTATATTTAGTAATTTTAACGTAAAAGTACATAAAAGCTTTGAGTTGGTGGTTCTATGAGACTAGCTGGCTATAAGGGGGTGGACAGTAAAGTATGCTTTATTGCACACCAAAAGGAACTACAGTTTTAAATTCGTCGTCAGCGGGAATGAATAATAAATTTTCATTTTTTGGATACAGAGCGACAAAGTCTTCCCATAATTCGTATTTAGTTGCACACTGACAATTACAATCAAAGTACTTGCAGACCATAGATTAAATAATATAATGTTGCCATCCATAACAAAAATGTTACTTACATTATAAGACAGGTAAGTAAAAACATGTCGCACTATGCCTAAGATGAATTTGTATATTCATGCCACCATCATTCTTCGGCTGTGTGGTCTGGGTAAATAAACGAATCCATCACTTTCTGTCAATGTCCTTACAAGCAACTAAGTATATTATATACATATGCGGTCAGCAGCGTCCACAAGTTTACTGTGAATAACATCATATTGCAACCTGATTTCCCCCGAGGTGGTCGCACTTGGAAGGCAGTCTACACGTCAAAAATATTTGCCATTTCGTGAATGAGTTCTTTCTTTTTCTTTTCTTTTTTGAAAAACATTGCCCCACACTAGGAATTCTCCGGTGCGTTTACAGACACCAATTCCACATACAATACACTCAGACCCAGAACAACTATCTGCAGATCATACAAATATTTGTTGCGTGCGGGAATCGAACCCGCGACCCGGAGCGCAGCAGCCGACTGTATCAGCCACTGCACCAACCGTGCCGTCTTATTACTATAGTATAATCTACTGCATGCAGTGAACGACTGTTGACATTTCACTGGAGCGATACATGATACAAATAGTACACAATCGTAAATGTCAAATAGTCGAGTATTTAAAATTAGAACGTTAGCCCACATGCTATGTATTAAAGCGTAAGTATGGCTCGTTTCCCTTCTTAACTCTCGCACGAATGCACTGCGGAACGCTTTTGTGTGGAGATAATAAGTACTTCACGTAAGCTTGTTAAAAAAACGGATAGATGTTTGTATCCGGGACAGCAGATAGCGGTTGAGTTGTGTTCAGGGTTCTAAAAATGAATAATTCGCCTCAGCACACGGGCACCACCACCGCACCACCCAGCATTCGAATATTAAATCATCATGATAGTGTTGCCAATTCAAACAAATAAACTTATATTATTTAATATGTATAAAAAAATAAGTTTTTTACCATAAGCCAGATGACTATAGGTAGACCGATTTTCAAACACTTAAGCAAAGCCCAAATTTTTTATTGATTTCATGTGTACATAGAAGGAGATACATATTATAAACATTTTGTTTGTTAGGGCGCAGCAATTTCAGTAAAAGGATATTTAAAAAAAAACTGAAAATATTATATTTTTAAAGTTATGTTGTTATTAAATTTAGATATATAACGTACCTAAGCAAATGCTTAGAACGTAAAGTAACATAAATAATCTATTAGTTTAAAATTTAAATAACATATAATTATGATATTATAATAATAAGATATTGCAAGTTATAAAAACACTTCTGTATTAGGTTCTTATTTTATATATTTTTGTTTTAAGTGCCTGAGGTATTTTTTTAATGTACATAACGCAATGATATTATATATTGAAAGAAGTAGATATGTTACATGCGCACCAAAAGTAAGAACCAAAACTCCCCCAATTGTAGCACCTCGCAATCAGTCGCCCAAAACAGGACACACACTGTCACAATCTGTATTGTTTTATTTAATTAAATAATAAGAAAGCGGTCGTGCTTATGTAGAAAATGCACAAACTATCGAGCAGAACAAGGTATCTCATACTACATGTGAGTAACAAACTATGTAAATTAATTGCATAGAAATACTATTCAATTTATTTATAGAATAATATTCTCGAGGTAAACACAGGCCAAGCAAAGAAAAGAGACAACACATATTTTTTATCACAGGTGCGACAAAGACATCGAGTACACGTGTTGTCATTTTAGATAGCTATCTCTTTTACTCTCGTAGTTCTTGTATCTTCTTTCTTACAGCATAGTTGTGCAGTTTTATAGGTTTATACCTACATACAAAAAGACTGAATTTTGTGCGCCGTTTAATATGGATGTAACATATCTATGGTATAATATCATTGACATTACGTATGGACCAGACTGGAACATAGATAGGTTGGAAGATGGAAAGCTAATGTGTATTTGTGACGTAAGTTACATCGCTGACTGGACCAGCAAGTTCTGATAGCTTGCCCACATAGGCCGAGATTGCTTTTAACTCAAGAACGCAATCATAGACACAGGCAAATCTGAAGCATTTGTACGGGAGTAATTAGGATATATAAGTTTTTCATAATGCTAAGTAGACCATGCCATGTAGTGCCGGCCATGCCGTGTAGTGCCGGCTCAGAATGCCACCACCCCATCTCCTCCCGTGGGTGTCGTAAAAGTCGACTAAGGGATTAGCCGGAGGATGGGCAGCAGCGTCCTTCGAGTACTTTTACAACTCAACTGCGATTGCCAACCCGTCTGCCAAGCGTGGCGTATATGGCAAAACCCCCCAATGAGCCCACAACACACCCATATCGGTGGTTGTGGTTATCTTTGGGGGAGGCCTGTGTCCAGCAGTGGACTTAATTCGGCCGAAATGATGAGACCAGTATGGAAATAAAGTTTAAAAGCGTGTCTAAGTAAATAGTCATGCAAAGTTTCTCTGTCTCCATAAGTATCGTAATTCGTTAATTAGTTCCGGTCGTCTAATTATCATATTTGTGTTGCGTACGTCATAGTATATTTTTAAAGTATTTTGTTACTCAGCTTCTTAATAAGGGCTCATGCATTAACTTTATGATCTCAAATTATCGAATGGGCTTTTGTGTTTTCACTGGTTCAACCAAATGATAAAATTACAACTAATGAATACGAATATTTATAATATACGAATACGCTTATAAGGTCAATGTCACTTCATCATTTCGGCCATTTATACATCCACTGCTGAACAAAGGCTTCCCCCATAGGTTTACACAACTGTGTCATCATTTTGGGGGGTATTTGCCAATACTCACCACGCTTGGCAGGCGGGTTGGTGAGCGCAGTATGGCTACCGTTTCACAGAAGGGACGCTGCTGCCCATCCCTCTCGTTTACATTCCCTTAGTCGCCTTTTACGACATCCACGGGAGGAGATGGAGTGGTGCTATATTCTTAATCCGGACACCACACGGATAGTCACTTTGCTGTATACTAAAAACTATGCGAGGAAATTTCTATATACTATCTGCCTTTAAGGGAAGATTCTAACCAAACGTACGGTCAGCCAGTAGGCTTACTGTGGGTCCCAGAGTAAACGTCAAATCGAGCTACATTTTCGTACATTACATTTTTTAAAGATAAAGATGTATCTATATGTACTTATGAATCAGCAAACTGCGTAAAGCACGGCATTCACTATACGAGCCGAGCGCCGCCGCCTCACCGTACAAATCTGTGGCAAAATCGGTCATCGCCCACACACGACTCTTCGTTGCACTGTAGTCGCTTGTGAACTTTGGTGAACTCTGCACGTGTCGCAGCTCTACACTGCACCATACAACCAAAGCTTAAATAATAATGTCGTGATTCCAGGATGAGTTCTTGACGAAAGTCTTTATGATCATTGAATGGCATGGTATTATTATTTCTCCCTCTCAGCAAAACATAAATACAAGTACATTATTTCGCTTGCATATATACAAATGCGGCCACGACCTGCTTCGCGACTCGCGCTGGTGAGTGGTCATCGTCTAGATCAAAGACTCAAGATTGACAAATCCGTGCGTGCCCATACAAGCACAGACTTGTACGAGGTGAGTGTGGCTCGTTGCTCGCTTTTCGATACGACAAGCGGTGAACATGTCGGTGAGTATGCCGCGAGCCGTGAAAACCATTCACACGCAGAATAGTCGGCAGTGATAAATTGGCGGATATGTGCGCGCGTGAATTACCATTCACGGCTTAAACGCTGGATCGGGAGAGGGCCGATCCCACACGGAGAAGGACGAGACGGCGCCGAGGTAACAACCGCCCCGGCGTCCAGGTCCAACATGCCTGAGCCCGCTGCCGTCAGTTCGTGGTGGGGGCCTCGGGGGTGACGGGCGCGCAGATTGAGGAGTCTGCGTGCTCATACCGAGTGACCCCCGGGATGACGGTGGCGCGCACGTGGTCACGTGCCGCCGTGTGCACAGCACAGCGCACAGCGAGACTTAGGCGGATCCTTTACAATCCTCCCCGAGAAGTGCCTGGGGGGCGGCCTTTTTACAGCCGCCTGCACTCCGCTAGAGGGGGGTCACCCCTCCCCACCCCCCGCTTTACAGTCATCCCCTCCGAGATGTGCCTAAAGGCGTGGCACCAATGGGCGGCTCTAGTGTGATCTTCCGAGGACCTGGAGCCCCCTTCGGTGCCGAAGGTGACCGCTCCAGTGGTTTTAGCCGGTAGGAGTCCGGCATACCTCTTCGCCCTTCTCCGGGGCGAAGGCAGGTCCATGTAGAATTTCCACTGGGCACCAATAAAAAGAAAAAAAGTCTTAAACGCTAGCTCACATTCGGCAGATGACTAAGCGAACGTTAGGTTTGGTGTGAACCGTCCCTAATTGTCCCACTGTAGAGCATAGGTCTCGTGTCATACAGAGAAGTGTTGGCAGGTTTCCTCACGATGTTTTCCTTCACCAATGAAGTCTATGGTGTCTAGATTAACTAAGAAAGCACATAGTTACGTTATTGAAGGAGTCTTCCAAGCCAGCACGAGCACGATGTTTTACCGGCGAAATCTCTATGCTTTAAGAATATTCTCGAAGATCCAATAGTAAATTAAGTACCATCATCGCGGTTTCGTGTGATTTTAGTGCATCTGCATTTTAATCTGAATTAATCATATCAGCCAAAGGAAGTCCACTGCTGAACTGCCTTCCCGAAAGGTTTCCGCAACTGTGTCGTCATTTCTGAGGGAATTTGCCAGTACTCACCACGCTTTCCAGGTTTGGTGAGCGTTCTAGGGCGAATGTTAAATCTTCCACAGAAGGGATACTACTGTCCATCGCTCTGGTTTACAGTTCTGGTTTAGTCGCCTTTTACGACATCCACTGGAAGGTGGAGGGGTGCTACATTAATAATCCAGACACCACAAGGGATAAATAGAAGTAGTAAAATGTTTGTGTGACATTCTATCACTGAAGTTTTTTGATGTGTTACATAACAACCCAAGAAAATAATTTTAAAAGCTTTCCATCATCACCTTATCAGATAAAGGACGTCCAGTAAAAAGGCCTTGCACTATCTTCTTTTTACTGATAACTTAACCATACCATCCTGGTGATCCCATCCCATCAAGATGGGCACGGTTGGTGCAGTGGCTGATACAGTCGACTGCTGCGCTCCGGGTCGTGGGTTCGATTCCCGCACGGAACAAATATATGTATGAGGTATTTGTTTCGGGTCTGGGTGTATTCTGTGGGAAATTTGTGTCTGTAAACGCACCCACGACACGAAGAAACCCTAGTGTGGGGCAACGTTGTATAAAATAAAATAAAAAAATATTTAAGTAGATCACTGCCCTATACATCTTAGCCACCCCTGGTTTAGGAGTTTGTATTTCTTGACAGGACGTCTGTGATGGTAGCGTGGCCTCATCAGAAATCGCCCGGCCAAGCAGCTAGATTTCTTAGGAATGGTTGCGAAAAGCCCAACAAAAGAAATTGTGCGGTCGGGCGACCCCCGTCCGATCCGATGACACGATATAAATCCCTTATGAATTAAAACAATGACAAAAAGTTAGTTTAAATAATATATACACGTTTAGAATGGACGTTATACAGCTGACCGCGCACAATGCTTGCTGCTCGAATGTCGATAATTGCACGCACACACACATCAACCGTATATAATAGACAGAGAGAAAGAGAGGGAAAGGTCGCCTACCGTATATAACAAAAGGAGAGAGAGGGAAAGGTCGCCTGGAGGGGGCATAACGCTTTGCCTTACGTGATGATTTCTGCCAGTTCACTCTACTGTAAGCCGCATTAAAGAACTTCGTCTCAAAAGATAGATAAAATTGTAGAATGTATTAGAAAATCTATACTGGTAGTCGTGAAACAGCAATAGCCGAGAGTCGTGAGATTGGCAAGTAATTTAAAATGCAATGAAACAGCAAGTCATTTAATTCAATGTTTTCTTTTAGTTTTAACGGAGATTTTTAGAGGTCCATAGTGGTCGCTATATATGGGCGACTTGGTGAAGGTAGCTGGGAGTCGTTGGATGCGGGCGCCATGTACCCGGTCGTTGGATGCGGGCGCCATGTACCCGGTCGTTGGATGCGGGCGCCATGTACCCGGTCGTTGGATGCGGGCGCCATGTACCCGGTCGTTGTGGAAATCTATGGGAGGCCTTTGTTCAGCGATGGACGTCCTTTGGATGTTATGATGAGCTTTTTATGTTTCAAATGTTTCTAGGGATGCTGCATCCGATGCAAGAATACGTAAATGTTTTTAACGTGCGCGAATTAAATTACTTCATGATGATATAAACGTTTACTATTCACTATACAAAGTAATATTGCGCATATCTCATTATAATAAAACAATTTTAAACGGACTAAGGTGACCTTAGTCTTCCTGCGACCACGAATGCTGCAAAGTATTTGAAACGTCAGGAAAAATAAAGATCTATAATATACGCGATATAATTTACGGGTTTAAAATAGTTTTATTATAATGTGTAATATAATCGCGAATACCTAAGACATTACTATGCTCATATCTCATTGCTAGTTTTTCGTTTTGTTTTTATTACAAGAAAAGATAAAACAGTAAAAAATGTAAATAGGATCCCGAATTGATTTAATAATAAATTAATAATTCGATCCTCACATTATGTTTGTTTGTGGAGTTTTTAATTTGTTTGTGTCTGTAGCTATAATTTGATAGACGATAATTTATAATTATTAGTGCCAAATGCCAATGAACAAGTGTTTTTTATTAGGAGCCGATTAAATCGCCTTTAACCTTTTATGAGGTGAACCAGTCAACGATTCTCTACCCGAACCGAATCGGTAAAAAATAGTACCTTAGCTTTTCTAATACAAAACAGCTGGCGGTCAATGACCCCGTGTGCCTACCATATGACCGGGTTCTAGGTACGAAACAGCTCCGCAGTGCCCGCCTCATCATTTCGGCCGAATAAAGTCCACTGCTGGACACAAGCCTCCTTCAAAGATCACCACAACGACCGATATCGGTGTGTTGTGTGCTCATTAGGTGTTTTGCCATAATCGCCACGCTTGGCAGGCGGGTTGGCGACCGCAGCTGAGCTGTTAATGTATTCGAAGGACGCTGCTGCCCATCCTCCGGCTAATCCCTTAGTCGACTTTTACGACACCCACGGGATGATATGGAAAGAAAGAAAGAAAAACGGTTTATTTTTGCGGCGAACGTCGACGCACAAGTACAGATTCAACGTAAAAATTCTACATATGGCATTACTAACTACATAGCTAAAATCAATACTACATACTACAATAATTATACGCTTAAAAACTAACACTTCATGAAATCAAACGCGTATCCGCGCTGGCAACACTGTTATAATATCTTGACAAGATGGCCAAAAGACTTGGTATCCAGTCAAAATATAACAACAATATTTTTTACCAGAGAGTACACATTTTTGTGTACTCTTTAGGAAATTGTGCGTCGCATCTTCGCAAAACATAGGTTGAAGCTCAGCATAATACTGTGGCATCTCAACGAGCCGTCAGCGCTGATTTTCAGCAACAGGGGTTTGGCTCTATTCGTAGCCGGCACCTTGCGGTTGGCCATTTGGCTACAAAACGGATGCGTATGTTAGCTGATAGATAGCACGGTTGGCGCAGTGGCTAAGCAATTAATTGACTTTCTGTGCTACGTGTCGCGGATTCGATCCTCGCACGAAATAAAAATTTGTATGATTTACAGATAGTTGTTTCGGGTCTGGATGTTTGTGCATGTAAGATTTAACTCTATAAACTGTATACAACACGACACATGAGAAATCTTAATGCAGGACAACTTTTTTTTAGTAACGATTCTAGATACTAATTAGATTAACGCCTACGTTTTATTGGAAATTGTTTTATTTATTTGTTATTAGTAGGATCTGTGCTTTATCATATTGGAGTGTTGAAGATGAGTATATTGGTACCCAGTAAGTATAAGATGTCTACAGATAAAATCTCAAACTATACAATCCGTAGGTACATTTTTATGGTTCCGTACGTCCGAATGAAAAAACTGCGGTACCCTTACAGGATTACTCGTGTGTCTGTTTGTCCGCCTCTCAGCCAATTTGCTCCGAATCTACTGGACGATACAACGACGATTAAGTTTCAACTTAATCGTAGTTGTATCGTCAAAATAAATAAAATATAAATGCATAAAATCACACATGTGAATTTTTGCGACCCAAACAGGGACTACGGAGCTAGTTTTTTTTAAATATACAATAAATATTTCTTTACATATAGATTACAGGACACCTTATAAGAAGTCTGTGGTCTTAAAATAGCATGGTAAGTCTTTCAATATTGTGCGTGTGTGTATGGGAGAACATGTTTTCAACTACAATGTGAAGTTTGTTTTCGGGATAAATTATTGAAACAAGACAGAATTCAACAATAAACAATATATTAAGCTGTACAGTCCGGTACCATACATACTTTTTTAGTTAACACACTTTGGTCAGATTTTAAAAAATACGAAACTCTCTCCACGCGAGTTCAACTCGCACTTGTCCGGTGTTTTTTCCGTTGTATTTGAAAAACATACGCAGTGCACTTTCTTCATGTGAATGATGGATTACGCCTCAGGACCAACACGCAAGTGAAACCACTTAGCGGGTCGTTGCTAAGTACGACTTACCCAAGATATCCATTTGCTGATTGATAGTCGACCGCGCCCTATGCCATAATGTGGCCGAGTCTTTATAGTGAGTGGGTTGCAAATTTGTTTATAGAACAATAGTGATGTACACGATTTACTTTGTTTTTTTTTTATCTTGAGGAATTCATCATGAACTTCCTCCGCCCCGGGGCAGGGTGGAGGTGCATCCCGGGCTCCTACCGGCTAAAACCACCGGGGCGGTCATCTTCGGCACTATAGGGGGCTCACACTAGAGCCACCCATTGGTGCCACGTCTATAGGCACATGTCGGGACTACCTGCCTACATTTTGTTTTTATAATTCACAAAACTGATGTATATTATCTCGTATGAAATCATTAAAAGCTAAATCAAAATAGCTTTGGGAAATATACCTATCGTGTTTATTTAATTGATTCTATATAGGTTACATACCTCGTTTCGTCATTTTGGGGGGAATTTGCCAGTACTCACCATGCTTCCACAGAAGGGACGCTGCTGCTCATGCTAGTCTGGTTGCGAGTCCCTTACGGCCGAAATTTATAAGCGATCTAATCCAAAATCTTTGGATTTCGGATAACGGATATGTCTATTTTTTGTGTTCAATGTGATCGTAACACAACAACGGTCGAATTTCAAATCTTAAATCAGATTTTGGATTAGATCTGGGGTCTCCAAACTTTGAAGCCATAATAAGGCCATAATGATTTTTTCAGTATGTTCCAAGGGCCAAAACAGTTTAAATTTTTCTGCCCTTAACTATATTTCTCGACTAGTCGCAAAGTGCGCGACCGAAGCAACTATACGCGTTTTTTGCATTTCAATTACTATTGTGTATTGTGACACTTAACGACATCTAGTGGCGAGTGTTACTATGTACTATCTATTTCAGCGGGTAGTGGGTACTAACAGGTGGCATTCGTTGTAATTATGTATTTGGGAATTTCCGCGTTGGTTCGAGAAAGTTCTGGTTCTGGCTAGTGTATTCCGATCCCTTCGAGATGGCAATAATTGCATATAAAAAGGCTAGCGGCGTAACCGCAAACTGCGTAGGAAAGGCGAAGGAAGCCAAACTGTCTATTGTGAAATAAAGTAACACCCGTGCATAGCAGTATTTTGATTTGACTTATTGTTTTTATGTGTGATTTATTAGTATGGGAAAGAAGCGAAAAATAGACAGTGAACGCGGAACGCTCATGGAACTTTCAGTATTTTGTGATCGAGTCCATTAATAAGGCGCTATGTTTAATTTGGAATGAAACCATAGCTGTTCTCAAAGGATATAACATTAAACGACAATATAAATCGAAACATCTTCAAAATTAAATTAGATTGATTATTAATTTCGGTCGTAAGTCGATCTTTACGACATCCACAAGCGGAGACGGAGCGCTATATTTTTAATCCGGATACCACACGGACAGCGAGATATTAACTTAATTAAAACAAATTATGTTAAAATACAACTTGCGGGATGACTATCTAACTTGGCAGGCAACATTCCGCCTCGGCAAGGCTAGCGTGTTTACTGCGTCAATATCGCATTTTGGCAAAAGTCAGGTTTGGTCCAGATTTTATAAACGATTGTTAGCCGATTGTGTTATCAAATAAGTATTATGCCAAACACATTATCAGTTCTATCGGTCCATAAAAAAAACAGTAATGTGTGCATTCCCTTATCTTTAGTTAATTGCCATTAAAATTAATGTATCAGTATCGTATTACTCATGCGAGTTCTGTCGTGTGATTTATTATTAAACCCTGATAACAGGTCTAATTGAGGTCTTTATTTAGTTGGCTGACCATGTGCATGGTCCTGTCGCCCCGTCTTAGGGGTTTATGATTTCTTGATTGACAAGGACTTCTAGCGAAGGTTTTGTGTATGTATTTGGAATAAAAATTATCTGACAGAGATAGTTACCTTACCCACTATTGGCGATGTGTTCAATAATTGGCCAAGATAACAGTTTAGTAATTAAGTTTTAAGGTTTACTGACTTTTTTTTGTTTAAAAATAACATTGTTCCACTCTCGGATTTCTCCTGTGTCGTAGGTGCGTTTACAGACATGAATTCCACATACGATACACCCAGACCCGGAACAACTACCTGCAGATCATACAAATATTTGTTCCGTGCGGGAATCGAACCCACGACCCGGAGCGCAGCAGCCGACTATCAGCCACTGCACCAACCGTGCCGTGTAATGCCGTCGTTTATTATTTACATATCGCGGTTTTCTACTTAAGCATAAATTCTCACCTTATTTCTAAGGGATAATTTACTACGAGCAATTAGTAAGCCGTGGAAGCGACCGAATGCAAAGTCTGCGCGGGCGCAAAATTTTCAGACAGATTTTCATAGAGTGTCACTTCTAGATATTGGGCATGCGGTCACCATCCCCAAGGAATCAATAGGCACAACATCGAGATCAGTCAGAAGCGAGCATGGGCGTCTCCGAGTTTTTTTTTTTTTAAATCGTTGGGGGACACTAGGTTTTCTCCTGTGTCGTGGGTGCGTTTACAGACAAAAATTCCACCATACTTACTTAACTATTTTATTACTAGGCACCCCACATATTTTTCGCTGATGCCGTTATCCGTATCATGTAATAGGGGATATCCTTATTGTAATCAGCTGGACACGTCCATATTCCGGGCTGTTTCTGATAACTTTCTTACATAAAACCGCTTTATTACTGCCCGACCAGGCAATCTGACCCAGGATCTAACGTTCAGCAGTTGTGCTTGTAACTACTGGCCCCATGCGATCAATATAAGAAATGTTTATTATATTTTATAATGATTTGCTCATCAGCTTATTTTTTATGAAGTGGTTTTATTAGTTTTATTTTTTATTTAGGGGGTAATCTCTGGAACTACAGATCGATTCTAAAATTTATTTAACTAATAGTTAGCTTCACTATCCCTGGGTGATATAGGATAGATTTGTTTCATCATCATCAGCGTCATATCAGCCAACAGACGTCCACTGCTGAACAAAGGCCTTAGACACAACGAGCGGTTACATGCCGCTCTCATCCAACGACTCCCAGCGACCTTCACCAGGTCGTCTGTCCACCTAGTTGAAGATCGTCCCACGCTGCGTTTTTCAGTGCGCGGTCTCCATTCGAGAATCTTTGTGCCCCAACGGCCATCAGTTCTCCGAGCAATGTGCCCTGCCCATTGCCACTTCAGTTTTCTAATCCTTTCAGCTATGTCAGCAACTTTGGTTCATCTACCGATCTCCTCATTCATGATTCCATCTCGTAGAGAATTAACAAGCATAGCTCTCTCCAGATAGATTTGTTTATATATTGATAAAAATACGCGGGTGAAACCGCGGGCAAATGCTAGTTTAAAATAAATTAAAATTTGCATACGTCTTATCAACAACAAAACCCGAGAAACAAATAAGATCAGCGACAAAACTACATAATTATGACGTTACACTGCTGTCAATGACAGTTATGACAGCAGTGTAACCGTTACATGATTTTATTTGTTTCTCGGGTTTTGTTGTTGATAAGACGTATGCAAATTTTATTTTAAACTAGCATTTGCCCACGGTTTCACCCGCGTATGTCTAACGTCGTTGTTAGCTATGGTTGTTACAAATTATTTGACAGCTTTTTTTTAGAGAATACTTTTACACATCGAAGACATATTCTTACAGAACCGTTTAAATATAATACTATCCTACCAGCAACGGAATTAGTTGCGGCTTTGTCACCAAAATACTTTAATATTTATACTATTCGTCAAAGTAATATAGCTAGGCATTTCAAGGCAAGGCTGTCCAATCTTATCCCAGTGCCTTTTCTTTACCTGAAACTAGTATCATAGAAAATATTGTATAATAATAAAATACATACTTAAATTGGCTGTGGTGTCCGGATTAAGAATATACCACCACAGAAGATGCTCTCCTCCCGCGGACGTAAAAGGCGACTAAAGACTAAACCAGAGGTATGGGTAGCAGCGTTCCTTCTGTGAAACAGTAGCCGATCCTGCACTCACCAGCCCACCTGCCAAGTACGTACTGGCAAATTCCAACCCATGCAAGTGTCGCTTTAATACACGCAGAATCCTATCCACTTCGTAGACTCGCAAGACCTCCAAATTCATGCGTGGGTGCGCCCTGGCTAATGCCCAATGAACAACTACATATCGATTTGAACTTGCCGACCATCAGGCAATTCATGAAAAAAGCATCTAAACGCTTCTTCGACTCTGTCCTGACCCACTCGAACCTCGTTGATACAATAGGCCGCCAAATACCGACCTTCCTGCATCAGTAGCGTACGCCGCCGAGACACGTACTGATCGACCGGGACGATGAAAGAACCGTAGAACATATGAAGAGACTCACGCAGTCTCGTTCACTAAACATACTGTCATACTGCCCGATGCTCACCTCATGGACGTCGCTGAAGCCTGTCGCCGCGACATCATCCCGTTCAATCATCATCTCCCCCGTCCCGGCTCGCGCCGGCCCGTGTTGAGTCTGTAGTATTAAATGCCCCTAAAATGTTTAAATAATACCGATCCAGCTGGTACCCTACATAGCTGGTATCCCCCAGCAACGCCTTAAGTCCTCGGTTTGAGTCCCGCAGGGGGAGCCCTTAGCAGCAGTTGCTTAGTTTATAAAATTAATTTTACGCCTGGCTGGAGGTCTCTTTTGGCTTTGCCAGAACAGCCCATTTAAGTACCCACATTTCACAGAAATTTTCACTTTTTTATAATTCATAGTTGAAAATTGACGGATTTTAATACAAACCTTCATCCTTTTTACCACTTTAGATTTGGATTTTTTCAAAACGCTGAGGTATGTTTTACTGAGGAGGCAAATACTATTTGTTCATAGATCAGACTTTTAAAATAACGGAATATCATAAAATATTTAAAGATTTCTCATACAAATTTTCACCCCCTTGTTTTACCCCGTTAAGGGTTGATTTTACAAAAACCCTGAAACTCGTATTTCTTTATGTTCAATCAAAAACAAAGTATCATTTCTCATAGATCTAACTTCAAAACTTACGAATTTTTATAAGTAAAAACTTTCATCACTTATTTTACCCTTTTAAAGGTTGATTTTTTAATAACGCTGAAATAAGTGATTCCTCGTTTTTTAACATGAAGGCGAATACTATATTTTCATAGATCCGATTTAAAAAATAACGATGTTTCCATAAAAATGTTCTCCCCCTGTTTTATCCCCTTAAAGGAATTACACTTGAATTTACAAAAACACTGAATCACTTACGCCTTCACTTTTTGCCAAAAAGCTAAATACCAGTTGTTATAAAACTAATTAACTAACCTAATTATGACCCCCTTATTTTATCTTTTAAGGATTTTACTTGTAATTGTGCGTATCAACCGTCAAATAAAATAACTTTATAAAACACCTGTAACGACGCCTGTTACCTTAGTCATCCTGCGACCACAAATGTTGCAAAGTGTTCGAAACGAAAGTGCCGACAGAAGTGAAAATGTTATAGCAATCAATATTTTTATTTTTATTTATCTAAACGCGTTCGTTCTCAAGGTTCGTTCTCAGCGAGCTATGGAGAGAGCTATGCTCGGTATTTCTCTACTAAATTTGTCGACATAGCTGAAAGGATTAGCAAACTGAAGTGGCAATGGGCGGGGCACATTGCTCGTAGAACTGATGGCCGTTGGGGAGATCGCGCACCGGAAAACGCAGCGTGGGACGACCTCCAACGAGGTGGACAGACGACCTGGTGAAGGTCGCTGGAAGTCGTTGGACGAGAGCCTGGCCTTTGTTCAGCAGAGGACGTCCTGTGGCTGATATGATGATGATAGACGCGTTCGCGGTCTGCCATATATACATGCATATATGCACACACTATAGCTGTGTCTCGTAACGGTGTCGCGAGACCAGAGATTTTATCTCATCTAAAAATATGCGTACCGCGCTAAAAGAAGTTTTCACTTCAAAAATCTGTAATATACGCGATGTAATCCGTTTAAAAGTGTTTTTATCGCGAAAACCTAAGACATTACTAAGGTATCAAATGTCAAGATTGATTCAAGATTCAATTCGATGAATTCAAGTGTCTAGCTCTAGTGGCTTAGGCTGTGCCGTAATATCAGTCAGTCAGTTTCTCCTATTATATATTGAACTGGCTGTTCATGCAAACCCGATTGCAGTGCCACCTACTGGGTCTAATTGTAAGTCTAAACGATCCAGGGACCCACTCAAACATACACAAAAAAAACATCAAAATCGATCCAGCCGTTTTGGATGAGTAAAACAAATGAAACATAAATACTTAGAAATTAACGACTCGTTCATGTATTTCTATAGATGAAATGATTCTAACTCGACTATTTCGAGGCTAATACAATAAAGTACTTTCATGTAACCTCTTAGGGCAGAAGAGCGCGTGGGCTTTCATAAGTTTTAGGTATTTTTGTCCGAAATTGTTTGGGACCAGACAAACCCCGCCTCGGGTCGATAAAAGCCTGGGGCAATATCGCTATACTCGTTGGCAAAAGTGGCGTACGTAGAACATAATATTTCTGTTTTATTTTTATTTACCCATATTGCTCAATGGTATGCCAAATATGTGTCTTCCCTAGCAACTTACTTTTCCGATATTGAATAAAGGGAAAGGGAGGAAAATATACAAAGTTATGGTTTATTCATGCTGATTTGATGATAAAGTGGAATATAAAAACGTGGAATATATTAAAGTAGTATTGCGGAGGCTCTAATATAGGTCCTAGTACTACGAATCAAAGATGGGCTTGCCTTTTAAATTCTACTTAAAATTCAAAGAAGATTTTTGTGGCAATCTATACAAATAAATAAGATTGAAGTGTCTGTTTGTAATGTCAAAATAACTGCTTTTTACTAAATGCATATGAAAGTGTGTACGTTACATATAACAAAAATACTATTTTTAATTTTTTGTCTGTCTGTCTGTTTGTCTGTCTGTCTGTCTGTTTGTTCCCGGTAATCTCCGAAACGGCTGGACCGATTTTGCTCACTGGCAGATAGCTGATGTTATAAGGAATAACTTAGGCTACCTTTATTTTAGAAAAATAATTAGGGTTCCGCGTAAAAAAATAAAACCCTTGAAATCCAATATATATATTCTATGTCAAGTGTCTATGTCGAAGTACTCTAAATTTCTTTTAAATTAAACGCGGGTGAAACCGCGTGTCCCAGCTAGTCTAAAATATGTTTTCATCTCTCGGATCTTGACTGTGAGGTTACAACACCTTTTTTTTATTGGTGCTCAGTAGAAATTCTTCACGAACTTTCTACGCTCCGGGGAAGGGCGGTGGGGCATGCCGGTCTCCTACCGGCTAAAACCACTGGAGCGGTCATCAACACCTAAGGGCGGCTCCAGGTCCTCGTATGATCACACTAGAGCCGCCCACTGGTGCCACGGTTATAGGCACATCTCGGAGAGGGCGACTGTAAAGCGGTCACCCCGCCAGGGGGATTGTAAAGGATCCCCCAAAGCGTCCCACGGTATCGCGTGACCACATGCACGCTACCATGTTCTCTTGGGTCAAAGTCAAAGTTTTTTTATTTCAAATATTGGCACTTATGAAACGTCAGAATCTAAGTTGCACGGTTCCAAATAGTTGATCGTCCAAGTAGTGGGTCGTTCGGTATGGGCATGCAGACTCCCCAATCTACGCACCCCCCAGAGGTCCCCCGCTGTTTAGCAACGACAGGGGGTTTCAGGCGTATGGGAATTAGGCGCCAGGGCGATTGTTCCCCCGGCGCTATGTCCTCCTTCGAGCAAAATCGGCCCTCTCCTGATCCCGCTCTGCGGTCTGTTCTAGAGCAAGACTCTCTCACAGAAGGAGACCACTGCGTTCCAGTTTTCATGCTCTGCCAACATAGCCGACACTACTGCCGGTAGAGAGAGAACTTGCCCGATCCGATCGACTAGGATCCGCCGCTCGGCACGCGAGGTTACAAAACCTACATGAGCCACCACCTCCATCAGCCCGCGAACGTCCACTACTGAACATGGCCCCCAAAGATCACTACAGTGAGCGGTCATAACTCACAAATATTGTCATTATCACTATTTGGCAGGTGGATTGGTGATCGCAGTATACTGGTTAGTACACGGGAGGATACTGCTGCCCATCCTCTTGATATCAACTCTTAGTCGCCTTTTACGAGACCCGCGGGTGGAGCGGGGTGATCTATTCTTTACCGGGAATCACACGGAACAACGATTACCGTTATTTAACAGTTATTGCGGATAATAAAGGTCAGTACTCAATGGGTTAAATCCAAAACTTGCAACCAAGCGATGACCTATCATTTCGTGACCTCGTATTAAGTTTTTTTAATGTATATTATTATTATTATAATCATAATGTTATCGTCGTATTTGCATAGGATCAAATGATATGCATATTATTGAAAGGTGTATGAATCGTTTAAATTAGTTAAATTATTCACCGTTTTTATTACTTATTCCAATCGAATTAATACATTAAACTTGCTCCGAGGTCACACTTTAGTATTAAATTTACTGGCTTTTCATTTGAATTACAGTATTTTACCCATTGTCCCTCTTGAGCTAAACCCTCATTCTTCAACAATCCCCTTTGTTTCATCACCTCAATGGCAATACAATTAAAAATTGTCTGGTTCTCAATTTTCTGTCAATTGCAAGTTATTTAGATACTCTTTATCAACAGAGGAACTCTTCATTAAGAGCTATGAAATATGAGTTTTGATCGGTAATATAACACTCAAGGAAATTCCCTCGACCGAAACAAATAATTTTGTATCGATTATAAGACTTAATATAAGCCTTTTACATTAGCGAAACAGCCCAATCACATTGAAGGATTTGTTCATCATTTCGGCCGAATGTAGTCCACCGCTGGACACAGGCCTCCCCTAAAGATCACCACAACGACCGATATGGGTGTGTTGTGGGCTCGTTGGGGGGTTTTGCCATAATCGCCACGCTTGGCAGACGGGTTGGCGATCGCAGTTGAGTTGTTAATGTACTCGAAGGACGCTGCTGCCCATCCTCCAGCCAATCCCTTAGTCGACTTTTAAGACACCCACGGGAGGAGATGGGGTGGTGGCATTCTGAGCCGGCACCACACGGCATTGTTCAACAACTTCATATTAACGCACAAAATATCAAGCTGAATATAGGCGTTCCTTAGTTTATTATTAAAACTTATGTGACGTAACTACGTAGAAATCAGTGTCCACCCTTATGTTAATCTCCCAGAGCGTTCATACCCGAGATATAAGAAACTACAATCCGTTATTTAAACGCCACCATAAAATAAGATTTGGTTAAGCGGTGAAACGTTCGTCGGAACAAATCCAGTTTCGATTGAATTCATTTGTAAATCATTGATTGATGTTGAAGTCGGGTGTCCGTGTTGTACACGCAATCAAGTATGTAAGTTGTTGAGATATAGAAAGTGTTCGTGGTTCTAATGTGTGTTGACCGCTGTGTGAAACCATTTAGAGAATCGATTGAATTTCAATTGAAGACATCAGCTGATAAAGGCATTATATCACTTTTTTTTTTTTATTTATTAGCCGGAGGATGGGCAGCAGCGTCCTTCGAGTACATTAACAACTCAACTGCGATCGCCAACCCGTCTGCCAAGCGTGGTGATTATGGCAAAACCCCCCAATGAGCCCACAACACGCCCATATCGGTGGTTGTGGTGATCTTTGGGGGAGGCCTGTGTCCAGCAGTGGACTTCATTCGGCCGAAATGATGAAATTAAACGCGATATATTTCCGTAAGCTATTTTCAATTCGATAGTGTATTTTATTATAATCAAATTGATAACGTTGTCCGACAGTTGTTTTATTTATTTATCGACTTCCAAATCATCATTATTTTCCGTCTAACGCCTCATGTTCGTACGCCACGTGCTGTTCCACGTATGGCGATAAACATGCGAAATATATCGATAAATAAATACTTAATTTGATTACGTAAGTAATACGAGTATGTGCGTTGTTAAAGATTTCTACAAATTAATTCAACCTATTGACGTTAACATACAGAGGACTTTCCAACTTTGTGTATTTCGCCGTAATCTATACAAATAAATAAAGTTGAAGTGTCTGTTTGTAATGTCAAAATAACAGCTTTTTACTAAATGCATATGAAAGTATATACGGTACCTATAACAAAAAAACAATTTTTACATTTTTTGTCTGTCTGTCTGTTTGTTCCGGGTAATCTCCGAAACGGCTGGACCGATTTTGACGGGACTTTAGCAGATAGCTGACGATATAAGGAATAACTTAGGCTAATTTTATTTAAGAAAAATAATTAGGGTTCCGCGCGAAAACATTAAAACCCTTGAAATCCAACATATATATTCTGTCATGTGTCTATGTCGAAGTACTCTAAATTTCTTTTAAATTAAACGCGGGTGAAACCGCGGGTCCCAGCTAGTTTTATATATAATCGTTAGGTCTTGGGCTATCGAGTATGCCGTAATTGTTTTTATTTTTATTTTGAGAACTTAAAAAACTTAAATAAGATTAAAGTGTCTGTTTTTAATTTTATTTAAGTTTCTTATGGTAGGTACTCATAATAAAAAATAAAAAAAACATTTTAAATTTATTGTCTGTTTATGTGTTTGTTCCGGTAAATCACCGAAACGGCTGAACCGATGTCTGATTTTGATTTTGGCGGGACTCACTGGCAGATAGCCCATGTTATAAGGAATATCTCAAGGCTACTTTTATTTTAGAAAAAAAAAAAGAATTAGGGCTCCGCACAAAAGAAAACAACTGTCTGTGGCAAAGTAATCCGATTTATTTTAAATTAAACGGTCACAGCTAGTCTCTAAATAGTTTTCTGATGCTTGTCAAAGGCAAGGCAAAATACACCGATAAAATAAAACAAACAATTTAAACTTACGTAACATCTCTATACTCCATATACTAAGCAGATATTCCTGTTTATCTGAACGTGTATGATCCCCAGAGGAGTACGGACATGAGACATATCAATCGATTACTACCTTATATAAAAACACTACGCATACATACACATCATATAGTTAGTTGTTGTTTATTTTTATATTGCTTTAGCTGCAGCATTTAGATGTTGCAGTACAATGCAGAGATAGGTGCCTATTCTGGCGTCGTACCATCTTTCCTTATTTATATTTTTGTGCTGTTTTGTTTGTATTTTCCTTTTTTATAATTGTGCGAGACTGGAACTTTCTTTTCTTTCTTTCTTTTTCTCTCTTTCTTTTTCTTTCTTTCTTTTTCTTTCTTTCTTTTTCTTTCTTTCTTTCTTACGTTCTTTCTTTCGTTCTTTATTTTATTTCTTTCCAACCCCCACACTCACACAAACGTGTCCACTGCTGGACATAGGCCTTCCGACGATCACTATAATGTGCGGTGTGTTCCTTGTGCGAACCCAGCTAAGAGCAGACCACCTTTCTCCAGCTATGGGTGTCATAAAAGTAGATTAAGGGTTGATATCACGTGGATGGGCCGTAGTAACCTCTTGTGTGCCAATAACAACATAATAACTTAACTAATGCGCCTCCCAAGCGTGCTGATTATGGCAATATACCCTTTTCTTAGTTTTCATGGACTTGCTCGCATTGGAAAGGTCGGAGGAGCAAGCTGGACTCTTACCGGCTAATACCCCACGGTGTCCTTCCACTTACCTCTAGCTGGGGGTGAGGTGTTCGCGATTCAGCATTAGACCGCACCTCCGACAGGTATTCTGTCTCTGTGCGACCTTTTTTTTTTGGTGTCCAGTGGAAATTCTACATGGAACTTCCTTCGCCTCGGGGAATGGCGAAGGTGTATGCCGGACTCCTACCGGCTAAAACCACTGGAGCGGTCATCTTCGGCACCTAAGGGAGGTTCCAGGTCCTCGTATGATCACCCTAGAGCGTCTCGGGCAAGAAACTCCATGGTTACTCTTTTTAAATCATAATAATTGTTACAGTATTTTTGATTACATTGTTCTCAAAATTAATAATGTGAGGACAATGTAGCAGAAAAAAGTAAACTTCTTAAAAAGTCCACACTAAGCAAGCCTGATATTCAGAAAAAAATATGATTAAATTGTCATGGCAGCATTAAGATGACCAATCCCAACAGACAGCACTCGTTCACGAGCATGACGCATGCATCCGCGTCGCTCAGCTCAACCATATTGTAGGGCAACTAAGCGACCCGATACACAACGCCTCCATCAGCAAGACACTTGAGTGAGCATGACATACCTAAACTGCCAGACAACTATCACGTCAATTAAACAAAATAAATAAGTTAGGGTGACGGACTATCCTTAGTAAGTCGCCCACAGGGTCGCTTTTCATAGTTGTCGGAGATCGTTCAGCGCCCTTCGCCGGCGCCCGCGCCCGGTGTGGTTTCTGCGTCGGGGATCAGAGATGGTCTGCTCCTGTCCCCGCTCTGCTTCGTCGTTTGCTTGCATCACGACCGCGTAAAAGCAGGCGATGGCATTCCACGCACTCTAGCTCCAAGCGATCGACTGAACCAAGGCTGGAAGCGAGAGGTCACCCTCTTCGACCACCGCGACGAGATCACGGCGCTGCGTTGCCCAAGCTGGGCTCTCCTTCAACGTGTGCTGCGCCGTGTCCTCTGGGCAGTCTCCGCAGTGATGATAACCGGGCGTCCCTCCTCGCCTATTCGACACAGGTACTTCCCGAAACACCCGTGGTTCTAGAGTACCTGCGTCAGCCAGAAGGTGCGGGCGCTATACCGCCCATGACGGGTCTTACCGCTGCTCTCGTGGCCTGCCCTATGGCAATAGACCCTTAAACACCACACTTCTACTTAATTTTCCATAGATCATACGCGTTTACATATACACACATATATCGATACTTGAAGCTCTGTGAGTAATCTCCAAATCTCGGAAACTCAGTAAAATGAAGACACGCTCGTATTAAAACTAAACAGAAATGTTTATTTTAAACTGCTTATATATTTCAATTCGGCGATAAATTACCGCGTTTGAAGAGTACGCATTGACCGCGCGAATGTGGTCGTAAAGACATGGACGCATTCGAACGCACTAAATAATGTGGTTGCATACTTGCGTTAATTTAATTTAGTGCTCGTAAAATTGTAATTAGTTCGGTGGTGAACCACAGTTGACTGTTTATGTGGTTATTAAGCTTTAAATGTTATGGCGGCGGTGCTGCCAGCTGCCGATCGCTGATTGTTACTAATATCGTTTGTTGTTATAAATAATCGAATTATTCAAATGGTCAGTTTGTTCGATAATGGTCGAATAACAATTGGTGTTATTAGATCGTTCATCATTTCAGCTGAATAAAGCCCACTGCTGGACTTCCCCAAAGATCGCCACGATAAACGGTGTGCGTGTGATGTGTGCTCATTGGGAGATTTCGCCATAATGGTCACGCTAATCAGGCGGGTTGGTGATCGCAGTTGAGTTGTTATTGTACTCGAAGGATGCTGCTGCCCATCCTCCGGCTAATCCCATAGTTGCCTTTTACGACACCCACGGAATGCTATACGGTTATTCGATCGTTGGTCAGTTCTTCCAATTGTATTCATCACTGTAACGACTGAGCTTTTTTCAGACGTTACGTTGATGAATTGCGGTTAATTGTGTCCGATTGTTCATTTTTATTCGATTATAATTTAGAAAAACGGAAATAATTATATTTATTTTTGAGTCGCACATAAACAGTACTTATATTACAATACTTAAATATACCAAATGCGATTTGTACCAACCCCCCCCCCCCCCCCGCTTTACAGTCACCCACTCCGAGATGTGCTTATAGGAGTGGCACCAGTGGACGGCTCTAGATGGCGATAATTCGAGTTCCTGGAGCCTTCCTTCGGTGCCGAAGATGACCAGTCCGGTGGTTTTAGCCGGTAGGAGCCCGCTCCGCCTTTCCCCAGGGCGGAGGAAGTACAGGATGTATTTCCAATGGATCAATAAAAAAATTAAAAAAGATTTCGGGAACTGTAACCTACAAGTCGTAGAAGATTAGGTATAGTAGTTACCTACCAATATTTTTATTTATAAATTGCATGACTACACCCACACTATCTTGATGTCACATGGCCGTGTGAGTTACTATTGCGACATGAATCTATCGGGTTAGGGTACCGTAATGAAACTAGAACGTTTGTGATTTCGACATGTTCACCCGCCATTCTTTTTCCCGCAGTACAGAAATGTATCCCATCCCATTAATTTTTCATGCCCATTTTCACTGTCCAAAGTATGGCAGGATACTAAGAACTGGCTTGGGGGATCCTTTACAATCCTCCCCGAGAAGTGCCTGGGTGGATCTTTTTACAGTCGCCTTCCGTATGCTAGAGGGGGTGACCGTTTTACAGTCATCCCCTGCGAGATGTGCGTAAAGGTGTGGCACCATGGGTGGCTCTAGTGTGTTCTTACGAGGACCTGCAGCCCCGCCTCGGTGCCGAAGATACCGGTCCAGTGGTTTTAGCCGGTAGGAGTCCGGCATACCCCTTCGCTCTTCCCCGGGGCAAAGGAAGTTCATGAAGAATTTCCACTGGGAACCAATAAAAAAAGGTAGTTGTTCAGAGTCCGGGTGTATTAAATTAAACTCAACTACCTGCTTCTACTTCAGTCGCACACTCTGCTCTAACTGATCATGAGACAGTAATGCTATTCTTGTCAAAACGAATGCCTAAAATAATTACAAAAAATTGTATTCGTTTTAATTATGTTAAAATAGAGACAGACCTAAAACAACTAGACTTTAGAGAAGTATACGAGACCCAAGATCCTCATGTGGCAGGGGAAATAATAACTAGATTAATAAAGCACGTGATAGACGCAAACTCCAAATCCGATAAGACTCCGAACCGTAAACAAATATTAAAACCATGGATTACTCCTGGTTTACTTCGCTGTATGCGATATCGAGACACATTGCATAAAAAAATTAAACAGGCGCCGAATAATGAAATTTTAAAAATTGTTTTTAGTAGATACAGAAATTATTGTAATAAATTATTAAGGAAATTAAAAATAGAATTTGAAAGGAATGAGATCAGAAAAGCTGGAAAAAACACTAAACATTTATGGTCGGCTATAAATAATATCTCAAGCAGGTCGACAAGGAAAGCCAACACATCATCACAATTATTAGCCTCGTCAAGTACACCACAAAATTCTGTAAACCATATCAATGACTTTTTTGCAAAAATAGGTGAAAAATTAGCTAAAAACATAAAGAGTACACAAACAAAAGCTACAAAGGGAAACCTAACTAACGGAACGCAATCCATGGTAATGCTCCCAACAGATGAGGAAGAGGTAGCCAGAATATTAATGTCGCTCCGCAATAACTGTGCCGCGGGATGGGATGGGATATCTGGTGACCTTTTAAAAAAGCATGCGGCCGTGATTGTGCCTCCGTTAACGTACATATGTAACCTTGCTATTTCCACAGGTAAATTTCCTAACGTGTTCAAAAAAGCCATAATTCATCCGATCTACAAGAGTGGGGACAGGAGCTGTGTTGATAACTACAGACCTATATCTGTACTAACTGCCTTTTCCAAAATTCTGGAACGGGTAATGAACAGCAGACTTGTGAGCTACTTGGAAAACAATAATCTTATCGCGCCAGCGCAATTTGGGTTTCGCTCAGGTAAATCCACCTCTGACGCGGTCCATGAGTTAACAGACTATGTGGCCACAAACATGGATAGTGGGGATAAAGTTATGGCCATATTTCTGGATCTTGCTAAGGCGTTCGACACGGTTTCTGTCCCAATTCTTGTACGTAAGATGGAAAGCTTGGGAATCAGAGGACTTCCACTGGACCTCTTTAAGGACTACCTGAGTGAGCGTACCCAGAGGGTAAAGATAGATGAATTCATCAGTGAGGAACAAATAATTAACTACGGCACCCCTCAAGGTAGTGTCCTCGGTCCCTCTCTATTCCTCATTTATATCAACGATCTGGGTACACTCACTATCCCCAATGGCAAAATCGTTAGCTTTGCTGATGACACTGCCCTTTTGTTCAGCGCGAGCTCGTGGGAAGATGTCTATGTGAATGCACAATTAGGCTTTAATACGGTATCCAACTGGCTACGCGACAATCTGTTGACCCTTAATACAACCAAAACTAATTACATAGCATTCTCTATAAAAAACAATGAACCCCCCCAAACATTACCTAATACTATTGTGGCTCACTCGTGTACAAACCCACTCACCCGTAGTTGTAACTGCGAACCACTCACCAAGGCTGAGAATGTAAAATACCTGGGAATAACAATCGACAAAAACCTAAGATTTCAAGACCACATAACCACTCTTAGTAACAGATTACGAAAACTAATATATGTATTCAAAACGCTGAGACTTGTAGTCGATAAAAATATTATGAAATTAGTGTACTATGCCCTTGCTCAATCTATAATATGCTACTGCATCACTTCTTGGGGCGGAGCTTCAAAAACTTCCCTAGTAGAAATTGAAAGAACCCAAAGAGCGATACTGAAAGTGTCGTCTTTTCTACCGTATCGCTACCCCACTGAACAGTTATACAAAGAAAATAAAGTCCTGACAGTGCGTCAACTGTTTATATTGCACATTCTGCTAAAACAGCATACTCTCTTGGTCTATAATCCAATGCTGTCCAGGGGAAAAAGGCGATATGACCCAGTGGAGCGCCAACATCTATGTCACAAAACTATTTTTGCAAGGCGTTTCTTTTGCTATCTAGGTGGCTCCTTATACAATAAAACTCATAAGGAGTTACATATATTTAGTCTCACAAAGATTAAATGCAAAGAGAGGCTAACTGACTGGCTACAAAAATTAAACTATAATGATACTGAAAACATCCTTAAAATTACCTAAACACACAATCACACACTCTCACAGACCTACATACTCTCAAACACCCACCCCAGTCACATACCCACACATTCACACACCCACACAATCACCCCCACTACACATCTACTAACATTCATTTCGAATACTTTAACCTAGATTTAATCATAATAAATAAAACTATAACATCATGTGATTCTTTACGAGATTCTGTCAGCGCACGTAGTACATACTCCATAAAATGAAAATGTAAAGGGGTGGGATCCTGGTGTCCTGAAACACAGGCCACGAGCCTAGCTTAGGCACCAGTCTCCCACAATATATACTTACCTGAATTGTGTATCATTGCTGAATCTGACCAATGTAAAAAAACGGTGTGCGTGTGATGTGTGCTCATTGGGAGATTTCGCCATAATGGTCACGCTAATCAGGCGGGTTGGTGATCGCAGTTGAGTTGTTATTGTACTCGAAGGATGCTGCTGCCCATCCTCCGGCTAATCCCATAGTTGCCTTTTACGACACCCACGGAATGCTATACGGTTATTCGATCGTTGGTCAGTTCTTCCAATTGTATTCATCACTGTAACGACTGAGCTTTTTTCAGACGTTACGTTGATGAATTGCGGTTAATTGTGTCCGATTGTTCATTTTTATTCGATTATAATTTAGAAAAACGGAAATAATTATATTTATTTTTGAGTCGCACATAAACAGTACTTATATTACAATACTTAGATATACCAAATGCGATTTGTACCAACCCCCCCCCCCCCCCGCTTTACAGTCACCCACTCCGAGATGTGCTTATAGGAGTGGCACCAGTGGACGGCTCTAGATGGCGATAATTCGAGTTCCTGGAGCCTTCCTTCGGTGCCGAAGATGACCAGTCCGGTGGTTTTAGCCGGTAGGAGCCCGCTCCGCCTTTCCCCAGGGCGGAGGAAGTACAGGATGTATTTCCAATGGATCAATAAAAAAATTAAAAAAGATTTCGGGAACTGTAACCTACAAGTCGTAGAAGATTAGGTATAGTAGTTACCTACCAATATTTTTATTTATAAATTGCATGACTACACCCACACTATCTTGATGTCACATGGCCGTGTGAGTTACTATTGCGACATGAATCTATCGGGTTAGGGTACCGTAATGAAACTAGAACGTTTGTGATTTCGACATGTTCACCCGCCATTCTTTTTCCCGCAGTACAGAAATGTATCCCATCCCATTAATTTTTCATGCCCATTTTCACTGTCCAAAGTATGGCAGGATACTAAGAACTGGCTTGGGGGATCCTTTACAATCCTCCCCGAGAAGTGCCTGGGTGGATCTTTTTACAGTCGCCTTCCGTATGCTAGAGGGGGTGACCGTTTTACAGTCATCCCCTGCGAGATGTGCGTAAAGGTGTGGCACCATGGGTGGCTCTAGTATGTTCTTACGAGGACCTGCAGCCCCGCCTCGGTGCCGAAGATACCGGTCCAGTGGTTTTAGCCGGTAGGAGTCCGGCATACCCCTTCGCTCTTCCCCGGGGCAAAGGAAGTTCATGAAGAATTTCCACTGGGAACCAATAAAAAAAGGTAGTTGTTCAGAGTCCGGGTGTATTAAATTAAACTCAACTACCTGCTTCTACTTCAGTCGCACACTCTGCTCTAACTGATCATGAGACAGTAATGCTATTCTTGTCAAAACGAATGCCTAAAATAATTACAAAAAATTGTATTCGTTTTAATTATGTTAAAATAGAGACAGACCTAAAACAACTAGACTTTAGAGAAGTATACGAGACCCAAGATCCTCATGTGGCAGGGGAAATAATAACTAGATTAATAAAGCACGTGATAGACGCAAACTCCAAATCCGATAAGACTCCGAACCGTAAACAAATATTAAAACCATGGATTACTCCTGGTTTACTTCGCTGTATGCGATATCGAGACACATTGCATAAAAAAATTAAACAGGCGCCGAATAATGAAATTTTAAAAATTGTTTTTACTAGATACAGAAATTATTGTAATACATTATTAAGGAAATTAAAAATAGAATTTGAAAGGAATGAGATCAGAAAAGCTGGAAAAAACACTAAACATTTATGGTCGGCTATAAATAATATCTCAAGCAGGTCGACAAGGAAAGCCAACACATCATCACAATTATTAGCCTCGTCAAGTACACCACAAAATTCTGTAAACCATATCAATGACTTTTTTGCAAAAATAGGTGAAAAATTAGCTAAAAACATAAAGAGTACACAAACAAAAGCTACAAAGGGAAACCTAACTAACGGAACGCAATCCATGGTAATGCTCCCAACAGATGAGGAAGAGGTAGCCAGAATATTAATGTCGCTCCGCAATAACTGTGCCGCGGGATGGGATGGGATATCTGGTGACCTTTTAAAAAAGCATGCGGCCGTGATTGTGCCTCCGTTAACGTACATATGTAACCTTGCTATTTCCACAGGTAAATTTCCTAACGTGTTCAAAAAAGCCATAATTCATCCGATCTACAAGAGTGGGGACAGGAGCTGTGTTGATAACTACAGACCTATATCTGTACTAACTGCCTTTTCCAAAATTCTGGAACGGGTAATGAACAGCAGACTTGTGAGCTACTTGGAAAACAATAATCTTATCGCGCCAGCGCAATTTGGGTTTCGCTCAGGTAAATCCACCTCTGACGCGGTCCATGAGTTAACAGACTATGTGGCCACAAACATGGATAGTGGGGATAAAGTTATGGCCATATTTCTGGATCTTGCTAAGGCGTTCGACACGGTTTCTGTCCCAATTCTTGTACGTAAGATGGAAAGCTTGGGAATCAGAGGACTTCCACTGGACCTCTTTAAGGACTACCTGAGTGAGCGTACCCAGAGGGTAAAGATAGATGAATTCATCAGTGAGGAACAAATAATTAACTACGGCACCCCTCAAGGTAGTGTCCTCGGTCCCTCTCTATTCCTCATTTATATCAACGATCTGGGTACACTCACTATCCCCAATGGCAAAATCGTTAGCTTTGCTGATGACACTGCCCTTTTGTTCAGCGCGAGCTCGTGGGAAGATGTCTATGTGAATGCACAATTAGGCTTTAATACGGTATCCAACTGGCTACGCGACAATCTGTTGACCCTTAATACAACCAAAACTAATTACATAGCATTCTCTATAAAAAACAATGAACCCCCCCAAACATTACCTAATACTATTGTGGCTCACTCGTGTACAAACCCACTCACCCGTAGTTGTAACTGCGAACCACTCACCAAGGCTGAGAATGTAAAATACCTGGGAATAACAATCGACAAAAACCTAAGATTTCAAGACCACATAACCACTCTTAGTAACAGATTACGAAAACTAATATATGTATTCAAAACGCTGAGACTTGTAGTCGATAAAAATATTATGAAATTAGTGTACTATGCCCTTGCTCAATCTATAATATGCTACTGCATCACTTCTTGGGGCGGAGCTTCAAAAACTTCCCTAGTAGAAATTGAAAGAACCCAAAGAGCGATACTGAAAGTGTCGTCTTTTCTACCGTATCGCTACCCCACTGAACAGTTATACAAAGAAAATAAAGTCCTGACAGTGCGTCAACTGTTTATATTGCACATTCTGCTAAAACAGCATACTCTCTTGGTCTATAATCCAATGCTGTCCAGGGGAAAAAGGCGATATGACCCAGTGGAGCGCCAACATCTATGTCACAAAACTATTTTTGCAAGGCGTTTCTTTTGCTATCTAGGTGGCTCCTTATACAATAAAACTCATAAGGAGTTACATATATTTAGTCTCACAAAGATTAAATGCAAAGAGAGGCTAACTGACTGGCTACAAAAATTAAACTATAATGATACTGAAAACATCCTTAAAATTACCTAAACACACAATCACACACTCTCACAGACCTACATACTCTCAAACACCCACCCCAGTCACATACCCACACATTCACACACCCACACAATCACCCCCACTACACATCTACTAACATTCATTTCGAATACTTTAACCTAGATTTAATCATAATAAATAAAACTATAACATCATGTGATTCTTTACGAGATTCTGTCAGCGCACGTAGTACATACTCCATAAAATGAAAATGTAAAGGGGTGGGATCCTGGTGTCCTGAAACACAGGCCACGAGCCTAGCTTAGGCACCAGTCTCCCACAATATATACTTACCTGAATTGTGTATCATTGCTGAATCTGACCAATGTAAAAAAATGTATATTGTGGTGAGAATAAACGATTATCTTATTGTGTGTGGAATTTGTGTCTGTAAACGCATCCACAACACAGGAGAAATCCTAAAGTGGGGCAAACCAATCCGCCTGCCAAGCGTGGTATTCGCCTATGACCGCCTTTTGGGAGGTACATGTTCAGCAGTGGACGTTTACGAGCTGATGTGTGTACCAACGAACGTATTATGAGTCCGCACTCCTTTATGAGTAGCCAACACACGCTTGACAGGTTTTAGTATTAAAAATAAGTCATTAGTTGCGCAACGTAGCGCTGCCGACAAAGATAATGATCATACATTAATTAAAACACCTTTTTATAGATCCGATACTTATCTTAGTGATATTAGTATATCTAGAGAAAGTGTATGCTTGTTGTTGATGACGACTGGCTTCTTAATAATAATTGTAATTGCGGTGCTGTTAATTTAATTAAAGTATTAAAATTGTATAATTTTAACTGCTCTTCCATTGCTATGTTACTCAGATTATATTTCAGTAGTCTACTTTAGTTTGCTTTTATAATATTTTATTTATTTATTCCGTGTGGTGTCCGGTTTAAGAATATAGCACCACTCTATCTCCTTCCATAGATGTCGTAAATGGCGACTAAGGGGCTAACCAAAAGCAAGCGTCTCGTAGCGGTGTCGCGAGACCAGAGATTTTATCTCATCTAAAAATATGCGTACCGCGCTAAAAGATTTCACTTCAAATATACAGGAAATAGAAATCTTTGCTTATAGATTACAGAAAAACCTATAAGAAGTCTATGATCTTAAAATAAGATAGTACAAGACAGAATTCAATCATAGACAATATATTCAGTTATTTTCCTCTACAATCCGATAGCAGAGCAGGTGTGAGTTCTGAGTACCATATTTCTTTTGACATACGACTACAAATTTTCCCTGTATAGTTTTACGACCTGAACATCGAGAACATACCTCAAATTATAAGCAAAAATATAAAAGCTGCCCCTTCTGATGGCCCGTGTAAGAATTACATTTTTATTATTTACAATACTTAGTATGTTTTCTGTTTGTTTCAGGAGGTTCCGATAGCAATAAGGGCAAGAGCAAGAAGTGGCGGAAGATCCTCCAGTTCCCACACATATCACAATGCTTAGATATAAAAACAAAAATAGGTGAGTACATACATATTTATGTAACGTTTGATGTGAGAGTAACACAACTTCCAAGGCACTAAGGTTAAGTGACCAAAATATCAGTCAGTGTATGTAGGAGGGTGAGCATTACGAAATAAGTTGCTGTAGGAAATCTTGCCCAAGATGCGCTTTTACGAAATTCTAAGTCAAGATGTAAACCATCCACCATATCACGGGCCGGCCATCTTTGTCGTATGCCTAAGGTTTGCCATATCTGGCTAGGGTCTTGTTGGGACGGTTTTCATGACTGGAGGAGGCTTCATTGAAATGTATTTTGAAATAAGCTTCACGGAGGGAAGTGGTAGAAGTAAGGTGTTGTAAAAAATAAAATTTAGTATCACAATTTTATATTATAATTAACCGGCTCCTGCATTATTAGTACTGTAACGATACTTGCCTCTTTGGTATAACTTACTGACCACTATTAAAAAGTATACGATTTAAATTGAGAACTTATTTGGAAATACACTGACATAAGAATCGGTCATAGTACAAATAGGGGGAGCATGATATATTAGACGTATTACAAGTATAAAATATCAGATGCATAATAAAGGCACCAAGCTCTACCAGACTACGTTTCCTACAGTACTGTATGTTTTAGACAATCATAGGTTTTGTCGGGCACAGGGCTCGATAACGGTGATAGTACCGATACATCGGGACGGATGACAACCCTAGTAGGGTTACCCTACACATGCCAAATAACTTATGGGCCAAAATAATAACTTGGCCGTTATTATTTTGGCCGCGGCGCAGATAGCGAAACGAACTTGACGCCATTGATAAATAGTGGTGACAAGAGGCTAATAACAGAGATGAGTGGAAAGCTCAGGGGGAGGCCTTTGACCAACAATGGGTCTATCAGGGCTAAATATAATAATAAATCCACCATATCGGCCAATGTGGGTGCGATCTACGTGCGACCAAATCCAGAACCAATAACCCAGGGCCCGTAGAATAAGCTTTCGTGTACGCCGAGCTTAATGCTTTGTACTGAATTAAGAAGTCGTGAATTCAAATCCCACCCAGGAACTATTTTAGCGCCTCTATTCAAATGCTACGAGTCGCGCGGACTTGCGCCGGATGATAAGCGGCTTACACAGTAAACCAGTACGACTCTCTGACCTTCCTTGTACAATTTTGCGCCGAGACTGCATCGCTCCTGTTGCACGTATATCATACGGAAGGAAATAATTTGTTACCATCACGTGGCAACGGGCGGGGCACATTGCTCGTTGAACTGATGGCCGTTGGGGTAAAAAGGTTCTCCAGTGGAAACCGCGCACCGGAAAACGCAGCGTGGGACGACCTTCAACGAGGTGGACAGACGACCTGGTGAATGTTGCTGGGAATCTATGGTGAAGTCCTTGGTTCAGCAGTGAACGTCCTTTGGCTGATATGATGACGATTATGCTGTTGTGCGATGCGAACCATGGTTTTAGAGCATATGCAGTCAAACTGCAGCCCAGATCGATGATTCGCGCGGCCTGTGGCTCTCAAGCGTATTATATAAGAAATATCGTCGTCACGGTTGGCGCAGTGGCTAAGCGATTGGCTATCTGCTCTACGAGTCGCGGGTTCGATACCCGCACAAAACAAGTATTTTATGACCTAAAGATACTTTTTCCGGGGTGGGTGTTTGTGCATGTGAGATTTATGTCTGTAATCTGTACCCACGACAGGAGAAATACTAGTGCGGTGATGCTGTTGTTTTTATTTTTATCTACGCTGGACTAGGTATTAAATAACCAACTGCACAAATAAGTACACATCACATAGTCTAATGTCTTAGGTTTTCGCGATGATTACTCAGTATAATAAAACAGTTTTAAACGGCTTAAAAGTGTTTTATTATAATACAACATCACATCTCAATTGTTTATTTTGTTAGTTTGCTTTGTAATTAAAATTAAAATCAATAAAATTTAAAAATATTTTTTTACACACCCGTTCTTATTAATAAATCTGTTAAGCGACTGTAATATATACCTACGTATACGTAACCAAATAATTGAATGGCTCCGTTGGCGCAGTGGCTAAGGGTTAGTCTTTCTGCGCTACGTGTCGCAGATTCTGTTCCCGCACGGAACAAATATTTATACGGCCTACACTTACTTAGTTGTTCCGGGTCTGAGTGTTCGCGCGTGTGGAATTCATATCTGAAATAGTTTTCCCTCGACACATGAGTTATCCTGGTGTCTTTGTCTGGTGTCGTTTTTAAAAAAGAGAACGAGAGAGAAATGACTTTAGCCATGCGGACCGAACCGCTCCACATTGTCCCTTGATAAACAAGGTTGACGAACACTGCTGAAGAATGTACATTTAGATTTTGGATTAGATTGATTATTAATTTGGGCCGTAAGGGACTCAAACCCCGAGGGATGGGCAGCAGAGTCCCTTCTGTGGAACAGGAGCCATACTGCGCTCACCAACACGCCTGCCAAGCGTGGTGACTACTGGCTTTTTCCGCTCTAAATGACAGCACACGGGACGTAACCGGCCGACTGTGGGGGAAGCCACTGTACAGCAGTGGACGTCTTTTGGCTAATATAATGATGAGGAAATTATGTTTAAGGTCGCGCATCTGATAAGCTCACGCAAGGTGACCATGTTTTGCGAGTCTGTTTCCTATATTTTCATAAACTTTACGATTTATTACTGATTGTTCTTTATTTAAATTTATCGTCAGATTTATACGTATACGTATCACGTGCTTGAATATGCCACTTGTATAACCAGTCATTTTGTATAAATATATTTGTATGCTATTCAGGCAAACACCAAAGTTTTATACAGCCTACTGCCATTTATAACTCCATTGACTACAGGCACTATAATTCTGAGGGGAAAATTATTCGCAAGAAAAGTTTGATTCGATCCTAAAGATTCATTAGTTTCCGATTCGATTGATTTTTTATAACTTTTGGCCGCATGAACTCGGCTTTATTTTCTTACCTTTCGTTCCCGTACCTTATTTACCAACAAGGGGTGGAGTTAATACAGGAAAGAAAGAGAAGGGACTTATTTTCATTAATTTTTTTTTGGCTGTTGCGCTCTGGATCGTCTGTATGTTTTACAGATACAAATCTGACATGCACAAACCCACGAGGATCTGCGGATCATATCAATTTTTATTCATGCGGGGATTGATCCCGCTACATGTTGTGCAAGAAGCCAATCGCTTAGGTACTTCGCTAACCACGGTAAGGCATGCCTTCAAAGACGAAATTTCGAATGACGTAAGAACGTAGGATGTAGGTAAACCATTCACATGGGCTTCCCCCAGACCATGTAAAATTATCCTCGTCTCAAATAAAGCGAATTTTGTCTAATTGCGGACCACAAAGCTATATTTATTTGAATGCTTTCCGTAAAAATAAAATAAATACCTAATTGGCAGTGCCGTGTACAGTTGCCGTGTGGTGCCGGCTCAGAATGCCACCACCCCATGTCCTCCCATGGGTGTCGTAAAAGTCGACTAAGGGATTAGCCGGAGGATGGGCAGCAGCGTCCTTCGAGTACATTAACAACTCAACTGCGATCGCCAACCCGCCTGCCAAGCGTGGCGATTATGGCAAAACCCCCCAATGAGCCCACAACACATCCATATCGGTGGTTGTGGTGATCTTTGGGGGAGGCCTGTGTCCAGCAGTGGACTTCATTCGGCCGAAATGAATTGGCAGTATAGGATTATCGGGGAAAACCACGATGTCTTAAAAATCCGTATACTCGATGTATAATCACTTAACAATTAATTAATATTATTACGTTAATTTAACTAATAGGCGCACTACCGCGCACGTACTCTTCTGGTTCCTAATTTGGGACAGTCTGGACGCGCGGGCGCTCAGGCGGGGTTGGAGCGACACCACGGCTGCGGGAATGGAGGGTTGCGAGGGGCCTCGCTGGCTGGAATAGAGCTTCCTTTATTACTACGCGCGATAGCAGGTAGTTTACATAAATACAAATTTCCGTAATGTTGAATGATGCAATTGATGTGCTTATTTCGGACTGGAGTGCCGTTTGTAGGGAACTGGGTATGACAACAAGACAATAAAGTAATTCTAGGTAAAGGAGTACTACGGCGGAGTACTGGTGTTAGGAGGAGATCTTTAGGAGGCTTAGTCCATCATCTGTGCCCCTCCTACTTGCACGACATCATAGGGGTGTCTATCACTATCTGTGATAATGTATCTTACATTTCCTCGAAACACTAGGCAAGGAGATAGACTAGTACTAAAATCTAAACCAAGGACAACATTTCTCCAAAAAGCTATGCCATGCTATTTGTATAGCATGCATAGTCTGGCGTAACGCCTTACCCTGCCTGACCAGTAGTGCTATTCTAAAAGCGTGAAAAATGCGCGGTATGAAGACCGGTATTAAAAATCTACCAATTATGCTTGAGGCTGTGACGAAGTCATCCTTCATCTTCATTTCAATCAACCTCTTTCATGACTTCATACCTTTTATTTCCATCACTGTCCACCTCACGAATCATTCTTTATTCAAATCAAAATTTGAATTTATTATGTGACGTAGAGTCGCTCTTAATATTTTGACCATTATCACACTACATATTCGATTCTGAACACTAGTGGTTCGACACACAGCTGTCGCTCTGACAAATAGTCTGCCTGTAATATTACAATTACTTATTTTTAACTAGCTTAAATATTGTGATAGTAAACTATATTTTAAAAATATAAACATCAGCTTGAAGTGTTAATTGAACTTGTGAATAAAAATAAAATAATATCTATCATACGTTTCATTGAATCACAATAACTGAACTCCGTTACTTGCTGCCGTGGAGAGAGCCTCCTAGTTGAGCTAACCGAGAAGGAAACACGGATCCTCAAAAATTGTGAAGTGAGGCTCCGCGACAAGGCTTACAATTTTTTACAGTTCCAAACACATATGGTTTGGTACACATATGGATTTCTGAGACCGCAACACGTACGTACACGTAAATAAATGAATTTAGAATATAGGGGTGCTTTTTGGGGAGCAATATAGAAAATTTTAGAATAAAGTTTTACGAACTGTGCCGTGTAACATATGAAATGAAAGCGCTTGCTGTGAGGGTATCAAATGTATTTATTTTATAATTATAAAACATATGGTTTTTAAGTTATTTAAGAAAATATACGAAAATTGACTATTCCCCCCATTATTTCCAAAACTAATATATAATATAAATATATCTTTATTCAAGTAACATTGACTCAAAAAGGTTAGTAGTACTTACATCTATGTTAGTTTTTTTTCTTTTTCTATACATGGTTATGTGAATTACTGCTGCCTCATCCCGTGTGAGATGGCGCATACATACAACCTAAAATTCTGAAAAAGAAGTAGGTACTAGCTCTTTACCTATAGATTACAGGGGAACCTATAAGAAGTCTATAGTCTTAAAATAACATGGTAAATCTTACAATATTGTGAGTAAAAACTTACGTTTGGAATGTATAGGGAAACAAGTTTTTCAACTACGATGCTAATGCTGCTGTTCGTGGGATAAGATATTGGTACAAGACCGAATGCATTAATAGACAATATATTCAGCAATTCTGAAACCCTCTCCACGCGAGTACAACTCGCACTTGACCGGTTTTTTTACTATCAACGAGGACAACTATTAATTTTTATCTGTTATAACTTTCTGCCCTTTTGTTATTGGTAGGTTTTAATACCAATATCTGTAGACACGTTCTCGACAAGGTAAGTTTTCACGCGTCTAGAATAGCTCCACAGGTTTAAGGCCGTTGGCAGAGAGTAGTGTCGGCTATGTTGGCAGAGCACGAAAACTGGAATACAGTGGTCTCCTTCTGTGAGAGCGTCATGCTCCAGAAGGAGACATCATTGAATTATATAGGTATAGCCTCGAGTACTGCCTAGCTTCTAATTCAGTTTATTCAGCGGAAATTGTTAATTGGACACTAAATACATACACATACATCTAAAAATAAACAAGGTAGAAAAAACCTCTAGCTCTATATACACTAACACTAACCAGTAATTTACTACAAAATCTATTGACTTTATATTTGAATTACAGACATTTCCCATTTTCTCCTTCAAGCCTTTAGATGACGCGCATACGTCACATCCCACCATCAGGTACAAAACAAAGTAGAGCAACAAGCACTTGCCATATACAAGAGAGAAAAGTATAGTGTAGGGGTGAACAGCGCGGATAGTGTGGGACTAAGCTTTAGTCGATTATCACGAACATTTTATTTTATATTCATGTTACAGTAAAGCTAAACTAACTTACTTATGTTCGCACACTGCAGACTTTGTGGAGTGCCTTAGACAAACCCAACCATTTTCTTCGTTTCGATCAACCTCAAGTCCTCGCGAAAGGGAACCGATATGTACCAAGAATGATTCGTGAGGCTATTGAAATTGAAAAACATTCTAATTTTAATAGAGAAGATGGCTGGCAGGTACCACCAGTTTGGAATCCTGTTATTAAAATAATAAAGTCCCAAACTAAATACCACACTAAAAAATCTCAAGACACTGAGTGATTACTGCGTGCATCGAAATAATTTTTGCTTATAATTGTACGGTAGATAAAATAAAATAACTTTTTAAAATCTGTAACGACGCCTGTCACCTTAGTCATCCTGCGACCACGAACCCTGCAAAGTGTTCGAAACGTCAGGGAAAACAAAAATCTAACATATACGCGTTTTAATATAATGTGTTATACCCACGAAAACCTAAGAAATTATTAAGTATTTTAAGAATAATATGTGTGTACGCGTCAAAACTAAATTATTTTCTTTCTTGCTTTCTTTCTACTACGTTCGTTTTATCATGCTGTCATACTGGCGTCTACTTGTGATTGGAATGAAGTTAGGACCTCCTAATTATAACTGGTTTTAATCTTGGTTACATTATTATTTCGTTTAACGTAATTAAGCTTTTGCACGCCACAAACGCAAAGCGGACAGGTGCTCTATTATCACCAGAAAAAATATCGCTATTTGCTCAGCTTAAAATAACGAATTCTTTAATTTACAATATTACTAAACAAAACTTGTTTGAAAAAAATAAACTGTGTGCGACGCACGACTGGAGTTTACTCCGTAAGTACAATTGTCTCAGTAATTAATAGGCAGTAAGGGTTAAAAAAATAAAAAACACGGATGTTTATATGTTGTGTTGTTGTGATGCAGCCGAAAAACGTCCACTGCTGGACAGAAGCCTTACCCAAAGATTATGTGCTCATCATTGGGGGATTTTGCCATAATCGTCACGCTTGGCAGACGGGTTGGCGATCGCAGTTTTTATAATTGTACTCGAAGGACGCTGCTGCCCATGCTTCGGCTAATCCCACAGTCGCCTTTTACGACACCCACGGGATGAGATAGGGTGGTGGCATTCTTAGCCGTTTACCTGTTTATATGTACGATATATAATCACTCCACTGCGTATTAATAATTAATAATAATGATATTAAATATCAATATTTATATATTAAATGAAATAATATAAAACTTTGACATCAAACGACATTGGTCACATACATGCCTTTAACGCAGAAGGTGCGCAAGTTAGATGCGCAGAAAAACGTAAAGCATTTGAGTTAAAGCTCAACAAAATTTCACTCCTCATAAACTTTTCACACCGGGGGCATTACATATAAATCAAGTAAAGAGTAAAGAGAGTAAACTCCAATAAAACAACTTTGACGTCAGTTGGTCTACGTGTAGCACAATATTTCTTGAATTACTCAATTAATCACGTCGATTTTCTTTTTATTCGCTTCGCATTTTAATTCACAAATTTTCTATGGAAGTATATTAAATAACAATGGAGTAAACCGTAACTGAAAGGATTAGTAAACTAAAGAGGCAATGGGCGGCGCACATTGCTCGTAGAACTGATGGCCGTTGGGGCAAAATGGTTCTCGAGTGGAGACTGCGCACCGGAAAACGCAGCGGGACGACCTCCAACGAGGTGGACAGACGACCTGGTGAAGGCAGCTGGGAGTCGTTGGATGAGGGTGGCATGTAACCGCTCGTTGTGGAAATCTAAGGGGGAGACCTTTGTTCAGCAGTGGACGTCCTGTGGCTGATATGATGATGATGATGATCAATTAATAATTAATTAAAAACCCAAAACTGACGTGTTTCAACTAATAACAAATTCACCATTTTTCGTTACGTTCGGCGTTCAAGATGCGCTCTTTTGGAATCACCATTGTTTTGTAAATAGATTACGCACAATAGTTTGTATAGGAATAGTTGAAGAGATATTTCAGTTTTTTTTTTTTTTTTTTAAACGTTGCCCCACACTAGGATTTCTCCTGTGTCGTGGGTGCGTTTACAGACATGAATTCCACATACAATACACCCAGACCAGGAACAACTATCTGCAGATCAGACAAATATTTGTTCCGTGTGGGAATCGAACCCACGACCCGGAGCGCAGCAGTCGACTGTATCAGCCACTGCACCAACCGTGCCGTCATTTTTTCATTACCAACCATGATTTCGAGACAGTCTTTAAACTCGATTTGGCCTACTACGATTGAGTTTTAACTTCGTTTACGAAATGTAACGAAGTATAAATTTCAGCTGGCCGCAATTAAATTGTAATCAAGCTTGGGCGGGATTTTGAACCGTATTTCGTTTTCGCCATTCAACTCCAATTTCAGTTTTATCGATTGAGATTGCGTTCGTTAAGTTTTAGCCTTGGAGTGGAAAGTCTTCAACAATGTAGGGTCAGATTTCATTTTCGTATCAATAACGTTTTGGGCTGGGCAATTTTGAATACAGGCTGTGTCTCCACTTAACCAAAGCCGCACCAAATTGTTCCAAATAGATAATTGCGAACCCGAAGATGCTAGTACTGAGCTTAAATTTCAACTTACTCGCTGACAGAAGTCAGTATTTATCTATACATATATAATTACTTCTCCTGACTGATTCTTCTTATTCCTCAAAGCAGAGCCTAAACGGCTGGGGCTACAGACTTGAAATTTTGGCAGTTGATGCCTTTAATAACTTAGGCATCCACTGAGACAGGAATTTTAGAAATTCCACGCCTAAGGTGGTAAAATTGAGGTTGAAAGGTTGTATGAAACTCCCAACATATTATAAGTTAGATCTATGAAAATTCATATATTATACATATTCATATTCATAAGTATATTACGAGTACATATTCATAAGTATATTACACTTGTTTAGTAAGTGGCCAACTTTGGGTTAAAGTTGTTTAAGCCGCCCAAAAGCCTTCGACTTCTAATGACAAACGGGACTGACGAATTTACATGCCCGCCGAAGCGCAGGAGTACTACCACTATGCGGTCACCCAACCATAGACTGACGCACTTAATGCTGAAACTTCGTTAGTCGTAAAAGGCGACTATGGGATTAACGGAAGGATAGGCAGCAGCGTCCTTCGAGTATATTTATAACTCAACTGCGATTACAACCCGCCTGCCAAGCATGGCGATTATGGCAAGAAATATAACACAACCAGATCGGTCGTTGTGGCGATCTTTGGGTGAGACCTGTGTCCAGCAGTGGACTTTATGCGCGTCTCAAATAGTTTACTATAACAAGCTCTTAGTCTCAATAGCATATTAAGTAACGTTTCAGTATTCAGCCGTACGGGTGCCTCTGTATGTATACGTAGTTAACGACGCATATACAAGTGACTATGATAGCCGGCTCCACAGCGTTTCCTAGCTAACTGATCTTTTAACTTTTTACTAAACAAATGGTGTTACTTTTAATTCATATCGAAGTCTAGAGGTTTCACGCTGAGCAAGCGTATACTTATTGGGACAGATATTTATAAAGACTACAGATATCTATACAAATAAATAAAATTGAAGTGTCTGTTTGTAATGTAAATGTCAAAATAACAGCTATTTACTAAATGCATATGAAACTATATACGGTACATATAATAAAAAAAAATTGTCTGTCTGTCTTTCTGTTTGTTCCGGGTAATCTCCGAAATGGCTGGACTGATTTCGACGGGACTTTCACTGGCAGATAGCTGATGTTATATCGAATAACTGAGGCTACTTTCATTTTAGAAAAATAATTAGGGTTCCGCACAAAAAAAATAAAACCCTTGAAATCCAATATATTTATTCTATGTTAAGTGTCTATGTCGAACTAAATTTCTTTTAAATTAAACGCGGGTAAAACCGCGTGTCCCAGCTAGTTCCTAATATGGATGCAGCAACATAGTAGATATTTGTCACAACATAAAGATTCGAGAACATGTTTCTCTAAGGGCGTAACAAAGATAAATACCCGCTTGCTAGGTAATTACGCACGTCGGCAGCAGCGTAGCCGTGTTGTAGATGTTTACTACGTAAATAAACGATTAGAGCGGTGTGTGTGAATTTCTATTCTAACGCCGCGCGCCGCTATTTGTATAGAATTTGCTGACTCTGGGCTGTTTTGCCGTGTGGTGCCGGCTACGAATTGCACCAACCCATCTCATCCCGTGGGTGTCGCAAAAGGCGACTATCGGATTAACCGCAGGATGGGCAGCGTCCTTCGAGTACATTAACAACTCAACTGCGATCGCCAACCCGCCAGCCAAGCGTGGAGATTGTGGCAAAACCGCCTAATCAACACACAAAACATCCAGAACGATCGTTGTGGCGATCTTTGGGGGGGGCTTGTGTTCAGCAGTGGACTTAATTCGGCTGAAGCGACGAAGCTGTTTTCTGTTGTAGAACTATGATACTAACTAAGCATTGAAAACGTTTTTTTTTTAACGCGTGGATATCCCCTTGGGCTTCCTCCGCCTTGGGAACGGTGGAGCTGGGCCATGTGTAAGCGACTGCTGCGAGCGCCTATATCGCGTAGTTATAAACGAGAAGTGACGGTACTCGACAGCCTATAAGCGTTTTTATGGCCCTTTAACTGAACGTGTGAAAACTGGAACATGTATTTTGAAGTGGAAGTTATGGACGCCATAAATAGGTAAAATAGAGTGAAATGAAATAATCATTTATTCAAATAGACTAAATTATTAGTTCTTTTTGAACGTCAACATTAGACAGCACCCATATAAGCCTTCACCGCTTCCTAGTGTTTAACCTGGGGAGAAGAAACGGCGCAACAAACTGCCCCCAGCAACACGTTAGTCTGTCATATACAATATTTATACATACATGTACACAAGAAAAAACAAAAATTACAACAGCACTAAAATGTACTTATATGTCAAAAATGTATGTAAATTAAATATAAATAAAACGTAAAAATACGAATATAAATCACATGTCATGTTTAATGTCCCGTCCATTCTCGAAGGTTCGTTGTACACTTACGACGTTCACAATACGTTTAACGGCATGCTTAACGCATTGGCTAACCGCGTGGCTTTCTCACCTCTGTGTCAGCGTTTCGAACCCCGCAGAACAAATATTTGTTTTGCCTTTTCGTTCCGGGTCTGTGTTTGCGCAATGTAAACCAAACTACCCTCGGTACAGGAGGAAATTTTGGGTGAGGCATCGTTTCTTTAAAAGTATTAGAAATTTTACTGTAGCAGGAACCTCATTAAAAAATCTAAGCGGCCCGGATATAAGACATGCCAGCTGCTACGATGGCGATACAAACAATAAATTATACAGAAAATTAATTCAGTAAAACCAATGGATTTTGAACCGACAGACAACCCAATGGTCTGGAAACTAGATCAAGAAAGCGCCTCGTGGCAAATTAACATAAGTACTCCATAGTGGCACCTTCTGCCTCATTGAGAAGTTCGCAATACACGTCCCACTAATAGACCGCTATACTAAGTTAGTACAAGAGGAAGCTGGCTCCGTTTTGTTTGAAATAAAATACATTATGAAAATGCGCGAAACGAACTGGGGCGGCGACGTAAAACATCTCTGGTTGAACATTGTGGTACAATTATCAGCACAAATAAAAGGAGATAGGTGTTTGCAACATTTTTAACCAATCATTGGATTTGATTTCGTGTGGTTGGTGGCCAACTTTGTGTCCAGTATTGTTCAAAGACTTCCAACTTGGCTTAACAACTTCGGTCTAATGTCCATAATCGGGATCGACGCTTTTACATTGCCCTCTGAAGGACGGAGACTCAGTTGAAATACCACTATCCGGTCACCCATTCATAACTGACCGCGCCGAACGTTGTTTAATCACACCGATCGTGTGCCAATCAGTGAGTGCAACTGACTGTGCCTCGAAATGCTTCTCGATAATTAGCGATCTCATTGTTTAGTATTTATCTACATGGGTAACTGGTTCATACGAGTCATTTATTTTATTTATTAGCAGAAGTTAATTGGTTTTCTCTGTGAGATATTTTTTTTCAGCTTTAGCTTGAAGCTCGTATCATACATACCCAATACACCTTACTGCCTACCCTTTGAGTAACACGCGACATTTATATACAATATAATTTCAGTAGCCAATTAGGTGAGGCACGTGTACCTTATACCAAGAATCCTTCTAAATTACATTTCTATTAGATGAGAATATTCGTAGACCTTGAGGTCCAAAGTATTATTTCATTTGCCGACGTTACACACACAAAGAGAGACTGTGGGTCTGGTTTATATTTCGAGATAGGTAGGAATTTGTATAACGTCTTTATTTATGAGGTAGGTACCTATACTTTAAAAGGAGGAATACAATTTCGAAATTCAAAAAATTATGATTATTAATTAATCCGACGAAATAATATTGGAAAATATTAAAATTAAACTCATAGCCACTGTCGTTTTTTTTCGTAAAACCTGAACATGGCTGGATTTGCAGCAAGATAAAGTTGGTAAACTAAAAATAAATAAAAGTCGTCTCGCCGTTTCAGATACCTATGAGGCTATGACTGCATACTCTCATTTGCGAATGTCCAACAGAACGTCTGCTTCTCATTTGAAATAAATATGAAAACATCTTGAATTATGACGTTTGCTAGTCTCATAAAAACTCGAGAACGGCTGAAACGATTTGCCTAATTTTGGTTTTGAAATATTTGTAGAAGTTCGAGGAAGGTTTAAAAGGTGAGAAAATAATCCGAATTTGTTTTATTTATATATAGATATAAGTTCAGACTACTTTTACTGGCGGTACGAAGTTCGCCGGGTCAGCTAGAATGAAATAAATATTAAAACATCTTGAATTAGGTGCTTACTTATGCAAAAGTAATTCATAATAGTTTTATTTAAACATATAATCTTTCTATAAAATAACTGAAATGTCGCTTACGATGTTCTTCCTGGATAGGCTCGATATTTCGGATACACAATCGCAGCGAAATGTTTTCCGAAAATACCCGAAGTGAGATCGGGTAAGTTCCTTATTCAGAATACCTGCAGCTACATTTATTTTCTCAGCCAGTATTGAAGGAAATCGGACGCTTATTGCTATGTTTCTCACGTCCAATGCCGAAGTACGAGGACTCGAGGATAGACCTGATATTGAGTCTAGGGTTACACTTTATTATTAGTTCTGCGATGTACCTGACTGAGGCACCGTGTTTGTTTCAAGACTTCAGATTTAGAAGTACCTATATAATATTTTATTAAAAATATTTGTTCAACCTGATATAACTTGTGTTTTAAAATGAGGTTCAAATTCAGATTTTTCCATCGCATATATTTTAAATTTCATTTCATCCCGTGGGTGTTGTATAAGGCGACTATGGAAATAACCGGAGGATGGGCAGCAGCGTCCTTCGAGTATATTAACAGCTCAACTGCGATCGCCAACCCGCCTACCAAGCGTGGCGATTATGGCAAAACCCCCCAATGAGCACACAACACATCAAGACCGGCCGTTGTGGCAAATTTTGGGGGAGGCTTGTGTCCAGCAGTGTACTTTATTTGGCTGAAACGACGATATTTTAAATTGAATCCTAATTCTTTTGAAGACACCGTTTTATTAGAATCAAGTGCGATTGCGGGTCTCGAGGTGATACGCTAGATCTCGAAGTTTAGGTAATGTCTAACTCTGGGTTGCAAAACAGGTGAGCATAACATACTTATTAGGCTGAATACTGTCCCACTGCTGGGCATGGGCGTTTTCTCACGATTAGAAAAGTTGGGACTAAGTCTTATTATCTGGCCTAGTGCGGGGTGGCGGCTACACACACCGATGTGATCATTTTGTGGGCTCTCAGGCGTACAGCTTTCCTCACGATGTTTTCCTTCATCGTTAACGCAAGTGATAATCAAATTCTGATCCACACACGAATCCGAAAAGTCAGAGGTGCGGGCCGGGATCGAATTCAGACCCTCCTAAACGAAAGGCACTAGGCTATAACTACGTGATATAATCAGGAGTCTTTTCTGAACTATCTTCTGTCGAACTGTTACCTTCTATCATCATCATCATCATCACCATAAACAGCCTATATTTGCCTTTAACTGCCCTATTCTGAGTTGATCACACCCAATGATATCAAAAAGAAGTAGCTAAGTTACATGCACGCCAAAAGTAAGAACCAAAACTCCCCCAATTGTAGCACCTCGCAATCGGTTCGCCTAGATAGCTATCTCTTTTACTCTTGTTGTTTTTGCATCTTCTTTCTCACAACATGGTTGTGCAAGCGAGACTGTATTTTGCGCGCTATTTAATATGGACGTAACATATATATGGTATAATATCATTGATCACACCTGGTACACACGGCTACACATCAAGCTATAAAAATCCAGTTTAGCTTGACCTCTCATTGGACGGAAAGCTCATGCAATGCGAAATCAGCTTATATCCAGCAGATCCGTATAGCTTGACATGTAGCCGTGCGTACGTCATTTTCGCGAAAAGGGAACCTAAATTAAAGTGGACTCCATATGAAAACCCGCGTTAAGTTGTAGTGGCGTAAGGGCTATAACCGGCTAAAATCCCACGGTGTCGTTCCCTTAACCTTATAGCTGGAGGTGGTCATCCTGACAGTATTAGGCTATTTAGTGTTCTTCTTTCGTGTGATCAGTGGCCAACCTTGTGGTTTAGAGGCTAAGGGCTATGCCGGACTCTTACCGGCTAAAACTCCACGGTGTCCTTCCACTTACCTATGGCTGGAGGTGTTCGTCTTGACAGCACTAGACCGCACCCCTGGCAGGTATCGGCCCGTCGATTGGTCTGACGGCTCCCGTGTCTGTGCAACCTGGCCGGCGGCACATCTCTTCAGAAAGCCGCCGAAAGGCCTCAAACTTGGCTTAAGGACTGCCGTGGCTGGTCGAGGCGTTCGCCTTGACAGCATTAGACCCCTGGCAGGTAGCGGCCCGTCGATTGGTCTGACGGCTCCCGTGTCTGTGCGACCTGGCCGGCGGCACATCTCTTCAGAAAGCCGCCGAAAGGCCACAAACTTGGCTTAAGGACTGCCGTGGCTGGTTGAGGCGTTCGCCTTGACAGCATTAGACCCCTGGCAGGTAGCGGCCCGTCGATTGGTCTGACGGCTCCCGTGTCTGTGCGACCTGGCCGGCGACACATCTCTTCAGAAAGCCGCCGAAAGGCCTCAAACTTGGCTTAAGGACTGCCGTGGCTGGTTGAGGCGTTCGCCTTGACAGCATTAGACCCCTGGCAGGTAGCGGCCCGTCGATTGGTCTGACGGCTCCCGTGTCTGTGCGACCTGGCCGGCGGCACATCTCTTCAGAAAGCCGCCGAAAGGCCTCAAACTTAGCTTAAGGACTGCCGTCTAGTGACGACAACCGGGGCCGACGCTTTTACGTGCTCTCTGAAGCTTGGAGACGCTCAGTTCAAATGTCACCATGTGTTCACCCATCCATAGACTGACCGCGCCGAGCGTTGCTTGACCTCGCCGCTCGTTTACCGACCAGTGAGTGCAACTGGCTATTAGCGATTTGCTCGATTGTTTATTTTTACCCGTCTAAGCTTTCAGTGCTACATACGAATCTATGCTATCTTCTATACAAATAAATAAAATTGAAGTGTCTGTTTGTAATGTCAAAATAACAGCTTTTTACTAAATGCATATGAAAGTATATATGGAACTGTAAACAAAAAAAAAACAATTTTTAAACTTTTTGTCTGTCTGTTTGTTCCAGTTCATTTCCGAAACGGCTGGACCGATTTTCACTGCCAAATAGCTTTTATTATAGAAAAATAATTAGGGTATCGCGCAGATAAGTTAAAACTTATGAAATCCAATCCAATATATATATATAGATGTACGCGCGGGTAAAACCGCGGGCAACAGCTTGTATACTATATACAGGATATCCCAGAAATAATGACAGAAACGTTTGATTTTGCGAGCCGTTTGCGTCAGTGTTATATTGCTCTTGTAGCTGAGACTGAGAGAGACTGATCTCGCTTAATTTCCTCAAGCACCGTGTCTTCAATGTCAGTAATAGCGGGTTTGAACTTTAAATTAACCGTAAAAGTAGGTTAAATAAATGTTTTCACTGTTTTACGTTGTTCTTAAGAAGTCCTGATCCATCAGGTACAGTTTAACACAAGAAAAAATAGAAGTTAACCATTTTGTTATTAGGCGAATTTACTCACTCTGCATATCAATAACAATAACCTGGTATTTACATTGGATAAAAGGATGTGTCTTGAGGCATTGCGGTATTGTTGACGAAAAGACGTTGCGAAGTTTCCCGAACGCTGCCCAGCCGAGTCGGATTCGACGATTGACCTCTTTCTCGAAGTTGGACCTACCTAACTGGACAGTTTGTCCTAGGTCTCGAATGGAGACCGCGCACCGGAAAGCGCAGCGTGGGACGACCTCCAACGAGGTGGACAGACGATCTGGTGAAGGTCGCTGGGAGTCGTTGGATGAGAGCGGCATGTGACCGCTCGTTGTGGAAATCTAAGGGGGAGGCCTTTGTTCAGCAGTGGACGTCCTGTGGCTGATATGATGATGATGATGAAAAGGATGTGTAATACCATTTTGAAATCAGTATTAAACACGCCTTTTTTAATAGTTGGCCGCTCAGATTTTTCTTCTTTTTTTTCCCACCAAACAAAATTTTTACAAAGTAAAATATTTTTCCACATTTCATGATAAGAATTTAAGTTGAGATTTAGCTTTCCGGAAAATTACAACTGTTGATCATACAGTTTACTGCATGTTTATTAGTATAGTCCATGAAGAATGTTATAATACCGAAAAATCGATGGATTTCATTTATTTGTAGTTGTGGTACACAGAAACGGTAACAAGAAGGAAAAAAATCGACGTTTTCAAAATACACATATTAGGTAAATATTATTTTTTGGTTTTGATTGTCCAATAGCTCTACTATGAGGTGTTTCAAGCTTATCCATTCTTCCTTGGACATTCTGTATATACTGTATTCCTTGCACATATGACATTGACGGGATCAAATGTTTTTCCCAAAAACAAATTATTGTTTTTCACAACACCGCCTACCATTTCCGGTCACAGTTCACCTTCACAAGGACGCCAAAGTCTGACATATCGGTTAACATTCTTTCAACTCGGATTGTGGTGTAACCACACACAATATAATTGCGGTTAGTTTATACATTTCGCGTAAATAGAACAAACATACTAACGAACGTCATAGGAAATTATTATAATAATATATCCTCTTTATTCCACACTCAATATTATAAAATACAATTATATGAACGAAAAGGTACAATCGGCAACATTAGTTTGCACTGGACTGATTTGTCCAGGAACTTCGTGAAATGTATTGACATTTTCAGTTTCATGTCCTCCGGTATTTTTTTAAGTTGCCCAGGAGCTCTCCTGTTTCGTGGATACAGTTTACAGACATAAATCTCACCTGCACAAACACCCAGACCCGAAACAACTATCTGCAGATCACACAAATATTTGTTCCGTGCGGGGATCGAACGCGCGACACGTAACGCAGGAAGCCAATACGCCAACCGTCACATTATCGTTTTAGATAAGATTATCCTAAAGACTTAGAATGCGTGTCATGTAGGAGGGCAGATACGGTTAAAGAAATTTATTTTCCCAAAAGAATTACAAATTCACTTACAGAGAAAATATGTATAACATTACAATGTTTGCCATCAAGCGTGGCATATTGGTACAAATAATTCGAATAAACGATGTCTTTAATTAAATTACCTAGTTTGAAAAATAAAGAGAATACTAACTTATTAGCTACATTACAAAATAAAGAAGGTAGTTGTGTTTAGTGCATCGCCTATGAGCGGCGACAGGTATGGCCCGCTATTAGAATTAATAAACAGAACTCCGTAGAATAGAGAAGCTATAATTGAGTATTCCGGCGAATTCGTATTGGTATTCATATGAACTTAATACGAATTTCTGAGATATGATCATATTTGCGTATAGGAAGTAAATAAAGTGAAATCTAGTGGTATTCTGGCATAGAACAAGAAGGTGTGGACGGCCGGTTACTTACAAAAACGATGCACAAGTAAGCCTAAGATGATTTTATAAGTGGAGATGCGTTGCCCAGCATTCTACGGTGGTTACACGAAAGCAAGGTAATTGCCCGGAGTTCGCTTAGTCAAGCACCGACGAATGTCGCGGCTTGACGTGAATCATAAGCGTACTTCAGCAACATATTGCGAAAATATAATGCCATCCTGTGTTTATAGACGATGCACGAGGTATGACTGCAACTGTGAGAGTAAAAGACGTTTTATTGCATACATAAATACATCCGTTAGGTACGTAAATCGATACTGTAAATAAAAACAGTATTTTGTTTTATTATTTACTAGCTGGGACCCGCGGTTTCACCCGCGTTTAATTTAAAAGAAATTTAGAGTATTTCGACATAGACACATGACATAGAATATATATATTGGATTTCAAGGGTTTTAGTTTTTCGCGCGGAACCCTAATTATTTTTCTAAAATAAAAGCAGCCTAAGTTATTCCTTATAACATCAGCTATCTGCCAGTGAAAGTCCCGTCAAAATCCGTCCAGCCGTTTCGGAGATTACCCGGAACAAACAGACAGACAGACAAAAAATTTAAAAATGACTTTTTTGTTACAGGTAACGTATATACTTTCATATGCATTTAGTAAAAAGCAGTTATTTTGACTTTACAAACAGACTTCAATTTTATTTATTTAATACTAGCTGGGACCCGCGGTTTCACCCGCGTTTAATTTAAAAGGCATTTAGAGTACTTCGACATAGACACTTAACATAGAACATATATAGTGGATTTCAAGGGTTTTATATTTTTTGCGCGGAACCCTAAGTTATTCCTTATAACATCAGCTATCTGACAGTGAAAGTCCCGTCAAAATCGGTCCAGCCGTTTCGAAGATTACCCGGAACAAACAGACAGACAGACAAAAAATTTAAAAATGGTTTTTTTGTTATAGGTACCGTATTACCGCATTTCATATGCATTTAGTAAAAAGCAGTTATTTTGACTTTACAAACAGACTTCAATTTAATTTATTTAATATATAGAATATATAGATTACGCGGTCTAATAGCGGCCGGCGAGCCCTTCTGTTTATTTATTTAATCAAACAATAGTAGTGCAACAATAATGTTCGTGTATGGCGCGTGGTGCCGGCTCAGAATGCCACCACCCCATCTCCTCCCATGGGTGTCGTAAAAGTCGACTAAGGGATTAGCCGGAGGATGGGCAGCAGCGTCCTTCGAGTACATTAACAACTCAACTGCGATCGCCAACCCGCCTGCCAAGCGTGGCGATTATGGCAAAACCCCCCAATGAACCCACAACACATCCATATCTGTGGTTGTGGTGATCTTTTGGGGAGGCCTGTGTCCAGCAGTGGACTTCATTCGGCCGAAATGATGGCGCGTCTATTTGTAAAATGTCATTGGGGTGTAAGCATCGTGTTTGTAAGCATGCGCCTACGCTTGCACTATCTAAATGACGATGGGAAGCATTACGGTTTAGAGTTAATGTTTTAAAGTCGCCGAACTTAATAATCTATCTAATCCAAAACCTAAAGCTAGGCTTAAGATTTTGAACTTGACTGTTAGTCGGCCATTAATTTCGGTCTTTAATCGCCTTTTACGACATCGACAGTATATTTACAGTTTATTCATATTATTGTTTCCTATGAAATAATAATATTGTCCTTTATTTGGCCCCGTTGTTCACCTTGTCTGTACACGTTAGTAACCGATTGAACGTGTAAATATTAATTAAATGTATTACGTTAATATTTAGTTAATACTAGCTGGGACACGTGGTTTCACCCGCCGTTTAATTTAAAAGAAGTTGGATAATTTATAAATAATTTAGAGTACTTTGGCATATAATACTCTTGAAATAGAGTATGTATATTGGATTTCATGGGATTTAAAATTCATTAATATTTGCACCGCATCCTAATTATTTTTCTAAAATAAAAGTAGCCTAAGTTATTCCCTATAACATCAGCTATTTGCCAGTGAAAGTCCCGTAGAAATCGGTTCAGCCGTTTATATTTTTACTAGCGGGAACAAACAGACAGATAGACCGACAGACAGACAGACAAAAACAGTAAAAATAGTTTTTTTGTTGTAGCTACCGTATATACTTTCATATGCATTTAGTAAAACGCTGTTATTTTGACATTACAAACAGACGCTGCAATTTTATTTATTTGTATAGATAATAGGTATTTGGATGGTTCTTATTTATTTATTTTATTTTATTTATTATACTCTTTATTGTACACCAATCGTTAAAGGTAATAAAAACAGTAGTGCTTATAAGTATATTTTAGATTACAATGGGCGGCCTTATCGCACTCGGCGATTTCTTCCAGGCAACCTTAGGATGGAGAAATACTTAACTGGATAATATATGCGGCAGTTGATGGTGCACACAGATACATAATGAAATAACTAAATTACGTAATACTATACGTATACTAAATATATAAATAATTGAAGATTAAACACAATATGGATATATAAATACACAAACATTTATGTATACACATATACAAATACTTTTTAATTTATTCGACAAAATATCGAAAAGCAGTTACTTCAAATGTAATACTTAGTAAATTCTAAGCAAAAATAATCACAGTGACAAGTAATGTTCCCTCACTAGTCTTTTGAACACTGATATTGACTGAGCTCGTCTTATTAAAACTGGTAATGCATTCCACAAACGAGCGGCCTGAACCGTAAAGGAGTTATCAATACATTTTGTGGAATGCATTGGCATTTTAAGTTTTAGGTCTTATCTTATTTATTTATTTATTCATGCTTAATATACAACAGTATACAAAGGCGACGACCTTTGCAGAAAGACTAAGGTAGATATGCACTAACAATCTTCATTCAATATTCAGCAGGCAGCAGCGCCCCTGTGGAACGGTAGCCATACTACGCTCACCTTTTTTATTTTATTTTTTATTATTTTTTATTGGTGTCCAGTGGAAATTCTACATGGAACTTCCTTCGCCCCGGGGAAGGGCGAAGGGGTATGCCGGACTTCTACCGGCTAAAACCACTGGAGCGGTCATCTTCGGCACCGAAGTGGGGCTCCAGGTCCTCATAAGATCACACTGGAGCCGCCCATTGGTGCCACGCCTTTAGGCACATATCGGAGGGGATGACTGTAAAGCGGTCACCCCCTCTAGCATACTACACTCACCTACCCGCCTGCCAAGCGTGGTGCGTATTGGCAAATATGCCTATAATCTATGGGGGAGGTCTTTGTTCAGAAGTAAACTCTTTCTCCGACTGATAGTCTTTTGTAAATTAATGACGTTTCTAAAGAAGAAGAAATATGTAATTTAAGAATAAATGACATTTTCGATTGGCATTATGATCTGTGCTAGGCATGTGTAACTCAGGAGAGGGCCGATCCCGCTCGAAGAAGAAGGAGACGGCGCCGGGGTAACAACCGCCCTGGCGCCTAATTTCGATACGCCTGAAAAACCCTGCCGTTGCTATAAGGTGGGGGACCTCTGGGTTCGCGGATGCGTAGATTAGATTAGGAATCTGCGTGCCCACACCAAGCGACCCAAGAGAAGACGGTAGCACGCATGTGGTCACGCGCTGCCGTGGGACGCTTTGGGGGATCCTTTACAATCCCCCTGGGGGGTGACCGCTTTACAGTCACCCTCTCCGAGATGTGCCAATAGGCGTGGCACCAGTGGGCGGCTCTAGTGTGATCATACGAGGACCTGGAGCCTCCCTTACGTGCCGAAGATGACCGCTCCAGTGGTTTTAGCCGGTAGGAGTCCGGCATACCCCTTCGTCCTTCCCCGGGGCGAAGGAAGTTCATGAAGAATTTCCACTGGGCACCAATAAAAAAGAAAAAGGCATGTGTAACTCAGGTCTGAGCCGGTTCAATTATTCATATCACAGACAGCTGCTGAGGTATGGTTCAAATGCAACATAGCGCACGGCTCATTGACAGCTCACAGAGTATAATGAAAGCTTTGCTGATAGTATTTGAGTCTATATTCGCTCAAGTAGTCACTTTGAGTTGACAATAATAACCACATACAATAAAATTTAAAAAACTGGGAAGGTGCTTTTTAACATACCTAACATAACAAAGAAAAATCGCATATTATGTTTTAAACCTATGTTATGAAAAGTGGCGGTTAAACCTGTCCGAACCAATAGAGTGCGCGCCGACCGTCACAGCTCACAGTATAGCAAAATACCTACTTGAGCCGACCTGCCAGCCGGCTCGCAGCTCCAGTTTAAGTGCTTGAACGGTGATCTGACCTTCAGCTCATGCTGATTTGTTGAGTTACCCATGTCTTATCTGTGCCAGTGCGGTCCCCGGTAAAGAGGCCACCATCCCGAAGTTCCCTTCGGGGGTGTCGTAAGGTGATTAAAGGTCTACCCAGAAACATGCACCAGCGTCCGTCTCTCGTGAATCGCGATTATGACAATGACAGCTGAATTTCAGAAGTGCACGTTTTCAGGCTGTTATGATGATGACGATTATGATCAACAGTATTTAATTTGAGGAAGAAGGAAGATTTGAGAAATTGCTGCGATGAATGAGTGTTTTCTTGTTATGGTACTGTTGATCAAAGAGTAAGTACTAAGCAGAATATCGGTACCACAACTCGCTTGCCCAGCGTGTTGACAACGGCCACTATTTCCATTTTAGATGGTGAGAGACACATATGCCCAGTTTTGAATGCGATGGCCTATTGACCACGGATCTTGAGCCACATGTAGTTTAAAAAGAAAGAAGAACCTCCTTAGAGTTCGGCAAAGGCTAAAAGTAATGGCGACATTCCGATTACAATTGGAGTGTTTCCTCGTTACATAATTAGGCAGCATCGAATTCTAATTGCTCCCTAAGTCCTTTTGACGTCCTTAGATGAATTACTCTGACCTTTCGTGTAGGTACGTATTGATAAAAGATAAAGAAAGCTCCGAGTAAATCCACGTTCAAACGCAAAGTTCGTGAACACCATTTAAAATCGCTGCAATCCTAATCATACAGAACGGTCTTCGTTATTATTTTTATTATTCATTTCAGTTAATATATTAATACATTTTATTTTATTGTAAATAACATATTTGTATAGTATGTATTTTCATATTATTTATTTAATTTGATCGACTCTGTTTAACACATTTTGTGATTTATTTATTACAAGCTGTGCCCAACAGCTTCACCCGCCGTTTAATTAGAACGAAATCGGATTATTTATATAGACCACTTCGGCATAGATAGTCGATGCGGCATAGAGTATATATATACTGAATTTCATGGGTTTTAATTTTTTGACTCTAATTCTGTTTCAAAATAAAAGTAGCTGAAGTTACTCCTTATAACATTGGCTATCTGTCAGTGAAAGTCCCGTAGAAATCAGTCCAGCCGTTTCGGAGATTAGCGGAAACAGACAGACAGACAAAAAACAATGTTCTTTTGCTGTAGGTACCTCATATACTTTCAAATGCATTTAGTAAAAAGCTGTTATTTTGACATTACAAACAGACACTTAAATTTTATTTATTTGTATATAGAGTATAGATGAAGTTAATTTAACATTATCCATAGTATGTGCTTTTTTTAACCCAAACGTTGAATTGTAGGGAATGCCTCATAGCATTAAGTTCGCTTTGTGTACCATCAATGTACGGAGAAGTTGGTCTGAATGGTATAAGTTTAAATCTATACATCTATACAAATAAATAAAATTGAAGTGTCTGTTTGTAATGTCAAAATAACAGCTTTTTACTAAATGCATATGAAAGTATATACGGTACCTAAAACAAATAAACAATTTTTAAATTTTTTGTCTGTCTGTCTGTTTGTTGCGGGTAATCTCAAAAACGGCTGGACCGATTTTGACGGGACTATCACTGGCAGATAGCTGATGTTATAAGGAATAACTTAGGCTACTTTTAAAAATAATTAGGGTTCCGCGCAAAAAAATGAAACCCTTGAAATCCAATATATTTATTCTATGTCAAGTGTCTATGTCGAAGTACTCTAAATTTCTTTTAAATAAAACGCGGGTGAAACTGCGGGTCCCAGCTAGTAAATATATAAAGGTCATAAAGATATTGAATTTATAGACACAACACAAGTTCATATAGATTTTGCCTTATACTATAGACTCTTTTATCGTCTCCAGAGACAAGTGCTCTTCTGTACAACATTGTTCTGATAACCCGAAATATGTCCCAATGTTACTCGTAATTTTCAGTACTGGATCGATTTTAGTGATTGTTACTCGTACTCATTACTTGGTTCATTTTAGTGGTATTCGTTATAATAATAATACTCGTATTTATTTATTGTCAGCCGACTAACGCCCATAGATAAAAATACACAAATATATTTAAATCTTATAAACTAATACATAAAAATCAATGTAATACAATCACTATTCCACACGTATAGACGGTGACGTGTTGCACTTCAGCATGGTGTCTCGTAGTCTTCCACGGAACTTCCGGAACATGACACCCTCCGGCCAGAAGGTCTCCTTCATGAACATATCTACATGGCGTGTCGGGACACGCACCACAAACGATTTGAAGTTCGTATTGTAGCGCGACTCCAACTTCTCTACCCTCAAGGTCCATTGCGTCTCCTCTCGAATCTCCTCAACCTTGGTGGAGTGATGGAAACCTTTTATTTTTCTTTTTGAAGTGAAAACTTCTTTTAGCGCGATATGCATATTTTTAGATGAGATAAAATCTCTGGACTCGCGACACCGTTACGAGACGCAGCTATAGTGTGTGCATATATGCATGTACATATAGCAGACCGCTAACGCGTCTAGATAAATATAATAAAAAAGTTTTCACTTCTGCCAGCACTCCCGGAGTGCAAACCGTTCTATTATTTTAAATGTTGCCCCACGCTAGGATTTCTCCTGTGTCGTGGGTGCGTTTTACAGCCATGAATGCCACATACAATACACTCAGACCTGAAACAACTACCTGCAGATCATACAAATATTTGTTCCGTGTGGGAATCGAACTCACGACCCGGAGCGCAGCAGCCGACTGTATCAGCCACTGCACCAACCGTGCCGTATTATAATATACATAATTTACAGTCACAAACAAAACCATTCATCAAATACGCCCTCATTACGTCCCAAAATGCGCCGGACTGTAAAGCTCGCAACGATCTTCATCAAGATCTTCGTACACAAATTGCCACACAAATTGTGACTAATGTCTGACACTAATTTTCCTCCAGTTGTCACTTGAAGAGAGAATGGCTTAATAAATGTCCGCCTCGCCAATATTGAGGTGTACGCCATATGAGGATCTTAATGGCAACGTTGAAGTGTCTGTTTTCTGGTTCAGGGTTAAGAGCTCAATTACCGAATTTGAACGGAAATTTGTATTTCCTCAGCCGGTGTCCGGTCTAAGTCAAATACACTTACCACTGTGGAGACGCACACGCTCGGAGAGTGCCCTGCGTGGACTGCCGAGCGGCGGATCCTGGTCGATCAGATCGGGCAAGATCTTTCTTTGCCAGCAGTAGTGTCGGCTATGCTGGCAGAGCGTGAAAATTGGAGTGCTTTGGTCTCCTTCTGTGAGAGCGTAATGCTCCAGAAGGAGGTCGCAGAGCGGGATCGGGAGAGGGCCGATCCCGCTCGGAGGAGGAGGACACGGGGCCGGGGTAACAACCGCCGTGGTGACCGTGTCCAACACGCCTGAGCGTCTTAATATGGCGCGGGGGGGGGGGGGGGGGATGGCTTTGGGTGTCGCGAGCACGCTTATTGGGAAATCTGCGTGCTCATACCGAGCGACCCCCGGGAAGACAGCGGTGTGCATGTGGTCACGACCGCTGTGTGCGTAGCACAGCGCATAGTGAGGCTTCGGAAGAATCCTTTACAATCCCCTCGAGAGATGCCTAGGGCCTCTTTACAGTCGCCTTCCTTCCGCTAGAGGGGATGACCGCCTTACAGTCATCCCCTCCGAGATGTGCCTAAAGGCGCGGCACCAAAGGGTGGCTCTAGATGGAGATCTTTCGAGTTCCTGGAGCCTCCCTTCGGTGCCGACGATGATCACTCCGGTGGTTTTAGCCGGTAGGAGTCCGGCCCGGTTATGCCCCTTCGCCTTTCCCCGGGGTGAAGGAAGAACATGAGGTATTTCCACCGGATCAATAAAAAAAAAAAAACATTTTGGGGCCCCTGCCGGGTCGGTGCAGCACAGCGCATAGCAAGGCACGGGGGATCCTTACCAATCCTCCTCGAGATGTATGGGCGGCTTTTTACTGCCGCTTTCTCTCCGCTACAGGGATGACCGCTTTACAGTCATCTTCTCCGAGATGTGCCAAAAGGCGTGGGCGGCTCTTAGCCGTTAGGAAACCGGCATGCCCTTCCCCGGCGCGCTGGTAGTTCATTTAGAATTTCCAACGGACTTTACTGGACTAAAAAAAGAAAACGTCAAATACACATGAGCGTTCAATCTTCAGTGTGGAGAAAGCGTATTTAATTTTTGCTAGAACATTCTCAGTTGTTGCCCAGAGGTTTGTCCTAGGTAGGCCCTTTTTGTGAGAGCGTCGTGCTCCAGAAGGAGACCGCAGAGCGGGATCGGGAGAGGGCAGATCCCGCTTGAAGAAGGAGGAGACGGCGCTGGGGTAACAACGGCCCTGCCGCCTTATTCCCTAAACGCCTAAACCCCCTGCCGTTGCTATAAGGTGGAGGACCTCTGGGTTCGCGGGTGCGTAGATTGGGGAAGCTGCGTGACCACACCGAGTGACCCAAGAGAGGACGGTAGCACGCATGTGGTCACGCGCTGCCGTGGGACGCTTTGGGGGATCCTTTACAATCCCCCCGGGGGATCTAGTTTGATCATACGAGGACCTGGAGCCTCCCTTAGGTGCCGAAGATGACCGCTCCAGTGGTTTTAGCCGGTACGAGTACGGCATCGGCTCTAGTGTGATCATACAAGGACCTGGAGCCTCCCTTAGGTGCCGAAGATGACCGCTCCAGTCGTTTTAGCCGGTGGGAGTCCGGGATACCCCTTCGCCTTTATCTCACCTAAAAATATGCGTACCGCGCTAAAATAAGTTTTCACTTCAAGCGTCTCGTAACGGTGTCGCGAATCCAGAAATTTTATCTCATCTAAAAATATGCGTACCGCGCTACAATAAGTTTTCATTTTAAGCGTCTCGTAACGGTGTTGCGAGTCCAGAGATTTTATTTCATCTAAAGATATTTTTTCTTGGAGGGTAGTGGCAAAGTGAACACAAATAATTTTTGCTCCCAATTAAAATGAATAATTAATATATTTTAAAAACATTAATTCATACTTTTCATGTTCAATATAATCAACTAACTTGTTCTACTTGCCGGATAAGTGTTATTATCACTGATTGCTTCAATTATATCACTATATTTTCATCACTTCAATAATGGATCCACTAGAAAACACTCTCACAGAAATGACAGTACTGTTTAACAACAGGATGTCGGAATTTGAGGCGCAGTTACAGAAGGCTGGACCTTCTCCGTCTAGTTCTTCAGATTTAGCCACTGACTTTGCTGCATTTCGATTGTTTATAACTCAGGCCCTGAGTAGCCTGCAGCTACAGATCCAGATGCTTTCCCGCTCCCTGGACAACATAGAGATGCGCGGGCGACGAAAAATTCTGCTGTTGCATGGTGTTGCCGAGAACAAAGATGAGGAAACGGCTCAGGTGGTGGCTGATGTCGTGAGAAACCGCTTCGCGAACAATGTCTTCACAGTAAGTGACTTGAAGCGGTGTCACAGGATGGGACGATCTGCAGCCCCCAATAAATCGCGGCCAATACTTTTTAAGTTGAGAGATGCTGAGGTACGGAACAAAATTTGGTTCGAAAAATCTAAATTAAAGGGTACAGGCATTACTATCTCAGAGTTTCTGACGAAGGCGCGACACGATGTCTTCATGACTGCGCGAGAGAGGTTTGGAGTAAGCAACTGCTGGACAAAAGATGTTCTGGGACCCGACGGCACCCGGCATCGGGTTGTCTCTCGCACGGACTTGAGCACGATCGAACAGCAAGGCACTGAAAAACCTGCTGGTGCTACGTCTCCTGTCACTGCAGAGTCGCCTACGGTTGCCATTGCTGTAGAGCCCATTGCTGTGAAGCCCATTGCTGTGAAGCCCATCGCAGTAAAATCTAAGCGTGCTGCTGCCAAAAAGTAGGAGAATCTGTTTTTGTTTTGTTTTGTTTTGAATACGGAGTCCGGGTAATAGCTACTTGCAAGTATAATTACGGTCGTTTACCTACATATTCAAAGATTTAGAATAATTACTACTGTAGGTTATATTTATCACTCACTCTTTTTGAATCTGTCATTGTTACTCCTGTCATTGTCATCATTTATCTATAGCTGTCATGTGGCCGCGTTCCGATTAAACGTTTCCTTGTTTTGAGTGAGCATAACATGATAGTATATATTTTTTTTATTTTTCATAACAATATTTTATTGTTGAAACCTGTTTAACTTTTTATTTATCCATTTTGCCTGGACTACCTATTACCTACGTTTTGTATGTTTCAGTTTTAATTGTTTACGTTTTGTTAACACTTAACCGGCGGGTGGACAAGATCTCTTTTTATTTATATATTTTTTTTTTTTTTTGTTTCATTTTATTTCTATATCATACTTATTATTTTATTGCACTTCGATTAATATATATATACACATAACTATATAATATAGGATTAATTTAAATGTTTGATTTTGAAAATAGTAATGATTCCGAATCTTTCTTGTCAATAAGCAGCGACGATGACAGTTTCGTCAGTATTCCTTCACTTGCAGATACTTTAATATCACAGTTTTCTGATGTTCCTCGGAATTTTAATGTTGTTCACATTAATGCCCAGAGCATTCCGGCTCATTTCCCTGATATGCTGGCAAGTTTTGACTGTAGAAATATTCATGCTATTCTCATTTCCGAATCATGGCTTAAGCCATGTCTCCCTTCGTCTCTTTATTCTTTACCTGGTTTCAAACTCATTAGAAATGACCGAACATGTGGCGGTGGTGGCGGTGTTGCCATATATCTCCGAACTTACATTCCTTTTTCCATTGTGAATGTGTCGGCACAGCCACCTCCGCCAAACGCTGGTGAGCATATTTTTATAGAAGTAGCACTGCATCATTCGAAAATATTGCTGGGTGTCTACTACTGTCCCTCTGCACGAATAAATTTCTTCCCTTCTTTTGAAAATTTATTAGAAAATTTAGTACCCGCTTACAATCATACTATAATTATGGGTGACTTCAATACCTGCCTTCTTAAAAATGATTCTCGTGCTTCTTCCATCAACTCTATTATAGGATCTAGTGACTTATTTATTCTCCCACTGAATGCTACTCATAATTTTCCAAATTCTACCCCGTCACTTCTTGACCTCATCTTCGTTTCCTGTCGTGAACGTGTCGCTAAACACGGCCAGTCCTCGGCTGATGCGTTTTCTTACCACGATCTAATTTTTCTCTCCTATAAAATCCGTCCTCCTAAGGCAAAGGCAAAGATTCTCTTGCAGCGCAGTTTTGGTGGTATGAATTGTGACAACCTACGGAAAGATGCCAGCAGCATTGATTGGGCTCCACTCTTCATATCGGAATCAGTTCACGATAAAGTCAATATCTTTGTTACAAATTTGGTCGAACTGTATGACGTTCATGCACCAATTAAGGCGGTACGGGTGAAACATCTGCCCTCGCCCTGGCTTACCGACGAAATTAAAATTATCATGACGAGGAAGGTAGCGGCTAAGTCAAGGTACAAATGTAGACCTACTCCCTCAAGATGGGAAAATTATGTGAATATTCGAAATCACTGCAACAGGGTGTGTAGGAATGCTCAACGCCATTATATCCATAGCTCTGTTGAAAACGGAGACCCAGCCAAAGTCTGGAAATTTCTTAGATCTATGGGGATCGGAAAATCAGCTCACGACTCCATTCCCTCTGATTTAGATATTAATTTATTGAATCAACATTTCTCTTTTTCATTTGAGTTTGACAGGACTACTAAATTAAGTACTTTAAATGTTCTTTCTTCTCTTCCGACCCCCGATTATTTCCCATTTGTCTTTAATGAATTATCTGATTGTGATGTTAAGAAAAGCATTTTATCCATAACTTCTAACGCAGTTGGAAGCGACTGTTTGAGTCGTAGTATGATCCTTCCTATACTTGACGAAATCCTTCCTGTTATTGGTCATATCCTGAATTTTTCCCTAACCAGTGGTGTCTTTCCAAATGCTTGGAAAGAAGCCCAAATTACGCCTTTACCTAAAAAGCCACATCCTGCATCTTATTCCGAATACCGCCCAATATCCATACTTCCATTCCTATCCAAAGTTTTAGAACGTCTTATTCATACCCAGCTAAGTTCATTCCTTTCCAAGAATAGACTTCTAAATCCCTTCCAATCCGGTTTCCGCCCTGGTCACAGCACTGTTAGTGCTTTGGTGAATATAACCGATGATATCAGGCTAGGCATGGAAAATGGAAAGTTAACGGTACTCTCATTGCTGGACTTCAGTAATGCTTTCAATACTGTAGACTTTGACATTTTGCTTAGCATACTTTGCTCTCTTAACATATCTCCGACGGTAATTGATTGGTTTCGCAGTTACCTGTCTGGTCGCCGACAACGTATTCGCATTGAAGATACTTTCTCTGCATGGTGTGATACTAATGTTGGTGTACCACAGGGTGGCGTTATATCTCCTTTACTTTTCGCAATTTTTATAAATTCTATTTCTAATAAACTTCTTTCTTCTTACCACCTTTACGCTGATGATCTTCAGATTTATTCACAGGCTCCATTAGGAACTTTGTCGGATGCCGTAAACAACATCAACACGGATCTTGACCGGATTTCCGGATGGAGCAGGTCGTATGGACTGAAAATCAATCCTTCAAAAACCCAAGTCATTGTTATCGGTAGCTCGAGAATGGTTTCGAGAATCGACTGGATGCAACTTCCCCAGGTTTTCTTTGACGGCACTCGTATACCGGTAAGCGACAAAGTGAAGAACTTGGGTATTTACATTGACAAAAACCTTTCTTGGGGCCCGCAACTACAAGAAACCAGTCGCAGGATGTATGCGTCAGCAGGATCTTTGAGAAGACTGCGTAACTTTCTCCCGACTGCCACTAAAGCTGCACTAGCACAATCTCTTCTTCTTCCTATCCTTGACTATGCCGATGCCAGCTATCTCGATCTCAACGAGGACCAATTTAATAAACTTGAGCGACTTCAAAACTTTTGTATAAGATTTATATTTGGTTTACGCAAATATGATCACGTATCAGAATTTCGTAATAAACTCAAGTGGTTACCAATACGCCTTCGTCGGAATGCTCATATTCTTTCACTACTCTACAGTATTCTGTTCAATCCTGCTTCCCCCTCTTATCTTAAAGAACGTTTTGAATTCACCTGTGATACACACTCACTATCCCTAAGATCATCAGAAACGTTGAAACTGAAGATGCCCGTGCACACAACAAGATTCTTTGACCATTCATTTACTGTTCAGGCCACACGCTTGTGGAATGCACTACCAGTGTTTATTAGACGGGCTAAAACGCTAGTTACTTTCAAAAAAATGGTAAAGGAATATTACTTGGATTTTTAATTGTTACTGTTCTATATATTATGTATTGTTTTTGTGTATGTATTTTTAATTTATATATTTTGAGAGTTATTGTTTTTTTTGGTATTTATTTGGGAATAAACTATGTATATACATTTTGTTACAATATTCAATATATGTATTGTTAAATAAAGTATTACTGTTTATAAATATTAGATACAACAGTAGTACACCAACTACCCGTTATTCTCTTCTTTTATGATTTTTGTCCATCCAATGGTTGTCTGGAAGAAATCGCTCTTAGCGATAAGACCGCCAATTGTACTATTATTATGTATGTAAAATTACTTTGTATTTTCTTTTGGTGTACAATAAAGTATACTCTACTCTACTCTACTCTACTCTATGCGTACCGCGCATATATATATAAATTGGACCAAATCCGCTCAGCGGCTATCTGTGTACAAAAGCATATCTACTATAGGTTCGGGGATTACAGTCGTGACTTTACGTTACATATGCTAATCCGTTACATCTGGTAAATCCGTGTAGTTGCGTATGGTTCAAGTATTTTTGCTCTCATGTTTGTGCTTGCGATTTGTAGCAGCACTCACGAAAAGGAATCCTAGTATGAAACATTTATAGACGCTTTATGTACGCAAACGTAGTCTATATTCGGTTTCAGGAGCGGATACTCTTTGTTTACTCGTCGCGAATCGGATCGGGGTTGTTTTGTAGAAACAACAATCGCAACTATGCTCGAGAGTTTGTACACATGTTTGTCGAGTGACCTTGAGTTGACTTTGGACGAAACCTCTTGTTTGCTGTGTGTCCGCTTACCGAATACGGTTGACAAATTATTTTACCGGCATTTCGACCTCACGTTCTTGTTGTGACATTTATAAGCCCAGATTGTAGAATACACAAGTATTAGCTCGTGAACGTCTACTGCTGAATATGGGCTCGATGAGCATTAATAGGGACTACTGCCAGAATCACCACGCTTGGCAGGCGGATTGGTGATCGCAGTATGTTGTTATTAGCAGATGGGAGCGTGCTTTGTTCATCCTCTTGATATCAACCCTACTCTTCTCTACTCTAGTCTTATTTTACTAAACCCATAGGTGGAGACAGCTTGTCTATTCTTTGTAGAGAAAAGAATGGAGCGCTTGATCTGAATATTGTAGGATAGTTACCAAAGTTATTGGAAGAAAGGAGGTATGCCATGTAGATCAAAATGTATGCTAGCCTAGAAATCCACAATTGGCTTCTCATATTAAAACACACCCAAGACTTTGTAGGTAGCCAATCATACCGAGCGTACAGACCGCAAACGACAGCCGTACCACGCGACGCGTTAACTTATTGGGAGTACCATTCGCTGTTCTATTCACTGCGTTTGTTATTCACCGATTGCTAGTTAAAAGTGGTAGATAAGAAGCATTGTATTTTGTACAAAAATAATAATGTCGTGCTGCTCCATCAATCCAAATGTAGCATAATAAAGAAAACAATAATTTTTAATTTATTCTTTTTATAGACAAATACAAGAAAATTCCTTCACTTGCATATTGTATACGATTCCTTCCTTGATAAAGTTATTATTTTCGCTTCGGTTTTTGCATGTTATCCTTGAACAACACTAACGCGATCGAGTCTCAACTGATGTTATAAAATGGCCATTTTTTTGCGGATGGTCCAGATTGTGCATGTCGCGGTGACGCGGTTACGCCCCCGTACCACTTCTCCTGATTTCCGATTTCTGTGGTAGTTACCAATGGAACCGAAAAGTAACGCTCGGGGGCTTACCCCAAAGACCAGAGACGTGATTTGAACGAAAAACGAGTAGATAAGATAAGAATACGAGAGGCGAGAGGCTTTTTTTACAACAGAGTGGGCAAATGATCTTGCGGATCACCTGCGAGTGAGCAATCACGCTCGGCCTTGATCATGGGCAACACCAGAAGAGTCGCTGATGAGGCTATTGTTGGTACGATCATCATCATATCAGTCGAAGGCGCGTCAGTCTATCTCATTGCAGGGTGTCCCGCGTTGCGTTTTCGGGTGCGAGGATTATGTTGGCAAGTTTAGCTCTCGTCCAGATATCCTCATTTCTGATTCGATCTCTTAGAGAATTACCAAGCATAGCCCTCTCCATAGCTCGCTGAGTGAGCTTGACCTCTCTTTAAGAAGCCCATAGTGAATCATGTCTCGGTGCTATATGTAATTGCTGATAACACGATGTTCAAAGACTTTCGTCTTGTCATACGTATAAATAAGTAGAAATTTATTTAAGAAATTTCGGATGACAATAAATTTTGATCAAGCTGATCACTTTGCTGAATGTAAATCACTGCATCTGTTGATCCAGAAAGCAATTCAATTAAAGAATCTCGACTTGAAATGAAATTAAATTTCGGGATGAACCGTTATTAAAGCAATATTGTTTGATCAAACAATTTGCGTAACCTTATCACTAATTTTATACAGTTTTGCGTTAAATCATCATTTCGAATAAAGTCCACTGCTGGACACGACTCCCCCAAAGATCACTACAACGACCGATATGGGTGTGTTGTGTGCTCATTGGGGGGATTTGCCGTAATCGCCACGCTTGGCATGCGGGTTGGCGATCGCAGTTCAGTTTTTTGATTTACTCGAAGGACGCTGCTGCCCGTCCTAGTCCATAGTCGCCTTTTACGACACCCACGGGATAAGATGGGTTGGTGCTATTCGTAGCCGCCACCACACAGCTATTTGCGTTAAATATACATAAAGTTATTGCGTACACTGTTCTAGTAGAGGGGTATTCAAAAAGCGTTTAGCATTAAATTTAAATTCTTATGGGCACTGTAACTGTAGTGGGAGGATGTCCCTACTTATTACATCACGATGGATGCTTCAGGGCGGTGTAGGGATGTCACACCCGAAATAATTTGTGACATTATAAATTATCTCCGACGAAAAATTAGAATTAATGAAAAAAAAACATGCTTAAACGTCGTCGAGATATATTGAATTTCCCGACTGTGTAGAAGATTTATTTTCGTTATTCAATTTACGTTTACATTTATTCTTCTTTACGTTTAGGTAGCGAGATCGTATTTTATGTTATTAATTTACAAATTTATTACATACAATAAAATACATTTTACGTTTTTAACAAGTTAGTCTTGTAAATTAATAGGAAGGAAAATATAATTGTCCAGATCGAAATAAAATAAACAAGTAGAAACATAATTTTAAAATAACGATACAGGACTATTTCACAAACATTCTTGACGCATTTTTATTATAATTCTTCATTTCTTTTTTAATACAATTTAAACAAGTTTTACTAACAAAAAAAAAAAACCGATGCACATGAAATACTACAGTCGAGTCTACCCTCGTACCCTCACAACTCAATTGAATGGTTAACAACACGCTAGCAGCCCTACTTTTGGTCGCAACCGTCCGCGACCGTCAAACGCGGTAACAGTCGCTCACTGTAAACATTACGTTTTAGTACACAATTCTGTTATAAATAGTCCGTAGAAGGCAACGAAATGGGGCCTCACTTGTTTGTGAACTTTTTTCTTCACAATTGTATCGGACATAAAAAAATCGTACAGAAGGACCACTCACAGTTGCTGCCATATGAGTAAAATATGTGCTAAAGGACTTGGAATCCAGGCCAGACAATAAAAACAAGAAGAAGCTGACACGAGAATATCTTGTAATACTTATCATCATCGGATCTGCGAAAGGACGTCCACTGCCATACAAGGGCCTCCTCAATAGATTTCCACAACAGTTGTGTTGTCATTTTGGGGAGAATTAACCAACACTCACCACGCTAGGCAGGCGGGCTGGTGAACCCGGAATGGCTGCTTTTTAACAGAAAGGACGCTGCTGCCCATCCCTGGTTTAGAGTCCCTTTTTACGACATCCACGGTAGGAGATGGAGTGGTGCTATATTCCTAATTCGGACACCACACGGAAGCAGCATTGTTGTTAACTGTTGTGTTTTTATGTATAAGAACACTGGGGGCCGAATACTGAAATGCCAATTAATATTAAATATACAAAACCGTGCGGCTCAAAAGCGTTAAAGCAGGAGTTAATAATAAACTCTCACTTAGATTTGATCAGTTGATATTCGAAGATTTGGTATTTGTAGCTTTATACCTCTTCGCAACCCACTCTGGGAATCAATATTATATTATGAAATAGGTACCAACCTCAAATGCGGATTCAGAAGTGCAGTGCCAATTGTTTGCGGAATATACAGCTGTAAACAGTAACGTGTCTTTTGTAACAGAAAGACCAAGATAGTCACGATTGTAAATGCCGATAGACCATCTTTGTTTAGTTATTGGCACTGTGAAATTTTATCTATGCCTCAGTGGAGTTAAATGGAAGGTCCTTAACGATGCTATTATCGCTGCACTAGGCAAACGGAGTCGTCATGGCAATACTGCCATCCTATTAAAACTTAGGGGAATGCAGCAGTTCATCCTCTTGACACATTGTCTAAGCGCTATGACACCTATGACAAAATAGGTAGAGCCATATTTATTTCCGTAAACACACGGTTTAAGTTGTTGTTCTTCTGTGCATTTTGTGTAAGGAGGTATGAATATTTAAGTTTTAAGACGGGTCATAAACGTGAAACACAATTATGTAACACTGTTTACACGTGTTATGTGTGCCTGAAGTGCTTCTATAATGTGTGATATCGCTTTTACATGCAAGGCAATTTTACGTAACTGTCACCCGTAACCAAATGTTAGGCCCGGAGTACACGGACCGCTTCGAAAATAATATTATTAAACATTCAAATATTTTTTTGTAATTGTAACATTTTAGGAGACTGCTGCTTGAAGTGGCCGGTATCGAATACTTTAAGCAGGTCCAATGTGGTTTTTCGTTTGCATCTTTCGGGTGGAGTTACAATTCTAAACTATTGACTCCCATCAGGAAATCTCCATTTCTGGAGATAAATAGGACTTTTTTATCCTGGGGATATCATCATGTACTGGCGGAGCCTTGAGACGGGCGGACTCTTAGCGGATAAAACCTCACGTTGTCCTTCCACTTACCTCTCCCTGGGGTGAGGTGTTCGCTTTGACAGCATCAGAACGCACCCCCGGCAGGTATGGGCCCGTCACTGTTCGAAGGGCCCGGTCTCTGTGCGACCTGAGGGCCAATTCTCGTAATTAATTTACATTGTGACTGAAACTTGACCGAACTGAGATTAAATTATGAATTGACCGAAAATATGGTATTCTGCTACTCTTAAAGTTCAGTCGAATTTCAGTATAATCTCGATCTAGTCTCATTTCAATCTCAGTTTTGACGTTTATTCAATGACAATTCAGTACATGTAACAGTTCAAACTGTTAGCAGAATACCGTTTTGACTTCGATCAACTTTCGATACATTTTCGATTTCATCACAGTGTAAGTTCACGTTTGACGTTGTTTGTTAGTTTAGGAGAATACCATTTGTGACATTTATGACACTGAGACTAGATCGGAACTATATTTTGAACGTTTTTAAATTACGAGAATTTTCCCTCTGGTCGGCCGCACATACCTTCAGAGTCCGCGCGCAGAACACGCGCGCTGCCGCCTCGGGCCTGTTTCTTCGTCGCCCGCAGGCTGCTCCTCATGGTGGAGATAAATAGAACCTACGATCCATACTAGCCGCAAATCTTATCGTAATCTTCCTTCAGAAGATCAGTAAAGCTCTTGCTGCTCATAGCACGTCTATTGCCGATAATTTGACAAGAATGGTTTGTTATCAAATATATTTGTATATTTTCGGATGCTAAATAATGGATAAAAAGTTTTAACTTCGGACCTGTGCTAAAAAACGAAAGATTGCATTACAAAAACGAGCTCTACATGTATTAGAACCATAAAACAGGCCGCCAATGTTGGGTAGGACACTTGTACGAAAAGACAAGGATACAACACTAAAACGTCTACTTCAAGTACACCGAAGGTTCGGATCTTGGACAGCCCCAAACACGAATAAAACAAGGCCTAATAGACATTAAGGTAGCTGAAAAAACTTTCTTTGCAGAAATTCACTCGACCAAAGACCGCAGCTTTTATAGCCTTGGCATGGCTTTAAAGGTTGTAGAAGAACTACCCTTCCGTAGGGAATTCGTCATTAGTGATGTTCTATTTATGCCTTGACATACGGCCTTAAAAGTAGTTAAATAAACGACAGAACTTTAAAACGCGTTGTATACACGGCTACACATCAACCTAAAAAAAATAAAAAAATATATATATATAGAGCCAGTATAAGCTGATCTCCCATTGTATAGGCTTTCGGTATGATAAGAGATCAGCGTAAACTGGTTTTGTATAGCTGGATATGTAGCCGTGTGTACGTCATCATTATCATATCAGCTGAACGACGTCCACTGCTGAGCTAAGGCCTTCCCCAAAGATTTCCACAACGACCGGTTACATGCCGCCCGCATCCAACGACTCCCATCTACCTTCACCAGGTCGTCTGTACTTACAGACCACAAAACAGGAGATAATAAATAAAAGTCTATACCTAGTATACACGGCTACATATCCAAGCTATAAAAATCCAGTTTACGCTGATCCCTCGTCGTACAGACAGCCTATACAATGCGAAACCAGCTTATACTGGAATTATATAGCTTGATATGTAGCCGTGCGTACGTACTACACGTGAATATGATATTATTTTATGACGAGGGTACTATTTATAAAAGTACCTTCTGCCACAAGGGGATCGTTTGCGAAATAATAATAAACAACGGCTTTTGTTTCAAAGTACATTGTATCATTGAGTATTAAGTATTAATGAGCGGTATAAAAGGTATATGTATGTTTACAATGTGATGTAATCAATGAATCAGGGTGTTGACTACCGAACATGGTCCTTAACCCGTGTTGGAGGGCCACAGTTTGAAAGTGGTCCTTTCTTACAGCGAGGTAACAAAGTGGTCTTCAAAAGAAGACACCCAGTTATCATTTCCACTATCATAATTTCAGTCCACAGGCCCAAAGATCGCCACAACGACTGGTCTGGGTGTGTCGTGTGCTCATTGGGGGTTTTGCCGTAATTGCCATGCTTGGCAGGCGGGTTGGCAATTGCACTTAGTTGTACTCGAAGGACTCTGCTGCTCATCCTCCGGCTTATCCCTTAGTCGCCTTTTACGACACCCACGGGATGAGATAGGTTGGTGCTATTCGCAGCCGGCACCACACGGTTATAACCGAGTCACACAGTCGAACACTTTATTCAATTCATTCTAAGGACGCTGAAGTGTCTCAAAACCCGTACGGAATTTAATTAAAAGATTGAACGGGAGGAGTACTTGACTTAATTGCCCTACTTATCACGTTCACGGAACGATAAGCCAGCATACATTTACCGGATAGCCGTGCATTTTGCTTTGAGAAAACGGTTGGAAAATTAATTAACTGCACTTGGACCGAGTTTCTCGTTGTTCTTGGCAAAAATAGAACACTCCTCTACATCCATGGATGTCATAATAGGCGACTAAGGGTTGATACTGAAGGATGGGCAGCATCTTCCCGTGTGCTAATAACAACGTATTTCGATCTCCGATCTGCTTGCCATGCGTGGTCATGGTAATATTTCCATATCACCATAATCATCAGCAATATAATGCTGCCTTTTTATTTATTTTTATTGGGGCCAGTGGAGAATCTTCATGAACTTCCTCCGCCTCGGGAAGGGACGAAGGGGCATGCAGGACTATTACCGGCTAAAATCACTGGGGCGGTCATCGTCGGCACCTAAGGGGTGCTCCAAGTCCTCGTATGATCCCACTAGAGCAGCGGTGTCCTTTCTGTGAAACAGTTTCGTGGTGAGTACTGGCAAATTCCTTCCAAAATGACACAATTGTGGAAATCCAAGGGGGAGGGCTTTGTTCAGCAGCTTTGACCACCCTTGGCGGATGTGATGATGATTATCATCCGTTACCGGTATCTCCTTGGCAATTATTTACTTGTATAGAATATAGATAATAGAATATATATCTGGAATAGAGGTGTGAAAATAAAATCTCTGCATAGCCTACATTGAACCTTCGTTTGATATAATTAAGGTCAGCGTTAAAATCAACCAGTGTAGCACGAAGTATCAGCCGACGGGTGCACAGGCGTTGTCAATGGACGTCTTATTTCATCGTCATGCCTAATTACTGTCTTCATAAAGGGCATTTTATAAACTGGGCTCCTTGAGTCTCGACCTTTCTAAAAGCATTTACCCGTGACATAACATAACTGTTCGCGAGCTCATTAGGTACTTTCTGTACGGCAGAGATGTACTATCTTGTACACTGACGATTTGAGGCTATTGTAGATTTTCGCATTATCATTTTATTGTTTCTGTTTGAGCCATTACTCAGTATAAAGTTGGCGTTATATTGAAAAGCGAGACTCGAAAATTGACAAGCGAGATTCGAAAATTTGTCACAGTAGAGCACGATACCATATATACGAATGTAAGTCTTTTGGGTCCCCCTTTACAATCCCACCCGAGATATTTCTGGGAGGCGGCCTCTTTATAGCGCCCCTCCTAGGTACCTACAAGCGTGGCACCAAAAGACGGCACTTGTGCGTTTGTTCTCGAAAACTTTGAGCCCTGTGACGAAGATGACTACTCCGGTGGTTTTAGTTGATAAGAGTCCGGTATTCCCCTCCGCTCTTTCCGGAGGTGGAGGACGTCGATGATGGATTTCCACTGGGTGAAAAAAACAGCATTTAGTTTTAGTTTCCATACGAACAGCTAACAATCGCAAGCATTCAAAAGCCTGGAAGTCGAGATAACCATTAATTGTGTTGAAGCCCGATTGCAGAAGCTCAATATGAAATATTGATATTTAGCAGAACCCAGTTAAACTAGAATTCGAAATCAGCATGGTAGAGGAATGGCTAGGCCATCATCACATGGTCTTTGCGTTGGCCTTGGGATAACTCAACCCATAATCGGTGGTCGTTGACGGAATATATACAACATTTTCTGCCAATATTGAGGCTGATCCGTGTGGACGTTCCGTCCGGAAGAAGGATATGGCACCACTCCAACTGGTGGATGTGGGTCTAAACCAGAGGGATGGGCAGCGGCGTCCGTTCTGTGAAACAGTAGCCATACTGCGCTCACCAACCCGACTGTCCAGCGTGGTGAGAGCTGGCAAATTCCCTCCGTAGTAACAACGCACGGCATTTAACCGGTAGTCTATGGGAAAGGTCTATATCTAGCAGCGGACGTCTTTGGTCTTTATAAATAAATAAATACAATAATTTATTCAGTAATTAGGGCCAAACCGACACTTTTACACTTTACGACACTAGGGCAATTCGCTACACGACAAGCTCTGAGAAGAAATATTGTAAAGCGGTCACCCCCTCTAGCGGAGGGAAGGCAGCTGTAAACAGGCCGCCCCCAAGGCACTTCTCGGGGAGGATTGTAAAGGATCCCCCCAAGCCTCGCTGTTCGCTGTGCTGCGCACACGGCGGCACGTGGCCACGTGCGCGCTATCGTTTTCCTGGGAGTCGCTCGGTATGAGCACTCAGACTCCGCAATCTGCGCGCCCGCGACCCCCGAGGCCCCCCACCATGAGCTGACGAGAGGGGGCTCAGGTATGTTGGACCTGGGCGCCGGGGTGGTTGTTATTCGGCGCCGTCTCGTCCTTCTCCGTGCGGAATCAGCCCTCTCCCGATCCCGCTCTGCAGTCTCCTTCTGGAGCATGACGCTCTCATAGAAGAAGACCACTGCACTCCAATTTGCATGCCAACATAGCCGACACTACTGCCGGCAGAGAGAGATCTTGCCCGATCCGATCGACCAGGATCCGCCTCTCGGCAGCCCATGCAGGGCACTCCTCGACCGTGTGCTGTGCGGTATCCTGGTCGCTTCCACAGTAGTGGCACTGTGCCGTGACCTCGCGTCTTATCCTGTGCGCGCAGAAAAGACCTAACGCCATATGTCCTTATCGTCAACATAATTTAATGATTTTGCTTTATAATTAAACACTTTTAAATGGATTTTATCGCGTATATTATTGATTTTTGTTTTTCCTGACGTTTCGAACACTTGCAGGGTTCGTGGTCGCAGGATGACCAAGGTGACAGGCGTCGCTACAGATAAAAAAAATTATCTACCGTAAAAATTTATTTCGATGCACGCAGTAATCACTCACAGTGTCTTGGTGTTATTTAGTTTGTGAATTTATTATTTTAATAACAGGATTCCAAACTGGCGGTACCTGTCAGCCATCTTATCTATTAAAATTAGGATGTTTTTTAATTTCAATAGCCTCGCGAAACATTATTGGTACATATCGGTTCTCTTTCGCGAGGACTTGAGGTTGATCGAAACGAAGAAAATGGTTGGGTTTGTCTATACGCGATAGAATTCGTTTCATCATCATCATCATCATCATATCGGCCATTTATACGTCCACTGCTGAACAAAGGCCTCCCCCATAGATTTTCACAACTGTGTCATCATTTTGGGGGGTATTTGCCAATACTCACCACGCTTGGCAGGCGGGTTGGTGAGCGCAGTATGGCTACCGTTACACAGAAGGGACGCTGCTGCCCATCCCTCTGATTTTGATTCCCTTAGTCGCCTTTTACGACATCCACGGGAGGAGATGGAGTGGTGCTATATTCTTAATCCGGACACCACACGGAATTCGTTTAAAAGTGTTTTATTTAAATGTGTAATACTCGCGAAAATCTAAGACTACTAATGCTTTTGCTGTCAGTAAACCAACCAAATCCACGTTGAAGTTCTGTTATCTCTGTCTGTTATACCCGCATTAATCCCAAGACAATGCGCCAGTAATTATAACGAAGCTTCTCATCTCGGATCGTGTAAAGAGAATTACAGGCTATGTTAAATTTGAGACGCCCTCGGTTTTGTATGTTTAATTTGGTGTTGGTAAATGTGTGCTCGTATGTTGTTTTATGGTTAGACGTGTGTAGAATTCTAATGCAAGGGCTGGGCTTCGGATAACATATTAAACTTCTGAATCAAAACATCACTTATAGCGTGGCCATGGGGTGTGGTTCGGCAAAGAATAGTTTCCACCGTTGAGCACCATGTATTCCAGGTCCTAGTTACACATGCATGACCTCTAAACAACCCCCACAGATAACATTAAGATACTATTGCACATGCCAGCGGGTATGCCCTTAATAACCGATGTATGTAGAGGCCTACAATTATTTTTAATATCATAATCATAAACGATTGCCACCTCAGTTTACTAATCCTTTCAGCTATGTCGACAACTTTAGTTCTTCTACGGAGCTCCTCATTTCTGATTCAATCACGTAGAGAAATACCAAGCATAGCTCTTTCCATAGCTCGCTGAGTGACCTTGAGCTTTCTTATGAGGCCTATTGTGAGTGACCACGTCTCTGTTCCATATGTCATCACTGGTAACACACACTGGTTAAAGACTTGAGTCTTGAGGCATTGCGGTATTGTTGACGAAAAGACGTTGCGAAGTTTCCCGAACGCTGCCCAGCCGAGTCGGATTCGTCGATTGATCTCTTTCTCGAAGTTGGACCTACCTAACTGGACAGTTTGTCCCAGGTAGACATACTCGTCAACAACTTCGAGAACAGAGCTCCCAACGGATATTGGGATGGGCACGACATGGGCATTTGACATGACTTTTGTCTTGCCCGTGTTCATTTTAAGGCCCACCTGTTGGGAAACTCTGTTGAGATCATTGAGCATTGTGCTGAGCTCTTGCAGCGATTCTGAGTCGTTGGATGAGGGCGGCATGTAACCGCTCGTTGTGGAAATCTAAGGGGGAGGCCTTTGTTCAGCAGTGGACGTCCTGTGGCTGATATGATGATGATGATGAAAACGATTATTGTGAATATAGGTAATACGTTGATGTTACAGAGTTTGTACATTTGTGCAGCTATATTCTGCCATTTGGCATGCAAAACATACATTTTCATAATTGTTATTAATATAAATTTATAAGTCACATAATATCATATCTAAAGTCACAATTATTATTTTAATTATGTCAAATAACTACAACTATTATATTGTAAGGACAATAAAAAACTAATAAAATGTTATTAGTTGTACAAAATGTCAGTATGATATAAAATTAAAAAGGTACATGTCACATAACTGAACTAACTATAACTGAAGGAGTACACCGTTAGAGGACCCATTTTAATTTGTATTTCTTTATGATGTTATGTGTATGTCCTTTGTTGGAAGCCCTAAATAAATAAATAAATAAATAATATATGGGTAACACACAGAAATATTATTGTTAAAATTACATTAATAGTATAAAATAATAACGTAGGATTTCATAATCGGATATCGCAGGTCTAGCATCTTTCATTTAGATAATCGTTAATAGTATAATCATCATCATCATCATCATCATATCGGCCATTTATACGTCCACTGCCGAACAAAAGCCTCCCCCATAGATTTTCACAACTGTGTCATCATTTTGGGGGGTATCTGCCAATATTCACCACGCTTTACAGGCGGGTTTGTAAGCGCAGTATGGCTACCGTTTCACAGAAAGGACGCTGCTGCCCATCCCTGTGGTTTAGATTCCCTTAGTCGCTTTATATTTGTGATACGTTTAGGTAATTTATTGTATATTTTGGGAGTCATAACTAAAATGCTTTTCGAGAAAATAGCTTTTTGTGTGGTCTTGTGCATAATTTATTTTGTGACGTGAGCTCACTGGGTGGTTATATAAATGTAAATTCACTTTTACATAGTTGGCTACCTCATATACTATATGTAGAGACATGGAAGGGTAAGTATCCGAAGCTGTTGAAAATGTGAAGAAAAAAAAAAATCGTTTGTAGTGCTCAAGTATTTGTTTTATTTTTATTTTAATATTTAAATGTGTGTTATGTGCCGCGTAATATGTACCAACTGTAGGTAATGCTTTTGTTATTCTTTGATTTTATATAAAGCGTATATACTCGTATACCAGTAATTAAAAATAACCTGACAGACAGAGACGTGTAGCTGGGGAGTTTGTTGCGCCGTTTCTTCTTCCAAGCTTAAACACTAGCAAGCGGTGAAGGGTGGGCGGGCGTCTTTGGGGGCTGATCAGTATTAGCAATGTCTATACATTGCTAATACTGATCATCATAATATTAATAATGTTGTAGATGTAGACAATAATATATGTTTTAATTCAATTTTATTGAAACCACACGTAACATTTTAAGAAAATCATCTAGGCAAACAAACTGTCTCTCCTATATACAGATCGCTCAGCAATCTGCCTAGGAGAACAAGTAGCTCACCCAAAAATTTGTAATGTATTACGATCTTTTACCACACTTTAAATCTTTATGTACTACAAATACCCTTCTATGTCAATCATCAATCATTTCGGCCTAATGAAGTCCACTGTTGGACACAGGCCTCCCCCAAAGATCATCATAACCACCGATATGGATGTGTTTTGAGCTTATTGGGGGGTTTTGCCATAATCGCCACGCTTGGCAGGCGGGTTGGCGATCGCAGTTGAGTTGTTAATGTACTCGAAGGACGCTGCTTCCCATCCTCCGACTAATCCCGTAGTCGACTTTTACGACACCCATGGGAGGAGATGGGGTGGTGGCATTCTGAGCCGGCACCACACGGCAATTCCCTTCCCTTCTATGTAATAAAGTATTATATTTATTTAAACATACTTTAACAAGGTATCCCTCCATGGTGAGTTTCTGGTCTTATGCGGAGAAAACGCCATCTGGACTACCCGACGGTTGAAGCTACTAGATTGTATCAATACATACACAATGGATGCTGCTGTCCATCAACTTGATATCAATAAACCCTGACCCAATTCCGTTGTATGTTACGACACAGAGGGGAAATCGTTGGATGGAATAAGTTATAACGAATGAACACTGAAGTAATATATTTTCTTTGTTTCGTTTGAAAGGAATGTGTTTGTTTGGTTTGCTTTTTAAGTTTAAAAGCTTAGTTCAAGAAATCAACTTTGGTCGTAGGTGAAATAAACAATAACAAATCTAAGTTATGTACTAAACCAGGGCCCACAAAGTTAAGAAAGGTCCCTGACCCAAATTCTACTTAAATTGTAGATGCTTATCGGCAAAGATTCAGACAATATGATATATGAAGACATTTGTAATTCCAAAGACAAATGGCATCTGTCTACTTGTTTTATCTACCTACATTGAACGCGGAGCTTTGTAATAAAATCCTAAACATTACAACATACGGTCAGTAGGCTAGTAGACCATAAAGAATACTTGGTAACGGAGGTCTCAGAGTTCAATTGCAGTAATCTAATAATGTGTTAAGCATCATGAGGCGTTCGACCGTGAGTCATGGTCCTAATATCCGAGGTCCTCCCACTCTGATTTTTAACTGACTTCAAAAGGAGCTTCTCAGTTTAACGCATACATAATCAACATTTACGATGCTCGCCGTGTGGTGCCGGCTCAGAATACCACCACCCCATCTCCTCTCGTGGGTGTCGTAAAAGTCGACTAAGGAATTGGCCGGAGGATGGGCGGCAGCGTCCTTCGAATACATTAATAACTCAACTGCGATCGCCAACCCGCCTGCCAAGCGTGGCGATTATGGCAAAACCCCCTAATGAGCCCACAACACATCCATATCAGTGGTTGTGATCTTTGGGGGAGGCCTGTGTCCAGCAGTGGACTTCATTCGGCCGAAATGAAAAATGATGAATGAACCGATACTTTATATTCATTTTCGGCCGAATGAAGTCCACTGCTGGACACAGGCCTCTGGATACTTTATATTGAAAACGTTCAATGGCAGTCACAACTTGATGCTTGACAGCATGATTAGCGCAATCGTTGAATCGATACCCGCACGCAACAAATATTTGTATGGTCTACAGATAGTTGTTTAGGATCTGGGTGTTTGTGCATGATGATGATGATGTGTTGATGGGCGTAGCCTACAAAAGCGGTGGCAATATAGCCGCTGCCCAGTCATTAAAACCAAACTCCAGCGGCTCACCGCATATCTGAGGGCCGAGCTCCAGGCTCATACCACTGTGAGCTGAAGATCAGAGTCTGAAAACTGTACCAATGACAGAGAAGTCACATGTCAGTTGGGAAAAATTGCGCAACTTGCATGTCGCTTGAGTTCTGCGCCGTTCGTCAGCGGACCACTAACCTCTGTTAATCCTTCTTTTTAATAATATCAGATTTAGAGTTGGATTCAGAAGTAAGGTTTGAAGCAAAAGATTCCGACATGTTGGATTCGGGGTCGAAACTCCGTAACATCTCCACGAGACTCTTAATCGCTATGTTATTTGAAATAATTCTAGCGATTGCAAAGCGATAATTTCATAAGAAAGAATATACTGTCTTGCGTCACGATCGCGTTCTGTGAGTGGAATTATTTCGCACGCCGTACCGGGTAAGGGCCTTGATAACCATTGCAAGTGCCAGGAAGCAGCAAATAATTAATCTGTATTAAAGTTCATCAAAATACGTATGACGCAATTCTGTAGTGATTTTAGAATAAATTGCTTTAAATTTTGGCGTGTCTGTTATTGCGTTAGAAAACGTTTGGCTACAATTTAACTACCGCCCGAGCTCTGCCAGACACTCGGTCGCGAATTTCATTTAAAATCTGTGAGTTACTTGTGGATTATGTACATTTCATACTAGAGTTTAAAAGTATTCTATCTCCACTCAGGTTAAATAGTCGTACAAAAAAAAAATGCTAAGGAGAGTGCTATAGTAGAAGCGAAATCCTGGTCTTTCGAACTATGGTGGCAATCCCACTGAAGAAGGATCGGTAACCTTACACCTAACTCTCAACTACATTTGTGATATGACTGAGATGGGTCAGGTATCTTTTTTTTTTGCGGTCACCCCCTCTAGCGGATGGCAGGCGGCTGTAAAAAGGCTGCCCCCCAGGCACTTCTCGGGGAGGATTGTACGGGTCAGGTACCTTTTTTTTGTTTTTATTGGTGCTCAGTGGAAATTCATCATGAACTTCCTTCGCCCCGGGGAAGGACGAAGGGGTATGCCGGTCTCCTACCGGCTAAAACCACTGGAGCGGTCATCTTCGGCACCTAAGGGAGGCTCCAGGTCCTCGTATGATCACACTAGAGATGGGTCAGGTACCTAATAGAAGAAACCACACCAGCTATAAGCATATTTCGCCAAGTTAACACGAACACTAGAAATAGACACCCCTTGATACAAGATCCGGATATAAAGACCACGCTTACATATGTGTGTATATTCTTCCTGGCTTCCGATTGTATCACTATATACGTGAGCTGGTCTCCAATGAACAAATAAACTCGATCAATAAAGTACCCGTCCAGTTTTTCGTATTCCGATGATAAGTTTTCTATTCGAACTTTGCCCTTTCTTTTCGTTCACTCTATTTTTATAGCAAACAATTCATTCCGCGCTTGGAAACTTGTTTTGAGTCGTGTTACGGCAAAACATCACTATTCATATATGATACGTAATATTGTTGCAATACTTTCTAAAGACGTTGGGTCGATACAACTTTAGGTACGCAGTGAGTGAACTGTGTTGTGGTGTGAGATGGAAGAAAGCAGCGGGACCACAAACACGTCTCCATAAGTACTGGGAATAAAAAAATCATGGCAGCCAATTTCTTATGAATGTTGGGACCCGATCCCCCAATCGTGGCCAGATGTGGGCAAATTACTATGTTAAACTGAGCGACAGCCACCTGTCCTGCAATCCAACTAGGAGTGGTACAAGAAGCCTATTAAGGCTAGACCAAGCGTCAGAGTCGATCGGAAGAGACGATCTGCTGGAAAAAATATATAGGCAATATTCCAAATGTTTTTTCTACTATTTGAGCAGGTCACATTCAGTATAGAAGGCGTCCAACTGGCGATTCCATTTGGGTCGTCAATGATAAAGAAATATTTATCATAATCTCTAGATTTTCTTCAGCCTAAATTTAAGAATTTACGAGACCCAGATTTGGTCCTTTTATCCTTATAAAAGATAACTTCAATACTGGCTAAAAAGGTTCATTTTATTATTCGAGGCAGGCACGCTGTATAATAGTTTGTTGATTTTATCTCAGTTATCTCCGATAACTGGTATTGAGTAAGTTTCTTCAATAAACTTTATGTTTATTGATCAGTTTAGTGCTTTGTGCCAATTATATTGTTCACGGCCAGCGTAGTAATATAAACGTTTGAATTATATTGGACGATGCTTAATATTCTTCTCCTATGAGTGCCTTTTCTACTTATGAAGGAATATTTGTCGGTTGCTAATTATGCTATTGAAGTCCACTGGGGTATGAAGGTCTGTCCCGATTTGAGTCATAGCATCCGTTCGTCGTTTCATCATATCATATCGGCCATTCATACGTCCACTGCTGAACAAAGGCCTCCCCCATAGATTTCACAACTGTGTCATCATTTTGGGGGGTATTTGCCAATACTCACCACGCTTGGCAAGCGGGTTGGTGAGCGCAGTATGGCTACCGCTTCACAGAAGGGACGCTGCTGCCCATCCCTCTGGCTTAGATTCCCTTAGTCGCCTTTTACGACATCCACGGGAGGAGATGGAGTGGTGCTATATTCTTAATCCGGACACCACACGGACGTTCGTCGTTTACTAAGTAATAATATGAAAAGGAAGGTAGTACGTCAGCAACACCTGTATATATATAGACTGTGAATATGAACAGTCTGCACATCATATCCTGTGGGAGTGTATTCTTTGGCAAGATAACGCAACATTATGTTTGACAGCATGCAAGTTACATCCGGGGTTGTTTACTATAAGTACAGACCTTGTTGCGACTAGGACGAATTATTTTTGCCATAACTACTATCCAATAGTCAGTCAGTAATCAGTCACAATAGCTCACAACATAGGAACCGTAAATAAAAATAAAAAAAATTGTGGTGCTTGGCAACTGGGCTTAAACTCCTGTTGCTTGTTCCCTGTTGTAAACTCCCATTTATTGTGCCTATAGCCTATCGTTTTTCTCTGTCTCCTGCTTGCAACGGAGGGAAGTGGAACGTATATTCTTTCCTACTCCCCCTTTTTCTTTTCTGATTCATTTCGGTGCGGGTTCCAAGACAGTTATTCATTTCTCTGGGACACACCGAGCTTCATTGATCGGTGTTATTTTCGGTGTACGCCATTGTAGATCCTGGCTTACAGGAGTTGCAGTGGTTGGGAATGTGTGGCGGGCTTCTAGCATTAAAAAAAAACACCTGTATATAGGTATTAAAATTGCTATAACATGTTATGTTGAGTGTGGTAATCATAGCATTTTCATTACCGACGTTTCGTTTGAATATATAGTCAGCCATAAACAGGTTTAACGTAATATACATAAGTATGTTGGCTACAAACGACGTATATAAGATATTGGTATATTCCAATATATTATTATCATTTTGGGAAATCGTCATCATCGTATCAGCCAAAGAACGTACACTGCTGAACAGAGGCCTTCCTATACATTTCTACAACAATTGTGTCGTAATTTTGGGGTGAATTTACCAGTACCCACCACGCTGGGCAGGCAGGCTGGTGAGCGCAGAATGGCTACTGTTCACAGAAGAGACGCAGTTGCACATCCCTCTGGTATAGAATCCTGTAGTCGCCTTTTACTGCATCCAGGGGAGGAGATGGAGAGGTGCTATATTCTAAATCAAGACACCAAAATAGCAGTTTATATTAAAAATCATCGCAAAATTACATACTTACCGTCTTGTATCAAGAATAATAACTTAGCTAGAAATTTCTAGACTTCGGACTCTGAATCTGTTTAGGTGCGGACTAGATTGTCATTAGTTGATATCATCAGTTTCGAGTTTTATTTAATTATTAATGAACGCGATAGTTTATACTAGTGAAATTCATAAGCATTTTCGTTTAACTTTTGTTTAATAATAATCAAAATAAAGGAACCTATTACTATGTCGGCATTGTTCATTGGAATGTCCTTTTCCGTTAGTAAACTTTTTGACTATATAAGTGCATAAAGTTGGTGTAAATCATATAAGCTTTAGGATTTGCGGTATTATTTTCTGGTTATAGTAGAGTACTACGGCTTAAACTTAAACCTATCGCAGCATAGTCTTGTATACTGAGGCCTCTCTAAAGTTGTGCCAGTACTCCCAGCTCGTTGCCTTCGGCAAATGATCTTCCGCAGTTATCACAAAAACAATACAACGAAATCCTAAACATACAAACATCTCAATTAAAACAGTATCTTTTCAATTCTTTACTCCGTGGCGAGTGTTTTACCAAATGAGGTAAGTCATTAGACTATCGCGCATATCTTGTGGCTTAGTGTCTGAATGGTTCGCGCTTTGAATAACTATGTGATGTAGTTGATTTGCGACATTTGTTTACTTTCCTACATCTTATTGTTACCGCCTTTGTGAAAAGATTATAACATCGATTTCTAGTCCTTTGGTACGCGAAACTAAAGAAGACTAAGAATAAAAGCTGAAGTGTAAGATAAAGATAAAAGTGTACCTATTTATAGAGAATCAAACTACGTACGCCTCTCTCATAGATTTTCACAGCTATCTTTACCAGGTCGTCTGTCTCCCTCTTTGGAGGACGTCCCAAGCTGTGCTTTTCGGTACGCAGTCTCCACTCTAGAATCGTTGTGCCCCCACAGCTATCAGTTCTACGAGCTATGTGCCCAGCCCATTGCCACTTTAGCTTACTAATCCGCCTTAAAACCTTTCCGCTGTGTAAGCTACTTCAGTGCTTCTAAGGATTTCAATTATAAATAGATCTCGTAGAGAAATATCAAGCATAGCTCTCGCCATAGCTTACTGAGTGACCTTGAGCTTTATGTGAAGCCCAGAGTACCTACCACCACCACGTCTCCGTGATCTGGTCTAAGACTTTGGTCTTTAGGCGCTGCGGTATAGATGCAGAATAGACGTTGCGAAGGTTCCCGAACGCTGCTCAGTTGTATTCGACGCATGAACTCTTTTTCGAAGTTGGACTTACCTATCTGTTTGTCTCAAGTCAGTTTGCACTCGTCAATAACATCGAGAATAGAGTTCTGGGATGAGCACGACAGGGGCGTTTGACATGACTTTCGTCTTGCCCGTGTTCATTTAAGGCCCATCTGTTGGTAAGCTCTGTTAAGATCATCGAACATTATGCTGGGGTCTTGCTGCGATTCTGCTATGAATGGTGGAGTGGAGTGAGTTATGGCAGAATGGCTACAACAGCCGCTTTCGGAAAATCGAAGGTGAGTGATATACTTACCATTGATGAATCATTTCCACTCTAGTAGCTTGACGGCATCCTCCATTACAGCGGTGAACAGTTTCTAGGTAATGACATTCCCCGATCTCCCACCTCTCTGCAATGGAATTGCCGCTGTACTCTGTTCATGAACTCGGATCGACATAGTGGCGTTTCTGTATAAACACTTTAAAACCTCGATGTACCGTACGCGTCCGCCCCAAGCACATCTCTGAGGCATTTTAAAGGATCCTCCTGAAGCCAACTGCTGCTGCATTGCTGCGCACAGCCAATATTGGCATATTTGCTAGAATTAGATGGTGCTTTATTGGTTCGGTGCCGACAACGGATTTTATGGTACGTTCCTCACACTGCGCACAACTTTTTTGTTCTCGATTTAATAATGCCTGTAAACCTCTACCTTATTTTATATTTAAAAAAACTATGTCCCACACTAGCATTTCTCATGTGTCGTAGGTGCGTTTACAAACACACAATACACCCAGACCTGGAACAACTACTTGTAGATCGTACAAATATTTGTTGCACGGAACCGACAGTATCGAACCCACGACCCACGAGCCACTGCACCAACCAACCATGCATGCATGCAACCATATGTGATGATCATGCATATGTTACTCCACGGTTCGTAGCGCAACATTAACCCGCTTAGTTAATCGTTAAAACAGTTACTGATAGTTGTGATGCCCCCTTTATTGAGTAATGTCGTCGCACGATCGTTCTAGGTTTATAGCTTCTTAAGTAGTTGCTGTGACCTGGTTCTTTACGGGCACATCTAGAAGGCGAATTTAAAACAAAGAATTTTTCTGATTCATATTTTATTAGGGCCCGTTATGGCTATAGGAAACTTTTTATTGATGAGGAACACGCAACGTTCAAACCAAAAAGAAATGATGTCTTCAAATATAGAATTGATCAGGCGTTCTTACCCTTGTTGTTTCACAGTCATCATTTCGGCCGAACGAAGTCCGCTGGACACAGGCCTCCCCCAAAGATCACCACAACGACTGATATCGGTGTGTTGTGTGCTCATTGGGGGGTATTGCCATAATCGCCACGCTTGGCAGACGGGTTGGCGATCGCAGTTGAGTTGTTAATGTACTCGAAGGATGCTGCTGAACATCCTCCGGCTAATCCCTTAGTCGACTTTTACGACATCCATGGGAGGATATGGGGTGGTGGCATTCTGAGCCGGCACCACACGGCATTATTACGGCATATTTAAGGATACCAACACAAATATTTTATCTCGCTTTTTGGCTTAGGGGCACAGCAGTTACGAAAATACACAATGAGTCGTTCAAAAGAACTTTTGGCACCAAAGTCAATCTTTTTTTTTTACATCATTTCGGCCGAATGAAGTCCACTGCTGGACACAGGCCTCCCCCAAAGATCACCACAACGACCGATATGGGTGTGTCGTGTGCTCATTGCGGGGTTTTGCCATAATCGCCACGCTTGGCAGGTGGGTTGGCGATCGCAGTTGAGTTGTTAATGTACTCGAAGGACGCTGCTGCCCATCCTCCGGTTAATCCCTTAGTCGACTTTTACGACACCTATAGGATGAGATGGGGTGGTGGTATTCTGAGCCGGCACCACACGGCAAAGTATTTCACAGTACTCTTTGTGAATTGTTTCCTCTGTTGTTCGACTCAAATAAGCGTCCAACTCATCCCGAATGTCTTTTTTATCCTACCCAATGACCAGACGAGAGAGTCATCCGCCTGGTGGTAAGCGTAACCCATAACGATTTTATGGTAATGCTACCCGGAAATAGTCCTGCACGGCACCACACTGAGCTGATCACCTCGCGACATTAGTTATTTAGTCACTAGTTTCACTAGCTACAGTGCCGTTCAAAACGAAACTACAGTCTTCTTTTTTACCAACTTCAAAAAGCAGAAGGTTGTCAGTTTGACGCGTATTTTTTTTTAAATGTATGTATACCGGTTAATCGTGTGGTGTCCGGATTAAGAATATGGCACCACTCCATCTCCTCCCGTGGATGTCGTAAAAGGCGACTAAGGGAGGCTAAACCAGAGGGATGGGCAGCAGCGTCCCTTCTGTGAAACGGTAGCCATACTGCGCTCACCAACCCGCCTGCCAAGCGTGGTGAGTATTGGCAAATACCCCCCAAAATGATGACACAGTTGTGAAAATCTATGGGGGAGGCCTTTGTTCAGCGGTGGACGTATAAATGGCCGATATGAATACCGATTACTCCGAGATTAGTGAATCGATTTGAGCAATTAATTTTTTAACCGGTGCAGAATGCTTTCGAGTTGGTCCCATATAAATTTCATTACATTTAATTGAGTAGTTTTCTAACCAGCTTCAGTAAACAGGTTAATTTGACTGCGCTTATCTAGATGATGTCTTAATAGTTTCTATTCCTCTCAGATCAGAGAACCGATTTGAGTCATTCTTATTTTTAGTGTTAAATACAGATATCAAATGTGAAAAAGTTCTCACATTTATTTACACTAAAAAGAAACAAATAAAACTTTTAACAATAAAAAAAATACCGATTTAAAAAAAAATCCCTACACGATATAAAAATATTAAAACCACTGAAAAGGGAAAAAAAATCTTTATGAAGTCGGGCGGGGCCAGGTATAAAATATATCTTCTCGTTGGTCTGCATGAACCATTGTTGGGGCATACTTACCTGGCCCCGCCCGACGTCATAAAGTTGTTTTTTTCCAATTCAGTGGTTTTAATATTTTTAAATCGGAATTATTTTTGTTAAAAAGTTTTATTAAACTACTTCTTTAGTTTAAACAGTTCTGCTTGGCCGCGAATATCTGGCACTGCGGTGGTACCTACCTAACCTGACACTTGCAAGAAGAGACCATACCACCAGAAATGTGGATGTATGATGATTCATCATGCCATAACGGCTAATCAAATTTGGATGACATTGGAAACATAATGTAGTTCGTATCCTACCTAGAAAACAAAAAATACATGGCGGGAACCGAAGGCACAGCTAGTTGTAAAATAAAAATGTTACGTATGTCGACTGTAGCGGTAAATGTTCTCGCTGTATACACATTGTTACCTGTGTTTGTTGTCGCTGGTGATAGATGGCGCCCGTATCGACTATCCCGGGACACATTCCGCCTTGAAGTATCAGTAAAAAGTATCATTATTGTGCGCCAAAGTACCGGTAGATTTGGGTTACATGGATTCGCGGGGTGACTGGTCGAAACTTCGTTTTTATATTAAATCGAGAATTTTATAGATACATCCATGGATTTGACAGCTATAAGTGATGCTATCCTAGAGAAAATAATATCAAATTGTGTTCCGTTGTACGCAAATTGCGATTTCACGCAATTTTGCGAATCTAAGTAACCCCAATTCACGTATGAGCTTTCAACACAAGGATGAAAATGGTCTCATACTGGTGGTAGGTATATACTACTCTTGGTCTCTGGGGTATTGCAAGGGTTCGGCTATGCGGATATGTAGTACCTTAATACCAGATATTTGCCTTTAAGCAGTAGAGTTTATACTTTAGACATGACTGTGTTTCGGTTTGAGGGGCACTGTATCTAGAGAAATACTGGGCATAAGAGACTAAATAACTGATGTCTCGAGGTGACGAGTGCATTGTCATGCCGTGCAGGACTAGTTCCGGGTAGCATTACAATTGTTCTGGGCAGGCATGACGCTTGACTTGCTTGCGTGACCAGGCGAATAACTTACTGGTCTCATTTTCAGATTGTACATGAAAAAAACACTCGCCAAAAGGACGAAAATTGGAGAAAATTTTGTCAAATTACCGAAAACTATGTTTTAAACTTTATTGCATTTCAATTGCAGCGAAAATATTTATTCCAATTATGGGTTCTCGGGTATCGGTGCTTGTTATGCCAATTATGACCAGCTTCGCAGCAGCAGCAGCGCTTATTTCATTACAGTTACGAAATGTATTTTCATACTTCGCTTGTAATTGTCAAGCACCAAAGACTGTATAGGCTATACTTTATTCATACTCGTAACTTCTACCAAACACTGATAAATATTTTCGTAGTATACTCGCCCTCGATTGAAAGAAATCCGCTTTACTTTGATGCCTTTATTTTTATTGCGATACCTACCTTCGTCGTTTCGTTTCAGGCTATATAATATGTTCAGTTGACTTGGGACCGGGTTCGGATACCTTCGTTCGATATTGATGCCCAAAGCGCTGGATATAGTTTTAGTTTGCTGCTTAAAACTTTCTTAGTCATTTAAGTTCGGAGTGTCGTATTAGCCGTAATATAAGTTATCAGAAAATGTCTTATCTAAACCCTTATTAAGTTTTAGTTTTCTTCCCAATTCACTGGTGATTATAGGTCTTCTCATGGTCACGTAATTTTACTTTATCTCACGGTCTTCTCTACCTGATTGCTGTTGCTATTCTCATGTTGGATGGATTGCAAATTCCTCGGTGGCCCGTTCTCGAACTCCTCTGTATTTTTCGATATGCGGGACTAATGCATTGTTTCCACCACAAGTGAAGTTCCAACCGCTAATCTAAACATTTGGACCCCAGGTAGATTTTGAAGCTGTAGTGTGATCTTACGAGGACTTGGAGCCCCCTTCGGTGCCGAAGATGACCGCTCCAGTGGTTTTAGCCGGTAGGAGTCCGGCATACCCCTTAGCCCTTTCCCGGGGTGAAGGAAGTTCCATCTAGAATTTTCACTGGACATCAATAAAAAAAAAACAAGGTGGATTTTGAAATCATCGTCCTGACTGGATTTTTTCCCCGAAGATATTAATATTAATTATTTAGGAATCCCCAATAACAGTTCATCTATACTGCAAATAAATAAAATTAAAGTGTCTGTTTGTAATGTCAAAATAACAGCTTTTTTCTAAATGCATATGAAAGGATATACGGTACCTACTACAAAAAAACTCATTTGTCATTTTTTGTCTGTCTCTCTGTTTGTTCCCGCTAATGTCCGAAACGGCTGGACCGATTTCTGGAATCGGGACTTTTACTGGAAGATAGCTGATGTTATAAGGAATAACTTAGGCTACTATTTTAGAAAAATAATTAGGGTTCCGTGAAAAACAAAACCCATGAAATCCAATATATATATACATACTCTATGTCAAGTGTCTATGCCGAAGTACTCTAAATTATATATAAATAATCCACTTTCTTTTAAATTAAACGGCGGGTGAAACCGCGGGTCCCAGCTAGTCAACAATAATAGCGTTGATCGCAGAAAACAGTATACTGTGTTAAGTCATCAGTTGTTTTTAAGGGTATATCCTTATCCCAGTTATAAACCGAACAGAAACACATAACGCGATAATGTTATAATTGAGGATCTCAACGGCTCTAAGGTTTTGTTAAAATACAACGATAATACCCCACACTTGCATTTCTCGGGCAACGTCGCTACAGTTTACAGACATAATGCTCACATTCTGTAACAGTAGGTCTGGAACGAATATTTTGACGTATAGTAACGTAAACGTAACGCTAATGTGAGTGTATTTTGAATTGAAAATACTTGATTCGCACATAAAAAGATTTTATTCATATCTATATATGATACAAATTGGGTTTGTCGCACCAATGAAAACGAAAATGTTACAGGATAGTTGTAATGTAGATTCCAAATTCATTCGCATTAACGTTACATTTACTTTACTATAAGTCAAAGCATTCGTGTTAGGCATGAGAAGTAATTTCGACGGTGAGTTCTGGCAGAATATCCACGCCGTTACGTTTTTTTTTATTGGTCTCCAGTGGAAATTCGTCATGAACTTCCTTCGCCCCGAGGATGAGCGAAGGGGTATGCCGGACTCCTACCGGCTAAAACCACTGGAGCGGTCATCTTCGGCACGTAAGGGAGCCTCCAGGTCCTCGTATGATCACACTAGAGTCGCGCCTTTAGGCACATCATGGAGGGGTTGACTGTAAAGTGGTCACCCCCTCTAACCTCATGTATACCCATTTTCAAGCAAATAATGATTTGAAAATCTATGGGGATGGCCTCTGATGATGACGATTCAACTACGGAATTGAAATCACTCAAGGCTTCTCGATGCTGGAGTAATTTGTTTTACCAGAATTTACTTTCACAAATAAACTATAACAATATACCTAAAACATTTACGTAACGGCGCATACTGCATGGCTTTGTATTCTAAACAATGAGGTCATTGACTTAACATTACAATTAGCTTTTTCCTCATTATTTCTATACAAATATACCAATAAAGCAATACACTTACTTTTTGTCATTAAAACCATCGCAGTATTCTCATTGACAGATATATATCTTTAACAGTGTTTTAACACCCACACGATCGATATAGATCGGTGGTGTAGTAGATCAACATCGATTATAGACCGTTGCAACGTCGATCAATGAGTGCAATTACACCAAATCGATCTGCCATCCATTGGGCATTAACCGAGTGTTGTCGACACATCGATCGGTGCATATAGATCAACGTCGTCGTATGGTGACGTGTGCTACTTTGACCTGAACGCAGACTTACTGAATAAGCTTGACAGGGTCCTCAACAACTGCATCCGCTTTATCTTTAACTTGCGTAAATATGACCATGTGTCAAGTTATAGGTCTCAGCTCAAGTGGATGCCTATTCGCCAGAGAAGAAGTTTGCGTGCGTTGACTACGCTCTCTCCTCTCTCACTCTCTCAACCCGCCTTCTTATCTTATGACTCACTTTCAATATCTTTGTTCTACTCACTCTAGGAATCTTCGTTCTTCTAACAATCTTCTCCTACACTTGCCTTCTCATAGTTCTGATTTTCTACACTCTTCCTTTCATATTCAATCTATACTTCTCTGGAATGCCCTCCCTCCGGAAATCAGGATCGCTACGAGTATATATGCATTTAAGCGGAAAGTTCGTGAATACTTTTTAACAAAACGTTAGCAGAATTATCTTAACACCTTTTCAAAGACTTATGATATAATTATGTATGTATTTATTTATTTATTTCTAATAGATATGTATGTATGTATATTATTATTCATAAATTTAGTTTTGTTTAATGTAACATTTGTTACATTTCATGTTTATTTTAAACATGTTGCGCCTGCCTTGTTATCTCTATATCACCCTATGGTTGACTGGTAGAGAATGCTTACGGCATTAAGTCCGCCTATGTACTGTTGCTGCATAAAGTTTAAATAAAATAAAATAAAATAAAATAAATAAAACGTCGATTATGAACTGTTTTACTTCGCCTTTATATTGTTGATAGATCGATGAAATGTTCGGCTTGCATTGATTGGTCAGACTAGCACGAGCACGAAAGTTAACCATCCCTTTTTTGTCGTGGGGAAATCCTCATGGACTTGCTCCGCCTTGGGAACGGCGGAGGGGCACGCCGGACTCTTACCGGCTAAAACGCCACGGTGTCCTTCCACTTACCTCTGACTGGGGGTGAGGGCGCCTTAAAGCATTAGACCGCACCCCCGGCAGATATCGGCCCCTGAGTTACACGTACGCAGTGGACGGGGATCAAGGTACCTACGCGACTTCGATCGTGTAGATGTAATAAAACCCCAAGAGAGTCGAAATGTCTTATTATATTTAGGATATTTATCCGCATAGATATATCAACCCCATCGTACCCTATGACATTTTTCTATAAAATAATAAAAACTCAACATATTTGTATACTAAAAGAATCACTGATCAGTTTCTTTTATCAAAGAACTTAGTTTTTTTAAAATATCAGCATTTGGGGCAGATAATATTGTTTGGATTAGACCCACATCTAACGTATTTGCCTTAAACTCGTTGATAAGTGAAGAAGAGGTTTACTTTGTATGGACTTATATCAAATACCCTTGTTTTGAGATATGTCGTCAAAATATTTTTCCCACGACTCGTTTTCATAGAAGCACGCTTCAAGATGTGACCAATTTTGTCGGTGACTCCCTTAATAAATGGTAAAACAGCGGGTCGTCGATCAACCGTGGTGGGTTTCGGGCGGCTTCTGCGACGGGGATGTGAAGCTTTCAAATTGTTATTTTGAAGAACTTGCTTCACAAGCTTAAGTTACCTTGCCAGAGGGTCGGCGTCACAGATGCCATGTGCTCTCTATAACAAAGATTTGGCCACGGTAGCTAACTGACAAGGATGGTGGTGAGATTCACCGTCAAGGTACCTATCTGTATGGGTAGGCTTTCTATACACAGTGTGTGTTCGAAACGTTTTCCTTTCGACCTAGGAATCAAACTTAGGAACTTACGAACACAAGACTAATGCGGGCGGTGTTTTGTCATTCACCAGCACTATAAGAATTTCAATATCATTGGCAGACGCAAATTAGATGAAATAGGTTGAACGAGTTCGATTGTAATCTATGATCAAAGGACGATTCCATACATAACTTCTATTACTAAGAGATTGGTATTCGATATTGATTTATTTATTTATTGGTACATACAACATTCTTCACTTTATGCTCGTTTGACGAGCCAACCGTGGGTACTCAAACCTTTTTAGGGCTAATAATAAAAGTGTTTGACAAATTTTAATAACATGAGTGTTACATATTCTTAATAGCGGTTGACCGGTAACCGTTTGTTTTATGCTATAATAGATGTGAGAGTAATGTCTTAGGTTTTCGCGATTATTACTCATAATAAAACACTTTTAATCGGATTATATCGCGTATATTATAGATTTTTGTTTTTCCTGACGTTTCGAATGCTTTGCAGCATTCGTGGTCGCACGATGACAGTGTTTTATTATAGATGTGAGAATTCTCTGTGTTGTGTCTGGATTATGAATATAGCAACACTCCATCTCATCCCATCATCATCATCATTTCGGCCAAATGAAGTCCACTGCTGGACACAGGCCTTCCCAAAGATCACCACAATTACCGATATGGGTGTGTTGTGGGCTCATTGGGGGGTTTTGCCATAATCGCTACGCTTGGCAGACGGGTTCGCGATCGCAGTTGAGTTGTTAATGTACTCAAAGGACGCTGCTGCCCATCCTCCGGCTAATCCCTTAGTCGACTTTTACGAAACCCACGGGAGGAGATGCGGTGGTGGTATTCTGAGCCGGCACCACACGGCAAAGCCGCGACTCGAAACCAGAGGGAGGGGCAGCAGCGTCTCTTCTGTGGAACAGTAGCCATATACTTGTGGTAAGTCTCTCATTGCAAGAGGCCGGCTAGGTAGGTACCACCCCAGTGCCAAATATTCGCCGCTAAGCAGTAGTGTTTAAACTTTACACATTACTGTGCTCCGGCTAGAAGGGCACTGTAGCTAGTGACAAACTGAGCATAAGAGACTAAATAACTTTACGTCTGGAGGTGACGCGCGCAGTGTGATGCCTCGCGGGACTAGTCCTGGCTAGCATGACAATTGTTTTGGGCAGGCGTGACGCTTACCACCAGGTGAATGACTTGTTCATCAAACAAATTCCGCTCACACACAAACAAATTCCCCCCAAAATGACGTCACATTGTGGAAATCGGCTATCGACGGATATAATGATGGTGAGATGTTAGGACTTAATGATTCGTCTTAGTATTATCATACCAGGATAACATAGTTAGCCAGAAGGTGACGCAGTGAAGTCCGCATTTGTTTGCCAAAAAGCACAAGAATCCCAATACAGATATAAGACAGGCAGCTGAGAAACAATATCAAGGAAAGAAGAGAAAGCAGTATAGTCCTGTGGTGAGCGTGGTGATGTGTGCTGCCGGCTTAGAATACCACCACCCCATCTCCTCCCGTGGGTGTCGTAAAAGTCGACTAAGGGATTAACCGGAGGATGAGCAGCAGCGTCCTTTGAGTACATTAACAATTCAACTGCGATCGCCAACCAGTCTGCCAAGCGTGGCGCTTATGGCAAATCCCCCCAATGAAAGAAAGAAAAAAAAAAGAAAGAAAAAGTTTTTATTTCTACGCGCAATTGACACACACAACACTTAACACAAGACTTAAAACTAGACTTTCTTCAGCCAAAATAATAATAACATTATAACAAAAACAGAACTATAAAAAATTGAAGCACGGATTATAAATAAAACTTCTCAGTCCGTAAGAAATGAGATCTCTGATAATCCAGTTTATAAAGTTCAATGGTATATCTGTATTATCTGTGGTTGTGGTTTCTCGATGTAATAAAAAAAGAAAAGAAGTAGTATGTCTAAGTAATCTGTGCAACCAAACAATAACAAACAGGTTACAGTTATACACAACAAATGAAATAAATTATTGATGTACAAAGTTGTGCGTCGTATGTGCGCAGAAATGTAGGTAATTGCTCAGCATTATGCCGTGGCTCCGGACGAACCTAGAGCCCACAACACACTCATGTCGGTCGTTGTGGTGATCTACGGGGGGATACAGATCCAGCAGTGGACTTTATTCGGCTGAAATGATGAGTCACAGTAATGGGATTTCCATTCCATCGGACATATGTCCTATTCGTTCCATGGAATCATAGTTACCCTACGGAATAAAATACGGGTCCGTGGCGTTTACGAGCGCACTTCTGTCCGGGCAAAGTTTGGATGAAAGAACACTTGTACGGTTGCGTCATTCAAGGACGGATGTGATTCCTTGTTTCTATAGCAAAACGATGGATGTAGGAAAACTTATTGTTTGCTTGTTATATACGTACGGATAATCAAGATTGTGCCCGGAAAAATATAGGTTTTCTTGGTCCTTTCGTACAAATGAAGTTTCGAGAAAAGTTTTTAATACGTACCTGATGGTGTCGTTATAGGTATGCAAACTAGTTTAAACATAAATACAAGTAGTTGACTACTAAAAGCGGATTTTTTAAAAGGACATCAGGTTTCTCTAGAAAATTTATTTTGAATTTTATTGGTCCTTTGATTCTGCGAAATGTTGTTCTAGGACAAATCTTGGTTTTTTATTTTGGTAAACCAGTTCCATTAATGCTCATATTACAAATTAGCAGTTCACATGTCTACATCATTATATTTTTATGTAAATGCGGTGATAGTCTTGTAGTTAAACCCTTGCCCCCCATATAGGAGGGTCTGAGTTTGATCCCCGCCCGCGCCCCTGACTTTTCGGATAGATGTGCGGATCCGTATTTGATTATCAATTGCGTTAACGGTGAGGGAATATATCGTGAGAAAACATGCACTACCTAGCACTACCCACTACCCACTACCCACTACCCACTGGGTAGTGCGGGTTGGCATTACTCTGGTACGGCCTAACCTTTCTCATCGTGGGAAAGGGCCCGTGCCCAGCAGTGGAACAGGGATGGGTTGATTATGTTTGTACTGTCTATATTTCATATAGCCTAAAATAATTCAAATCATTGCACAACGAACGAGTCGTCATCTTGATTTACAAGTATTGATATCGTGATTTTAGTTTTAATTGCGATATCGATTCGTTCCCGTTTAAATCAAATAATCTTAAACAAGAAACAGCGAAAACATTTTATTTGGGAACAACGGAGCTAATTCTTGAAAAGTTCACCAAATTTATAATTTATACTGAAAATTGGTGTCTAATTTAAACCGTATTACTTTCGACCGGCTTATTACTGTATCTACACAAGAAGCATATTCGGCACGGCACGGTTGGTGCAGTGGCTGACACAGTCGGCTGCTGCGCTCCGGGTCGTGGGTTCGATTCCCGCACGGAACAAATACTTGTAATATCTGCAGGTAGTTGTTCCGGGTCTGGGTGTGTTGTGTGTGGAATTTGTGTCTGTAAACGCACCCACGACACAGGAGAAACACGAGAGTGGGGGAACGTTTAAAAAAACAATTGTATTCCTTATTTGAACTCCCAATTAGTTCTGTGGTTCGCAAATTGTTTTGACACATTACAGGTTTGACATTATTATATATTCACTAAAAACTAGAAACGTATTAGTGGCCTATTATACTGGCTCTAAAAAATCAATTGACCATAGGCATTGGCTTCTGGCCCTCCCCAGAATTATATTGAATCTAATCATCCAATTCTAATGTCGGTCTTGCAGCACTGGTTTCAATCTGGCCTCTAGAAACATTGCTACACGCTTGCAATTAAACCCTAAATAAAGTACTGACTACCACATTAAGAATCATTAAGCACAGTTAGTTATCAATCTAATTACAGACTGTCATCATTGCTTAACCTTATTTAATCGTGTAGAAAACTAGGTTAGTCAATAGTAATACATTTGAATTGTAAATAACTCTTTGTATCTAATTGCTATGGGACGGGCGGTCTCCCTGCAATTGATATCAATTAGTAATAATTCATTAATAGTACCGACTACCGACCCCCTTTGGCGAGGCGTATGGCTAATAAATCAAATGGGGTTATGTTTGACAAGGCTAATCTATGGGTGATGCTTGTACTATTTTTGAAGTGAAAACTTCTTTTAGCGCGGTACGCATATTTCTAGATGAGATAAAATCTCTGGACTCCGACACCGTTACGAGACGCAGCTATAGTGTGTGCATATATGCATGTACATATAGCAGACCGCGAACGCGTCCAGATAAAAAAAAAATAAGTTTTCACTTCTGTCGGCACTCCCGGAGTACAACCCGTATTTTTTTATGTGGATGCCGTAACAGCCTGTGTACGTGAAATTTCAGTCATGCTGCGGGATAGCTGCAGACCAGCTGATAAAAAATGAACAATGGGCAGGGCACATTGCTCGTAGAACTGATGGCCGTTGGGGCAAAAAGGTTCTCGAATGGAGACCGCGCACCGGTAATCGCAGCGTGAGACGACCTCCTACAAGGTGGACAGACGACCTGGTTAGGTTGCTGGCTGGATGAGAGCGGCATGTGATCGCTCGTTGAAAAATGAATGAATGGAAATCAAAGGGGGAGGCCTTTGTTCAGCAGTGGGCGTCCTATGGCTTATATGATGATGATAGTTTCTCGTGTGGTGACCTGTTTAAGAATAGAGCACCACTCCCGTGGATGTCGTAAAAGGCACTTAGGGGTTCTAAACAAGAGATATGGGCAGCAGCGTCTCTCCTGTGGAGCAGTGGCTATGCTGCGCTCAACGGGATAAGTTTTGGCAAATTCCCATCAAAATGATGGCACAATTGTGTAAATGGGGGAGGCATTTGTTCAGCGTTGGACGTCCTTCGGCTGAAATAATGATAGTTTCTCCACGTTTCTAGTCTAAAAGAACTTTACTTTCACTCATGTTCTACGGCAAAATGAATGCCTTATGTTACCCTGAGTGAGACCTCGCGGTAGACACAAGCTAGGGGTTGTGCCTTCACAATCTCAACGCAGAAACTAGTAAATTCTAAAGTGAAGGCAACCAAAAATGCATGTCAGCTAAAAGCCGGGATGAAGAAATAACACGGTGTCGTGCCAGGCTTATAATGAATCACACGAAGAATCTACCATTATATTTAAGGATTGCATAAATCGTGTTTATAAGAGCTTTGGGTAAAACCGGAACTTACATCATAGATGGTGGCCACCTAAATTAAGAAACAGGATCCGATCCCATTTCACTGTTGGACATAAGCTCCTTTCAAATTGGCCCGAAACACTCGATCCTCCGCCATAAGTTATGGGCTTGTAAACTATACGAGTATTGTATCAGCCTTTACAGTTTTTTTTAAGTTGAATAAATCAGGAAAACCGAACAATGCTCAATATTGCCGTGACATACTCCAACTGCAATGATAGATACCCTGTAATTACAATACAGGTTCTACGGATTATTATAAAAGAGTGTACGACAGCCAGGAGCCACCATTTCTCAAAAACTAACTTGCGTTCTACTGAGTAACTGATTACATTTTGAACGGAAATAATATGCATTTGCATTGACAATATAATTGAACGACGACGTTTTGCAAGCTGTTCGAAAAAGTTGCAAAAGAATAATCAATAATACAGAAGAAGACATTAAAAAGTCCATTTTGTCCATTTCTACGAAAGCGGTAGGTGATGACGGTTTACAGCTCCAAATGCTTCTTCCCATCCTAAATGAGCTTGTCCCTGTCATTCAACATATTACAAATTTCTCTTTAGAGACATGCTTATTTCCATCGGCATGGAAGAGGGCTCATGTCTTACCGCTTCCTAAAGTCCCTAATCCCTCTTCCTTATCCCAGTTCCGTCCAATATCTATACTTCCTATCCTGTCCAAAGTTCTTGAGAGTATTGTTCGCAATCAACTGTCTCACTACCTTTCCTCTAACGGCCTGCTAAGTCCGTACCAGTCTGGATTTCGTCCTGGCCATAGCACTGTAACGGCTCTAGTTAAAATAACTGATGACATCCGACTGGCCATGGAGAATAAGCTTCTTACAGTTCTGGTACTATTGGACTTTAGCAGTGCATTTAATTCAGTTGATTTTGATATACTCTTGGGAATCCTCTCCACAATGAATGTTACTCCTTCTGTAATAGCTTGGTTTAATTCTTATCTTCGAGGACGCTCGCAGTCGGTTCGATCTGACGAGGCTTCCTCTGAGTGGTGTGATCTTGCTGCGGGTGTTCCTCAAGGTGGTGTCCTTTCTCCTCTTCTCTTCTCTGTTTTTATAAACGCCGTCACTACAGTTATAGCTTCACATTATCATCTCTATGCAGACGACTTGCAACTTTATCGGCATTTTAAAATTGAAGATCTTCCAACAGCCATTGATGCTATTAATAATGATCTGCAGAATATCAACCAGTGGGCTAAATCTTTTGGCCTCTTAGTCAATCCAACAAAATCACAAGCAATAATTATTGGCAGCAGATACTTCTACGGTCTGTTGGATCACCAGTCTCTCCCACCAGTGTTGTACAACGATGTCACGATAGCCTACTCGAGAAGTGCAAAAAATTTGGGTGTCTATATAGACTGTCACCTGTCTTGGAATATCCACATTGCAGAGGTTAGCAGGAGGGTGTATTGCTCGTTCCAGTCACTCAAGCGTCTCCAGAAGTTCCTGCCATTTCAAACAAAAATTACTCTTGCCCAATCTCTTCTTCTTCCACTTCTAGACTATGCTGATGTCTGCTTCCTTGATGCAACGGAGAATCTTCTAAATAAACTCGAACGTCTGCAGAATTTGTGTATCCGCTTCATTTTCGGCCTTCGAAAGTACGACCATGTGTCCGAATTCCGGACGCGATTGAAGTGGTTACCCGTTCGGCGACGTCGAGATACTCACATACTTACTTTTCTCTTTTCTGTACTTCATAATCCTAATTCTCCTGCATATCTTCGGGATCGCTTTGAGTACCTTATCCCCAGAGGGAAACCTTGCCGCACGGCCTCTTCTCTTCTCCTTCATACTCCTCGTCACACTTCAACTTGTTATGATGAGTCATTCACTGTACGTGCAGTGCGCCTTTGGAATTCACTTCCACATTCCTTGCGTGATAGCTCTTCGTCTGATGTTTTCAAGAAAAGAATTAAGGAACATTTTCTTTCAATATGACTTGGTAGTATGTATGTATTATTAGATATTGGTATATGTATGTATGTACGTAGGTATGTATATATTACTATTATTGTTGTATATATTTGTATGTGACTTATTTTCTAAGTATATATTTATTTATATACCTAATATGTTATGCATTTTAATGAACTTTTATATTTATAAATATCTGGTCATGCTTCATTCTTGTTGTACACGTAATTAGATCCTCATATTAACATTACTCTATCACTCAAAGGTTTGCTGTAAGAGAACTCAATATTGAGTTAAGCTCGCCTATGTACATCAACTTTTCTTTAGTATTGTTTTAATCTGTAAAAATTGTGTGCAATAAAGAATAATAAGATCAATATAATCAATGTTTTAATGAGACTGTCGCGGAGTGCCTCCGTATTTCCTTCCCGGTTAGCTCAACTAGGAGGCTCTCTCCACGGCAGCAAGTAACGGAGTTCAGTTATTGTGATATTGAATGAAACGTATTATTTATATTGTTATATAGGTATATTGTTATTCACAACTTCAATTAACACGTTTTCGTTATTCGTGGTGATGTTTATATTTTTAAAATATAGCCTTACTATCACAATTTCAAGTATCACAATTTAAGCTAGTTAAAAATAAGTAATTGTAATATTGCAGGCAGACTATTTGTCAGAGCGACAGCTGCGTGTCGAACCACGAGCGTTCAGAATCCAATGTGTAATGATCAAAATATAAAGAGCGACTACGTCACATAATAAATTCGAATTTTGATTTGAATAAAGAATGAATCATGATATGGACAGTGATGGAGATAAAAGGTATGAAGTCATGAAAGAGGTTGATTGAAATGAAGATGACTGATGACTTCGTCACAAGACTGAAACCTGATACCTAAAAGAGCTCGAAAATACCTGCGACCTGTACAGTACCCGTCCGTTTATCTTCTATGCCCATAATCTTTAGTTCGATTTTCGCATCCTTTCGATTCGGTATGGCCCACTGCTGGGTATAGAACTCATTTCTCTTATGCCAGCTTTCCCTGTCTTGTGCGTCTCTCATCCACGTGGTTCCCGCACTTTGGCGATGTTGGCAGCCCAACGTGCCTCTGCTTCTTTTTTTTTCTTCGGCCTGATCTCGGCCAGCATTCGGTCTAAGATTTTCTCCATCGACTATATCTGTGCCTAGCCAGATGTCCTGCCAACTCCACTTGATACTCATTGCTCTTTTGCCAACGTCGTAAACATTCGTCCGGTAACGGACTTTGTCGAGAAGCTTGATGCCCATGTTGATGGCTCGCTCCATAGCCCTTTGTGCAACTCTAAATTAGTGCACAGTTTCCTGAGTGAGCTCTCAGGTATCGGCTCATATGTCATACTTGCCAGGATACACTGGTTGTAGAGAAGAGTTTTCAGGCACTCAGGGATCTTTCTTGATCTTCAGATTCCCGCATCACAACAAATATTTTACGAGTTACGAGTCTAGAAGTTCCTGCATGGATAATGTCCAATATACATAACCGGCAATACTGAAGTCGGGTGACTAGAGTAAAGAGTTTATATATTTATGAACAGTTTATATGCACGATTAGAATTCTGCTAAGTCAACGGAAAAACCGGGTGAAAAGACAATTTCATTAAATTGATGGAGTTGGGAGTTAAAATTACATATGTATGAAGTTTTAATTAAATTCCTTTCATACCGTCAGCCTTCAGGATCGCGAAGTTAGTATGACACTCTGTATATTGGTCTGACAAGCATGAACTGGGAACTAGGAAGCTTGTTTATGTTGGTTAGTAATACATCATCATTGGATAGCTTCTTCCATGAAGGTTTAGTGACATCAACAGATGCAAACGGGTTGGTGAGCACATAACCAGCCCATGTATGGATTACGAATCTACCGGATACGTACCAGCTCCCTAAGATGTACAGTTGGATCCCGCCATATGTAGGTCTTCAGGTCCTCGTCGATCGGTAGCGAATACCGCGTGTAGATTCCACGGCAAGACGGTCCTTTACAATTCCACCAGAGATACGTTTTCGGTGGCCCTTTATATCCGCATCACTAGAGAGGGTGATGACCGTATTCTCTTTACAATTAACTCCTTAGAGATGTGTCTAAAAGCGTGGCACCCACGGGCGGCTCCGGTGCGTTCTCTCTCGAGAACCTGAAGCTTTGTATCGAAGATGATTACCCAGTGTTTACCTGGCAGAGTCGCGGCACTTAGCTCAACAAGCCAATCGCTTAGCTACTTCGCCAACCGTACTGATTTAAATAAATATAAAAATATAGAACCCAAACATAATTTAATGGAGTTTTATCTAATAATATACCTAATACGGTCTTCGTTGAAATTTAAAAAGCTTCCTCCTAAAAGCTTCCAAGAACCTGTGACAACTTGCGTAGGTGAAGTGATAATGGAATATTTATAAAAAATGTAGGTAAGGCGCTTAATGGCTTTGGTCCTTGTGAGCCAATTCACGTACGAGTAGGTATATATAAATAGTAGCTGAGATCGAAGCCCCGTGGCCTGAAAATGTTTTTCATTTTTCAGGATAGAAAATGCACTATATCCCTCTCCGGTTTCATGTCTCTCGTCAGCAAAATTTTACTAACGAAGACAGACATATTGGCGTTGAATATTTTCGTAGGGGTGCCACTATAGGATCAGAAAAGCTCAATCCTGACACCAGACCAAGGTCCGTATGATATCTGGATTAATAATATAGCACCACTACATCTCCCGTGGATGACGTAAAAGGCAACCAAAGGACTATGAACTCGAGGGAAGAGCAGTCGCGTCCTTTCGGTGAAACAGCAGCCATGTGCGCTCACCAACCAGCCTACCAAGCGTGAAGTCCTCCCGAAATTATGACACAATGTGGAAATTTATGAGGGAGGCCTTTGTTCAGCAGCGCACTATTATACGGGATCTCGGAATCCGGTTTTTAAAAAAGGACTAATTTGGCTAAAACTTATATAATGTGGAATTAGATTAACAATTGATTAGAAATAGAATAGCAATAAAAATAGTAGAAGTAGTACAATTGAGAATACTTCCGACCCGTACCGAGTGTGAAACCGGACTGAGGCTCGATCCCGAAGATCATACTGTGGTTTGAGTACCAAAATGCTGACGTAGCAAGTCTGGCTGATGGTCAGCCGTTCTACTAGCATTGGGAGGCTATAACAGGACGTCCTTTGACTGATGGTGATGATGACCGAATAAAAATACAACTGTATTTTACGGTTTGAAAATTCTCTGTTATGCTCGTGGTTGTCTAGTATACGTTTGTGGGATCTCTCAAATGGGATTTAAAATGTGTGTCATTGATACTCAATTTATCCAACCTTTTGGGTATCACAGGTATCGGTTTAGACTGCCGGGGGTGATAGCACGAGGAAGGAACTCGTTCCATCAAGTAAAAGTACAGCACCCCCTCTGCCATGGTATCATCGTTTCAGCCGAAAAACGATATAGGGTTTTGCCAAATATCGCCACAATGACCTGGTCTGGGTTTGTTTTGTGTGCACATTGGGGGCTTTGCTATAAATATAATTTGCCACGCTTGGCAGGCGGGTTGGCGATCGCAGTTGAGTTGTAAATGTATATTTTTATTTTTTATTGATATCCAGTGGAAATTCTACATGGAACTTCCTTCCTTGACTTCGGGAAGGGCGAAGGGGTATGCCGGACTCCTACCGGATAAAACTACTGGAGCGGTCATCTTCAGCACCGAAGGGGGGCTCCAAGTCCTCGTAAGATCACACTAGAGCCATTGGTGCCACGCCTTTAGGCACATCACGGAGGAGATGACTGTAAAGCGGTCACGCCCTGTAGCGGAGGACAGGCGACTGTTAAACGGTCGCCCCCCCCGCTACTTCTCGGGGAGGATTGTAAAGGCTCCCCCCAAGCCTCGCTTTGCGCTGTGCTGCGCACACAGCGGCACGTGACCACGTACGCGCCACCATCTTCCCGGGGGTCGCTCGGTGTGAGCACGCGGACTCCCCAAACTACGCGCCCGCGACCCCCGAGGCCCCCCACCATGTAGTGACGGCTGGCTCAGGCGTGTTGGACTTGGGTGCCGGGACGGTTATTGCCCCGGCGCCGTCTCGTCCTTCTCCGTGCGGGATCATCTGCAGTCTCCTTCTGGAGCATGACGCTCTCGCAGAAGGAGACCACTGCACTCGAATATTCATGCTCTGCCAACATAGCCGACACTACTGCCGGCAGAGAAAGATCTTGCCCGAACCGTTCGACCAGGATCTGCCGCTCGGCCGCCCAAGCAGGGCACTCCTCGAGCGTGTGCTGTGCGGTATCCTGGTCGCTTCCACAATGGTGGCACTGTGCCGTAACCTCGCGTCCTATTCTGTGCAGGTATGCACCGAAACAGCCGTGACCGATGAATTCCTGCGTCAGACGATAGGTGACGCGCTCGCACCTTCTGAGCCAGGCTCCGACGAGTGGCAGGATGGCCTCGACGACGCGCTGGGTCGCGAACTGCAACCGTAGGCGTTGTCGCCATATCTCGAGTGCGCGCCGTCGAGCCAGCCGCCTCATTCTGTCAAACGCCCCTGAAGGCGCGCTTTCCCCACTTTGGAGTTTGGTCATAGACTCACGCATCCATCTCCGCCTGGATGTCGAAAGGCGGAAAGCGTGCCAGGAGAGTTGCCGCCTCGTAGGACACTTCCTGTATCCCCGTGCGATCCGTATAGCCACTCTGCGCTGCAGAATGTGAAGTTTGGTTCTGCAGCGCTGGACGCCTGACAGCCGGGATGACCATACAGGCGCCCCGTAGAAGGCCACAGACCGCACGACGCCCCCGTAGAGACGGCTGTAAATGTAATTTAAGGACGCTACTTCCGTCGCTTTTTCGGTACCCATAGGAAGAGATGGGATGGTGCTGTACTTAGACGGCACCAAACCGAAGCTACGTTACGGGTTAGTTGAAAAAAAAAATGATAAAGATAGTTTATTACCATAGTAATGTCTTAGGTTTTCGCGAGTATTACACATTATAACAAAAAACTTTTAAACGCATTCTGTCGTATATTTACGCGATAGAATCCGTTTAAAAAAGTGTTTTATTATAGTTTATTACCGCACACACACATAATTATAAAATAATAAAAAAACAAAAGATATGTAAAATATTGTGTAGTATGGTAAACGGAACGGACTGAGCAATGTACGCAGTGCGCAGTGATTAAACCATGCACGATTCAGTGCTGGTTTTCATTACGTCCCCTTTACTACAAATAATAATCTATACAAATAAATAAAATTGAAGTGTCTGTTTGTAATGTCAAAATAACAGCTTTTTACTAAATGCATATGAAAGTATGTACGTTACATATAACAAAAAAAACAATTTAATTTTTTGTTGTCTGTCTGTTTGTTTGTTCCGGGTAATCTCCGAAACGGCTGGACCGATTTTGACGGGACTTTCACTGGCAGATAGCTGATGTTATAAGGAATAACTTTTATTTTAGAAAAATAATTAGGGTTCCGCGCAAAAAATATAAAACCCTTGAAATTCAATATATACATAGTATTCTATATATCAAGTGCCTATGTCGAAGTACTCTAAATGTATTTTAAATTAAACGCGGGTGAAACCGCGGGTGCCAGCTCGTACATAAATAAAATATTTCTTGCATAGTTTGTGGAGTAGTTTGCCTGCGCATTGTAATAATAAGATAAAGTAACAAAACAATTGCATGTATACAAGGTCTTAATTTAATAGTCCACGATATTTTGCATGGCGCTATAGTGAACGATGAAGATAATGTAGGTATAAAAAAAAACTTGTAAATTTGCTGTTTAAAAAAATATTTTATTAAATCATTTATTTCATTACATCCTAGTTCTCTTTGTTGTGATAATATTCACATGCATCTACTAAGACAATGGCGGACGGGCCTGGTTGACTGATATAGATAGCCTGTAACGTTAAACAAAACAGACGGCGCACGGTAGCGACATCACACAAAAGAAAGAAATGGATTTTTACCGTGAGATTTTTTTGTGTTCGGTACATCATCTTAAGCATTTACTGAGGCACCATGCAAAATATCGTGGATTATTAAAATAAGACCTTATATAACACATTTATAAAAGTAATTTAAATGGAAGCGTATCGAAAGAACAATATACTTATTGATAAGAACACGTTAGAGGTATACGGCGTTTGGTACTACGTTTGATAATAAATTTTCGTCTATTTTCTTAAATCACTTTGAAATTATATATTATAAAATAAATACATTTGAGACCCTCACAATAAGCCCTTCCATTTCATATATTACACGGTACAGTTTGTCAAACTTTTTATTTTTATTTTCTATATCGCCCCCACAAAAAGGATTCAAAATTCATCTATTTACGCGACGCACGCACGTGTTTGGGTCGCAGAAATCCATACGTGTCATCATTTCGGCCGAAAGAAGTCCACTGCTGGACACAGGCCACAGGCCTCCCCCAAAGATCACCACAACGAACGATATGGATATGTTGTGGGCTCATTGGGGGGTTTTGCCATAATCGCCACGCTTGGCAGGCGGGTTGGCGATCGCAGTTGAGTTGTTAATGTAGGTACTCGAAGGACGCTGCTGCCCATCCTCCGGCTAATCCCTTAGTCGACTTTTACGACACCCATAGGAGGAGATGGGGTAGTGGCATTCTGAGCCGGCCATACGTGTACCAAATCTCAACTTAATCGGTCCGGTAGATTCGGAGAAAATTGGCTGTGACAGACGGACAAACAGACACACGAGTGATCCTATAAGAGTTCCGGCCGTTTTTTTCCTTCGGACGTTCGGAACCCTAAAAGTAGCTAGAAATCTATAACACTAACTAATATGCTTAAAAAACATTACTTTGGTCTTTACAAGTGGCAATTCCCACACAAGTCTATAATAAAGACGTAATAAGGTCACTGTGTTTGTTCATTCAATATTTATAGTAAAAACAATTACTTGGCAATATTCGTTGGATACGATCGCCGAAAGCAATCTCGTCTGTTTATCGTGCTGTAAATGGAAATGTACTGAGTATCTTGGTATATAAGATAGGGTACCTACCCTTTTAAACGCCCATCAAAATAAATACTAAGTGCCAACTAAAATAAATCGGTACTACTCTAAATAAATATTGTAGAGTGTGAGTCCACACGAGGTATAAGTGAAACTTTGTATTTTGGTTAATTTGTAAGAGAATGAGATGAAGACACTGTGGAGGTGGAAAACATAGAGAGACAGAGAAGGAGCGATTGTTCGATAAAAAGGAAACTATATAGGAATGTGTTTTATCTCATTCTCTCACAGCCTAAACCCTATAAATACATTTATAGTAGTCTCTCTTTCATTACACATTTTCGTTTCATAAAATCCAATCACACCGTCCCAAAAGAAGTTTCACTTCAATAAATATTGTTATACCAAAGTCATCATTACCATTAAGCCAACGGACGTCCACTGCTGAACAAGTTCTTCCCTATAGATTTCCACAAGTGTGCCATCATCACCACTCGCGGGCGCGCAGATTGGGGAGTCTGCGTGCTCACACCGAGCGTCCCCGGGAAGATAGTGAAGCGCACGTGGGCACGTACCGCCGTGTGCGCAGTACAGCGCAAAGCGAGGCTTGGGGAGATCCTTTACAATCTCCCCGAGAAGTGCCTGGGGGGGCGACCTTTTTACAGTCGCCTTCCCTCCCCTAGAGGGGGTGACCGCTTTACAGTCATCCCCTCCGTGATGTGCCTAAAGGCGTGGCACCAATGGGCGGCCCTGATACAGTCGACTGCTGCGCTCCGGGTCGTGGGTTCGATTCCCACACGGCACAAATATGTGTATGATCTGCAGGTAGTTGTTCCGGGTCTGGGTGTATTGTATGTGGAATTCATGTCTGTAAACGCACACGACACAGGAGTAATAATAGGGTGGGGCAATGTTAAAAAAAAAAAAAAAAACTGTGCAGTTACCGGCAAAACCCACCAAAGACCACCTTTTTCCACCGGGTATAGGTATCGTAAATGGTAACCAAAGGTTGATGTCAAGGGGATGGGCAGCCCAAAAAAATCTTATGACGACCTGGAGCCCTGCTTCGGTGCCGAAGATGACCGCTCCAGTGGTTTTAGCCGGTAGGAGTCAGAGTAGGAGAGACCCCTTCGCCCTCCCCGGGGCGAAGGAAGTTCAATGTAGAATTTCCACATCATCAATAAAAAAATGTATTCACCACGCTTGGCGAGTGGGTTGGTGAGCGCAGCATGGGTGCTGTTCCACAGAAATGTCGCCGCTTCCCATCCCTCTGGTTATACATAACGGCCGAAATTAATAATCAATCTAATCCAAAATCTTAACATTTAAGTGCAATACAAAGTTGGTTTAAATATCGAATTGCGTATCTTTTTCTGGCGATAAAAGAGCGCCGACTCTCCGCTTCGAGTTCGTGATGCAATACTGATTGTGAATTAAGTGTGAATTAAGTTAGTAAGTTGGTTATTGCCGTGTGGTGCCGGCTCAGAATGCCACCACCCCATCTCCTCCCATGGGTGTCGTAAAAGTCGACTAAGGGATTAGCCGGAGGATGGGCAGCAGCGTCCTTCGAGTACATTTACAACTCAACTGCGATCGCCAACCCGCCTGCCAAGCGTGGCGATTATGGTAAAACCCCCCAATGAGCGAGAACCCATCCATATCGGTGGTTGTGGTGATCTTTGGGGGAGGCCTGTGTCCAGCAGTGGACTTCACTCGGCCGAAATGATGAAAAATGATGAAGTTGGTTATACAATAGATCCAAAATAAAAATAGGTACAGTTATGAGATACTCTGTCGCGTGCCGCTTAAGAATAACACCATCCCGTCTCATCCCGTGGGTGTCGTAGAAGGCGACTATAAGATTAGGCGGGCTGCTGATGGGCTGTCCTTCGAGTACATTTACAACTCAAATGCGATCGCCAACCCGCCTGTCTAGCGTGGCGAGGATGGCAAAACCTACCGATAAGCATACAAAGCAACCCCAGACCAGTCGCTGTGGCATCTTTGGGTGAGCCCTATGTCTTCTAGTGGACGTTTTCCAGCTGAAACGATGGTGACATACTTTATCAACGCAATTTGTTGACCATTTTTCCGTTTAGGCAGGGATTTGATAGTACTATAAAGTGTGAGGGTGGGCGATCTTTATGTTGGTAGAATGGTACACGAGGACTTCCAACAACCACACCAACCCTTTTTTGCACGGCCACGACGCACAATCAGTTTCTTTATGTTAAATGTAATTTAATTTTTAGAACTCGAGGTACTGATTTTTGTTGTAAATTTATTTTTTATTTTGAATTAGATTTTTATTTTGGCCTGGAGTCTAAGTACTTTGGCCAATATTTGTTGTAAAATAAAAATGTGTTGCCAGTTTATTCCTCTGATTAGTGTTGTTCCAATATTGCTTTATGTATTTAATTTTAGTTAAGTGTGCGTTGTTATTAGTGCTAAAATAAATTGTTTCTTTCTTTTCTTTCTTTCCACATGTAAACTTCGGGACTTTAAGCTGATCGATTTCTGCTTTTATTACTTTATATCTTCACTACTCGGAAGCTAATACAATTATTTCACACACCCGACAAACTAGGTCTCTACAACCCGAATCCTATTCTATCTCTGTCAAAACGTTCTCACTTTAATAATTCGGCTTCGGCCCGCCAGGCATACCGACCGCCTGGCTGGAGGATCCTCCCTTTTCTGTGGAGGAACACCACACCTTGTTCCTCATAAATCTAAACTAGAGGGATGGGCAGCAGCGTCCCTTCTGCGAAACGGTAGCCATACTGCGCTCACCAACCCGCCTGCCAAGCGTGGTGAGTATTGGCAAATAGCCCCCAAAATGATGACACAGTTGTGAAAATCTATGGGGAGGCCTGTGTTCAGCAGTGGATGTTTAAATGGCCGATATGATTAATAATTCAAAATATTATATTTAAATAAAAAATTCTAAGTGGCTAGGATTTTTTCCAAAGAGTTTGAACCTTATTATAGTACTATTAAGGTAAGCGATTAAATGCAAGCATTCAATAAAAAGTATAAACCCTTGTCATTCTGCGCATGTTGTGAAAGTCGCAACACCTGACCCATTTCCCAAGACAAATACACTTTCTGCAATCATTAACTAATATAATAAAATAAATTAATAGCAAAGTTAATTAAAAGTACTGCTAGCGCTATGGCCCCGAGTTCGATCCCCGTACGGAGCGAGTACTTCTGTGGCCTTCATAATTTCGTTCCAGGGTTTTCCTTGGTCAATCTGGAAGTTTCTGAACAGGCTCCGGATGCAGGTGGGCCGTAACAAAGATGACGTCTCGGTGGGGTTTCCCCGGTGGGTCCATCTTATCCTGTGGGTGTGGTGCCATGGAGGATATGGCGCATACGTTATCATGTCCTGCGCGTCCCAACACCTGCACACAACAAGATCTCATGGCCGCTACAGTGAAGCAGTGCGTGTAGCAGAATACTGGGCCAATATAGTGTGACTTTTTGTCCAAAGTTACCATCTCTTTCCTATTTCTTATATTCTTCCTCTCTGTTTACTATCGACACGCTACGAAGAAGAGCTTTTTGTGTTTGAGAATGAAGATTTGTGTCAGTAAACGTACCCACGATACCTGAGAAATACTAGTGAGAAACTCGAGGCAAAAACATACAAAATTGGACCAAGATCCTACGGAACTGACCGCTACAAGGTAATGGTTGATTTTTCTTAGCTTCCGTAGATGTCGTGAAAGGCTACTAAGGGCTCTCAACCAGAGGGATGGGCAGCAGCGTCCCTTCTTTGCAACAGAAGCCTGCCAAGTGAGTACGTCCACCCAATATGACGACACAATTGCTGTGGAAATCTATGGGAAAGGCTGCTGTACAGCAGCGGCTTTCCCTTTAGCTCATATGGTAATGACTAAACTGAAACCGTGTAAATAGCTCTAAGGGGCGCGATCTCCGCTTGAAACTATTTGTATAGCTCATATATTTCTACAGAGTCTGCGTCCTTGCTTTTGAATTTATTTAAATGTTTTCCTACATAAGGATTTCTCCTGTGTCCTGGGTACAGTTTACAGACATAAACCTCACATGCACAAACATCCAGACCAACTATATGTAGATAGGTCATACCGTGCCGTGATGTGCTGTACGTATGTTCACATTAGGTATGCACGTAATTAATAAGGCGAAAAAACGTACTTCAAAAAAAAATTCTCCCACTGTATCTACACCCAGACCCTTAACAACTACCTGCAGATCATACAAATATTTGTTCCGTGCGGGAATCGAACCCACGACCCGGAGCGCAGCAGCCGACTGTATCAGCCACTCCACCAACCATGCCGTCTGTTTGTATCTTATCTTTGTTCTTAATCCTGACACCGCACGGAATCATATCGTACCCAAGTATTTTATGTTCACCCCTGAACATGTCCCTCTGCCACAGACCTAGTTCAGCAAGATATTACTTTTATTGTTGCCCTACCCTTATAGTTCTGAGTTTACGAACATTCTGCATTATGTATGTTTTCTTATTTCTTTTGCGCGAACTTTCGGATAGTTTTTGATATAAAGGGCGCTGACAGTCCCTCCTGTTATGTTGTTGTACGTTGTTTGTATTTATTCGGTATTTGGTTCAAGAATTTTCCTTTTCAGTTGTGAGGGACATATTTCGTAGATATATTTGGCCATCCACTTAATGCGTGGTACAAGTACACGCGAAGCATCCGTTGCGTGTGTATGTGTTAGATTATTGGTTCTTGGTAAGGGTGGTCGTGGCCAAGTGGTTGTACTTCGTCGTGAGTAGCGTCTTGGACGGGTGGATGTAATAGTAACTCACAAAACACATGTTCATCGTTGGTGTATAGGGTTGCCAATCTCCCTACAAACAACTTATCATAACGTTTTATGCACATTATTTTAAAAAAAAAATCCTTCATATTCCTAGAGAATCCAAAATGGTGGTCTCAGTGAAAACATATGTAAAGTACCTACATATGGCATAGTTAAAAATTGTCCGGTTAAGCATCTAGATCCCTCTTGGGATGAGTGCGAGAAGCCCCTCATAAAAAAAAGGCATAGTTAAATAAGGGAATTCATAAGGTATGAGTTTAACTGATCTCAAAATTGTTATTTATTTATTACTGGAAAATCTACAGCTAAAAATACAGGTGTAACAATAATAGTAAGGAAACAGAAAGCCAATTACAGATTTCCACATATAGTTATAATTGAATAACGTTTAATCTTTTAAAATAAGTTAATATTATAGTATTCCGTCCGTGTGGTGCCCGGATGAAGAATGTAGCACTACTCATCTCTTCCCGTGGGTCTCGTAAAAGGCGACTAAGGGAACCTAAACCAGACTGATGGGCTGCAGCGTCCCTTCTGTGGAATAGTAGCCATACTGCGCTTACACCGACCCGCCTGCCAAGCGTGTACTGGTACATTTGGATGATATTTATTTTTAAACGTAGCGTTTTGATTTATAATATTTATGACAACAACGCCAAAATCCCTACAGTTTAATTTTATTCCAGATGTTTTGATTTTTCGATGTGGCAACCCTATTGGGGTTACATAGTTAATTTTCTGCGACATCAGTCTTATGTGACAAATATTGCTACTCATCATCATCATCATTTCGGCCGAATGAAGTCCACTGCTGGACACAGGCCTCCCCCAAAGATAACCATAACCACCGATATGGATGTGTTGTGGGCAATATTGCTACTGATCAGTACTAATAATAATTATATCGATATCTTACAAATGAAATATAGACGTCATGCACGAGATACGCATGCAATCGGCTTAACTCATCGGACTAGGAAACAGAAAGTCATGCGACAAAAGATTGTAATAGAAAGAGTCCATAGATGAGAACTTTGAGTATCACTACTGAGTATTGTTAAAATGTGTATAATTTTTTTTTTAAACCAGGCAATTGTGACTTATACTCGCGTGGAGAGGGTTCCGAAACTGCTGAATATATTGTCTATTGTTGAATTCGGTCTTGTACCAACAACATATACCAAGAACAAACTTAACATCGTAGTTGAAAAGCATGTTTTCCCATACATTCCATCCGCAAACGTAAGTTTGTACGCACAAGATCTAAAGATTTGCCATGTTATTTTAAAACCATAGACTTCTTATAGGTTTCCCTGTAATCTATAGGTAAAGAGCTATTAACGATATATTTTACAAAACAGTATTTTCGGAGATAAGGATGGTCAATTTTCGTCTGTTTTCTTAAATAACTTTAAAACTATATATTTTAAAATTATAAAATAAATATATTTGAGACCCTCATAACAAGCCCTTCCCTTTAATATGTTACACGGTACAGTTTTCAAAACTTTATTAAAAACAACCCCCAAATATTACCCCCCAAAAGTGACCCCTATATTCAAAATCAATTAATTTACGTTACACGTCCGTGTTAGGGTCGCAGAAATCCGTATGTGTATCAAAATTCAACTTAATCGGTCAAGTAGATTCGGAGCATATTGGCTGTGACAGACGGACAGACAGACAGACACACGAGTGATGCCATAAGGGTTGCGCCGTTTTTTCGGACGTTCGGTATCCTAAAAGACCTAATTCTGAGTATTTTTTAGGATTTCTGCTCGGAGGCCTTGTCATAGTTAAATGCCCATGTCGTTTCAATGTGATGTGTAAAAAGTGTTTGTCAGGATCTAATTATTGAATAAACGGTTCGATTCTATGCCTTAACGGAAGATTAGCATAAGCTTTCGCTCGGACATGTGTTCTTCTTCTGCTCTGAGATTTTGGCTTCTACGAGTGTAGAGTATCTTCCACATTTCGCCAATGTCAAGTATAAGGCAACGTCGTACGGTGTTTAGATTAATAAATCTTTACATATTCTAAAATATTACTCAAAAATGAAAAAAAAAAGTACCGTCTTCAAAACCGAACCCTACACGATATAAAAATACTAATACCAAAGAAAAGGAAAAAAAAACGGGTTGAACTCCGGGAGTGCCGAGCTGAGAAGTGAAAACTTATTTTATTTATCTAGACGCGTTCGCGGTCGGCTATATGTACATGCATATATGCACACACTATAGCTGCGTCTCGTAACGGTGTCGCGAGTCCAGAGATTTTATCTCATCTAAAAATATGCGTACCGCGCTAAAATAAGTTTTCACTTCAAAATCTAAAAAATATGTCGGCAACGTCGTACGGTTCAATTGATTTTCCGGACGTGTTAAATTATATCAATATTAGTCAAAAATTGACATACATATTATCTTTGCAAAGAGCTGGCGCCGACACACATTTGACAGTTTATGTAAATATTTATAAATGTGTTGGACTCTTTTCACAGTCCTGGAATGAATTATGGCAATATTCAAAGCTTCGAAAGGGGAAATACTACGGAAGTAATCAACCTGTTCATCATTATCACACCAGCCAAAATATGTCCACTGCTGAACAAATGCTTCCCCATAAGACGACCGGTTACATGCCGCGTGTCGTCATTTTGTGGAAAATTTGCCAGCACTCACCACGCTTGGCAGGCGGGTTGGTGAGCGTAGAATGGCTACTGTTCCACAAAGGGACGGTGCTGCCCATCCCACTGGTTTAGAGTCCCTTAGTTGCCTTTTACCACACCCACGAAAGGAGGTCGAGTGGTGCTATATTCTTAATCCGGACACCACACGGAGGTTCAACCTGTTATCCCGTGTAAACCCTGGTTTCTTAAACATTTCCAAAAATTGTGACCTCAGTTATTTTTCGTCATCGTTGAGGTCATGTTTGTTCCCCAGTGTTTTTAACTTAACTCCGTATTTGTAAAAATACGGTATGGCAGCAGGTACTTTGAGCACTTCTTTTTTTCCGGTCCCAATCTCGTTGCCCCCTTTATGATATTCTGCCTTCCAATTTCCCCAGGCCTATTAATATTCCATTCCTTCTTACCCTAGTCGAATCATCTTCAATTAAAACATTAACTAAACTTATTAAAAAGAATAATTTTGCTGAAAAGATTTTGCTCTATGTCAATCAATATTAACATACTGTATTACCACATGGGGTGGAGCGGGTAAAACATTGTTACTAACCATTGAGAGAGCTCAGAGAGCAATTCTCAAAGTGGCTACTTTCCGCCCTTTCCTTTTTCCCACGAACCTACTCTATGAATCTAGTAGAGTATTAACAGTGCGACAGTTATTCATAATGAGTATAGTACTTAAGCAGCACGCATCCCTTCCCTATAGCACTGAATTTACTAATAAAAGACGGAAAGATATAGTTTGCACTAAAAAAATAGGAATAAAACACGCTTTTACATCCAAATTTTACGTGTTCCTGGGCCCGCTTCTCTACAATAGGCTGAATGCGATAAAAAACATATATCCCCTCAATTACAGTAACTGTAAGAAAACCCTTAAGGATGCCCTCCAAAGTATGTCATACGAAGATACAGAGAAATTATTAATTGTGTTAAAATAAACAATGTAATATTTTATTTACATTAATTGGTTTAAAACTGCGATTTTTACTATTGTTTTAATGATACTGTTACCTATAACTATACTATTGATTATTTTTTACTTTGTACCTATAATATTATAATAACTTTGTGATTATTTCATATTGTTTATTAGCTCTTCTCGCCTGAAACACAGGATTACCTAGTTCAGGCACATTTGTTATATATATCTAAGAAACTTTGTACTTGTTAGTTTAACTTGTTGTAACGAAATATTGAATAAAAAAAAAATATAAAAAAAATAAAATAATATTCAACTTTAATTCTATTTACTTACAGTTCGAGAAGAACATTTCCCTATAATCCGAATCCGATAGAGCCACAAACTGAAATGGGAATTGGAAAAATGTGTTTGACATTTGGTTATCTACAATATTCATAAACAATACTAATGCAAGATGATATTGCTGACGCAAAGCGTTTTATAATTAATGCGTTTTTAATTTCCAATATAATTCGCCAATGGATATTTAATTTTAAAGGCTATTAAGGCCTTTTGTCACGTTTGTGGGACTCCAGCTTAAATATTAGGTTGAGCCCTTTTGATTTTTAATACTCGGTGGCAAACATGAATTGTTTCTTTTTGGTTGTGCGTACAGAATTTTTTTCTTTCTCGCCTCCGCTAGAGGGTCTGTTCCTCCAAAATGTGCACGGAATGCACAAAGCTCCAAAGCTTTCGTTTTCGAGACCACGAAACCTTCGGTGTCGAAGATGACCGCCAACGCATACCCTCGGCCCTTCCCCACGGGCGTTGGTTCTCAGCACGAGCATTTACAACGCGTAGAAAAAATAAAACTTCACTATGTCTCGCAAATAATCCTGTCGATTTGCATTTTTAAGTTGTAATCTGTTTATCAATATGTTACATTTGCATACATTACGTTATTTTGTATTAATTCAATATAATCTTATTGTTCCAGATGTAGGTTACGACTACGTGGTGGACCAGCAGCCGATAGGCAAGATCCTGTTCAGACAGTTCTGCGCCAGGAATAGGCCTCAGTACCACAAGTACAATAACTTTCTAGATGCGGTAAGTATTCTATTATGTATTTATGCCCTTTTTACCGACTTCAAAAAGGAGGAGGTTCTCAATTCGATGCGTATTTTTTTTATGTTAGTACACCGATTACTCCGAGATCTGTAGAACAATTTGAGCGGTTATTTCTTTAATAGATGCACAATGCTTTCGAATTGGTCCCATATAAAGTTCATTACATTCGCTCATCAACCCGCCCGCCAAGCGTGGTGAGTACTGGCAAGCTCCCCCCAAAATAACGACACAATTGTGAAAATCTATAGGGGAGGCCTTTGTTGAGTAGTGGACGTCCTTTGGCTGATACGATGATTATATATTTACCAAGGACTGATATATCATTTTTGTCTTGCATCAAATCTGTATCCTCAACACGGAATTTCCCAGCACCCGTAACCTCATCCTCAAATCTGGTCATTTTAATATCCTCATTCGCTAAAAGCTACTACTCTAGTGAAGATAATAATCAATTTACCTGCCTGTCGTTGGTTTAAGATTACGTTTCGAAGTATGGTTTTCATCATATCAGTCATAGAACATCCACATGCAGATCAAAGGCTTCCACCATATACTTTTCATCAATTGTCTCCTAGTAGCCTTTACGACATCCATGGGAGGAGATGCAGTGGTGCTATATTGTTAATCCGGAAACCACACGGGCCGAAGTATGCTTTTGAATATATTGAATCTTTTTATCCTCAGTCACTTTTTCTTCAGGCACGTGTTTTCAATAATTTATACTCATCAGCAAATTAAATGCTTCACAGATCCTAGTTGATCAAGAAACATCTTAGTACACTTTTTCTTAGTAAATTTTGCCCTCCTAACAATTGTTTTCTCTTTTAATGACATGGTAACGCCAATGCTCGAAGGTCCATAGTTTTGCTTGCAGGCAGACAGGTACGAGGTGGAGGTGGACGAGGCGCGCGCGGCCCTCGCCGCTGAAGTGTTCAGCAGGTGCCTGAAGACTGACGACTGTGAAGCTGTGACGGACGTCGTCAGCCGACAGGTCATTGATGAAGCTAGTGCTACGATAGATGGTAAGCATCCATTTTATTTAGTACGTTTGCAGTGTTTTTTTTATCCTGCAGGATATTATTTCAAGACCAAGGTAGTGCTAAAACCCCATTACACTGCACGATTTTGAGGGCCCTGTTTAAAAGGTGGGCTTGGTTGGCCCCTAGTTACTGCGGTCGCTTATTACACTACCCTGCCACTCAGACCCTAAGTCAGAAGGCGAACGCCGAGAGCATTGTACGTGTATTATCATGGTACCCACGTTATCCAAACTAAAAAAGTAGCCTTCGCTGGAACTGCAACAGTCGCCACAATCAAAATAAAAAAATGGGAAAGATCTGGGTAAAGCTATATTTACAGTAGAGAAAAAAGCTGTCCAATATGCCAATACTGACTGTTCTTGATCCAACGGATTTAATAGACTACCTAAGTGCCGGAGCGGTGCAATTTAAAGAGTTATAAGTTTAGCAGCTCCCTTTATAGTAATGTACTCATTGCGCGACGACTGAGCGAGCTCCCTAACTGACCTTTATGTTATTCCATTGCCCGATCAGCAAGGTTAGCCAGCTAGGTAGATCGGAACGCCCCTCCGAGATTTGCCTAAAGGCGTGGCACCAATGGGCGGATCTTACGAGAACCTGGAGCCCCCCTTCAGTGACGAAGATGACCGCTCCAGTGGTTTTAGCCGGTAGGAGTCCGGCATACCCCTGCGCCCTTCCCCGGGGCAAAGGAAGTTCCATGTAGAATTTCCACTGGACCCCAATAAAAAGTAGATCGGGACGACACGATTGCACTAAGTCAACAGTACAGTAGCAGTACAGTAACAGTAGAACATGATATTTTGCATTTGAAGACACACAAACCTTTAAAAGCAGGTAGGTCAAACCATATAATCAACAACATGACGACCAACTGACCGTTTTTTCAATCGAGAAGATTTTTGTGGAGTAATTTGTAATTTATACCAAAAGTATGTGGGAAGTCCTCTAGATCTTATTACAGCTGTCTAAATTGGGGCAAGGCGTGTAATAAAAGCCTTTTATTTAACAATCATGTATGGTTGTTAAGTTTCCTGCAATATGGTTGAGCTGAGCTACTGCTGATGCATGCGGCATGATAGTAAACGAGGGCCGTCATTTGGGACTATTCAATTCTTAACTGCTATACAGTCTTATTAAATGGCATCATTATTACAAGTGGTTGCCGTGTGGTCGAAATTCGACCTGAATTCATTATTTTTAAAGTTTATTTTAGCTTTCTGCACTCCTTCTCCATATGAACTAACTATGCCAAATCTCACACTCCTCCGTGCGTGCAATCTGCTTAAAAAGGGTACAAAGCGAAAAAATATCATAATATATTATTTCATTTCCTTTCAGCCGGCTCTAAAGACATATTTATAGAATGCGTGCGATGCGTGAAGAGCTTCCTGGCGGGCGCTCCGTTCGCGGAGTTCGAGCGCTCAATGTACTTCCACCGCTACTTGCAGTGGAAGTGGCTGGAGGCTCAGCCGGTGACACAACACACGTTCAGAATGTACCGGGTGTTGGGCAAGGGAGGCTTCGGCGAGGTTTGCGCGTGTCAGGTACTTAAGCTTTTGCAAATGTTTCGTATTAATCGTCTGGCTTTATAAACATGAATCTTTGAAATAAGAACAGCCATATTACCCTAAGTAACCGTAACTAAGATAAATCGAGCATCTCGCGTTCGAATGATTTATTTGATTGTATCTTGTATGTATTTATTAGTAGTATGTATACTGTATGTGTCTCTAAAGAAAAACACGTCAACGACACCGCCTACTCTTTGATTTTGTTTTGTTAATTTGGTCGTCCGATTAATTACTAGTATTACAATGGATTGTTTGCTTCGTCTTACTTTTCTACGCACATTTTATACACCGCCACATTTATTTATGGTTACTATATCACATACACGTATCATTCTCATCACCTTCATCATCAAATCAATTCTTATAAAAAAAGCATATTATAGGATTAAAGACTATGTTGACGATAGGGACATATGGCGTTAGCCCTTTTCTGCACATGTGGCTTCTCTGGAAACCTAATATATCTGAAGTGATATTTGCATTGTATAGCTGCCATATTTATCTTTTATATATAGATGACTAATTTAAATACTTTGTAACGAACAGATTTGTAAAAGACGTAAAAAAATAATGTCAAAGAAGACCTAACCCTGAGTTTCTTTCAGCATTTCTTCTCAGAGGTTGTCATGTAGCGAAATGCCATTGTTTCAATATGACGTGTAAAAGTGTCTGTTAGGATCTATTTACTGAATAAATGATTCTATTCTATTCTATTCATTATATTATGTAAGTACCTACTAAATTTATACTATAGACTTTTCCCCACATATACGTATTAAATTATAACAATTATATGCTACTAGTTTCGAGTATATGGCACTCGTGGGTTGCAGCTGAAAATCAGCGTCAGGTACCTTGTACTGCCGCCGGACATCGTGCTGAGCTGCTGGCCCTTTTAACACATCTGTTCAATAATTGTTTTTTGTTTGCCTATGTAATTGTTTGTGCACATAAATACTTTACTTTCTTTCTTTCTTTATCACTTATGGTATTGAATACAGGACCGAGGTTGTTAGCTATAGACTATAAAAAATATATTTCACTGATTATTTTCCTTGGTTGGAACTTGGATCGCAGCCAAGGCCGGAAGGCGGAAAAAGTAGAAATGATCTATATCTGGGAAAAATATAATGTAACACTTATATAATAGGATACGAATTCATATTATATTCCAATAAAGTCGAAACGTAAATAGAAATATCTGTTTTCAAACTACGGTTCATTGACGAATCCATTTTCATAAAATGACACAATTTGTCTGTGGTTTTGATTGATTAATTATTTATCCGTAACATAAACTACATTTCTGTCAGAAAAATGTCAATATTTCTAGCCTTACATTTTTTTCGTTTTTGTTGGTTGAACGTAGCAAATATTTGTGTTGGATGTGAGGTCCTATAGATAAAAGGAGCTTGACCACTGACCACTTTTTTCAGCTGTCATAAATCATCATATCGACCAAATGAAGTCCACTGCTGGATACAGGCCTCTCCCAAATATCACCACAACGACCGATATGGGTGTGTTGTGGGCTCAATGGGGTTTTTGCCATAATCGCCACGCTTGGCAGACGGGTTGGCGATCGCAGTTGAGTTATGTACTCGAAGGACGCTGCTGCCATCCTCCGGCTAATCCCTTAGTCGACTTTTACGACACCCACGGGAGGAGATGGGGTGGTGGTATTCTAAGCCGGCACCACATAATCAATCAATAATGTATTTGCTCAAATATGATACATGAGTTGTTAAGTTAGCGTATAATAATTCTGCATATTCTGCCATATTATATATATTTTTTTAAAACGTTGCCCCACACTAGGATTTCTCCTGTGTCGTGGGTGCGTTTACATACATAAATTTCACACACAATACACCCAGACCCGGAACAACTACCTGCAGATCATTGCGGGAATAGAACCCACGACCCGGAGCGCAGCAGCCAACTGTGTCAGCCACTGCACCAAATACATTTAGTGTCTATGAACTAAAAATTTACATAAAATGTCTGTTACATACAAAATCATAATATCATTAAATTAAAATTGCCTTATCATCTAAGAAGTCGTTTTGTATTATAATAATTTTTACTAGCTAGTAATGAATGTTATGTTTTTTTGAATGACGTCAATGGGAGAGAATTTAGGTTTTTCGGTAAATGATTAAATATTTTAATGGACGTATAGTAAGCATTTCTTTTAAACACTCCTAGTTTTATTGTTGGTAAGCGTAGTCTGTCTATGTGTCGTGTTCGGCTATTTTCCATGTCACCGAGCTGTCACATCTCCTGCCTTCTGAAGTTAGCAATTTACGATTAATCTTCTTTTGGATCTGAGGTCTTATAGATAAAAGGAACTTGACCACTGACCACTGTTTTTCAGCTATCATAAATACAGCACACCAATCATGTTTTCAGGTTCGCGCCACAGGCAAAATGTACGCCTGCAAGAAGCTAGAGAAAAAGCGCATAAAGAAACGCAAGGGAGAAGCCATGGTACTCATAGAGAAACAAATACTGCAGCGGATCAACTCGCGGTTCGTGGTCAACCTCGCGTACGCGTACGAGACCAAGGACGCGCTTTGTCTAGTACTTACTATTATGAACGGTTGGTGTATACTGTTATTACAACATAAGCTATGGTACTGGTTGATAGTGGCAAACTTATATGTCAAAATCTATATATTAGGTCTTATTTTAATAATCCACGATATTTTGCATGGTGCCTCAGTAAATGCTTAAGATGATGTACCGAACACAACTCAAAAAGAAGAAAGAAAGACTCATAGTAAAAAAATTCATTTCTTTCTTTTGTGTGATATCGCTACCGTGCGCCGTCTGTTTTGTTTAACGTCACAGACTATCTAAATCAGTCAACCAGCCCTGTCCGCCATAGTCTTACTAGATGCATGTGAATACTACCACAACGAAGAGAACTAGGTAGTAATGAAATAAATGATTTAATAAAATAATTTTTTGAACAGCAAATTTACAATTTTTTTTTTATACCTACATTTACTTCATCGTTCACTATACACTATAGCGCCATGCAAAATATCGTGGACTATTAAATTAAGACCTTGTATATAAGTACGGGTTGCACTCCGGGAGTACCGTCAGAAGTGAAAACTTTTTATTTTTTATTTATCTAGACGCGTTCGCGGTCTGCTATATGTACATGCATATATGCACACACTATAGCTGCGTCTGGTAACGGTGTCGCGAGTCCAGAGATTTTATCTCATCTAAAAATATGCGTAACGCACTAAAAGAAGTTTGTACTTCAAAAAACTATGTTCGTTTGTTCAAAATCGCAAATCTCCTAAAGTTCTTTACCAATCGTTTTGAAATTTTTACACATCGTAGTACTCACATTCGCTCATGTTTTTATTAAATCAGGAGCCTCATAATTGTTTATTTTATTCAGAATCAAAATCGTGTTGTAATTACGTGCATTTAGCCACAGCAACGCGTGGCAGGGTAAAACTAGTATATTTATAATTTTATATCTATACAGGATGTAAAAAGACGAAATCAAATAATTCTGTACATCTAACTAAGTAACAGTAACACAAAAACATAAAAAGTTACATAAGAAGAATGTTTCGTAAATAACAAAAAAAAAAATGTCAACTACAAGAAAATGATCACAATTATTGGGAGAATATGTGGCTTTCGTTTTCGTTAAGGGTTTTCTTACACCCGTTATATATGTATATGTTACTGTAAAAGTTAAAACTACAGTAAACCCTAAGATTTTGCAGTATAACACATCGGAGAGATGAAGGATAATTGTTGGTTTTTCTTTTTATTTTATTTTTTTATATGAAAATTACACACACTAGGATTTCGTCTGTGTCGTGGGTGCTTTTTACAGACATGAATTCCACATACAATACACTGCCGACTGTATCAGCCACTACACCAACCGTGCCGTCTATGTAGCATGCGCATATAAAATACATGCGCGATCGTTCGGAGTAGCTAACTTCAGTCCAGCCAAATAAGATTGTGTGTACTGTAAGCGGCCTTTGCAGGAAACTGGTGAAGCTTGGAGGTATTTTTTTCAGGATTGGACGTCCTTGCCTGAAATGATATTGCTGTTATAGGTGGCGACCTCAAGTTCCACATCTACAACATGTGCGGCGCGGACACGGGGCTCGGCTTGGAGCGCTCGCGGTTCTACGCAGCGCAGGTCGCGTGCGGGCTGGAGCACCTGCACAAGATGGGCATCGTGTATAGGTACGTATGGGGTATGTTGGCCTAGAAGTAGAAGTAGAGGAGACTACCAAGATTGCCCAGTTAAATGAAAATGGGAGAGAGGGGAGAAAGTTCCCGTATGGCAACAACAAAGTGTCTCAGGGAGCCAAGAAATTATAGCCCTTTTTTCCCTTAGTGAAAACCTTTCGAACGTCGGTCCCAACAGTCTTTAGACAGTCGGAGGCCGTTGAATGGCTTGAAGAACTCTGACACAAGTTTGTCCACGAACCACAAGAAAAAAGGAAACTTGGGCTTTGAGCCCAATGCCCCCACGTCCCCGTTATCCTATGAAACTCAAGTGTATATTACTTAGTTCAAAGTCTAGTTTAAGGCACCACAAGGTGGCGCTTATCATCTCACAGATCATCTCATTTCCTATAGGGATCATGGTAGTCACCTTTTACTGCTCACCCTAATCTATGTGAAAGTTAATCGACTTGGAGCTTAGCCATCAGATAACTGCTTAGATCAGCGCGGGAACTTGTGAACGGAATATTTCCATAATCATCACTTGTCAGGTGTGATTACATTACAGTGGTTATTGGTCCAAGGGAGGATGCTGCCGCCCATCTTCTTGATATCAACCCTTAGTCGCCTTTTATGACACCCACAGGTGGAGAGCGGTGTCTTAAAATCTTGTTCTACTTAATCCATATGGATTCAGCAAATAATTATCTTTTACAGAGACTGCAAACCAGAAAATATTCTGTTAGACGATGCGGGACACGTTCGGATCTCTGACCTAGGGCTGGCAGTAGATGTACCAGATGGAGGCAGCGTGCGAGGAAGGGTTGGGACCGTCGGTTACATGGCGCCTGAGGTACACACTTACCATTTACTCGTACTTAATAATTATGACTTGATTAATTTTTGTCTAGGGACATCCAGATCCAGATACGGAAACCAGACCGGGCTCAGTAAAGCCTATAAACGTCATTCTGCATTGGCCTTCGTAGGTTCATATGGATATACGTCTAAAACATCATATGTTAGTAGCGGGAATACAAAAATGTATTTTCAGTCGCCCGTGACGGCTGCGCTCAACATGAACATTATTACAGTTCTCCCTCTCTCATCCAGTGAAGCGGCATCGCACCGTCCACCGCTCACTCAATCTCTAGTCTAAATCGCTTATGGCACCTCTTCCTGCCTCAAATGAGGGAGGCGTCGTAAGGACCTCACGAGGTACAACAAGGTCCTCCCTCATCCTCGTTCAAAACAGACATAGTTACCCATTACGGCCATTACTAGTCTAAATGCTTACTAGTTAGATAAATCTTGTATGACAGCGTAAAATCGAAATAATTACAACGACTAATGAACGTCAGGAAGAAGCCAGATGTTCGTTAGTCCGGGAAACCAGACATTTATACAAGATGTTGATCAATATCCGTGTTATATTTAAAAGTTGACTATGCCGCCGATACTGGCACGAATCAATTTAAAAGATCAATACTAACTAAAAATATGTAAATGTTTGCAAACAAACCAATTCCGCCCACGCGCACGTGCCGTTCTTTTACTGTGCACAATAAAAGAAGTCAACATCAGGTGTCAGAAAAATTACTCGTGATGTAAGAACGAGAGGTAACGTAGTATTATTTTAAGCATAATAGTAACCTTAGTAGTTAGGTATTTTTTTCGGTCCTGTTCATCATATCAGCCACAGGACGTCCACTGCTGAACAAAGGCCTCCCCCTTAGATTTCCACAACGAGCGGTCACATGCCGCTCTCATCCAACGACTCCCAGCGACCTTCACCAGATCGTCTGTCCACCTCGTTGGAGGTCGTCCCACGCTGCGCTTTCCGGTGCGCGGTCTCCATTCGAGAACCTTTGTGCCCCAACGGCCATCAGTTCTACGAGCAATGTGCCCTGCCCATTGCCACTTCAGTTTACTAATCCTTTCAGCTATGTCGACAACTTTAGTTCTTCTACGGATCTCCTCATTTCTGATTCGATCCCGTAGAGAAATACCAAGCATAGCTCTCTCCATAGCTCGCTGAGTGACCTTGAGCTTTCTTATGAGGCCCATTGTGAGTGACCACGTCTCTGTTCCATATGTCATCACTGGTAACACACACTGGTTAAAGACTTGCGTCTTGAGGCATTGCGGTATTGTTGACGAAAAGACGTTGCGAAGTTTCCCGAACGCTGCCCAGCCGAGTCGGATTCGACGATTGACCTCTTTCTCGAAGTTGGACCTACCTAACTGGACAGTTTGTCCTAGGTAGACATACTCGTCAACAACTTCGAGAACAGAGCTCCCAACGGATATTGGGGTGGGCACGACATGGACATTTGACATGACTTTTTCGTCTTGCCCATGTTCATTTTAAGGCCCACCTGTTGGGAAACTCTGTTGAGATCATCAAGCATTGTGCGGAGCTCTTGCAGCGATTCTGCCATGATTACGATGTCATCGGCAAATCGAAGGTGAGTGATATACTCGCCATTGATGTTAATGCCGAATCCTTTCCACTCCAGTAGCTTGAAGGCATCCTCCATTGCAGCGGTGAACAGTTTCGGGGAAATGACGTCCCCCTGTCTCACACCTCTCTGCAATGGAATTGCCCCCGTGCTCTGTTCATGTACTCGGACCGACATGGTGGCGTTTCTGTATAAGCACTTCAACACTTCAATGTACCGATAGTCAATCTGGCACCGCTGCAGAGATTGCAGCACTGCCCAGGTTTCGATCGAATCGAAGGCTTTCTCATAGTCCACAAACGCCAAGCATAGTGGCAGATTATACTCCTCGGTCTTCTGTATAACCTGCCGCAGCGTATGGATGTGGTCTATGGTACTGAAACCTTTTCGGAAACCGGCTTGTTCGGGAGGCTGGAAGTCATCAAACCTGCGCTCGAGACGATTCGTGATGACCCTTGAAAACAGCTTATAAACATGGCTCAGAAGTGAGATGGGTCTATAATTCTTCAATAGGGTGTTATCACCCTTTTTGAAGAAGAGCACCACCTCACCTCTGTTCCACGCTTCCGGCGTTGTGCCCTCGAGTAAGACGGAATTGAATAGCTTCTGAAGGACTTTAAGTACCGGTGTTCCACCCGCTTTCAGAAGCTCTGTCGTAATTCCGTCTCCACCCGGCGCCTTGTTATTTTTAAGCTGTTTCAAGGCCATCCTAATCTCGTACAGGCTGATGTCCGGGATATCCTCGGTATAGTGTCGGGTTAGTTTGGCTCGCGGGTCTTTGTCAGAGCCAATGGTAGGTATAGTAACCGAGGTGTATAACTGCCGGTAGAAGTTCTCAATCTCTCTCAAAACCTCTGGCTTAGTCGACGGTCCTGTTCGAAAATGTTTAAATATATGCCAAATTTAATAATATATACAGCTGATATCTGCAGGGAGCAATGACTCCGCTGAACCGCCACGCGGATGTTTACAAAGGAAACTTTTGCCTTACGGTGTGCCGCCGGTGACTTATTCTGATAAGATTCGGGGCATTTCGGGGTCTATTCTGAAACAAACGCTAATGTTTCTAAGTAAAATTTGGTTATGAAATAACCGTAGGATTTGTAAAGTAATTTTAGATGATCAAGCATATTAGTAGTATTTTTATTAATTTATTATAGCTTTAGTTTATGATGGTTGTATTTCTAGTATATTTAGTTCTTCTGTACGTAACAACACAAACATTAATTTTATTTATTACTTCTTACCTACATACTACTTTCACTATTGTTATTTGCTACACGTAGGTATTTTTATTTATCCATGTTCTACAAACTGATTTACATCCGTAACACGTCACTACTTAAGGTCCAGTTGAAAACCAGCGCCAGGCACTAGTGGTCTGGCATGTTTGCTGAACTGGGCCTGTTTGGCGCAGCTGTGGGGCACACAACAATGTTCTCCTTGTGTTTTTATTGTATTTTTTTTTTCTTTTTCAATTTATGTGTATCACATTGTCTGTGTCAAATAAATTTATTTTCTTTCTTTCTTTCTTTCTTCTTTCATATTTTTAGCAGAAATATGGCAAATATACAGTTTGATATCTTGTATATAGGTATAATTATCACATTATTCACATACTTTAATTTTCAGGTGATAGATAACGAGCGGTACACGTTCAGTCCAGACTGGTTTTCATTCGGCTGCTTGGTTTACGAGATGATTGAAGGGCGCGCGCCCTTCCGCGCCAGAAAGGAGAAGGTCAAGCGCGAGGAGGTTGACCGCAGGGTGAAGGTCAGATTGGCTAGTGTTCGTTTTCATTTCATTTATCTAGTTCCTGGGTCATTGAGCCTTCCATATTCTACTTCTTTTATTTGAGTTTTCTGGCATTATTCCTTTTAAAAATTCTCATGTTTTGATAATAATGTCGTCCATATAGAGCAACATTATACTTTATTAATAATTCTCCATTTCTTATTAAATTTATGAAAAGAAAAATGTGTATTACTTAATTCAATTTTCTTACTTTTACTCATAAAAACCAAGGAAGTTTTCTAATTTCTTTTTGGTATGGACCATAGGAGTTCATTTTTACTTGATGAAAACCTCATTTAAATTCTATTAATGTCTTCTAGTGCTCACTGACGTTTTTAATGAAAAAGTTAGCTGTACAATACGATATGGTATTTGACGACATGTTTTTGACTTAATCAAACAGCACGAGCAAGAAAAATACTCATCTAAGTTCAGCGAGTGCGCACGAGCATTATGCGGAGCCCTATTGGCCAAAAGTCCTTCGTCGCGGCTGGGCTGCGGTGCAGCGCGGCGCGGAGCTACGCATGTAAAGGCGCATCGGTTCTTCTCCAATCTCAACTGGGCAAGGTTGGAGGCAGGGATGGTCGACGCGCCTTTTGTGCCTGATGTTAGTATGAAGACTTTTCTGAGACTAGTGATAAAGACCGTATATCCTGAAAATAGCAGTACGTTAGCAAGCAATTGTGTAGAAGTTCATCAGGTATTTTTAGTCCATATGATCATGTGATGTAAAGTAGTCAGTATGTAAACGCACCCACGACACAGGAGAAATCCTAGTGTGGGGCAACGTTTTTATAAAAAAAAAAAAAAAAAATTGTAATTGTTGGTGTTGATCCGGTTGATGTCACGGTGGCAAAGTATCATATATTAGGTATCTTCAAACGTGTCACCTTGAATACTTGCAACTTTCCAACTTCTGTTTGGCTCTAGAGGAACAGTAAATGTTTAGCAAGAATAGGGTTGCCCCCTATTCTTGTATACATGGCAATTTGCTCAAATCCAATCAGTTCCAATTATTATTAATATATCAACTATTAATCTATACAACCTTCATCTTCCAGCCCCACGCCGTCTACGCGAAAGATGTGCTAGACATAGAACAGTTCAGCACAGTCAAAGGAGTCAACTTAGACGCGGGAGATGATACATTTTACGGCAAGTTCAACACCGGCTCAGTAAGCATACCATGGCAGACCGAGATGATAGAAACTGGATGCTTCGCGGAACTTAACATGTTCGCGAGAGGTAGGAATACACCCACATACTGTAAATAAAATCGGGCCATTTTCTTTTTGTTATCAAATTACAAGACTGAATCCCTAATATCGTCGTTCGTTATAAATGACCATGACCAGGTCATCATCATTTCAGCCGAACGAAGTCCACTGCTGGACACAGGCCTCCCCCAAAGATCACCACAACGACCGATATGGATGTGTTGTGGGCTCATTGAGGTGTTTTGCCATAATCGCCACGCTTGGCAGGTGGGTTGGCGATCGCTGTTGAGTTGTTAATGTACTCGAAGGACGCTGCTGCCCATCCTCCGGCCTATCCCTTAGTCGACTTTTACGACACCCATGGGAGGAGATGGGGTGGTGGCGTGGTGTTTTCAAATTAAATTCAGAAGGAAATTTGGCAAAACGAGGTGATCGCAGGTGGAGCCTAACCTTCTTAGAGTGGAAACTGAGAAATGGAAACCGGGGCGATGGCTGATGATGATAATGTGGGCGCGATTAGCACAGGACCAAATGTAATAATTCAAATGTGTTGACAGTACCTCGACGATTAATAAATAGCACGGTCTGCAGGCGAGTTTGAAGTTTGGAATGGTAGTTGATTAAAAATATGTCAGAATATCCCCGACTTGATGTATGAATACCGTGCACTGTGTTTTTTTATCTGAAATATATGAGTACCCCCTTTATCTTTAGGTGAAGATAGTAAAGAGTGCGCGACAGCTGACTTGCAGCTAGTGCCAGCGGTGAACACGCCAGAGGAGGAGAAGGGATGCTTTATGTTTGCGAGACGGGTATGTAACTTTAATAATCTGTTTTTTATTTGTAGCTGGGGTACAAGGTAATGTGACAGTCACATTATAAAACTTTTGATCTAGAAAACGAAATAGTTCCTTGAATGGAATCATCGTAGCGGAATATTGTATAGATATGTTATTTTTTTAGATATTGCTACATTATTAAAAAAGCAATATTTGAATTGGGTCTTTTCGGTACGCAACGAACTAAAACTCCAGTAATTTCTAACCGATATACCGATGGTGGAGCATTCAAACGTGCAATATTTTTTTCTGCTGTGTAAAGGTCAGGTCTATGATACCCAGTTATAATATACTTGTTGAACACTTTTGCAATATAGTATTATCTTGCATAAGTATCTCACCTGAATCGAGCAGGTGCACGTTAGTCAGCTGGGACACCATGATGATATTATAGCTCGGCGTCCTGCTCCCCAGGTGCTGTGTCCACAGAAGAAAGTGTCGGCGCGTCTCCGCGCGGTGCCGGTGCCCGAGCACCTGCTGCTGCCCACGTCGGCCGCGCCCCCCCCGGAGCCCGCCCCGCCCCCAACCCCCGTGCCCCCCTCGCTTCCCGCGCCCCCCGCTCGCAGCTGACCGCCCCCCTCCGCTCGGGCACCGGACACTTCGCATCCTCCAGCCGCCGCTAGCTGCGGCCCGACCGCACACTGACCGCACGTCTACATACAACTGTAGTCTATGCACGGAAAGGTTTGACGCCTTCGAAGTTGCACCCTTTGACAAGTAAACTTGGAGCTTCTATACGTAATACACAATTAATAAAGATATTGCTAACTAGAGAAAGCTGTAGAACAACGTTACAGTTGAGGCTCTCGATAAGGTAAAGCAGTTATAGCGATGCTCAAAATGCTTCTTAATTAAAAAGCATGGTATTGCAACAACGGAGATTATAACTAACGGTGATCTACACTCCTTTGTGCCGGTCAACGGTGTCATTTACAGCGATGCTAATGTAGCGTTGACGGCTTCAAGTTCCACGTCACCTTGACACGTACAATGTAGCCATAACAAAAAAAAAACTATGTCGCGTCGTCATCACAGTTCAAAGATATTTTTTTATCAACACACTTTTGTTACTGACGTTTGATACACATTATTCATTTAATATCGTGACAAGGATTTCTTCGTTCTATAGTTTTAATGCTGACTGCCTCGAATGGCGCGAAATGTATGACGTAATGTGGCGAGGATTGTGTAGAATAGGTAAATGTTTTGCAGACGAGCTCTGTGGGTATCATTTGTAATCAAAGTATAGAGACGAGTGGACGTATTAATAATATAATTGTTACTATGTACATAATGTAATTGTTAATATATATTTCATAATAGCCCGCAAACGTCCGCCACTGGACACGCACCTTCCAATGAGCAGTCGTAGTTTATATTGCCATTCTAGTGTGATCTTATGAGGACCTGGAGCCCTCCTTAGGTGCCTAAGATGACCGCTCCAGTAGTTTTAGCCGGTAGGAGGGCTAAGGGAGCCCTTCCTCGAAAGAAGTTCATGGTGAAATTCCCCTGGACTACCAAGAAAAGGTTATATTGACATAATCAGGCAGGCGGATTGGTGATCGCAGTATGTTATTTAGCATACGGGAGGATGAGGCTGCCCATCCCCTTGACATCAACCTTTGGTTGCCATTTACGATACCTATACCCGGTGGAAAAAGGTGGTCTTTGGTGGGTTTTGCCGGTAACTGCACAGTTTTTTTTTTTTTTTTAACTTTGCCCCACCCTATGATTACTCCTGTGTCGTGTGCGTTTACAGACATGAATTCCACATACAATACACCCAGACCCGGAACAACTACCTGCAGATCATACACATATTTGTGCCGTGTGGGAATCGAACCCACGACCCGGAGCGCAGCAGTCGACTGTATCAACCACTGCACCAACCGTGCCGTCGAAATTATATAATAAATATTTTTTGTGGCCCGCTGACACGATATTTATTGAAGTGAAACTACTTTGGGCGCTTGGAGAGTAAAATTTCATGATTATATTTGAATATGTGTATATGCGCGGGCATAAAATGTGTGGGCGCATGCGCGAGCATAAAAGGTATGGGCGCATGCACGGGCATAAGCAATTATTTCCATGTACCGTGTGCCGTGTACTGAAACACAGAGGTTTCCCTTCTGTCATATGTGCTGAGATGCACACGCTCTAGTTTTTTAAATTGTCTTATGTATAAAAATTATAAATATTCATTAGTCTACTCTAAAAAAGTATTAATTATGTGACTTTATTGGGACAAAACAATATTTGAATGACAAAAAAAGAGCATTTTCTTTGAGTTTTTAATAATGAAGTATATATATATAATTCGTTTCTAAACAATTAATGCTACATTAAAAAGGCTTCAAGTCCTTTCTCGGAAGTAATCGTGGTTTCGATTGTAAATTTATTGACATATAAAATTGGAACCTATAGACGTAGGAATATGATGCATTTCTCCTTGTACCTGTCGGTAAGTTCGGCTTTGAATCTTGAATGTACGAATGGGCGCAGCTTGCAAATGTTGTTTTTGTTTTATCTATTTGTTATTTTATATTGTGTATCAAAATAATATTCGTTATAGACATAAATTGTCTTAACAGGTACACTTAAAAATATCTGCTACACACACACTGGCACAAGAGCTTGTACCATTACCGTTCATTGTTTTACAGTAATTTTTCAATCAACAACCCAAAATATATTTTATTATCTATATACGGTTTAAACAGGTATAGAAGTTGCATTTATAAGCGACTATTTATAATGTTAACGATACATAAACAACAAAGTGTGACCTGTACTAAAAAACATGAACAATTCCTTTAGGTTTTTTTTTGGCAATTGTAGGTGGACCGTTAAAAAATTATTGATTGAAGTGTAACAATATTATTTTGTTTTTTATGAGTCTATGATCGATTTGCAGAGTTGCAATGAACTTTCTGGACTGTCATTGGGACAGCCCCCTCCTCATTTATATACCCAGCGTTTGTGTGTAGTATGGCCACACCACTGTTGCGTTAAATATTATGAAGCGTGTTCTTTGACCAGCATTATATAAGATGTAAGTAACAAAACCTTTGAGAATAAAGAACCTATAGGTGAATCAAAATACGATTCACAAAATGTTGTCCGGAAGTGATCGCTGTATGCGATAATATCGCCCATTGTACATTGACTATCATATTGTTATTGTTTATTATTTTATTCCTTGTTTTGTTATGTTGTGTACAATAAAGTGTATACAAATAAAATGGGTCAGTTATGATTAAGTGACCATTTTGTGATCTCTAATGCGAATCGTATTAAGATCAGTATAAATCTCCGAAAAAAAAAGCCCCCTGGACTATTTTGTGATTTCTAATGTGAATCGTATTATGATTCACATAAGCTCGGCTATGGAAAGAGCTATGCTTGGTTATTTCACTACGAGATCGAATCAGAAATGAGGAGATCCGTAGAAGAACTAAAGTTGCCGACATAGCTAAAAGGATTAGTAAACTGAAGTGGCAATGGGCGGCGCGAATTCTACGGATCTCCACATTTCTGATTCGATCTCGTAGAGAAATGTTTGATACTGAAATCAGTTAAAACAGGAGAAAATCTAAACTTCGCATAAATTTAGGGTTCTAGAATCATGTACTGAATCCCATGGTGTGAGTTTTCATTACGATCTCACTTACACTCGTTATACATATAATATAAAATATAAAACATATTAAAAGTTACAACCGGTACTATACTTTGACATCGCTTCACGTGTGAGTTCTGACCAATGTTGCCAACCCTACAGTTTTAACTGTAGCTCTACAGCTTTCTTACAAGACTTTCCAGTCTAGCGAAGGTCTTGGGAAGAATTGTAGAATACTGTTAATAATCGTTATTTTTTTACATTTTTATTGCACGAAATTAGTGCTTTTGTGTAAATTTGACAACGCAAAACTTTCCTTTTGCAAAACCGTACATCTCTATTCTTAACTTCTAAAATTAAATCAACAAAATCTGTACATTTAAGTTTATATTAAACAGTTACAGTTTTCTGTAGTTTTTTCTTACCGTCATATGCAGTTTTATTGTATAGCAGGGTTGGCAACACTGCGTCTGACGTCAATATTGCAGATCGCCGTGACCTTGTCGTGACGTTTACAGTTGCCAATTATTATTACAAGATATGTCTCGTATGGACGACAGATATTATCCTGTAAGTATAACGCATTTAGCTCAATAGTAACCTCGGGAGTATTAGGCGAACAAATAATATTATAGAACTTTATTTTTTATTATTATATCCGGTATTTTATTTTTCGTCGTAATATCGATCGTAATACGCGAGCAATCATTTTGTATTGATATTATTTCTTTTTGTATATATTTATTTTGTTAGTATGTTGGTGGCATTAATATTGAAAAGTGTAGTTTTTTATAAGTAAGCTTATTTTTATTCATGTTATAATTTTCTTTACAATTTCGATACATTTATTTAAATGACATTTTGATAGCTTCGTGCTGCAATACCATGAACATGCGTTTGTCTGTGTGTCACCAATATAACTAAATATCGATGCCAACCCAAGGTTTTTTGAAGGGATGTCCCATTGTTTAAAATTGTAGTAAAAGTATATACTGTTTATGACTTTATACATTTTATGATACAAGCGTACGTTTACATATTATTATAGATATTTTTAAAAGGATATTTTCTTTATAGCCGCCGGGAGAAAATAGTAAAATATTTCCCTTTAATGGCTTTAAATCATGGCCAGTAAAAAGGCATGGAAAGGATGGGATATTATTTAGCTTCGCGTGAAATTGGAATATAGGTGTCTTTTTAAGGATGTCTCCATTTTTACTCATTCTAAAGATCATTTTTGACGTATGTACATATAATTTATTTAAGGAATAAAAATAAGCTACACAAAAATACATATTCTGTAGTGTAAATATATCACGTTTGCTGAGAAATAACCCTAAAATGCAGATGTAAAAAAGAGTCCTATAATGGCTAAAGTGAACAAAAATAAAACGAGTTTTTAATTGTTTTAGCCATATTCGCTTTAGCCGTTATGTCAGCGCTGTTAACAAGTTGGCTCAGTAGACGATTTTGTAATATATTTTTAATATTTCTTTCCTAGAAGTACTTTGCCCCACACCAGAGCGATACAAGAGAGTATCGCGGGTACAGCTTACGAACATAAATCTCACATCCACAAACACCTAGGACCCGAAACAACTGTCAGTAGATCATACAAGATTTTTTTATGATAAAATGACATGTAAATATTAAAAAGAATATTGGTCTAAGTATATTTTTTAGATCTCAAATGTATGCATACCTCGAAAGGATATTAGGCCTCATCTGATACAGAAAAGAAAGGAGCATTCATCACTATGCTTATATCATCATTTCGGCCGAATGAAGTCCACTACTGGACACAGGCCGCCCTCAAAGATCACTACAACGATCGATATGGGTGTGTTCTGGGCTCATTAGGGGGTTTTGCAATAATCGCCACGCTTGGCGGACGGGTTGGCGATCGCAGTTGAGTTGTTAATGTACTCGAAGGACGATGCTGCCCATCCTCCGGCTAATCCCTTAGTCGACTTTTACGACACCCACGGGAAGACGGGTGGTGGTATTCTGAACCGGCACCACAGGCCATATGCTTATATACTGCATGCGATTAAAGACTACAGGATTTTTCGGGATATTGTCTGATCTTTATTTCATAAGTAGGATTCAAGAAATAATTTCACTCTTCTCAATGTCATGTCCCACTGACTGCCTCTCAGAACAAATGCTGAAACAAATTCAAAGTCCAAACATTGAAACATATGAAAAAAATGAATGGCACCGTCCGGAATGCCCGTTTGAAGATATTTTCTTTAACCTAAAGCCAAAGGGACATTGACAATTTAACTAAATAATAGATGCGTTCGTCTACTTAGTCAACTTGTATTAAATATAAATAAATGACATCCGCCTCATGTAAGTCACTTTAAAACTAGATAATTTATATTCGAGCAATAATAATGAAACGAATAGAAGAAATCTATGTAGATTACATGTGTATTATATGTATTCAATTGTTTCGTCTGTCGTGTTAGTGTTAAATTTAGAAAAGGAGATTTAAGTGAGTGTGAAGAGGAAAGGAAACGTTTTTTTTTGTAAAAATATATCTATTACCCCAATACTCACGATAGATTAAAAGTGAACAAAATCGCACAAGGTATTGGAATATTTTCGTCATATTTTACATTGCCATTTCACTTCCAATGTTTGTATTAGAAATAGGCATCGATACATTATGATGTGTAACTTTGATTTAATAGAATATTTCGATTGAGTTACAATAGGTAACTATTTGAGGCTGAACGCGTGTGGAAGGGAACGGTTCTTGCGTCGTAGTTATAATAGCTGCCACAGATCTGGAGGGCTGGCCTTCCCCCTTCAACTGAGCAGGAGTGATTTTTAGGTCGGTTTGGGCGGTATGCAATTGCGCAAACTGATCCCCACTCACTGAGCGCTCAATATCCGTGCTGGCCACTAAGCGATTATAGCCTAGCCGCTAGATTACATTGACGATCAAAATGTCGTAGATTTCAGTTAAAACTGCGACTTTAATATGTATAAAACTCAAGGTTAATTGAAGCAGTAAACAGGAGTATTCGTGTTTCACACTGCTAGTATTCCGCATAAAAAAGAATTAACAATATTACGGGTTTGATATATGTTCCAAAATTGGCTTGGTCAAAATAATTAGTTTTAAGAAATCAACTAACATTAGTATTATAATAAGAAATGCTTGCGATACTAAAAAGAGAGGTGTCTTATGGACACCCGGTTGGAACGGAATTCCTTTCGCTATATCTTTTTTATGTTTGCATTAAGTTATGATTAAATAAAAATAAAGCGTCAGTATTTTAAAAAAGGGAAGATTATATTATTACATAAAACGTTAAAATTATAAATATTTTTGCTTAATCTCAAAGTTGACGGCAAGCTGAATCGATCGGTTTTAATTTCCTATGTGATAGGGAAGTGCCTCAAAAATCACTGCGCAATAAGTTGTCGGTTTTTGGTGTCGTTTTTCATTGTTACGCTTTTTTCGGTGTAGCCCCCCAGCCTGCAAACAAATCAGAATGATAACGTGCGATAAGGAACTCCGTTCCAAAAACTTGAAATCTCGGTATACTTGGGTACTAAAAAAGTTACAGTATTGCATTAGCGTTAACGTAAGAAATTAGGTACAAATCAAAATGAGGACACACAAAGTATGGGTTTTCGTTTCACATCGTGCCCACGGGTTCTTCAAACTGGGTTAGTTAATTAAGGTCACGGGTAACTTACAACCGTTCCGTTTATCCAATCGCGAGGTCACAGAAGAGCTATTGTATGTCGTTGGTTATTGTTGGCCAATACAGTAAGACCCCGATTAACCGGAGAGCTCGGGATCGGAGGATATATGTATACAACTTTTTATATTGATGAACCGGATTAAATTTTTACTGTAATTGTACACATCGACTTTAATACTCAATAATATTCATCTATGCTGAATATTGCTCTTTATTTTACTTTTTGTACGCTCCACGGTTAACGGTAAAATATAAATGATATTGATAAAACGGACTTTTACTGTAGTTCATTTACGTCAGACAAACGTGCGACCCAGAATGTAAGAATTAGTTAAATTGAGTGATGAAAAGTGTCCTGTAAAGAAAATGTTATTGATCAAACTTCCGTCTCTACCACACGCTTTCATAACTGCCTCATGCAGGCTCTACACGCGGCAACATGTATATCTATATACAATTCGAACATCCTGATTTCTACACTTACAAAATACGGAAAAGGCCGACGTGTGACGCCTAAAATAGGCAGTCAAGAGTTATCGTGTGGGAAAATTCAGTCCACTACGGTTTTTAAGTTCATTCGCACAAATTGAACGCATTCACTTGTTCGTTCACATAGAAAAAATATGTCCTAAATTAAGCTTTTGGGACGTGTACGTCGGTATTAAAACGGGTATTTTACAAAGACAACTCAGCAATCACTTATTCTAATGACTTTTTTAAACTGTTATTATAATAAGAGATTAAACATTAATTTTACTTACGCTTAAAAAACAATTTTTATGATTAATACTGTCAAAGATATATAAAACAATACCATTTTTTACATTCCCGTCCCGAAAACAGTCCATTGCTAATTATACTCTTTGACATGTGATGCATGAGTGAATGAAACGAGTGAAGACGTTCAATGCTTTGCTCCTATTCGATATAAGAAATTGTTCCGATATTGACTTTACTACCTTATTTTTGTTATATGTACAATTCCTATGTTAATTTCACTGTTAAAATGATTAAAGGAGCTCAATTTCTAAATTGCTCGTGGAATTTTCCAGATTATGGCCGATATTACTCGATTATTCAACGTTAGCTTTTTATATGAGCAATTAAAATTGAGCCTAGGTTTTGAACGGAGGTTACTGATTTCTTTGATACTCGTAGGCAGTAAGTAAGCGTGCCAATATGTCTTTTTTGGGTATTATTCAAACCTTTGTACTATTTCATGCAACGTTAACACTGCTATAGAAATAATACACGCATCATGTCAAGGCGAGATAAATCTAGATTTATCTCAATAAGTAGTGTCTTTGGAAAAAGAAAGAGATAGCCAGTTTTGTATCCCTCTCATTTTATTGACACGATTGTATAGTCGTTATTATTGGTCAGCTTGTAGTGAAATTACTTTTTAAAGAAACATGTTGCGTTGCTAAGTTATAGTGTTACCATCCATAATGCATTTTTTATTTAAGTTATTAATAAGTTGTTGAAGTAGTATATTTTTAAACTGCGTAAGTTGTAGAGTCAATATCAGGATACACGTAAGTTGAGCAAATGCTCGGTTTGATGAGTAGAAGACTCAACGATGCTCAACTTCGGAGCTCAACTGTACAGATTTCGTTAGTATTCGAAGTGTTACTTTTAAGGCAAAGTCATTGAGCATAATGTTATCTGTGGACGTTGTTAGATTGACATTTACATATAATTTGAATAATCTATGCCAGTGTTGCAAAAGTTTACATATATTCATCATATATGCAAAAGTTTCCATATAAAATATTGAAATATATGACAGTAAATGTGTTTTTGTTTTACATTGTTAATAAAGTTCGTTTCATTGTGAAATTTCAAGGAATAGACAAGGGTGTTATTAAAGAACGTTCACAGATAACAATATAATTAAGCATTTAAGCAAAAATGTATGTGTCACCGAATTTTTGTATGAATTTATATATGATAATGATTAATTAGTATCATACCTGTATCATACTCATTTGATGCATTTTCGACTAAGTGTATTAAAGTGTAGTAGCATGATATACGCGGACTTCGGATATATTCGGGATTACGAATAATACCGAATTTATCTAGATATATTTATAGGTAATTGCGATCACACTTTTGAAAAAGTCCTGGTGGTTTCAACAGTTAGATAGTATTAATATAAATAAGGAGAAAATAAAATATTACTTAAGAAAAGTTTATTATGTTGTCTTATGGCTGACTCATACCATTTATCTTCAACTACGAAAGTACTTATGAACGATATTATAATATACCATTAGAAAATTAATTTTACACATGGTCAATAAAATAAAGAATATCTCTAGATATTCGAAAAGCCATGTCCTATCGATTAGGTCATTTCCGCCACAGAAGTAATCCGAATCAGGTCGCGTATCGTGCTACTGCAACGTGTTGCGCGAACGGTTGCAATGCAACCGGTTGCGTTGCTGTATTTAGCTTATTAGTGTTATGGTTAGCTTTCCTTCGTACTGTTAGTCGTTATTGCAGTATTTTGATGCAAATATTATTATTTAATAAGCATATTCGTAAATAAATTGACTCCGATATAGAACGTGTGTTTTATTTGAAAGTTTGAAATCATTATTTTAGTGCGATTTGTTTATTTTTGCATTTATTTTCAGCCAAAGGAGCAGTGAACGTACTGCTTAGACGGCTTAGAGAGAAAAGATTTTATTATCATAGACAACATCCATAGGCTGGGGCATGTAACAGAATACCGAGTATAATTGCTGCAGGGAGATGATGAAAACAGAGATTTGATCAAATTCTTAGGATGTCAAAATTACAACTTTGCGGGGCGGATCAGACTCTGATAATTTAGGTGAGAAGGTCAAGGCCGACCGAGCGCAGTGAAGCTGGATCCTTGACCTTCGTGTTAGTTCTGTCCTAAGGGATTTAATCAAATCTAAAATTTAAGGAAATAACCCCATAGTTTCAATTTTAACATCTTCCGTGAATTGATCATCCCATCACCTTAGATTTGGTTAAATCTTCGTTTTCATCATTTCCCTGCGACATATATACATATAAACGACAACAACCGGGACCGAGAATTTTACACAGTACAGTTTCCGAAGAACGAGACTCATAGTTCAAATACCACAGCTATCAGCTGACTGACCGCACTGAGCGTCGCTTAACCTCACCGATTGATTACGGATTAGTAAGTATAACTCTACTCTCTCGGTCTACGAGTGCTTAAATTTTTATAGCACTGACGATGTTCTTCTTGCTTAGGCTGGATATTGTGTGAGAACCATGAGTGCAAAGTGAAATGCACTCATAGATCAAAGGATAAAGCAGATTTAAACTACGCATGAACAACGCTAATGTGCCGTGTGGTGTGGGCTAAGTATACCACCACCCCATCTCATCCCGTAGGTGTCGTAATAGGTGACAATGGGATTAATCGGAGGATAGGCAGCAGCGTCCTTCGAGTAAATTTTGTTACACAACTGCGATCGCCAACCCGTCTGCCAAGCGTGGCGATTATGGTGAAACCTCCCAATGAACACGCGACAAACTCATACCGGTCGTAGTGGCAATTTTTGCGGGAGGCTTCTGTCCAGCAGTGGACCGTTTTGGGCTGAAATGGTGGAATAACACTAGGGTAAACAATACACTATTTAAATTCAACAATTTATTAAACAAAACAGTGGGACAAACATCTAAATAAAATCAGAACTATACAAAAATGCACCGCAAACTAATTCTACTTACAACTAAGATCAAATCTCATAAAATAACATTTAAGGCAGCCAACTATTATAACAACAACTTTCCCAGTCTTTTCGATGAAATAATCTTTTTTTAAAATATAAAATGCAATTTATCGGAATATTTACTTTCCACTCAATGTTTATAAGATATTCATTCACAGCGTCAATGACATAACTGGGGCCAATTCTCGTTGTTAAGTTACACAATGACTGAGAGTTGACCGAACTGAGATTAATTTATGAACTGACAAAAAAAATGGTATTCTGCTACTCTTAAAGTTCAGTAGGATTTCAGTATGGTCACAATTTAGTCTCATTTCAATGTCAATTTTGAGGCTTAGCAGAACCGTATTGGCTTCGATCTTTTAACAATACAAGTTCACGTTTTATCGTTGTCTCCATTTCTAGAGAGGGAGACCGCTTAACAGTCATCCCCTCCGAGATGTGCCTAAAGGCGGCATCAAGGGCGAGGCGATCTTACGAGGACCTGGAGCCCCCCTTCGGTGCCGAAGAAGTCCCTTCGCTTCCTTCATCATATCAGCCACAGGATGCCCACTGCTGAACAAAGGCCTCCCCCTTAGATTTCCATAACGAGCGGTCACATGCCGCTCTCGTCCAACGACTCCCAGCGACCCTCACCAGGTCGTCTGTCCACCTCGTTGGAGGTCGTCCCACGCTGCGTTTTCCATTCGAGAACCTTTGTGCCCCAACGGCCATCAGTTCTACGAGCAATGTGCCCCGCCCATTGCCACTTCAGTTTACTAATCCTTTCAGCTATGTCGACAACTTTAGTTCTTCGCTTCCTTCACTTCATGTAAAATTTCCACTGGAGACCAATAAAGAAAAATAAGGAGGATACCATTTTGTGATATTTATGGTCGGAACTATATGTTGAACATTTTTAATTACGAGAATTGGGCCTCTGAATATGGGTAAAATCCTGAAAACATAATATGACAATTAACTGTAAATCTATAATTAATAAAGCCAACAAAATTTTTGACTGCGTTGGTAATCAGATTAGATATCAACCTCCAGGTTTCAGCTCAAAACTATAGCCCGACAGCTCTCCCTGGCATAATGCTGAGCTGGACGCCTATTTGGCATTCATGAGACACATTTCCATTTACAGATTACAAAGTGGCTTATAATCAATAGCACTCACTAACGCACCAGCATCTCTTCTGTGGAACATCAGTCATTCTGCTCTTACCAACCAGCCTGGCTAGCGTGATGAGTCTACTGACAAATTCCCCCCCAAAATGACACACACGGCATTTATTCAGCAGTGGACGTCTTTTGGCTGATATGATGAATTGAGAGCCACAAAAACTTAAAACACATCAAATTCACTTCGCGAGAGAGATAATCCAATCCCGGCTCTTTTAATCCCGGGATTCCGGGAATACGGGGATTCTTCTTCTTCTCTTAGATTATGGCTTCTGTGGAGTATCTTCCACAATTTCGCCAATGTCAAGTATAGGGCAACATTGTACGGAGTTTAGACGAATACATCTTTACATATTAATAAAATATTCCTCAAAAATTAAAAAATTCTATAACATATGTCGGCAACGTCGTACGGTTTCCCAATGTGAGATTGGGATTCAAAGAGGTGCTGACACAAGTGACAGATGCATGCGCGTTAAAGAACACAGCCTGGTGCGATATCTAATTTCTAGAAATTAACAAAAAACAAAACTATAATAAAATCAGTATGGTGTAACAATCAAGAAAATAGTGGGATTCCGATTTTATTTTGATTGTGTCTTTTGCCTGGCTGTATTGGTCTGTCGTGCTCAATAAAGTGTATCGGGTCGTTCGGTTCCCTACAATATGGTTGAGCTAAGCGATGCTGATGCATGCGTCATGCTCGTGAACGGGTGCCGTCTGTTGGGACTGGTCAGCCGTTAACTGCCACGGCAAATAATTTATTATTATATTAATGTGATATGTTCCATCTTTACCCATTAACCAACATTTTTCTCTGTATGTTTTAAAATAATTTGTATCAATCAACATTGTCATCTCAATTATTTTAGAAGAGTATCCATGGAGTTTCTTTCCGGCTCTTCTCCACGAGATAAACTATTTGGAACCGCGCCACTTAGATTCTGACGTTTCATAATTGCCAATATTTGGTTTATTTGAAATTAAAAACACTTTCGACTTTATTAATCCTGAAATTTACAGAAACAAAACATGGCCGGGATTGGATGCTCTAGTCACAACACTTATTCCTTCGTTCTGAATCTAATCTACCCTGAATTTTACCATTAGACAAGCGGTCCGATATGTATTGCCATAAAAATAAATCGTATTTAAACTGCTGAACAAAGGCATCCCGTCATTTTGGGGGGGAATTCGCCAGTACTCACCACTCTTGGCAGGTGGGTTAGTGAGCGCAGAATGGATACTGTTCCACAGAAGGGATGCTGCCATCCCTCTGATTTGGGTCCCTTTGTCGTTTTTTACGACATCCACGGGAGGAGATGGAGTGGTGCTGTATTCTTAATCCGAACACCACACGGAATAATTTCTAAAGTATGAGATACCAAAAAATATCACTCGCTAAAATCAGTTAACCAATTATGGAGCTGCTAACTAAGCAGTGGTCAATAATACTACTAATTTCGAAGTTAAACTCGATTTTTTCTAAAAAAAACTATTTAGCAAATCTCAAATCTGCGCATTGACTATCTTCTTTTCCACCTTTTTCCTTTTCTCACCCTGCCCGTTTGTTTGGTCGGCTTTCACAATCTTTTTCTGATCAATCTGCCCAATTTTCTTTTCGTAGATTCTTTGGAACAAAACGAATTTTCCACTTTGAATGTTCTTCGTCTCATAAATGGCTCCTTTAATTCTCCACGAAGGCGTTTCACAGTGTTGCCAGCTCCTGCAATCCTTACTGATCTGTAACTTATCTAGTAACTTGCATGTCATCTCTGGTATTATTGGCTGTAGTATTATCCCGCATATTCTCAAAGTCTCCATAGTAATGTGAAGGATAACGTCCAACTCTTTCTGCATTTCTGGCTTCTTGCGTAGTTCCCAGGGTTTGTTAGTCTCAAAGAATAGGTTGGCGAGATGTAGCACTTTGATCACGGAGTCGACTGCTTTGTAGAAGTTGTAGTTTCTGTAGTGCGTGTGGCATATTTCTGTAGGCAATAATAGTTATCAATACGATTATGTCCCACGCACACAATCAATCTCGCAGACAGCCAACCCACGCACGCATCTACGTACGTACGCACGCATCTACGGACGTACGCACGCATCTACGTACGTACACACACCAGCCCAACATGGAAACATCCGAGCTGAATGTTCAGATTGGATGGCCCATGTGGGTGTCCCAATAATCCCTACAATGAGCGGCCAATACTGCCATAATCATCACCATGAATGCAGTGTGTTGTTATTAGCACACACGAGCATGCTGACATCCATGGATGTCGCGGATGTCACCTTCTACGACATCCATGGGTGGCGAAGGGTGGTATTGTCTATACTACTAGGACCATACGAAAAAAAATTAAAACAATGAAGTCAACATTTCGTCATTTTGGCCGAATAAAGTCCACTGCTGGACACGGGCCTCCCCCAGAGTTCACCACAACGACCGTCGTGGGCGTGTTGGGTGCTCATTGGGGGGTTTTGCCATAAACACCAAGCTTGGCAGGCGAGTTGGCGATCGCAGTTATGTTGTTGATGTACTCGAAGGACGCTGCTGCCCATCCTCCGGATAATCCCACAGTCGCCTTTTATGACACCCACGGGATGAGATGGGTTGGTGCTATTCGTAGCCGGCACAACACGGCTTCGGCACGACGTCACGAAAACTAATTTTAGTAGTGAAAAAACTTAGAACTCGTCACTCACTGAGCGAAACTCCTCAACAATAAATAGTAATGTCGCCTGAGTTAACTGTTTGCTAAAGTTAGGGCGCTATCAGTCTGATATTGTACAAGACTTACCCGGCAGACTCTCCACAAACTGCATGAGGAGTGTGGCATGCTGGTCAGTGGCCAGTGTGGCCAGTTCCGCTGCGTGCAGCGTGGGGAACTCGTGTCGAGGGTTGAGCGCGTCTCCACAGCACCGGGACGCTAGATTTCCCAGAGTGTCCGCCAGTTCGGAGTTGGCTACGTTAATTAACTTGGTTTCGCTGTAGTCTGGAAATAAAATTGAAAAGAAATTTATACCTTTTGAATTATACAGGGATTGCTCTTGGTCTATATGCGTCTTCTGGGATTTAAAAAACTTTATAGACCAACAATATTATGCGAAACCAACAGGGAATCCAAACAAATTAGGGACAGACACACATCAGCCCGTAAACGTCCACATTTATTTTTATTTTATTGATGCCCAGTGGAAATTCTTCATGAACTTCCTTCGCCCCGGGGAAGGGCGAAGGGGTATGCCGGACTCCTACCGGCTAAAACCACTGGGGCGGTCATCTTCGGCACCTAAGGGAGGCTCCAGGTCCTCGTATGATCACACTGGAGCCGCCCACTAGTGCCACGCCTATAGGCACATCTCGGAGAGGGTGACTGTAAAGCGGTCACCCCCCCGGGGGAAACGTTCACATACCTACTATTGGAATCAGGCACAACATAGGACCCGTAAATAAAAAAATTGTACCCGTGGTGCTTGAAAACTGGGCTTAACCCTGTTGTAAACTCCCATTTATTGTGCCTATGGCCTATCGTTTTTCTCTGTCTCCTGCTTGCTACTGGGGAAGTGGAACGTATATTCTTTCCTACTCCTCCTTTTTCTTTTCTGATTAATTTCGGTGCGGGTTCCAAGACAGTTATTCATTTCTCTGGGACACACCGAGCTTCATTGGTCGGTGTTCGTTTCGGTGGTCGCCGTTGTAGATCCTGGCTTACAGGAGTTGCAGTGGCACATTCCCAAAGTGTGGCGGGATTGTCTCAAAAAAAGTCCACTGCTGAACAGACTTTCCCATGATCACTTCAATGAGCGGACATATATTGCTGTAATCACTAAGCTTGACTGGCGGAATTGTGATCGCAGTCGTTGTTATTAGCACACGAAAGGCAGCTGCTGCCCATCCTCTTGATAGCTCTTAGTAGCCTTTTATGACCCCCATGGTTGAAGAGTACTCGATTTCTGGAAACCACACGGCACAGGTACCGCGCTAAACAGTAAGTATTACGTCCGCTGCTGAACAAAGGCCTCCCCCACAGAATTCCACAATTGTGGATTCAATCTGGGGCAGATTGGCCAATACTGGTCACGCTAGGCAGGCGGGTTGGTGAGCGCAGAATACGCTGACACAGAAGGGGCGCTGCTGCCCATCCCTTTGGTTTAGCGTCCCTCAGTCGCCTTTTACGACATCCACGGGAGGAGGAGTGGTGCTATATTCTTAACCCGGATACAACACGGACAAAGATAAACACAGTAAACATTATTGCCTATTATCCTGGCCACGTTTCCCGCTGGTCCCCAATTAACTGAATATGTCCCTTAGTCGCCTTTTACATCCACGGGAGGACATGGAGTGGCGCTATATTCTTAACCCGGATACAACACGGACAAAGATAAACACAGTAAACATTATTGCCTATTATCCTGGCCACGTTTCCCGCTGGTCCCCAATTAACTGAATATGTCCCTTAGTCGCCTTTTACATCCACGGGAGGACATGGAGTGGCGCTATATTCTTAACCCGGATACAACACGGACAAAGATAAACACAGTAAACATTATTGCCTATTATCCTGGCCACGTTTCCCGCTGGTCCCCAATTAACTGAATATGTCCCTTAGTCGCCTTTTACATCCACGGGAGGACATGGAGTGGCGCTATATTCTTAACCCGGATACAACACGGACAAAGATAAACACAGTAAACATTATTGCCTATTATCCTGGCCACGTTTCCCGCTGGTCCCCAATTAACTGAATATGTCCCTTAGTCGCCTTTTACGACATCCACGGTAGGACATGGAGTGGCGCTATATTCTTAATCCGGATACAACACAGACAAAGATAAACACAGTAAACATGATTGCCTATTATCCTGGCGACGTTTCCCGCTGGTCCCCAATTAACTGAATATACTTACTAGCATCACTAGCCATTGTAGCTTCCCTTAACAACAGATACCGGAGTCCCTCGTTGCCCACGGGGCTCCCGCGTGGGCAAACGACGTTGCCCAGCGACTTGGACATCTTGCTGCCGTCCACAGTCCAGTGCGAGTGGCACACGAGGCGACGTGGCGGGTGCCATTTAATGGCCATCAGAAAAGCTGGCCAGTAGATGCCGTGGAACCTTTAGATTAGGAAGACTATATTATTACTGTTTGCCGTGTCGTGGCGGCTCAGAATGCCACCACCCCATTTCATCCCGTGGGTGTTGTAAAAGTCGACTAAGGGATAAACCGGAGGATGGGCAGCAGCGTCCTTCGAGTACATTAACAACTCAACTGCGATCGCCAACCCGCCTGCCAAGCGTGGTGATTATGGCAAGACCCTCCAATGAGCACACAACACACCATATCGGTCGTTGTGGTGATCTTTGGGGGAGGCCTTAGCGGCGGTTAGAATGAGAATGAATGAAAGAATATAATAAATAAATAAGGGCAGCAGAGTCCTTCAAGTACATTTCTAACTCAACTGCGATCGCCAACACGTCTGCCAAACGTGGCGATTATGGCAGAAACCCCAATGGGCCCACAACATAAAACCATGCGGTCATTGTGGCAATCTTTGGGAGGCTTCAGTCCAGCAGTGGATGTTCGGCTGAAATTATGAAGAAAATGATGATGAAGGCGTGCCCGTGGCCTCTAAAATCACGCGCCGCAGGAAGAAATCAATAAGAGGCTCATATATTTTATCGCATCTCGTGGAATCGTAAAGTCGTGAGGGAGTTGACACAGTTACCACCTATGGCACACATATTGAGGATCTGTTTCCTTTAACTAGCGCACATGAAGATACTATCGCTTGTCATAATAGCACGAAAAGATAAGGGTTGGTGATCCTCATAAACTTTTTTCTTATTAAACAAAATATCATAAATTTTCACCAACACAAAACCAAACTTAAACATAAAGTATGACGAACCTAACGCAGTCGCAGTAATCGCTTGGCCTACTACGCTATATGTCGTGGGGTTCAATACCCGGAAAGAACAAATATGTATATATACAGACCTTAGTTCGTGGTCTGGTTGTTTGTGGGATTTAATTCGGAAACCTGTACTAACGATATGTCAGATCCTAGTGTAAAAATACATACTTGAGGATATCCTTGCCCACCACATGCACGTCAGCTGGCCAGGCTCTGCCGCGCGACTTCATGACCTCCTCGTCAGGGTACCCTATCACCGACAGGTAGTTCACCAGCGCGTCCAACCACACGTATATACTTTGTTCCTCATCGTTTGGCACCTAGTGATGAGAGAAGAGAAAACATTACACTGTGTAAGCTGCTATATTCATCATATCTTTAAACCGACCCGAAACGAAGGAGGAAATGTTAATAATTTTTTAATTTTGGTTTTTTAATTTAATTTTTTTGTTTTTAACAAAACATCGCCCCACACTAGGATTTCTCCTGTGTCGTGGGTGCGTTTACAGACATGAATTCCACACACAATACACGCAGACCCGGAACAACTACCTGCAGATCATACAAATATTTGTTCCGTGCGTGATCGAACCCACGACCCGGAGCGCAGCAGCCGACTGTATCAGCAACTGCACCAGCCGTAATATTTAATTTTTAAAAATGTTTTTTTTTATGTAGGTTCCGCGGGCTGATTACGTATGTCGCAGACGGTTTGCGATAGGCGTAAATTGCGCAGACGCCGCTGTCAAATGTCATTTTGGTATAACGTATTTGCCGATAGCGATTAAATAGGCGCACACTCTGTCGTCTGTCTTTTTTTTTGTACTTCTGAAGGTGTACCTGTATCTCTTAATAGTGAATTATTTGCCGCAAAAAATCTAAACTACTGATCAAATATCCGTTACAAAAATTGCTGAAACGGAAGCAGAAACGGGTGTAAAAAGTAGAAGCAGAGGACTGTTGCATCATTAGTGTTTACTAATTACTATGATTAGTGTTAAACTCTCAACGTAACAATCACAATTATTTATTACGTGGTTGTTCGAATATGTTAGAAAATACAGTGTTGTAGAATTAATGGCAAATCAATATAATATAATATATATCCCTATTAGAAGCTAAAACCTTTGCCGTGTGGTGCCGGCTCAGAATGCCACCACCCCATCTCTTCCCATGGGTGTCGTAAAAGTCGACTAAGTGTATAGGTACCTAAACTAGCCGGAGGATGGGCAGCAGCGTCCTTCGAGTACATTAACAACTCAACTGCGATCGCCAACCCGCCTGCCAAGCGTGGCGATTATGGCAAGACCCCCCAATGAGCCCACAACACATCCATATCGGTGGTTGTGGTGATCTTTGGGGGAGGCCTGTGTCCAGCAGTGGACTTCATTCGGCCGAAATGATGATGATGACACTCTGTCGGACGATCAATGAACTAAAGATTGCATCCTCGCCTTTAAATTTCAGGCGATTTGCCACCGGTGGATACTCGATTACGCGATAGCTGCTGTCCCTCTGCTCCTTTTTGGAAATACGGTTTACAAGTGTTGGTTTCTTCTATGTTTACGAAGATTCTTATTATTTTATTTTATAGGGTAAAGACAGTGGGCGCGTTTATTTATATGGATACCTACATATATTTTTTAATCTCTTTTTTATTTTTTATTCATTATAATAAAACACTTTTAAACGGATTCTATCGCGTATATTTATCATCCAGGATCATCCAGGATCATCCTGCGACCACGAATGCTGCAAAGTATTCGAACGTCAGGAAAATCAAAAATCAAAATATACGCGATAGAATCCGTTTAAAAGTGTTTTATTATAATGTGTAATAATCGCGAAAATCTAAGACATTATTTTTTATTGTTAAAAGCGTTGCCCCACACTAGGATTTCTCCTGTGTCGTGGGTGCGTTTACAGACAAATTCCACATACAATACAACCCAGACCCGGAACAACTACCCGCAGATCATAGTAGCTCATGGTAAGCCTCCTGGTCTGGGGATTGGGGTTGGAGTTGATGTCGTGGGTTCGATTCCCACACGGAACAAATATTTGAACGATCTGCAGGTCTTCAGGGTTCCGGGTCTGGATGTATCGTGTGTGGAATTTGTGTTTGTAAACGAACCCACGACACAGAAGAAATGCTAGTGTGAGACAATGTTTAAAAAAAAAAGCGTTCACTGCCGGGGACAGAAGAAGGGCTTCCTAAAGAAGGGCTAAGTTTTTAGAAGCAAAAATAATGTGTTACCGGTATGGCCCAGTGGACCCTGTTGGACGGCCGGCTAACCGATATGTCGGGGAAGTACGTCTCGCCTTCCAACATGTCTTGTAGCTGCTTCTGGAACTTGTATGGAGTTATCACACCATCTGTGAACAAAGTCTTATTTACTACTAGCTGGGACCCGCTGTTTCACCCGCGTTTAACTTAAAAGAAATTTAGAGTACTTCGGCATAGACACTTGACATAGAATATATATATTGGATTTCAGGGTTTTTTTCTGCGCGGAACCCTAATTATTTTTCTAAAATAAAAGTAGCCAAGTTATTCCTTATAACATCAGCTATCTGCCAGTGAAAGTCCCATCAAAATCGGTCCAGCCATTTCGGAGATTACCCGGAACAGACAGACAGAAAAAAAAATTGTTTTTTTGTTGTATGTACCGTATATACTTTCATATCATATCGGCCATTTATACGTCCACTGCTGAGCAAAGGCCTCCCCCATAGATTTCACAATTGTGTCATCATTTTGGGGGGTATTTGCCAATACTCACCACGCTTGGCAGGCGGGTTGGTGAGCGCAGTATGGCTATCGGTTCACAAAAGGGACGCTGCTGCCCATCCCCCTGGTTTAGATTCCCTTAGTCGCCTTTTACGACATCCACGGGAGGAGATGGAGTGGTGCTATATTCTTAATCCGGACACCACACGGACTATACTTTCATATGCATTTAGTAAAAAGCTGTTATTTTGATATTACAATCAGACACTTCAATTTATTATATATAATATAATTTATTCATTTGTTTAGACTAGAGTTTGTTTTAACTCAAAGTTCAAAGTTCAAGTTCAAAGGAAAGTAACCTAGTCCACACTATGGTTCCGTGTCAAGAATTGCTTAACTTTTTCTTTTTTTCAAAAACGTTGCGCCACGCTAGGATTTCTCCTGTCGTGGTTGCGTTTACAGACACAAATTCCACAAACAATACACCCATACCCGGAACAACTATCTGCAGATCATACAAATACTTGTTCCGTGCAGGAATCGAGTCCGCGACCCGGAGCACAGCAGTCGACTATTTGGTACTAGAGATCAAACCTCATTCCTACTCTGTACGAGAAGATGCCTTTGCCCTGGAATAGGGTAGTTACAGGTTAATTCTATTATTTACTATTATACAACATACCCTTCTTGAGCCAGTTCTGTAAGTGTGTTTTGAACGCGCTTAGCCTGAACATGTAGTTCATCTCTTCGGTCCACTCAACCTTGTGTCCAGACTCTATTGACACCTTGACCTGCACGCACATGTGTATAAGGGTAGAGAAGTAGTAAGAAATTTTATTATTGCTGTATTAAAGCAAATATTGCCGTGTGGTGCCGGCTACGAATAGCACCAACCCATCTCATCCCGTGGGTGTCGTGAAAGCCGACTAAGGGATTAGACGGAGGATGGGCAGCAGCGTCCTTCGAATACATTAACAACTCAACTGCGATCGCCTACCCGCCTGCCAAGCGTGGCGATTATGGCAAAACCCGCCTGCCAAGCGTGGCGATTATGGCAAAACCCGCCTGCCAAGCGTGGCGATTATGGCAAAACCCGCCTGCCAAGCGTGGCGATTATGGCAAAACCCGCCTGCCAAGCGTGGCGATTATGGCAAAACCCCCCAATGAGCACACAACACACCGATATCAGTCGTTGTGGTGATCTTTGAGGGAGGCCTGTGTCCAGCAGTGAACTTTATTCGGTCGAAATGAAAGCAAATATTATAATAGAATGACAAAGAGCGTTATTATTATTTCGACAGTTTTGATGTGTGACATCCAAAGCTATGGCACACCTATACGGGGGTAAGAACGGCCTTTCGGCGAGCTTCGTGACTCCGCTCTGCAATCTTCGTGACTGCGCTCTGCAATTGGTGTCACATCAGTCAGCATTGAAATGGTTACGCGTCCCTACTATCCTTCTAGATTGGAACTGAAAACGGGATATTTACCATGTTTTTTATTTCTTTTGTTTTTTAGTTTATCCGTGAACATGGCGCTCGCAACAGCGCCGAAATATCGGGGACTCAAAAGAAATAATAAACATGGTAAATATCCCGTTTTCAGTTCCAATAGTAGTGTCAGTGACCATGTCAGTTTAAAAACTTATATCCTTCTAGATGTCATTATTCTAAGCAATTAAGGTGCATGGTTCGGAGAAGTCAGTCCTATGGAGAAGAGTCGGCAGAAACACCAAGGATTCGCATTTTGTAAAACAAAATTATATTACAATTTAGATTATGACTTCTAATGGGCTGGTTGTAAATATTAACCTCCTTATTCATAAAAAGATAAAACTTTTTCAAACAAATTTTAGTTAAAATCTGTTTTGTCCTTATCTTTTGAAACCAAATGTTACAATGAAAGTGGACAAAATATATTTTATTAATCTATTAAAAAACAAAACAAAATTAATTTAAATGTATATCATCATCATCATTTCGGCCAAATGAAGTCCACTGCTGGACACAGGCCTCCCCCAAAGATCACCACAACCACCGATATGGATGTGTTGTGGGCTCATTGGGGGGTTTTGCCATAATCGCCACGCTTGGCAGGCGGGTTGGCGATCGCAGTTGAGTTGTTAATGTAATCGAAGGATGCTGCTGCCCATCCTCCGGCTAATCCCTTAGTCGAGTTTTACGACAACCATGGGAGGAGATGGGGTGGTGGCATTCTGAGCCGGCACCACACGGCAATGTATATAAAATTACGCAATAAATATTACATTTTCCCCCTCTCTGACTTCGTCTTTCACGTGTGTCTCCGGGACGAAAGCTTCATCGTTGACGCTGTACCACCCGCTGTACTTGGACTTGTACACGTAATCATGCTCCACAAGCTTGTTCTGTCAACAAAAAAGTGTTATAATACAGGTATAAGTTTTTTGCTTTTTAACATTGCCCCACACTAGGATTTCTCCTGTGTCGTGGGTGCGTTTACAGACATGAAATCCACATACAATACACCCAGACCCGGAAGAACTACCTGCAGATCATACAAACATTTGTTCCGTGCGGGAATCGAACCGACGACCCGGAGCGCAGGAGCCGACTGTATCAGCCACTGCACCAACCGTGCTGTCAAATGTTGCCGTGTTATATGTTATTTAAATATAACATTCCGCATGAGCGAGATGTTTTTAGTAAACTTCTCGGATGTGAAGAAGCCGTGCTAGATATAACGCGTACGCTGGGAACGCAAACAAACAAAGCGAATGTGTTGCGCGGTGATGCGTGCGTGCCGTCGCTCCCGCCCTTTTGTTTAACACTGTGAGTGACAGTCCAGCTCAGGGTTGCCAAATCGGAAAACCGAATACTCGGGACAAAATTTCAATATGTCAGGATTTTGGTGTTGTCACCTGTAGAAATATATATTATGAATAAACTGTACCTTTTTTTTTTTAATTGTCTTTAATATTAATCTAGGAATAAATATTATTCAATAAAAATATAAATTTTGAGATTAATAGAACTCTTACCCAATGAATTCCCTCGATGAACTTAATTTCAACACATGTATTTTGCATTTGATTTCACTGAGACCACCAATTTTGATTTGGTCTTAATAAAGAAAAGGTTTGTAATTTTAATATTTAGCTAATCCTTCTTTTTGAAACTTCATATGAAATGTCGGGAGAATCCAGTCGAATCTTGGCCCTCTGGCAACCCTGGCAACCCTCTGGCAACCCGGGGCACAGTTGGAACAAATAAATTGCTTTTTTGAAACTGCAATTTTTTTTCTTACATATTTAGTTAACCCAAAATAAGTTAAATTCTTACCCAAAAATGTCTTACAGCAGTCTTATGCCTCTCCTCAGTGGTGCGAATAAAATCTGTGTAGTCAATTTTGAACTCTTTGAACAGCTGCTTATATTCGTTTGATATGTTTGTGCAGTATTCTGGCAAAGACAGCTTGGCTTTAGCAGCTGCTTGCTGGATCTTTGTGCCATGTTCGTCAGTCCCTGGAGATAGATTATAGAATTACCCATTTATGGGTGACACAACACAACACATGAGTACATTATAATAAAACAATTTTAAACGGAATACATCGCGTATATTCTAGATTTTTGTTTTTCCTGACGATTCGAATACTTTGCGAATACGAATAAAATAACACATAGCTGACGTCAAGCATAGACGCTCCACAAAGTCTGCAGTGTGCCAACATGCCTTAGACAAACCCAATCATTTTCTTCGTTTCGATCAGCCTCAAGTCGAAGGCGAATGAGAACTGATATGTACCACACTAAAAACCATCAAGACACTGTGAGTGATTACTGCGTGCATCAAAATAACTTGTAAGGTAGATAATATAAAATAACTTTTTTAAACTGTAACGACGCCTATCATCTTAGTCATCCTGCGACCACGAATGCTGCAAAGTATTCGAAATATCATAAAAAACAAATGTCTGTAATATACGCGATGTAATCCGTTTAAAATAGTATTATAATCAAGTTTCTCACAAAGTTTAGGAAAATCGCATGCTTTTTAAAATTATAATTTCGACTCTTACAATTGATTTTGTCTATTCTGCATCTTAGAGACGTGATTTTATTAAATAGAAAATCATCTTAATTCCCTGGAGCATTGCGTATCCGTGGACGACTTAAATGGTAGGTTTGTAAAAACTGTCCAAACACTTGGATCTAAGCACTTTAATACCCACCGTAAAGGTAGATCAAATCTCCGATTAGACCCTCAAATTCATAGCAGAAAAAGGTGCCATGATGCTCCAGTCCTCCGGCGATGCTAAAGCATTCTGGTTGCTATGTACCTATATACCTACCATTGACTCTCCCGAAGACCCGCTAGCCAAATTAGCTCGACGCTATACCGAAGACATCCTGGACATCAGCCTATACAAGATTAGAACGACCTTGAAACAGCTTAAAAATAACAAGGCGCCAGCTGATGACGGAATTATGACAGAGCTCCTGAAAGCGGATGTAACACCGGTAGTTAAAGTCCTTCAGAAGATATTCGATTCCGTCTTACTCGAGGGCACAACGTCGCAAGCATGGAACAGAGCCGAGATGGTGTTTCTTCAAAAAGGATCATAACACCCTGTTGAAGAATTATGCACCCATCTCGCTGCGGACCTATATTTATAGGGTTCTTTTTAAAATGGTGCCCCACACTAGTATTTCTCCTGTGTCCTGGATGCGTTTACAGACACAAATTCCTAACACAATACACCCAGACTCGAAACAACTACCCGCAGATCATACAAATATTTGTTCCGTGCGGGAATCGAACCCGCAACCCGGTCCGCAGCAGGCGACTGTATTAGCCACTGCAGCAACCGTGCCGTCAAAAGGTTTTAGTACCATAGACCACATTTATACGCTGCGGCAGGTTATACAGAAGACCGAGGAGTATAATCTCCTACTCTACTTATTTGTGAACTACAAGAAAGCCTTCGATTCGATCGAAAGCTGGGCGGTCCTGCAATCTCTGCAGCGGTGCCACAATTACTATCGGTACATGGACGTGTTAAAATGTTTGTACAGAAACGACACTATGTCGGTTAAGTACATGAACGGAGCACGGGGGCAATTCCATTGCAGAGAGGTGTGAAACAGGGGGACGTAATTTCCCCGAAACTGTTCTCCGCTGCAATGGAAGATGCCTTCAAGCTGCCAGAGAGGATTCGGTATTAGCATCAATGGCTACTATATCACTCAACTTCGATTTGCTGACGACAGTCATGGCAGAATCGCTGTAAGAACTCAGCACAATTGCTCAATGTTTTAAACAGAGTTTCCCAACAGGAGGGCCTTAAAATTAACATGGGCAAAACGAAAGTCATCTCAAACGCCCATGATGTACCCATCCTAATATCCGTTGGGAACTCGAAGTCATTGATGAATATGACTATCTGGGACACCGTACAGATAGGCAGGTCCAACTTCGAGAAAGAGGTTTCGTCAAATCCGACACGAAATTAAAAAAGGAACTAGGTGGCTAATGTCACTAATTTTAAATTTAAAAGTACTGTAATACAATACACATCTAAATAAAATTAAAATTCAGAGTCTACGACTTGTACTTTTTTTTTGTATTTGAATGTAAAATTTGGGTATTTTTTAAATAAAAAGTCGATGAAAAGAAATCCACAGGGCATGAGAAATGTTTAGGGGTCTGAAAGGATAGCAGATGACCCCCCCCCCAGTCGACCATTTCAATTTGGCACACGATGCACCAAACATCCTGTATATGTCCAAACACACAATGCTACACATAAACATTGCACACAAATTTGACCTGTAAACTGTGCCATAACTGTGCAAGTTTTTGTGATAGTTTGCCTTTTAATACTTGTTTAAAGTTTTGTTTGGTAATTAAATTAAAATTTGTTTTGGCCATATGCTGTTTAATTTCATTTAAATAAATACCTGTACTAAATATGACATTGCAATCAGGGTTAGTGAGCTTCTCAAACCTCTGTATGGCGTCTGCTACCAAGGCTGTGTATAGATGACCGAGGTGAGGTGCTGAAAGAAATATTATATGTTTGACACACATTTATTTTGTGATAAATTATGTTATGAGAATAAAGTGGGCAGGTACTTTTTGACTGAAAGGGTAATTAGTGGGTTTAAACCATTAATCACTAACTTACGTGCCTGTGCCTATAATGTCTATCCAGACCATAGCATCTCTCATGCTAATAAATACTGCAATCACCAATCGGTCAGAGTGTCACCTTAGGGGCGGAGTCCACCTGCCAAGCGTGGTGATTATGGAAATGTATGTATATCTGTACATTTGGAGGCCCACATTTAACAGTACCAGTGTAAACCAACTGATGTGATGACAATATGATGATAAATTTAAAAGGCTCACTAAATAAAACTGGTTAAAGATATAAAGTGCATGCAGTACAATTTTCTGCCTTTCAGAAAATATTAATTATTTTCAATGTTTATTATGTAAATTATTTATGTTTAATGTTCACGTTACCACATTGTTGTTGGTTCTTTTTATTTAAGACAAACTTACCTGCATTCACATAAAATATGGGAGTGGTAACATAAAACGGTGTTTTTTGCACAACAGAAGAAAATAAACGCACAGTTAGTCTCATTTTGGAGGAAAATTCCCACTGGCAATGTTTACCCAGCTGAGAGATGAGTATCAGCCAGGTTATGTTAATATATTATAACGGTATTCTTATAGCTTCAAGAACGTATATTTTTCAGAATACTGTAGCAAGTTTTATATCATCCAATGCTCATTTTATTATTTCTTAGATTATGGCTTCATTTTATTATTTACTAAATAGATAAATAAGTAAAGACTAGCCTTATTCCATTGAGTCTAGAAGTAAAGACTAGACCACTAACGATTGACAATTTGACAAGTGACCTATTTTTTTTTTTTTTTTTTTTTCTGGCCTTATTCCATTGAGTCTAGGCCCAATACGATTCTGCCAATGTCAACGTTGTAAGCTAATACACGCTAGATATTCGGCGGCTGCAAATTTATAAAGAGATTGTTCAGTGTTTATCCGCCACCTAAGACAACACGAAAAACAAACACAATGTCACAAAGGGAGAGACGTCACATTATAGCACGGATAAAGTATAACTACATTCAACTCTTAATAGTTTAAATAGGGGGAGATTAGTTAGCAGAACAAAAAGAGTTAGTATTACTAATTACAACCTAATGCCAAAACGAGTAATATATTTAAGCAGTATAATTACAAAGGGAGAATCAACAAACGTAAGAAGGGAGAGGAAATTAATGGGACGAGGAATGTAAGGAGGGAGAATTTCATACAGGGATATAGGATATTTAGGACAGGAAAAGAAGATGTGGTCGGTGGTACCTTCATCAATCCCACACTCACAGAGAGAGTGGTCCCTCACCCTAATCTTACTTAAGAATACAGGCGTGCAGCAATGACCCAGTCGGAGTCTACATATGGTTGAGGTGGCAAACTTGTTACCATGTCGGTATTTATGGAACCAAGGTTTTTTCCGACAAGTGACCTAATAACCTGACATTGAGAAATGACAAGTGGCAATTGAATTGAGGTTGAAGTTGAACGTGGAAAAAATGTTTATTGTTATGAAAATAAAGGTTAGATTTTTTTACTTTTGAGAAATATTTTATGACTAAGTAAATATTATTCTGAACACCGTACAATGTTGCCTTATACTTGACATTGGTGAAATTGTGGAAGATACTCTACAGAAGTCATAATCTAAGAGAAGAAGAAGAAGTTGAACGTGATTAAGGGAAGATGAAGAAGTTGAACGTGAAGGAGAAAATGTAAAAAAAATGCACGGCGGGCGAATAAATTTTACGGGATTTTACTGTGGGGGTCGGCTGCCGATGTCGAGACTATTTTTATATTACAGAAAAGTGCAGTCCGAGCTATTGGGATTCGCTTACACCAATTGTGTTAGAGTTATTCACTGTTTTTGTAGTTTAGTAGGGCCATAGTTTAGATGTTCTTAGCGAAAAATAAATTTTCACACTCGAATTCAAACAAATTCTATATGTTCTTCATTTCTAAATGTGGGTCATAAAGTCATAAATTTGCTAAAAAGTAAACCTGGCCAAAAAGTAACATATTAGAGTTATTAATAATACATTCGGATCAAAATCAAATTAAAAATAGGTAGATTACCGAATTTAAAAAGTGTTACCAATAATTTGTTAAGATTGAACCTTATATAGGGGTTTCTTTCTTCACATTTAGTTTGTTTGGAACATCGTACCGAAATGTAGAGTTCAAAACATAAACGGTAAAATGTTTAAATTTTTGAAAATATTATTGTAGATATTTCAAATGAAATAATGATTTAGTAAGAATTAATTTACAATTACATTGCTAATTTTTATAAAGCTATTTATTATACTGCGTAACATGGAACCGGTGTGGAACTACCTGATGTGACATTATGCTACCAAAATAAAATGTCTTATGTTCAAATATTAGCTCAGAATATTTTCTGAATTCTTTAATTAGTTGCATTCTAAATGTTTAATCAATGAACTGTCTGAAGGTGTAATTTTTTTTGTTATGATAAAAATTGGCAATATAAAAGAATTATTTGCTGTGTCAAGTACAATAGGCCGCAAAATGTCTCACGAAAAGATTGTTTTGATGGCTTGTGGCAGCTTTAGCCCACCGACATATATGCATCTTCGTATGTTTGGTAAGTTATAAAAAGTCGGAGTTAGAATGGACAGTCAGTATGCATTTTTTATTTATTTATTGCAGTAGGCTTGAACTATTGTCCTTCAAAGTGAAAAGTAAATCAATCATTCATAAACTCGGCCTTAAATATTCGCTACTTTTCTGACTTCCAAAAATATTATTACTAGTACAATAACAACAAAAATAAATCATTTTTTTTCTAGAAATTGCCAAAGATTTTATTCACTCCTAAATGTTTAATCAATGAACTGTCTGAAGGTGTAATTTTTTTTGTTATGATAAAAATTGGCAATATAAAAGAATTATTTGCTGTGTCAAGTACAATAGGCCGCAAAATGTCTCACGAAAAGATTGTTTTGATGGCTTGTGGCAGCTTTAGCCCACCGACATATATGCATCTTCGTATGTTTGGTAAGTTATAAAAAGTCGGAGTTAGAATGGACAGTCAGTATGCATTTTTTATTTATTTATTGCAGTAGGCTTGAACTATTGTCCTTCAAAGTGAAAAGTAAATCAATCATTCATAAACTCGGCCTTAAATATTCGCTACTTTTCTGACTTCCAAAAATATTATTACTAGTACAATAACAACAAAAATAAATCATTTTTTTTCTAGAAATTGCCAAAGATTTTATTCACTCCACTAGCCTAGGGCATGTGGTTGGAGGTCTTGTGTCTCCTGTACATGATGCTTATGGAAAGAAAGACTTGGTGGCCGCTCATCACAGGTAAAATTGTTTTATATTTCACAATTTTCAAAGTAAAAATAATTATATAGAAAAGAAAAGTGAGTTTGCTTGTTTAAATATTATGGGTTCAGGGTTAACTTAACATCTTGGGAGGGGGCAGCCTGCAACTGTTTGTTGTGGAAATCTATGGGGGAGGTCTTCTTCAACAGCGGCACCCTTTGGCTGATGTGATATGATGATGATGATAGAAAGGATTAACTATGGTCTATGTTGTTGTCTGCACTTGTTTGAAAACTGAACCATTGGAAAGCTACACTATTTCCATTGGTTTAACCCTTTTGCGGGCAGTACTAATTATGTGGCTAATTTCTGTTTTAACTGTACAAAGCTTTGTTAAAGATTACTATTTAATAGAGACCAACCAAAGTTTTGGTTTCGGGCAAAAAGTGGCCGAAGCTTCGGCTCAGCCGAAACTAGCGTTCCAGTCTTATAGGACATTTTTGGTAATGTTCAAAACAAGTTCACTCGGCTATACCGCATGTTGAGTTTAACCAGTGCTGCCCTGTAAAAACCCGCAAGCAAACTCATCACTGAAACTGCAGAAAAAGAGGAGTAAAAATAATACGAAATTAGCGATTTCACTGCAGATTGCACTGCTTGATTTCTAACAGAATAACCTTGCAGTTCGCCAGCAGCAAATGTCTTTTGTTTGCTAATAATAGTTTCATAGTTTGTTTTGTATGTTATTTTCTGTTTCCAAGATATGATTACTATTGTTATTTTGAGGCTGATAGACCAACAAATATGCCAATGACAAGATTTTATTAATTTAATTTGTAGACTTTTAAAATTATTGTGGAATAAAAATGAATAATAGCAATATTGTTTTAAGAGAATAGCATACACTATAAAATAACCTTTTAGTTAGTTACAAATACTTCTTGAAACAACTACTTACTTGATCGTGATACATAGCTAAAGTAAACACCTAAACTTGATATCTGTTAAAGTTTTATGGTTTTTCTTTTTAATAATTTTTTACGTATCATATCGTAATTCATGGTATTAGTGGTAAATAAAATAGGTAAACTGAAAAATTTACTAAATGTTATCTAACTCCATAAGTTTTGGTTTCGGTTGAAAATCGTGTGTCGGTCGGACACTACTATTAAAACATTGACAATCAATTTAAACCAAAATGGCAAAATTGATGGCAATTCCTGGTTTGAGTTTGGTAAATTAATGTTGCCAATGCCTTAATGTCACATACCAATCCTTTTATATTAAGTTTTTAAAGTTCACGGTTCTTTAGTCACAACTCAGAGGCATACTGCTTCAGTACCACTACGGGTATACCCTCTGGCCCACTCGACTTATGAACGTCAAGTGATAGGAACTCCCGCTGGACCTCCCGTTTCGTTATGCTGATTTCCAGCATGGACTTGCCGCACCACGGAATAGTAGGTGGTACGGCGTCTCCGTCGTGCAGGGTTGAGTTCGAGGAAAAGACGGAGCCTAAAAGTGTGGGTTTGGTTTACTATGGTTCAAAATACAATCGGAATCTCGCAGTGGCGGCAAGGACAACTGGCAGGCAACGACCAGAAAGCGAGACTCCCGGAGGACTCGCAAGCGGCTCTCCAATTCTGCCGACGAAATCGAACTTAGCTCTGGCAATCCTTCTTTCCTCGAGTAGGAGTATTATTTTGATTATGCTTTACATCAGAAACTTGTACGGGTCGTGGTCCAAGCCACCTAGCTTTCTGGCAGGGCCGATTAAACCACTGTTTCCTTCTCACCCCCGCAGCCACTCGAGGATTAGAAATATAACATTCCAGTCTGTTGTCTTGTACTGCCGGACGCGACGCTGTAAAAGTAGTCGCGCGCGTCTGTTTTTAAATATATATATATGACTGACGTAATCATCATAACATTCGTGACATGCATGATTTGATGATGATCAGAAAGCTGCTGAGTAATGGGTCGCCACGCCTACTGAAGACCACTCTTTTTAAGCATGTTTAATTTTTCTCTTAAGATGCATTTGTTGAACAGAAAATTCTGCATCTAATGTTACAAATAATGCGGGTCATCTTAAGTTGGTTGCTCATGACCTTGACGGGTTGGGCGGTTAATCGCATTTTACAACTCCAATGGGTGATGGTGTCCCATTCTATCTCATAATTTGGGACTCGAAACAACAATAATTACTAAAGCTTCTCTGCTTACCAAGTTTCAGTAAATGGGAATGAGAGAATCATGTATCTCTGTCACATCCTTGCTTAAGACCCATATCTTATATCTTTAAATGAGCAATTCTTGTATATATATAATTGGAATCTCGGAATCGGCTCCAACGATTTTCATAAAATTTAGTTTATAGGGGGTTTCGGGGGCGATAAATCGATCTAGCTAGGATCATTTATAGAAAATGTCATTTTATAGGCGTTTGAGTAGTCTCAACTGAAAAATATGACTCTTCCTGACATCTATTGGCGAATAATAATACTATTTTTTGTGAGCAACTGATTGCTTTAACGACACAACAGCAGATGGCGTTGTTAAGTAACACGAAAATACCGAGCAAAGCTCGGTCATCCAGGTACTCTTAAATTAAAATTGCATTGACATTGATAGTGTGACAACAATACTATCACACCAGACAGTTCAAGGTGCTGATAAACACAAAAATATTTTTAGGTTAATTATATTCTCATAGAGTATAAGAAGTATTTTACTTTTATCCGTATACGAAACTAGGTGCGCGTAGTTTTGCCCATATGAAAATATTACATTTACCAGAAAGAAATGTGCAATTCGTATTTTCCGGCTTGAAATTTCGGTGCTTCTTTCGCTTCCTATGAAGGGGCAGAAGAAAAAAATAGGCCATGCCCTCTTTGCATGGACGTCGTAAAAGATCTAGTAATAGCAGGTCCATTGGTTCTTTACCCCCTCAAGACCACGAGATTGAAACATCCGCAGTTCTTTCAGTAGTATTCTTGCAATGGTTCCGTACAAAGTACATAGGGTTTATTGCTTTTGTTTTCTTTAAAAAACTGCCCCACACTAATATTTCTCCTATCGTGGGTATAGTTTCTAGACATACATCTCATATGCACATACATCCAGACCTGAAACAACTATAGAACATGCAAATATTTGATCCGCAACACGTAGCCTAGAAAGCCTATTTATTATAATATCATTATTACATCCAGCGGATGGTTTTAGATCAACTTTTGACTTTGACAAAAAGGTATAGAACGGGAGGCCCGAGGGATTTTGACTTCGGCCTTAGACCGGAATATACAATAACAATGATAAATGTGATTCCAGGATATCAATGTTGAAGTTGGCGTTAAGGTCGTCGTCTTGGATCAAGATATCGGAGTGGGAGACACAACAGTCTGGGTGGACGAGAACAAGACTATGCCTGCAGTATCATCAGGTTAGTATTCGATTGTGGTATTTTTAGGGTTCCAAACGTCCGAAGAAAAAGTTAAAGATAAAGTTTTCCAAACTGTGTCGTGTAATATATTAAATGGAAGGGCTTGTTGTGGTCTGCTCTTAAGGCAACTTAATAATGCCATAAATCTCTAAAAAAGTCTTACGTCATATACAGGCTGTAAGTGACAACATACTGAATACTTAGGCCTATGATAAAAATAGGAAATCTCAGATATAAAAAGTTTGATAAAAATAGGAAATCTCAGATATAATAAGTTTGATAAAAATAGGAAATCTCAGATATAATAAGTTTGATAAAAATAGGAAATCTCAGATATAATAAGTTTGATAAAAATAGTAATGCCTTTTATCTCAGATATAATAAGTTACAGATTCTGTCTATTTGAGCACGCAATGTATCGTAAACAAAACGATCAAAACGATTCGTGTTTATTGTACTGTGATATGATATTATTCATATTATGAGCTCAGCACAATGCTCGATGATTTCAACAGTTTCCGAACAGGTGGGCCTTAAAATGAACATGGGCAAGACAAAAGTCATGTCAAATGCCCATGTCGTGCCCATCCCAATATCCGTTGGGAGCTCTGTTCTCGAAGTTGTTGACGAGTGTGTCTACCTGGGACAAACTGTCCAGTTAGGTAGTAGATGTAGCGAGATGTAGTTCACATACGACGGTAGAACTTACATAGCATGCGAAAATTCGCTACTTACATCGTGTGTGAGAGAATTTATTTTAGAAAATTACTTGAAGTTTGCCACGTGTCTACATGATCACTGTCGATACTATACCAGTAATACTAATTAGTTTTATCAGTTAATGACTTCTTGCTGTAAGGTGATGTAATCTTAGATCGCTTGATATTATCACACGAATGTAACAAAAAGGAAATTCTCGTTCGTCATTTGATTATCTGATCGATTCGAAATGTATATCCGGTTAGTGGTGGTTTGTTGACAACCATCACCATTCATCGTGGAGATAGAACACAAAGGTGACCTCATGTCACGATGATAGAGATTTTTACATTTGAAATCAAACTATATTCCATTTGAGATGATGATTTCGTTGATTTTACGTCTGGTTTTGATACCAGAATAACAAGTAAACTATTAATTTTTTGTTTTAATGCAAGTAGGGATTATGTTTATTTGTTTGTTTGTCTCCTCCCATAGTTTTCAGTACGTTGTCACTCTCTCTCTCTCTCTGTTATATCACTTTTAGCTCTATAAGATGCCATGGTCACGTATAAAGGTTTAATGGACATGACCATTTTTATATAACAATTAAACCTATATTTCCGTTACCTTATACTACAATATCGCAGGATATGAAAGGATTAGTAAACTGAAGTGGCAATGGGCGGGGCACATTGCTCGTAGAACTGACGGCCGTTGGGACGAAAAGGTTCTCGAATGGAGACCGAGCACCGGAAAACGCAGCGTGGGACCATCTCCGATGAGGTGGACAGACCACCTGGTGAAGGTCACTGGAAGTCGTTGGTTGTGGGCGGCAGTAACCGGTCGTTGTGGAAAACTGGGGGAGGCCTTTGTTCAGCAGTGGACATCCTTTGGCTGATATGATGATGACGATGTCGATGATGATGATAATACTACATGTACCTGGATACGTTATTTTTAATATAGTAATATGGCAAATGTTTTAACAGGCTTTCTCCAACCGTTTCGAGTTCATTCTTCTTGATACCATGCTTATCGCGCAATTACCAGCTGTCTTTAAATTTAATTAGTCAAAGTCAAATATTTTTATTTCAAATAAACCAAATATTGGCACTTATGAAACGTCAGAATCTAAGTTGCACGGTTCCAAATAGTTGATCTATGGAGAAGAGCCGGCAAGAAACTCCATAGATACTCTTTTAAAATAATTGAGATTACAATGTTGATTAATACAAATTAAGGTAAACCATATAAAGAGCATTATGTAGGCCAATGTATAAAAAAAAGACATACTAATGTAATATAATCATTATTCGCCATGGCAGTTAACGGCTGACCAGTCCCAACAGACGGCACCCGTTCACGAGCATGACGCATGTATCAGCATCGCTTAGCTCAACCATATTGTAGGGAAACGAACGACCCGATACACGACGCCACCAACGTTCAATGGGCTGTTATATACCTGTAATACCTCTTGGGCCTACCCAACAAGCCACTTGTTTGGTCTATCTTCCATCTAAGACACGTGATGTTAATGATATCCTCCCCACATATATTTGAGGCATAGGGCGTGTTCAAGAGCATCTAAAACTCGTGTTTTGCGTCGAAAATTCTTGTTTTTTTGTCAATGTTACTGTACTTATATATAGTCGTGATAGCGGTGACAGCCTAGTGGTAGAACGCTTGCCTTCTGTACGGGAGGGTCTGAGTGCGATCCACGCCCGCACCTTTAACTTTTCGGAATCATGTGCGGATCAGAATTTGATTATCTCTTGCGTAAACGGTGAAGAGCACCTTGAGAGGGCTCCAAAATGTTCTCAATGGTGTGTGTAGTCCGCCAACCCGTACTAGGCCAGCGTGGTGGGCTAAGGCCGTTCTCATCCTGAGTATAGGTCCGTACCCGTCAGTGGGACAGTAATGGCCGTCTTATTGATGACTGTCTGTATTTTACCTTGATGCTCATAATTATTCTCTCCATTCGTCATTAGCTTGTTTTTATTTTGTTTTGTGTGATCTCATTAAATATCCATGTTTGAGAGCTGCTTTCATGTAGCGAATGCTAATGGTATATTTAACCAGTTTGGTGAGTTTTAACGCACATTCGAAGTCGAAGAAGGAAGGTGCGGGATGTCGTCAGCGTTCCTACGGCGCGGTATATTTTGCAAACACACTCATATACAATTTTAGTTCTTAAAGTAATGCCAGCGAGAAACGATACAAAAGTTCATTTGCCTAAAACACGAATATGGAACAGACCAATTTATTATCTATCTCTTTCGGTCACGGGTATTTGACAGGATACCGCATGCTCCCGGTAATAATGTTCGAAGGTGAAGTCGTTCAACGGTCGGCCGAGCTCGCCAACAGATGGGCGGCTATTTTATAAATTTGTAGTTAATTACGTGTCAGAAACTGTTGTTGTTGGTGTTTAGGTACTGTTATGTATCGTTGTTATTTAATTATTATTTTCAATAGGCTATACGCCCATATACAGACATTTTAATATTATATTCAGGTATTAAAATACGTACCTAAATATATTTTTTCCCTGCATTAGAAAATGACCTTGCACTGGCTTTGTTTAGAATAATATATAAATAATACTAAAAACTTTAAATTAAATAAAAAAGTGTAAATAAAATTTAAACTTAAACAGAGCTACACATCGTGTCTCGAGTTTGCGCCAAAAGGGTAACCAGCTCAGCATAAGTCGGACAAATAATGCCCGACGCTGGTTTTCAGCTGGACCGATATACAATGAAGCATTTGGTATCGCTTCTCGCTGACCTTTCTTTAGCTGTATAGTATTCAAGATATATGCAAATCTTTATAAAACTTCTAACTGCCAACAGGACATGATAAACAACTGCAAATCGCCAATGAACGAGCCGGACCCGCCATCTTGGTTGCCAGATGACGTCCTTAATCTCAACAACATTGATGAGCCAGACAACCTAATCGAGAAACTCAACGGCAACCAGCAAGATGGAATCACGGTCAAGTTGTTATGCGGAGCTGACCTTTTGGAGTCGTTTGCGACACCTGGACTGTGGTCAGATGAGGATGTAAGTGACTTTAATTATAGTTCTCGTTATGAAACGGGATTATTCGCTCCATGAAGTTAGTTGTTAGCTATCAATGTGTCTTTTTGACGGTAACATCGAACCAACTTTTAGCTGTTATAGTTTCACTAACTTATCTGTGAATTGAAGGGCGGCGCTACTGGCATGTGGCGCATATTATTAAAATACTGTGTTCTAAGTAAAGGTTGTCTGTAAAAGATCGCTTTTAGAGTATATACATTGGGTTTCATGGGTTTTAATTTATTTCCGTGGGACCCTAATTATTTTTCTAAAATCAAAGTGGCCTAAGTTATTCCTTATAACATCAGCTATCTGCCGGAGAAAGTCCTGTAGAAAAGGTCCAGCTGTATCGGAGATTAGCGGGAACAAACAAACAGACAGACAAAAAATAAAATAAATAATGTTTTAGGTACCGTATAGACTTTCATATGCATTTAAAAAGCTGTTATTTTGACATTACAAATAGACACTTCAATTTTATTTATTTGTATAGATGAAACTTGGTTTTAAGGCTATTGCCATCGATTTTATTACTGATTCTGAACAAGCCATTTTCAGGTTTCGTATACGATAAGAATAATGTTGTATATCAGTTTATCAGCCAAAGGTCCACTGCGGAACAAAGACCTCCTGCATAGATTTTCACAGTTGTGTCATCATTTTAGTGGGAATTTTCCAGTATTCACCAGGCTTGGCATGCGGGTTGGTGAGCCCAGAATGGCTGCTGTTCTATCGATGGGACGCTCCTGCCCAGCCCTCCTGTTTAGTGTCAATTAGTCGCCTTTTACGACTTCCACGGGAGAAAATGGAATTGTGCTATATTCTTAATTCGGATTGTATTATATGTGTATTTTATATAATCTTTAGAGAACGGAATAGGTGGAGTACCTAAACTTCAAGGAAGGAAGTAACAGAGAGTGAATAATACCTCCCTCTGAAATCCCAGAATAATAATGATGACAAAAACAAATTATTAATTAACGTTTTCCGGGATTTAAGAATCACATTGGTAACGAATTATTGTTCCGTACAAATTACCTTTTTCATTTAATTTAATCCATTAAATACATAATATCCAGCCGATTATTTAAGATTTTGTTAGCCTATATGTAAAACAAAGCATTTTGTTCTAACAGTTTTAGTACCGAACCCTAGACCTTAATGATTATTGATTGATTAAATAATAATTTGTTACAAATATATTCATCATCATCATCATATCAGCCACAGGACGTCCACTGCTGAACAAAGGCCTCCCCCTTAATGGGGGGAATTTGCCGATACTCACCACGCTTGGCAAACGGGTTGGTGAGCGCAGAATTGCTATTGCTCAGCAAAAGGGACGCTGCTGACCATCCCTCTGGTTAAGAGTCCCTTAGTCGACTTTTACGACTTCCACGGGAGGAGATGGAGTGGTGCTATATTCTTAATCTGGACACCACACGGAATCAAATATATTCTATAAGTTTAGGTAAATATACTCTATCTATACCGATGTCTGATAATCTATACAAATAAATAAAATTAATGTGTATGTTTGTAATGTCAAAATATCAGCGTTTTACTAAATGCATTTGCATATGCATGCAAATAAAAAATAGATTTTTTGTTGCAGTTACGGTACCTACAACAAAAAACCTTTTTTTTATTTTTTTGTCTGTCTGTTTGTTAATCGCTAATCTCCGAAACGGCTCGACAAATTTACGGGACTTTCACTGGCAGATAGCTCTTGTTATAAGGAATAACTGAGGCTACTTTTATTTTAGAAGAATGATTATGGTTCCACGGAAAAAAAGTAAAACCCATAAAAATCCAATATATACATATTCTATGTCAAGTGTCTATATCTAAGTAATCTAAATTATTATAAATAATCCAATTTCTTTTAAATTAAATGGCGGGTGAAACCGCAGATCCCAGCTAGTGTTCTCAAGACACGCACTCACTTTTTTTTTTGTTGCATATAGTTCAATATCCTTGGCAGTTCAAGAGCTTAAGCTGCAGTGCTGGCAACCGAGCTTTAAAGTATACTTAAAAAAACCAAAACACACAGTGACTTCGGTCTTGGGCAGTCCAAGATGCGCCTGCTTATGCGATAAGCTTTCTGTGACTCAGGCAGGCTACGAAGATTTTAATTGGCTTCCTGGTGATTGGTTCCAGTTGGAGACGATTGTTGGTCGTCATGGACTTGTGGTGGTTTCCCGAGCTGGCAGCGATCCTGGACGGTTCATATACGACTCAGATATGCTCTACAAACATAGGGTCTGTATATGTTAATTGTATTTTTATTGTTTTCCTATAAAATTATTCTTAAAAGCGATAGGCAGAGCTGTTTCGTTGGTAATGCTACTCTGAGCTGCTACTGGAATTTTTCTAACAGATGATTTTAAACACTTCTAAACGTGGTAAACAACTCCAGAACTTAATGCTACACATGTTTTGGTTTTATTGTATGTTTGTATATATTTATATACTTGATTTAAAAAAAAAACATTGCACTAGATTTTTTCATTGCAATTTCCATGTCATATAGTCCTACACTCCCCTGGACTATAAGCGATGTATTTCTATAGAGCAGTCATGAAGAATATCGAAGGCCGAAAGCGTGCCAGGAGAGTTGCCGCCTCGTAGGATACTGTTCGCTATCCTCATGCGATCCGTGTAGCCACTGCGCTGCAGCCCGTGAAGTTTGCCTGATGGGTAGTGGCTAATCACCGCACAGGACATATTTGTGTGACCTGTAGATAGTTGTTCAGGGTCTAGGTGCATTTTGGGTTACCCCCGGGAAGACGGTAGCGCGCACGTGGTCACGTGCCGCCGTCTGCGCAGCACAGCCCACCAAGAGGCGCGGGGGGATCCTTTACAGTCCTCCCTGGGGGGTGGCCTTTTTACAGCCTACTGCTCTCCGCTATAGGGGGTGTGACCGCTTCACAGTCATCCCCTCCGAGATGTGCCTAAAGGCGTGGCACCAATGGGCGGCTCTAGTGTGATTTTACGAGGACCTGGAGCCCCCCTTCGGTGTCGAAGATGACCGCTCCAATGGTTTTAGTCGATAGGAGTCCGGTGTACCCCTTCATCCTTCCCCGGGGTGAAGGAAGTTCATGTAGAGTTTCCACTGGAAACCAATAAAAAAGGTGCATTTTGGGTTAATGTCTGTAAAATATCAGTGTGTATCTACCATAATGTTTGATATTGACATTTTTAACACTAAGCTGGAAACAGTAAGACGGGTGCTTAGTCAAGACTTTTTCTCTAAACACTAATTAGTTGTGGTGCAGGGTTATATTTTTGTTTGATTTACGTTATTATGTTATTTGTTCACATATTTGTAAACTACTGTTTATTCGTGAAGATCTGTAATTGGCTTGCTGATACTTACAATTATCGTTTATCTTTAATATTGCTGTTGATCTTCCTAAAATAAATAAATAATACAAGGGAGTCGCGTTCCCCCATGTTCGTGTCCTTCCAGACATGCACGCAGTATATCGCGAACATACATTTTGTTTGCAGCAAAACATCCTCCTAGTAACGAACTACATAGCGAATGAAGTGTCGTCGACGATGATCAGGCGGCTGGTGCGGCGCGGCGAGAGTGCCAAGTACCTCACGGACGACGCCGTGCTCGCCTACGTGAGGCAGCACCGCCTGTACGGAGCGCCACACTGTCTTACGTGAGTCTCTTAATCTTCTCTTCTCTTAGTCTTCCCTTCTCTTAGTCTTCTCTTCTCTTAGTCTTTAGTATCTTTGAGGTTAAGTTAGCTTGGACCACGAAGTAGTAAGATGTGGAGTGTTCAATGCTCGGGTTTTTGGAATGGGAATAGGAAGGGAGAGGGGAGACTCACATTCACGAAAAATGTAGTCGTCAGGGTGTATGGCATTGTTAGTGTAGACAAGACACCACGAAAGTTCATTACTAATCTGCGTAAAATACAAAGAAATGTAATAAAACTCTCGAAGTTATAGGCTTGGTATGTTGCCCCGTTGTCCACGTCATTATCATGCCGCACAGATAAAAAAAATTTACATTAAAAGAGTGTAAATGCAAACACACAAACGCAGTTAAACTGACATGGTCACTGACACTATTATTAGAACTGGAAACGGGATATTTACCATTATTACTGGATCGAGTTACATAACCCTCAGGTAATCTCGACAAAACGCCACTATATACCCAGACTGATAAGAGAAGCCATTGAGATTACCAAATATTATAACTTTAACCCGGAGGACGGGTTTCAACTGTCGAAGGCCTGGAATCCAGTGATTCGATTGTGTAAAGACCGAAAAAGTGCCGTAAAAAGTTCGCGAGCGGACACAGTAAGTTTCGTGTATCGGGAACAAAGTCGAGTTGTGAGTGACATAAAAACATGGTAAATATCCCGTTTCCAGTTCTAATAATAGTACTAATAATGTATTTAGTGCTAGGTGGGCTATTATGGGTCAATCGCAGCTGTCGCGTTATGTGGCGAATTTGACAAGTGTCTGTCGCAGTTCAACGCTATGTTAGTGCACTCTCGCTCGCACATTATCACTTCATTTCTTACCACTTCATGGTTGTGAAAACGGTTCTTTGAAGTCGGGCTTAAAATTTTGGGATTTGTAAAGGTGCATATTAGTTTTATATATAATCCATATGTGCCTCTCTTTCGCACGGTTATTTGCGAACGAAAGGTGAATAAGGACGTCGCTATTCTATTTTTTTTGGGTTAACGGGTTGGATTTGCTTCGTTTTCGCTATCTATACTTATTTAACTTGTTTATAAAATCAGTACAAAAAGAATTGGTATGGAAACAACGATCTAATTTAAGATTTCATTCGACAATATTGAGTCCTAAATTCTTTATGTACTGACTTCCAATATAAATTGCACGAAAATTAACAAACGAACTGTTTCACGCTGCCTGGAATAGTGAGTATACAATATTGAACGACCTGATCGCTAGTTACGACAAGCGGTCCCCGCAAGACGTCATCATGGCCTCCCCGGAAGAAACCAGCTTTAAAAACATTCTCATCTCCATTCGAGACAAACCTTCCATAGTCGACGAAACGATCACTGTCAAACGACCGAGGAAAGCAAATTTCCTCATGCCCTACGCACGAACTGATACGGTCAGCCCTCTAACAGACCCTGTCAAACCCAAAATGGCTTACCTAGACAAAGTCCCATCCACTTATGTCCCAGGCAAAGCCGTTAAGATTGTCAGCGATGCAACGGAGCACAAGATCGACAAGGTAACGCTCGAAAATAGTTATAGTTCTCTCGATAGTTATCTAAGTAAGGACTCGGATTTCGATCTGTACAAGCGGCGAGTTAGTGAAGGTAATGTGGAAAAAATTGAGGTCGAAACCACAGGTAAGAAGCGTTGCTCCTCTACTATAAGGAAACTGAAGCCCGAAGAAATAAAAAAGAGTAAATCTGAAGTGAGTAAGTTGTGTGATAAAGTTAAAAGTATAAAGATTAAAGATAATAATAAGAATTATAAGACGCGGAGCTGTAATGATATTGTGAGATTGATTTTGACTAAACACGGGATTCATGTTATAAGCGATACCGAAGCTATAGTTTAGATAGATATTATTGGATAGATTAGGGTTAGGGTATCAAGATCAAATTCTACTGAACAATCCTTGCAAAGCCGTATGGTGCCGGCTCAGAATACCACCACCCCATCTCCTCCCGTGGGTGTCGTAAAAGTCGACTAAGGGATTAGCCTGAGGATGGGCAGCAGCGTCCTTCGAGTACACTAATAACTCAACTGCGATCGCCAACCCGTCTGCCAAGCGTGGCTATTATGGCAAAACCCCCCAATGAGCCCACAACACACTCAGATCGGTCGTTGTGGTGATCTTTGGGGGAGGCCTGTGTCCAGCAGTGGACTTCATTCGGCTGAAATGATGAACAATCCTTGATCGAACTTATCTCCAAGTCCCTAATCCTTAACCATTTTATAGCAAACGATTGATAAAAGAAACGAGAATGCCCATTCGTTTTTGGAACCTGTTTTGCTGCATATGATAGTTAAAATTAGACACGAAAGTACTTACATTATACTTGCAAAGGATCTGTCTTTGTATTGTCTGTGTCATCAATAGGTTTGCAACAATATACCCTTAATAGAAAAAAGAACAGGGTAGGAGCGTTAATGGCAAACATGCTGACGATTTTTGTTGTATTATATATAACGATCGAAAATTCGGATGCAATTATACCTATAATTCTCGCGATACAATACAATACAATAGTATGGATACGCCTTTTTGTATGAAATAGATTTTCATATAAAAATCCCGGGATTTCAGGATCGTAAAAAGCGTTAAGTAGATCCTTCATTTTGTTAATCTAAGTCCAGCAATTATTAAATTACAACTACATGTGAAACTGCTCCGTCTTATGGGCAGCTTAGATGTCCATAATATGCTAGCTGCCCAACTGTGGGTATTACGCACCCGAATTTTCGATCACTAATTATATACTGTAGTATCCATCGCTTGCGTATACCAGATTTTTATTTCAAATACCAGGTTTTTGCGAAATCCTGTACCAAGATCATCAGGCCAAAGTCCAAAAGTTTTTAAGTTTACTTCGAGGATAGTTGTAGGGGATTTTAATAGACATATTCTGCAAACCTGCAAGCTGTGTTAAGATTGAGCCTAATAAAATGTCTACTCGTACAAAACACCATCATAGTAGAGACACATGCATTTCAAACGAAAGTAAATTAGATAATAATGACGATAGATTCTAAAACGAGATCATGATCGTGCTTATCAAAGAAATTATTTTAAGCAAAGAATAAAAGGTAATTAATTACCTAAACCGTTTTGAAGAAAATCGATGATTGTTCAGTAGAATCTTATCTTATTTATGTGAGTCTTTATCCAATTGGATTTCGATCAGTTTCGACCGGCTATCTGGAAATCCATCAATTGATGTACGTATATGTATACGTAGTATTATATTGTAAATTTTAGTGGGGTCGTATGTTTGTTTGGCATCCTTAAAATATTGACGAGCTGGCTAAAATCTTCTAACATAAAAAGCATAATTAAAAAAATACAGAGGTATCTTTTAGCTAAATGTCTTCCATAATAATATTTAATTATTTTGTCAATTTGCATAATCCGATTTTATGAATTTGTGATTACTATATTGATATACATTTTACTGGACTTCCCGCCAGATACTGACCTTTAACTTCGTCTGGTTAGACTGCAAGCCGACCGCAAATATATTTGGGATATGGCTTTCCAATATTTAAGAAAACCTTTGGTACGTTCATAGGTTTTCACCTATATCTTCCATTTTCCCTTAGACTAAGTAGTTGATAACTTTTTGATTGATTATTTTATGTAGTAAAATATCATCTTATAAGGTAGAATTGATACATAAACTTGTAATTATATATACTTAGTGGTCACCCAGAGGTCGAAAATCGACCGTGATTCATGTATTTGTAAAAAACTATCTCAACTCCACTGTGCGCGCAATAAGCACATTGCTAAAGTTGTACAAAGTTTTTTTCTTCACATATTATTATATACATTTGTGTCACGACGACCTAGAGTTTCATGGACTCGCTTCTTAAGCACACGAGGTTGTGAGTTCAAAATGTACAAAAGTGACTTTTTCAATGTCATATGTACTTTATTAGTTAACCTAAGACTACTACTATTGACTTTAACAGTGAAGGAAAACATCGTAAGGAACCCTCGATCTAATTATTTGGGATAGTTAACATGCAGTGAGCAAGCTTGGTAATCCGTGTCTCTGTATGAGAACAGGCATTTGCATAGCAGTTAGAGGTTTTTTATTACATTATTTTAATATTATAATAAAACACTTTTAAACGGATTCTATCGCGTATATTACAGGATGATCCTACGACCACGAATGCTGCAAAGTATTCGAAACGTCAGGAAAATCAAAAATCAAAATATACGCGATAGAATCCGTTTAAAAGTGTTTTATTATAATGTGTAATAATCGCGAAAATCTAAGACATTATTTTAATATTTATTTATTATTTTGTTGTTTATTTAATATTTTATTAATTAATTATTATTTTATTATTTATTTATTATTTTGTATTTATTATTTTATTATAGATTTGTTTTGATTTTATTTGCGTTAGTTTCTTTGTATTTTATTTTTCTGTAGAACCCGCTCTCTTTCTTGTTATTTATTATTCGTAGTAAGGTGGACGGACTGAAAACCAGCGTTGACCCGTGCATGGTTTAATCACTGCGCACTGGCAACATTGCTGAGTCCGTACCTTTTACCATACTACACACAAAAAACATGCATTGAACGATATATGTGTTTGGTTTAGTAATAATTTTATCTTTAATATTATTTGTAATTATATACTCTTTATATCATAAGTCTTTGTTGTAATTTGAATAAAACCAAACGTATTATAACTAGTAGAGTATTTAGGAGGTCTAAAACAAAGGCAAACGCATGTTATGTCGGGCTGCAGTGAGTATGGAAATTATTAACCTTACGCTTGTTTCCTTGGAAGGGGAAGGGTAGAGCTGTATAGATTACAGCCCCGTTTAGACGCCGTTTTAAAGTGTTATATAACAAGTAAGCAAATAAAGACGACACGGTTGGTACAGTCGTTAACCGTATTAAATTTTACGCTATGGGTGGCAGGCTCTGTTCCCACACGAGGAGCAGTAAGTCTGTAAGTCAGTCGCGTGCCTAATCTACCGATGAGATGTCGCCGGTGCGGTCAATTGACTTGCGTATTTATGGGTCGAATTTAAACTTTTAGGCAAAATAAAACATAGTATTGAAATGATTCCAATCGATTCTATTACTGATTCTGAGCAAACCATTTTGAGGTTTAGTATATACTAAAAATAATGTTGTGTAAGGTACAGAATTGACCCTCTGGATTTTGTGGTTCTACATAAATTTGTTTTGAATTGGGTGCAGCCCGGTATAATGTGACTTGCCTTAATAAAATAAGATTTATATTATTTATACCTATATAACATCTACAAAACCTTTCTATGAATTATTTATGGACTTATAATCGTACTTATTTCGTAAAAGAGAGAGTTAAACATAAGTTGGTTGATGTACGTATATACTATAATATGTATTTAATGCACGTATACACTATGATATGTAGTAATGTAGTATAAATTATGTACACTATATATAGTTATGTTTACTAACTGTAGTGTAACTATTGGATGGGGAATTAATTCATGGAATTTTCTATATTAAGTAAGGGGTAGCTTTTTAAGATTTGTCTAAAATGTATGTTGTCTAATGTTATTTGTAAATAATTATTAACGTATGTAATGATACTCTTAATATTAATTAATGAAGATACATTTAAAAGCACGTGATAAACATAAAAGTATTAGAATGTATTTGGCCTAAATATATTCGAAGGCTAAATAAGACCTACAACACTAAAAAGAAAATATAGATTTCTGCATTGAACCTTAAAGGCTGGCAAGGAAGTTAAAAACCTTACAAATATTATACAAATTAAAAGTAAAGTTAAATCTTTAAAGAGTGCTACTCTAGAAATTCGCCGATGGATCCTGCGTCGTGCGGTAAAATTATTGCTATTTCACACTGAGCGAGATAGGACGCGTAAAGAACGAGAGTCAAGCGAATTTTGTAGTTCTCCATACGATGTATTTTTAAATTGGACTTGATGTTTTGTTGAAAAAAGCGAAATATAATTTGTGTGGAATAGAAGTTTCGTATGTATAATCGAATAAAAAGTATAAAGGGGCGTAGATAATCAGTTCGAAAGAAAACACCATCTACCTAAAATTAGAGCGAAGGGTATTCAGTATTTTACCACTAAATGTCATTTTCAACCGATTGTATTCATGATTGTATCATTCACGCCTTAGGGGTGGTAAAAATCTGGGAAAATTACATTTAATTTGATGTACCTTCGAAACGAAGAAGAAGATTCATAAAATAAACACGTTTATTCATAAAACGATTGCACTGCAAACCTCAGTAATAAGTCAATTTTAGAAAAACAAAATTGAAATGTCTATTATAAATTCCAAATGAAATAAGTAGTATGAAACATTATGCAAAAATAATAATAATATTACGTTTCCTTCGCCTACTATATCTAATATTTTAAAAGGCCTACGTACGATTACTCTCGACTCTTACAAGACAAATTCCTTGATATTCTTTTGAAATATAAATTTACTTAATTAAGTATTCGTGACGTGCCAATAAAAAATAAGTACAAAAAATGCAAATTGTCAAACTTTTGCTTTAAAAAGCATATTCCATTTCCTTGCCGTTTTTAGTTGTTTTGCTGCTTTTAAACTACGATATTGCGTCTTTATTGTCATTATTTATATACCCTCTCATCCCTGTGATAGTATTTAGTATTTATGTTTTGTAGAATATTTCCAAATAGTGCCAATCGATTATATATCGTTCACATCTGATTAATTGCACGAAATAATTATAGTATTCTATGGTTGAATGAAAACAATAGTATTATTAATTATAAAGTCTCAAATTTATTGTATGTTATATATAATTATAGTCGTAAATGTTTAAATTATTGTTTCTATCTGTATATCATATACTAATCAATATGTTATAAAAATAGAAGCTCAATAGAAAAATTGTAAAAAGAATCGAACGTAGTGTTGCTACTCTAAATTAATTAATAATACAGTATGTTGACTAACTAAGTTGTTCTCATTAAACATTATTCTACATCATTAAGTATAGGTTTTTAATTTTTACAATCGAATTAAGCGTTAAGAAACATTAAAATAACAAAAAAAGGAACTGAGAGACTGTGGCCGCGGCTCTATATTAAAAATAAAACGACTTTATATTGTCAGCTGTAAGTGCGCACGCAATTAATATATTGTTATACTAGAGGATACCCTTTTTTATGAGTACATAATAGTTTTAGTTTAAAAAACCTCAGACCTCCAGGAGTAGAATATGAACTTCAATCTTTTTTATTAATGACTAGCTGTGTCCCGCGGTTTCACTCGCCATTCTTTTTAAAAGAAATCGGGTTATATTGGATTTCATGGGTTTTAATTTTTTTTCGCGTAACCCTAATACTTAAAAAAAGGCCTAAGTTACTCCTTATAATATCAGCTATCTGCCAGTGAACGTCCCGTCGAAATCGGTCCAGCCGTTTCGGAGAGTAGCTGGAAGCAGACAGAAAGACAAAAAAAAATATTTTATTACAAGTACCGTATATACTTTTATATGCATTTAGTAAAAGGCTGTTATTTTGACATTACAGGCAAACACTTCAATTTTATTTATTTGTATAGATTGTGTCCGCTCGTGGCCTCGACCTTGTCCTAACGGAAAACGATGGATGAGTTCTACTACTAGAAACGAGCGCACCCAGATGCCTATTCACTCATACTATAGATTAAACGGGTTATAGGTAGGAAACATAGATGCCAGCATCAGTTCTACATTTTTGCTGTGCGCATAACTCTCTGACATCGAAGCGGTTTACGACAAATAGTTGTAGTTGTCATTTCTATGTAAAAATTAAGAGCTTACGTTAGGCTGCCAGTTCTTATATACATGGAGTCGATCTAATCGCCTGCAACCTTTTCAGAGGTCAATCAGACCATCATTCTCAACACGATAGAGTAAAAAAAACAGTACCTTAATTTATCACCAAATATCCATTACTAACACAGTGTTAACACAAAACAGCTGGCGGTTAATAGCTTTCCATATGATCGGGTGGCAGGTACCGATCACCCACAGTGCCTCCCGGTCAGTGAACAAAACGGGTGCGTAAGCTACAAGTGTTTCGAATTGATACTGATTACATTATCGTGTTTTTTTATTGGTATACATTTTAAAACCTTTTTTATTATTATTAATGGACTCAGTATTATTGGAACGTTGCAGGTTTACATTGGAATCCTGTATATCTTAGTAAACATATTGATCGGTGTTTGTGTTGTCTGTACTTATTATACTTGCTGCATGTAAGTTGGCCATGGTAAATACATATTTACCGTGGCAAACATACGTCGAAGTTGAGTAAAATTGTATGCCTGTGATTAGTTTAGTGACTAATTTAAACGTTATAAAGTCGTTTGAATCTTTCTGTCTGTTCGTAGCAAGATTTAGGTTGATGCTTATATTTATTTTTGTTTATTTACAATGTAATTGATAATATTAATAGTTGTCTCTAGAAACCTATTCAGTATAATTTGTTTTGATACTTTGTCTTGGCCCATGGACCTAAAATGATTAAAATGCATATAATATATGCCAACTCATGTGTCTCGTAATGATTAAAAAAGTTACCTGTAGTAACACAAGACCGATAAATTGATATTGCCTATGGAAATCAAAAATTCGTAGTTACAAAATCTTCCTTTTTAGGTCTATATTTTAATACCCCTTTATTTTTTCCTAACTTGGGTGTTGTGTGCGTAGGGAGGTGGTTGCCCGTTGTAGCTGAAGTGTTGCGCGCGCAGCGACGAGACGACCACGTAACGGGGCCGTCACGGGACCGTAGCGGGGACGTAGCGGGGACGTAGCGACACTGTAGCGGGCGGGGACGATATGGAAACGGGGCAGAGCGCGCGACACCCTATCATTAGTTAACTATAAGTTGTGTCTATGTAGTGCCTACTGTGTCCACTAGTTTGAAGTTATTTGGATTTTCTTTTTGTTTGGGGTTGAAGGACAACAATAACGAAATCTTGTTGTCAACTTAGTTAAAATTAACGATTGAAAAATCACTATAATTTAGGAAAATGGATTGTGATATGGGAAAAGTTGTGACAAAGTAAATATTTTTGGAAGATATGTACAGCATATTCATTTTAAATGTGCTCAATTTTTGCAACAATTTGTAAAACAAGTATTTCTGGGTTCCTAAATATTATTTTAGTGTTGAAAAGTAAATTGTTACAATATCAACTAGTGGACACACCCTTAAGGCTTTTGGAGGTTACGTGGAATATTTACATGAGATTGATGGATCGTATATGATATGGTTTACACAATTAATTTTTCTTTTTAAACGTTGCCCCACTCTAGGATTTCTCCTGTGTCGTGGGTGCGTTTACAAACACAAATTCCACACACAATACACCTATACCCGGAACAACTACCTGCAGATCATACAAATATGTGTTCCGTGCTGGAATCGAACCCACGACCCGGTGCGCAGCAGCCAACTGTAGAACACACAATACAGCCACAATCTGAAACACTAATAGCCTAATTGTTAAGGTGTTGGAACAAGTTCAATACCCCATTACACTATTGGGATGCACCCACTACAACCACAATGCCAACAAAGTAAAACAGGTTCAGGAAGACTCATCTTTTTATTAAAATCTAAAGTATTCCCTGTATATCTCATATAGATTTACCACGTAGCTTCAAACTGCCAATTTCGAGGATCAAAAACTAGCTTAGCTTTGTGTCTGCCTGACTAGGTCAATTGTTATGCTATACTATCGCGAAACGACTCTGCAACTCTGCAATTAGTTTTTTTATTGTAAGTTCACATTAGTTATGGTAAACTTACAATAATTTCTTATTTCGATGTTTATTTTTAGTTTAGACACCCTACTTGTAGTCTTATCTCTGAGCACTCCCAGAGAAGGTTTCGGTTTTCTGCGCCCAGGTTTAATACAATGTGGCTACTGTATACCTGAAGGAAAAACACTACTTAAATAAAACAAACTTAGTGCGCGTGTAACTCATTACACGTGATAGAAATTAAACTTGCTCTCGCATGCGCCCACACTCTATGGCCGCGCATGCGCCCACACTCTATGGCCGCGCATGCGCCCAAATAACGTTACACATAAACCGTTGCAATCAACTTTGACCTTTCAATTATGCTCTCATCGCGCATAAAGTAATAAAAATATTTTTATTAAAATACCTAGCCTATTATATATCGTAGAGTTACCAAACGCGCTCTCGAGCAGAACCATTAAAAATATTTTACAAAAAATTCGCATCGAATTGAGAACCTCCTCCTTTTTGAAGTCGGTTAACCATCAATTATCCAAGTCCAAAATCTAACGACGCGCCATTTGATTTGCGAAATCATATATTAACGTATTCATGTAGTAGAATTTGTAATGACGGCCACATAAACACAAAAAACTTAGAAAAGTGTGATTGATATTTCTTGAGGAAGTAGTATCGCTCTTCAGCGGGATCTCCCCGGGGGGTTTGCCCACTTGACCCTATAGAGAAGCCGCCGCTGAATGTTCGTCAATGCACGAAAAAGTAACTTGACATCGAATTTGACCAGAGTTGCACAGTCGTTTTGTTATAGCTCTAAAAAACTATATTAATGAATCTTAGCCTTCTGTGATTGAAGTTTAATGGGCTTACGTGCATTTCCCTTAATTTAAGTAGTAGCATTTTGTATGAGTCAAGTTTATTCGTTGCCAGTTAAGTTTTCATACGATATTATAACATACTCTTTAGAACTGAACAAACTAGTAAATTTAGGGCTTCGATTTTGTTGCGTATTTCAAGTGTCTATGCGTTTGCGAACTTTTGATATACCTGCAAGTTGTTATTGTGTGATGTAAACTTTGATTGAATGTTTTATGCATGTAAAATTAATCTTGATTTTTCCCCTTAAAATAACTTCTCTGCTATCTCGGCATGAATTTTATGTGCAATACCTTTTCCTTTAATTTCTTCGTTAAAATTGCGTTTGAACCATTCATATTTCATTTTGTAATACAAAGGCAAAAATTATGGCAAAATTATTTTTTATTCTGTTAGTTTAGGGTTATGGCAGAAAAGGGAATATTCCATATAGGAAGTTTGAAACGAAAGTTTAAATTTACATACATCTGTATTTCTTTGAAATGTGTCGAAAATATATATTATTATAATATGGGCTGGTAAATTCTGTATGTCAATTTCTATGTGATTGACAAAATGGATGCTATTTAATTGAAATCTATAAAATATTTGTCTATAAATGTTATCTGTCAATCGCTATCAAGCTTCTGCCTTAATTATCATCAACTTGATGATTTTTTGTATAAAAAAAAAACAGTAATTATTGTGAACGTTATGATTTTTGTGCATTATTTTTACTAAATAGTCAATAGTTATGCATATAAAATATGTACTTAATGTTAAGGATCTGATAGATAATCTTATTTTTAGAATGTGACTCGGTTAGTGCCAAATGACATGGAAATGATTACTCTTCTTAAGTATTACCTTTGGAACTTATATTCCAGTCTCAATGTCGATTCTAAAAACATTAGGCGCGTCATTAAAAAGTTAACATCCGTAAAATTTAATTTTAATGGATAACACAAACGATACAATACTTGCAGTAGAGGGATGAGATGCACGTCTGCTTGCGTTGAGGATGCAATTTCAACATAAACAAAACCGTAGGCCATTTCAATACGATTGATATTCGCATGCCATTTGGTACAGCCAGTAACAGCAGAATACTTAAACTTGTTCCTTGGTTATTTATTTCTTAGCTGTAATGTACGTAGGTTGTTCTAGAACTATTTTGCTTTTTATATAGACAATGTAGTAGTAAGCAATCGATGGGCTTAAATATGTATTAGATTTTTTGTATCGTTATCGTTTATTGACATTATTGTTAGGACCGGCTTTTTTCCAAAATAACTTCTATCTACGGTCTAGTGTATCTTAATAATTGCTATCGGAATCGCTTTTATTTCTGTCTGTGGAAGATGATGGAATTCCAGTATAAGCTGATCTCGCATTGTATATCTTTCGGTGTGATAAAAGATCAGCGTAAACTGGTTTTGTATAGCTTGATGTGAAGCCATGTTTACAAGCCGACTATTCACACTTTAACCGATTCCGAGAGTGTTAGGTACATTCGGCGAGGTTTAGTGCCTTCCGACCTGCAATTTTTACAAATTTGCTGTCTAACAGAGCGTTGACATTATTACGGTTTATATGAGTCGGTTTTCTGATACTGTTTACCGATATAAGCTAAAAAGCAATCGGTAGTGGTGGGTCGTTGACGTGTTTATCATCGACGCAACGTGAACTTGTTCATATGATGACTGATATGATGACATCAGCCATTTATACGTCCACTGCTGAACAAAGGCCTCTCCCATAGATTCCACATAATTTCGGGGGATACTTGCCAATACTCACCACGCTTGGCAGGCGAGTTGGTGAGCGCAGTATGGCTACCGGTTCACAAAAGGGACGCTGCTGCCCATCCCTCTGGTTTAGATTCCCTTAGTCGCCTTTTACGACATCCACGGGAGGAGATGGAGTGGTGCTATATTCTTAATCCGAACACTACACGGACTTGTTCATAAACCAGTTGTTTTGTATTTCGACTAGTTTATTTCATAGACAGAACAGCATTTCTAGTTGTCGTCGTTCTGACGTCGACAGCGCTATGCGTTCATAATCCAACTAATTTAGTTTCGGTGGACTATAAACGGTCTATGCGTTGAAGCCGAGGAAACCGTAAAAAAAAACTGTTCGTTCATCCAACGGCCAACGGCCACCACTAAATCCAGGGCGTTCATATTATTCGGTTCGTGATTCAGGGACTTTCGTGAAAATTGCGACCGAGGTTATTTTATGCTGTTGCGTAGATTACGAAGAAAATTAAAAGGTGCCTCCAGTTATATGTATACATGACAGACTTTTCGAACTCATTGCCCCCGCGTTCTCGTCTCACCGTCCGCCACGATTCTGCATATGGCGTACGGTACAAAAATCGAGACTGTCTAAACTCTTTCGTTTGGATGCAATGGCCACCTGAGACAGTTTCGGTTTTAACATAGGCTACGTTCATTTTGAAAGCCGGCAGATGGCGCCGAACTACTGACGATTGTCAGTATTGACTCGTGCGGGTAGTCGGCGCAGACAGTCTGCACCGAATGTACATACTTCAGGCCGAACCAGCGTCGATTGGTTACGATCTGGGGTGCAATTCTTTAAGCTCAAACATCCATACATCTTGAATATAGACATGATTGAAGCTATTCAAGGACACGTTGCAGAAGGTAAGCCATGAAGACCAGTCTTAGCGTTTACCAAATTGGGTTATCATCTTTATTTCAATTATGTATTCAAGGATGTATGGATGTTTAAGCTTAGAGAATTGCACCACAGAATTGAAATAACGGTGATAACCAAATTTGGTATCCGCTAAGACTGGTCCTCATGGCTTACCTTCTGCAACGTGACCTTGAATAGCTTCAATCATGTCTTAGCGAATACTGAAATTGGTTTTACACCGTTATTTCGATTCTGTATTTAAGGATGTTTGAGCTTAAGGAATTGCACCCCTGCTCCTGCACTGGCATATACCATTTTATCGTGTTGTAAAATTACATAGTATGAACTGGTCGGCGCTCAACGCCTTCTTTCTACGTGAACACGACCATACGCTGCATACGGCTTTTAGTGACAAGAATCGACAACAATAAACGAATCAGGTTTTTTACATTCGGTTCTACTGTATGGTGTGAGCACACGGATGTTTGCATGACCCCACTAAACCGTACAAGAATAAACTTGTCGGAAAACCGCAACGTGTGAACGAGCTCCACCCCTAGTACGAGTTTATTTTCACGATCGAAACTTGATAGTAAACGTTTCGATTGTGAAAATAAACTCGTACTAGGCATACGGTAAGACTTAGTCAGCCACCTTATGTTTGGGAAAATGCTAGCATCTTTGTTAGTCCAGTCGATTTCTTTTCTACAGCGTCTTGGTAAAATAATTAAGTTAATAAATGATGAATTTATTCGTACTTCTTATTCTAGTTGTAAACGAACGACGTTAAATGTGTTTATGAGTATAGCTTATTATAATAACGTTTTTAATTGCAGTCACTTAACTTTGTATCAATAAGACTGTGTGTGATCAGTTTCAATATCAGTTCAAACATGTTCCGATTTCATACCCAGTCTATAAAGTGGTGATGATGCCCAGTTCTGGACTGTGAATATGCTGTGTATATATTTATTGTAATATTTTTTTGGACTTGCTTTTGCTATAACTGTAGTTTGATATGCCTCATTAAATGGATTCTAAGGAATTCTTTCAGGCCATAGCTCAAAAAATTGGGTGTGAAATTGGAATATCTATTTTTGACGCGTTTGTATATTATTAGATACGTATGTGTTTGTGCCAGTTCTTTTCCCTCGTTTACATTCATGTAGAGAAAGAACTGTGGCACGGCAGTAAGCAGGCCAGTGAGCAGAGCCGACGACAGGGGCATCTGGGTAGCCCTGTTCCCTGCTTATTGCCGCGGACATGAGCCAGGTGTAAACGAAGTATTTCTTGCTAGAAGCATTCAAAAGTATGTTATTATAAAATCTATCAGTTTAACTTCATAATTATTTTTATTTTAGTCAAAATGTAATAAGGTTGGTCGCACACGGAAATAATATATATCTGTTGTATAAAATCTATAACATCGAAAATCACCGAATGTTAGTGAAGTCATTATAATTATGTTTGATTTATATTAATTTAATTATATGTAATAATTATTTAAGTTGTTAATGAAAACGATTTTACAAATAGCACCGATCATTGCTGTGCAATCAAGGGTAATGGGGGTCCCAGACCGGTGTTCAAATATTTGTGAAGACGCAAATAATTATATTTGTAGGTACTTTGTAAAATAGTAATTCATTCATTCCTTTATATAAAAATAAGATTTTGCCATTTAGTCAAAAACCCATTAATAATTTAAAGAAAAATCAACTAAGTAGAAGTACTTAGAACATTTAAATGAGTATAAATAATAAATAGCAATTGCAACAACGAAACATACTCGATTATTAGGTTTTCCGCAAACATTTCAAGGGAAATGTAGCCACATTCGCCAGAAGTTGTCCTGGTCGGACAAGCAAGCAATAGGATTCCAGCTAGACTTAAAATTAATTTTATAAACTAAGCAACTGCTGCTAAGGCCTCTCCCTGCGGGACTCGAACCTAGGCTTAGGGCGTTGCTGAAGGGTATAAGCTATTTAGGGGATAGCTGGAGCGGTATGATTTAATTATATTAGGGGATATTTAAGACTACAGGCTCGGCGCGAGCTAGGGACGGGACGGGGGGTAGAAGTTAATAGAAACGGGATGGTATCGCGGCGACAGGTCTCCGCGACGTTGGTAAAGTGGGCCCCCATTACTAGTAAACTGTAGATAACAAAATATTAACCGAATTCATAAACAATACACACGTATTTTCAAGTTTTAAACGTGTGTGAAAGATGGCTCTGCAAAGATCTGACAAATATTTCACAAAACCTTTGTACAAATATTTGAACACATTTCTGCGACCGATGCAACACTCTCAAGACTTGCTGTTGAATAGAGGTCTCGTCTCGTAAAACCGAATCCGTGGCTATTGTTATCGTTATTGCTTTTTACAAATATTTAGTCACAGTTATATATATAGTATATATATTATATATATATAGTATATAAATATTTATATATGTAGTATATAAATATTATGACATAAATACTGTGTATTTATAATAGAAAGTATTTATTCTCAGTGATTATACTGTTCTTTTCATGACGGCGACAACTTATAATTTCTTAGTTCGTATTTGATTTGAATTAAGTTTTATTCAGTGAATATATTATTATATCAATTTTAAAACATGTGTCGTCATTTATAATTTTTTTGTAGTGCGTCGTCATTACTTAGCAGACATTGAAGAACAAATTTCCTTGATAATTATCAATGTATCAGCCATACATTAGGTTATTTATATCAGTGCACTTTCTGAACAAAAATAACATTTTTTCAGTTAGGTACATGGTTTTATCAGTTAAAATCAAGTCGCCGTCGATGAGTGCACAATACACTTAATACGATAAACATTGTAAAAACTCAAGATAGTGCTAATCGCTTTATGTATGAATTACGCTACTCCAAATAAACTTTCTTTATTTACATTGGTGCTTTAATTTACAATATTTGAAGTAAAACCTATTTATTGTCTCCAAAAAGTTAGATTAACAAGGGTATGGTACTCAAAATATCTGCTTATTATGGCATAGAAAGAAATAAATAAAAACAATACACGATTTTGTTTATACAACAAGCTTACAATGAGGACCTCTTCGTTAATAATGGCATAAATATATTTTCACTAGCCCTGAGGCGAACAGCTCCGTGGGCCGCATATAAGCCAAGCCCGCTGGTCGAGAGGAGAATAAAATATTAGATTACATATTGCCCCTAATCAACAAATAGTACTGGCTGGTCTTAAGAACAAAATATTAGATTACGTATTGCCCCTTTTTTCAACAACTGGTCGGTCTAAAGAATAAAATATTAGATTACACATTGCCCCTAATTTCAACAAATGGTACTGGCTGGTCGGGATGTGGAGATATGGTTAAAATGTTCAGCCAGATTGAAACCACTGCTGAAAACCGTAACATGGTAACAAAATCTACAGTAAAAAAAATTGACAAGCTTATTTTTTAACAAGTTATTAAAATTATTATATAATGGTATAGCACTTGGATGCGGGCGGCATGTAGTTACATGCCCAATTACGACCATCATTATTTCAGCAGTGGCCGTCTTTCGGCTGATATGATGATGATAATGACGATTTAATAGAATTCACCAAACAGCCGAGTTTTCTATGCCTGTGGAAAAATATCTTGCATAATAAATAAAACGAAATTATCCATATCCCATAATATTCCAGTAACAGAAGAACTTCACAGATAGTATAAGACGATATTCTCGCTTAGATCCAGCCTTTACACAATTATTTAGTGTCGGGGTTAGATGCGGACCACGGGCTGATTGGGCGAATTTACGAAACATTTTAAGACATTAATTGGCCATTGACTCACAAAATGGCTGTTCCTTTTTAGAGAAAATTAAAACTATCTTTCATAATTTAGTAAATAAGGGTTTTATATATCACAATATTAATTATGGCAGAAACAGGTTGATTTAATGTAGACTAGTACAAGAGTATACTACGTTTCATTATCTTATGTTCTAAAAATACACCCGAATAATAATCATAAAAATAAATGTTGAAATGAGCATTCTGCATCACGGAAGGGCCCATCTAATCACGTGTACACAGTACCAGCGATGAAGTTAATAGGTCCCACATTATAGAGGGCGAAACTTTCCTGTCCCTGGTAATCGAATCTGGGTCCTGCCACAGCGGCAGAAAAATACTAACAATGAAATTGACACGTAATCCGTATCGTATTTAAATTGAAAGCACAAAAATATTTATATAATAAAAATCTTTGACACTGTGTGCTTTTTAGCTATTGCTTTAAATAGGTATAAGGTATACGTATAAATTACACGAGTAAAGAGGTCAATCGTCTTAGAGGAGGAGTTTTGGCACTTAAATGATTTAAAATAAAATATATTTTTTTCCTTATTCTGTAGATGTTCCAAGTTCCATATCTCGGCACTAGTGCCTCGGAGGAATGAAGATGTAGCTAGATGCTGGTGTGTCACTCTTAAAAACCTTAGCAACTTTTTTCTAACTCTTCTTAACTACCTTAACCGGATCGGGGCACTGACACCATGGCGTCCTACTTTTATCACAAATCAGTTCCACATTCAACACTGTAACACTCAATCCGTCCACTGCTACAGTGTGCGTGTTCAGCAGTTTGTACTCCACGTCGTGCAAGCCGGTGCGGCGGTCGCGACGTCGGGTTACCTCGCGCTGGTTGTAACACTTACGCATGTCGCGTTTACGGTAGGTCTTGTCATGAATATGTCTAGAAGAAGATAAAATAGAAGTTAGAGTTTGAAGCCTGAACCATGTCTTAGCTTTGGATTTCAGTAAGTAGTAACAATTTTACGATAAGTTAGACAACATAAACAAGTATTTTGTATGTACTATATTTTCAGATCTATTTGGTCCCATGTGGTTCCCGGAAAAATAGAGCACCCCCTTATATCAAGAGGATGGGCTGTAGCATCCTGCAACTACAATCACCAGTTTGCCTGCCAATCATGGTGATAGTAGAAATATCCCCTGAACATTCATCTAGTGAACGACTGCCCATGCCAACCAAAATTAGCATAATTTTCTCTTGGGCCAATAAGCATAACTTATATTTGCATAAAACTGGTTAGCCAGGAGCATTGATGCTTAAGACAATAAATGATGGTGCCATACTGAAAACAATAGATCCTAGGTACTGGGCGTGGCTGCCAGCTGTGTGTAACTATCTATATATGAAGTCCTTGGTGTCTGGATAAATAAAGAACCCTGGAGCCCAGCTTTTTTTATATAACCTGGTTGTGAGACTAATATTGTCATTCGCCTGGTGGTCAGCATCACACCTGCCCATAACATTTGTAATACTACCCAGGACTAGTCTTACATGGCACCACACTGCACTTGTCACATTAAAACATTAATTAATTAGTCTTATGTAATACACAGCTACAGTGCCCTCCTAATCGGAACACAATAATGTCTAATGTTTAAACACTACTGCTTGCAATATTGGGCACTGCAGTGGTACCCACCTAGCCTGACTCTTGCAATAAGAGACCTACACCAAAAAAATGTTGTGGCCAATTACAGTGTTCATAAAGAAATTAGTAGATACTTACCTAAATGTATTATCAGTTCCAGTAGTTATATTGCTTAGTCGAACCACAGTCAAGTTGGCATCTTTCAACCTCACATAAAACTCATCATCTTCAAGCCCCCAACCCCAGTAATTATTAGACATGCCATTAACTAACTCATAGTGTTCTCTTTTTATTAACAAAATGCCTCCAATAAATGTATCATAATGATATTTTGGATGAGTCTGTGGTGATGATATGTGCACAGGGCCAACTGATGGATAATCATATATTAAATTGTCATTAATTGGCAGCAAGTCCACATCATGCATAGCTATATAATCAAAATCGTTTTTAGTACGAATAAATCCGACATTAATTAACGATGCCCTGTTGAAACGATTGTTGTCTTTCTGCTGGACAATGAATATGTGGAATGGTATTTTCTGTCTGTTTAAAAAGCTGTACATATGGGGGATGAACTCTAGAAGCTCCTCAAAGCGGTCTCGGAATGGCACGATCACTGCTAGACGTTTTTTCAGCAGTTGTTTGGCGGCAATTCGTTGTCTTACTGGGTTAGGTAATGCCTCTTTTTCTGTGGAAGTATTTTGTTATTTTAGTAAAATTATACCACAATTTAAAAGACTAATGCAGAACAGTATTTTTTTTAAATAAATACTTACCGTATTGAATAGGTAAAGCTGCTAGATAACATCCCATAACAAAAGTTAATACTAAACACAGACCTAGGCATTTCGAACCGCTTAATTTATAACCCATTAAATTGATTCTTCGGTACATCAATGTTTATTGTCAAATATACACAGTACGGTAATCTTATTTAGACACATTATTTTCACGCTAACATATTAATTTTATTAATAAATCGTGAGGTCCTGGTATTATGCGTTTTGTTATCATTTCTTCTCTTAGATTATGGCTTCGGTAGAGTATCTTCCACAATTTCGCCAATGTCGAGTATAAGGCAACGTTGTACGGTGTTTAGATTAATTAATCTTTACATATTCAATAAAATATTTCACAAAAAAAGAACTTTTAACATTTCGTGCGCGATTCGTGACTGACTTTATCTAGTTAAGTTTGACATATTGACTTTTGTCAGATTGAATGACGTTATGATTGTGTTTACGGAGACTTTATATGAATAGTATTTGAGAATGTACCTAAATAGGTTATTTTGATTGGTATTTCAATTTTATATCAAGTTTCTTTTTTGTGAGTTGTCAAATCACTGAATAATTTAAATAATGGATGGAATGAATGGCATATAAACGGCAAAACGACCACGCTGTTGTTGGACATGGGCTTTCCAATACCAATCAAATTTCCATGATTGCTACATTAAATAAACATTTGCCTAAAATAAAGGTAGTTGTTGTCACAGATTAGATAGGCGTTAATAAGGAGTGAACATGAAACTTATCTTTTGCAAACATTTTTTGATAATTCCTATCGCAAAATATTTCGTGGCGATATAAAAACATGTCTGGGCTACTTTTAAACGCCCGACAATTAAAATTGAGTATGGAGGCTTCATTCATTCATTTTAGTTATAAGGAGGTAAGTATAATTTTCAGAATGTCGTGTTGTGTTGGTGTAGTGCTCACCTTATAATACGTGATTTTGACTGGGCTTGTAGCACGACTCTGACAATGCTCTCAGAGGTCAGAGTCTTACGTGGCACCATAGATGAATATACCTCGTGTGGCACCGTATGTATCGAATAAAAGATTTTGGGTGCACCATCTGTCTAAAAAAAAGAACATTCTTCTTCTCTTAGGTTATGGCTTCTGTAAAATATCTTCCACAATTTAGCCAATGTCAAGTATAAGGCAACGTGGTACGGTGTTTAGATTAATAAATCTTTACATATTCATAAAATATTTCCCAAAAATGAAATATGTCAGAACACAGACTACAGTATATTATACGGAGATGTCAGAATATTTCAGACATTTTATAGAATGTCAAAAGAAACATAGGTAAGTAGGTTAGGTAGGACGAAGAATTAATTCAATGAATTTTAATTACCCCAGTAAAATACGATAATATACGTATTTTACGGTAATATTCATACATTCTACGCACGTAATTTTCCGCAAAATACTTTTATTTTCGTTTTGATATGATTTGCCGGTGGTGGTTGATTGGCTGATTGCTCAACTCAGCTCAGTTACTCGGCCGACTGGCGGGGTGCGGGCGGTGTGGGCAGGGTACTCGAATACAAAACAGAGGTAAAAAACAGAAGTATCTTACTCGAAGCGCGTACCTACAAAATAGTTTGTATCTCATATCTGTGTTTGAATGAGTAGGAGTAAGAATATTCGTCTGTTTTGATAACAATAATTTATCATTTAAATATTCCAGAAAATAAATTACTACTTTTATTTGGATATATTTTCTGCTATGAGTATAAACAGATGAACATTAATACATTTCCCAACCAGTATAACACACGCAGCATACAAGTCACATTCAGTGTCAGTGCCATACCAAGGATAGTTAATTAATGTCATATTAAACTCTAAATAAGTTATTTTTTATTTTTCATATATTATATCATCTTGCAATCAGTCTGTGGACTATGAGCAGATGAGATGTAGGCAAAATGGTGTGTAGGGTGCTAAGTTACTCCCAGTGGAGCCCCACTCTTACAAATTTAGTCGACTGTCTGGGCGACCATTCTCGTCAGAGATCAAAGATGTCTCGTTGTTTCTAATAATTGATAATTTGAACCGCGCGCACAGCGGTTAATAAGTTCACAACACAACTGAACTACACAAGTAAAGAGTTCATCTACACGCCCCCGGGAGGGGGCGTGGGGATCGGGACCTGGGTCTTAGCCCTTGCCCGAAGTTTCAGGGTTGCGACCCTTAGAAAAAAGGGACGGGTATTGGGTTTCATTTATTAAACAAAAGAAATAGTTACGGCGAGATTATAAACCTCCCTAGGCTCTGTGTTATCTGCACAGAGTTGTGATTCGTTGCTAAGTATGTCCGTGCAGGGGTGCCCGAATGCTTCACGGAAAACGTGCGAGTGGGCCCTACCCGGTGAGACTCCCGTTTTCCCGGTTGAGGACCAGCAGATGCCCACCCAGCGAACGTTTCCGACTAATTTGGCGCCCCCTGTCGGTAGTTACCCCAAGTCTACGACGGTTTCAAATCAGGCCGAGCCCGCCGCAGACGGCCAATGCGTTGTAGTGAGTTTTGAGCGACTTGAGGTGTGAGTCGTCGCTCAAAACGATCGTAAGCGTTTTGCATGCGCGGGCGCACACGTCTTATGCTCCACGCGTGAGTACACATGTATGTATAATAATGTGCAATGATGAGGGCTGTACTCGTTGCGCCTATATTTATTTAGGAGCAACTTGTACAGCTGTGATTTAGTGTGAGTGTTTGTGGAGTATTTTTGTATGAGTAAGTCTCGTGTAATACGGGGAACGACTTAATCAAGCGTCATTTCCAGTTTATAATTTAAGTATATCGCGGGGGATATTTTTATGGTCAGGCGGCAAGGCACGCGCCGCCAGGTTTTGAATTTGGGGCCAGGCAGATATGTCGGCGCGGGCGAACATTGTCGTTGCTAGCCGTACCGCGAACGCGTCGATTGACTCGATCAGTGGATGTCGGTGTCGGTGGATGACGTCATTTCTGACAAAGTCATGGGCGTTAAGATTGGTGCGCAGTGTCAGGCTTTGTTGTGCGCGTAATTTAACCCTTTTCGGTTCACTCTCTAATGCGAACCATCTGGATACCCTGATGTTTAGCCAAGTCGGTCCATTCTATCTCGGTACCTAAGATTTTCTGGTTAACCGGGCGCTTCATGCCGCGACCGGTAACCATGATGGCATGCGTTTTACTCGCGTTAACTGACATCCTCCGTCTGTTAATCCAACTGGTAAGTTCTTGAAACGCGCGCTGCATCTTCGAGGCCGCATGTTCGGCCGTTATGGACGTCAAAGTCAAAGGTTTTTATTTCAAATAAACCAAATATTGGCACTTATGAAACGTCAGAATCTAAGTTGCATGGTTCCAAATAGTTGATCTCGTGGAAAAGAGCCGGCAAGAAACTCCTTGGATACTCTTTTAAAATAATTGAAATTACAATGTTGATTGATACAAATTATTGTAAAACATATACCGAGAAAAACGTAGGACAATGTTTAAAGATGGAACATACCATAATAATATAATAATAATAAATTATTTGCCGTGGCAGTTAACGGCTGACCAGTCCCAACAGACGGCGCCCGTTCACGAGCATGACGCATGCATCAGCATCGCTTAGCTCAACCATATTGTAGGGAACCGAACGACCCGATACACAACGCCACCGCCAGCAAGACATTTTAGTAAGCATGACAGACCAATACAGCCAGGCAAAAGACAAACAATATTAGTACTAAAAATAACATCAATGGCTACGTGGTGATGAATGCGGCGTCGGCCGCGTACAGGATAATATTATATTATTATAGAGTCTCGAGGTGACGAGCGCACTGTGGTGCCACGCAGGACTCATTCCGGGTAGCGTTACAATTGTAATGGACAGGCATGTTTACCACCAGCCGAATGACTTGCAAGTTTCGTCACTACGTATAAAAAAGGTAAAGCGTTACCAATGATTGCTCATCTTTGCTTTTCAAGTTTTGATGTCCGAAGATGGCTGCTCACCTGGTGAAATTGGGTGCCTCTGTCGTACCTAGAAACCAAGTCGGACGACGCAGACACAAGTTATTTGCCGTGCCGTCAGCATGCACAGCGGCGCATGCCAGTTTTCTACTTGTTCGTGCTGAATGCTTTCCTGACATCAGCACTGAGATGTGATTTGTTTGCTGTAAGATGGATAATTCATGTGTGTCGTGAATACTGAGGTAGAGGTGAGGCGAGGTTTTTTGAGATGAGTTATAGAAGATGGTGTATCATCATTTCGGGCGAATGAAGTCCACTGCTGGATACAGGCCTCCCCCAAAGTCACCACAATGACCGATATGGGTGTGTTGTGGGCTCATTGGGGGGTTTTCCCATAATCGCCACGCTTGGCAAACGGGTTGGCGGTCGTAGTTGAGTTGGTAATGTACTCGAAGGACGCTGCTGCCCATCCTCCCGGACGCTGCTGCCCATCCTCCCGGACGCTGCTGCCCATCCTCCATCCAGATGGTGTATAACTACTAACTAATATTTTTTGTATAACAGCTTCGTTATATGATCAGTTTTGACTGTTTAACGGCATTGTGCATTTATGTTTAGGTACATAACCAAATAACAAATGTCTACCGACCCGTCCTGTGTTGAATATGCAATCCATATAAAATATCGGGAACTCAAAACAAATAAAAAACATGGTAAATATCCCGTTTTCAGTTCTAATGATAGTGTCAGTGACCATGTCAGTTTAAAAACTTATGTCAGTGACCATGTCAGTTTAAAAACTTATATGCAATCCATGTCTACACTTCAGTGTATTGAACACATTAAGCCTTTGCCCCAGTTTTCATATATATATTGTCATTTGAACGTAAATGGCTGCGTAGGACATACATTGCGTCATACGTTTAAATGTTGAGGCGAAATAATGCAGCCTCATTATTGATAAATCTTTGGGCTTCCTCTGTCCTGGGGTGTGCCTTACTCTTATTGATTAAAACCCAAAGATGGATCCAGCTTTCGAGTCAGGTGGGGGTCACATACTAGGACAGGCTTCAAAACGTGTACGACGCGCCCGCCTAAGTTAGGTACTCGATTGCCAAAAATCTTGTTTGATATATCTAACTAAAAAACTGACGGATTTCAACGCAAACTTTCTTCCCCTATTTTACCCCCTTTAACGTAGATTTTTCAAAAATGGTGAAATATATCTTTCGTATTTTTTTACCGAGAAGGATAATATTTTTTTCTCTCGGAAATAGTGGCATATTCCGATTTTCCTTATAACTGTCACATCCTGTTTTAGCTTCTTATAAGTTTGATTTTACAAAAACAATGAATCACTTATTAGTTATTACTTTATTGAATTGAAATAGCTTACGGAAACATATCGCGTTTAATTAATTAATTCTATATACTTACGTACAGCAAAAAGCCAAATCAAATTTTTCATAGATCTAACTTCAACACTGACGGATTTTAACATAGATTTTCTTCCCCTGTTTTACCCAATTATAAGTTGATTTTTCAAAAACGCTAAGGAATTAGAATTTTAAGACCCTAAACAATGGTTGCATATAATCTGTGTTTTTACCTATTGAAGTGTTGAAGCCTCACTAACGGCCTAAATGAATAAATAAACGAATCCGCAATACTATTGAACATTTTGAAGTTGAGCTATTTTTGTGTCAAGTTCACATTTAACACAAAAACCAACAAATCCTCAATCCCAAAAGATTTCGGATTGATTGATTATTAATTTCGGCCGTATGTGTGTATTTTTTATGTTGTGATCGATTTTAATTCGCGCTAATCTTGCATTCACACTTTAAGCAAGCGCGAAGCGGTACACAACTATGCGCTAATGGTTAGCCCGTGGCTGGATTGGTTCATCCTGGAGTCCGCGAGGGAGGCGCGACGTGGCAAAATCAAATTTGGAATCACCCCAACAATTATTATTATTCATAAATTAATGAACCACGGGTGCAACAACATTTTACGACATTTTACAAATAGACGCGCCATAAACGAACATTATTACACTACAGAACGGCCTAAATAATTTTACTATAGCTACTACCAGTACATGTAACTATACAGCTCTCAAACAGTGCAGGGAGAGAAAATGAAAGCCACCATGCGGTATACCGGTTGTTAGAAAGAGATGAGTATACACCTTTAGTTACGTGGCATTAGCATCTGCATGCTCGTTGGCCTGAACGTGTTTGACGTAGAAATCACAATCCTGGCGCCAGCCGCCATTAGACCGTGTAATAAAACAAAATACTGTAATTGTATTTACAGTATAATAGTATAGTGGTTTGCGCATGTTTTTTCTCAAAGGTGCAGTATAATTCGTGCATAAACGTTCTATAAACACAGTAAGGCATCTTTTCCCGAAATACGTTGCAAGAATTACGTTTAAGATTGACGTCGAGCAACAACACTGGTCGGTGCGTGAGCGAATTAATGAAGGCAATTACCTTGCTTTCATGTGAGCATCATAGAGCGCGGGTAACGCATCTACACTTTTAAAAACATCTCAGGTGCAACATAATTTTCAATGTATTTTTTAAACTTAAAATCAGTGAGACTAGACATATTATCAGGCATAGGCCCAGGGGGAGGGGGGAATTCGTTGCTACAACCACCACATTGGCCGTCTTTGACGTCATCATGGGTTCGCTCGATGAACGCAGCGATACAGCCTGCCCTATCGTTTAGAAAATTAAAAAATATCGATATATTCGATTTGCTATACGAGCATCCCTAAAGATAAATGAGCCTGCAGCCCGTCATTTTTTTATCGTGCTTCACCAACCTAAAGTTTAAAATTAGGGTAAGGAAAGCATTAATTACCCGTAAACGCGATCGAAACCAAGTTTAGACATTGTTATTAAGCTAAATATGTTTGAATTGCTAATTAATCGACACGAAACGACCTCTACGCACGCCATTTGCGCGCCCACTAAATTAATGGTGGACACAATATGGCCGTGATTAACTATTGTTTCTGTTCTACATACATAGGTGGAGGGGGTAAAAACGTTTTATTATGTTACGTTAAGCGTTATAATGAGCTACTTATAATTTATAATATGTTGTCTACAAGGACGATGATCAGTTTATAGCATTGTTATTCAGTAGATACCTAATTTAACGCGTAATTTTTTACCAAGTTGCGAATTTTAAAGATTGGCAAACTAGGTTTATATGTGGCTCATGCGTGTATACTGTTTATTAATAAAAAAACAACATTGTTATTCGTAAGGCAGTTGTTATAAACTTTTACTGGTGGTAGGTCTCTTATTCTAAGGCCGGCTGGGCAGATATTAGTAGTATTTACACTTTACACATCACTGTGCTCCGGTTAGCGGGCACTGTAGCTAGTGAAAAAACTGGGCATAAGAGACTAAATAACTTCACGTCTCGAGGTGACGAGCGCAGTTTGATGCCGTGCAGAACTTAGTCCTGAGTAGCATTACAATTGTTATGGGCAGGTATGCCGCTTATCACTAGGCGAATTGCGTGCACGTCTTGTCATTAAAAACCTTAATATCTTTTAAATCACGCATCCGTGTTTTTAGATTGCGTAGGTTTGCTTTGTCTAATTCGGATACATTTACAACTTCACAAGTTCACAATCGGCGTCGAATTCTTTGCATTTGTATCTAAACAGAACATATCTAATTACTCGTATATTATTCCGATAATGATAGTTATTCCGTTGTCAATAACTAGTGAGCGCACAAGAATTTAAAAGTGCGAGATAAAATACTTGCATAGTATTGCAAATATATATTTTCGTATAGGAAAGCAATTAATAAAACTGACATGCTTGTTGAGATAAATACCTCGTACCGTCTACCAACGTCAATATAAGTATGTCACTCTTCCGCCGTGATTCCAGCTACAGGTAAAACGGCCGGTCCAGCTGCCGTCGTTCTTCTGTCAGAATCAGTGACACCTCGTAGTGGAGCGACCCAGTCGCGACACTATTCTATCAAACTCACACTTGCGACTTGGAGACTAGTAACTCTAGTAGCTGGGCTTGTACTATCCCCGACCTTGTACTCCTCTTGAGTGTCAGGTTTTAATCGTCAAAAGAGGCTGATCGTTGTGGTTTCTGCAACATAGCGTGCAGCTGCGTCCTCACCTCCGTTCTGAACATGAGCTGGTATAGGTATTGAGACCTGGGGCCTTCTTTTTATTTTTATTGGGCCCAGTGGAAATTCTTCACGAACTTCCTTCGCCCCGGGGTAGGCATGGCCGGACTCCTTTTTTTTTTTTTTTAATTATTTTTATTGATCCGGTGGAAATACCTCATGTACTTCCTTCGCCCCGGGAAAGGGCGAAGGGGCATGCCGGACTCCTACCGGCTAAAACCACTGGGGCGGTCATTTTCGGCACCTAAGGGACTCCAGGTCATCGTATGATCACACTAGAGCCGCCCACTGGTGCCACGCCCATAGGCACTTCTCGGAGCGGGTGACTGTAAAGCGGTCACCTCCCCGGGGAGATTGTAAAGGATCCCCCGAAGCGTCACTGTGCGCTGCGCTACGCTGCGCACAAGGCGGCGCATGACCACCTGCGCGCTACCGTCTTCTCGTGGGTCGCTCGGTGTGGGCACGCAGATGTCCCAATCTACGCACCCGCGAACCCAGAGGGCCCCCGCCTTGTTGTGCAGGGGGTTTCAGGCGTATATGGGACCTGGGGCCTGGCGTACATCTAAATCGCGCTTTAATTATTAATATATAGTTAGCACCCAGATCCCTCGCCCGCCTCGCCCTCCACGGAGCGTAGATCTCTTGTAACTTGCTCTTGTTGTTCTGCTTATACGTTGGTGGCAGGATGGTACGGAGCGATAGTTTTGTTTGTAAGGTAATGTTCGAAAAGAAAAAAAGAAAATTCCTGAGAAGCGAACTTCCGGCTCCCAATCTGAAACTAGATTAAGAGCGTGTTCTAAAAGTGCAAAACATATCTTTAAGTTTACGAGTGTACCACGAGCTAGTGGTCGTTTTGGAGGGAATTATTTCAACCAAACTCTACTACTTATCTACTGTCTTAAAGCAAATGGAGCGCCATTTGGACAAAGATAAGGTTTAGCACACTTCAGTCTAGGGCAGGGGTTCCCAACCTTTTTTTGTCTACTGCCCACTTTAAGAATAAATTATTTTTTAACGCCCCCCTTTTTAAACATACTTAAAAACCGCTAAGTACTTATAACTGATTATTGGAACGCAAATTTATAGTATTCGGACAGAGTATCTTTTATTGAAAATAAAACAAACATAATCAATTCTTATATAAAAACTAATGTGAAGGTTGAATCTGATGCTGTTCAATAAGTTTGTTGATATCAGGTTCCAATTTACTCAAAAACAGCCGCAAGTCGCCACGTTCGGTAGCACGCAAACGATTTCTCTTTTTAGTAAGCAGCGTTGCCACAGCACTAAATCCACGTTCACACAAATATGACGATGGGAATGCTATCAAAATCGTTGAACAATTGACCACAATCCAGGGTACAATTGCGGGATCGGTTTTTGTAGCCAAAATTCTTGATATCCATTTTTTAACTTGATTTTTATTTCTTCGTTTGTTGTCAATTCTATAAGTTCTTCTTCCAGCTGAGGTGACATTGCTGTGTTGACATTTGAAAACGGATCCAACACCCAGTCTGGTATTTCCAAGTTTAAAATGTCCTGGTATCGTTCAGTGAAGTCAATGTGGAGGTTTTCCAAATGTTGGCAGTAGGCAAACAAGTCGTCGTTACTGCAGTATACTGATAAATTCGGAAAATTGTGAAACTCACGTCTGCCCATATTCTTTTTGTGCAGAAGCAGTTTGGTTGCGAAAGCAGCAACGACATTTTTTGTTTTAATTAAATTTAGTTCATCGCCTTGCAGTTGGAGGTTCATGTCGTTGAACATTTTATACAGGTCTGTCATGTAAGCTATATCATTCTTTGATGTTATGAGCTTGTTGCGCAGTTCTGTATCTTTAGTTTCCAAGAACTCTATCATAGAGTGAAACAGGTTGTAAAATCGAATCAGACAATTGCCTCTTGACAGCCAACGAACTTCAGTATGAAGCAACAAACGGTTGAAATCTTCGTCATTAGTAACACAAAGCTGATGAAATAATCTATCATTCAAAGAGCTGCTACGGATTTTATTGACTGCTTTGATGACATATTGCAGTGATTGAAATAGTCGTTCACTTATATAATAGTCGTTTAGCTCGAAGTCCGTCGTCATCTTGCTTAGCAGCCGCCGAAAATAGTTTTGATACACTTGGCTGAGTATTATGCTTCTTCTCTAGGTCTTGAAAATATGCTACATTCTTTTCTGTCTTATCTGGATGCATTTTATTCAAATGATCTTGCAGTCTTGAAGGCTTCATTGATTCGTTCGAAAATGTTTTTAGACATAGAAGACACAAAGGCGACGACGGGTTTGTGGGATTTTCAATAAATCCGAATTTAATATATTCCGCAGAGTATTGCCGTCTCTTCTTTTTTACTTCCGACATTGTTTTGTTTTAAGAAATACGTAAGTGTTGAAATCAAGTACTGCTTATCTATTATGCGTGAAACCGCAAATGAAAATAAAATAAATTTACGTCGTTTATATAGGATTGCATAAGCAGCACGCACCAACAGGAATAAGACAAACGTGCATAAACTCGTATATCTCATTCGACGCCCAATCGTACTCGACAAGCAAGAACAAGTATTATAGAACCAGCCGATTGGTATAGGAATGTACAATTCGGATTATTTAACAAAAACTTGTTAAAACATGATTGCCCGCGGTCTTTTATATCGAACCGAGTTTGAGCTATATCTTAATTAATATTAGTTGATGTTCACAAGATGTAGTCGAGAGTCGAGAGCTCAGTCGGTGTCTAAGAGTCTTCCTAGCTAGGTAGATGAAATTATAAATCGACCCCAAAGCCCTACACAGTGCCCCCTTTTTTTCCGGGTCTCTTACCGCCCCCCTTTAGGCCTGCAGCGCCCACAAGGGGGCGTTATCGCCCACGTTGGGAAAGACTGGTCTAGGGCATGCAATATCGGAAGGTTTTAAATTCCGGAAATGAATCCCGATATTGGAGACCTAATTTTGGAACTGGAGAACTAATTTCGGAACTGGTTTCGGGACTTGCAACTATTTAACGGATTTTGGTTTCTAGCGCTGTTTGTTCGTGCTTGTGTGTTTTGTGTTTGTAGCGCTAGGGAGCTAGTGTTAAGTATCGAGTTGACTAACGGCCGAGATTAATAATCAATCTAATCCATTTTTTTTGGATTTTTTTTTGGATACATCTGTTTATTGTGTGTTAAATGTGGTCGTAACACAAAAACGGATGAATTTCAAAATTCAGATTGATTCAAATTCTGAATTTCTTAAATCGGAATATTTTGGATTAGATTGATTATTAATTTCGGCCGTAAGAGAAGCAATATATTATATATGTAATATGTTCATTCGATTTTATTTATTTGATACAATATCAAACGTAAATAGGTAGACTTTTTTTGTTGTGCGGAAATCCTTATAGACTTCCTATGCTTTGGGAAGGGCGGAGGGGCATGCCGGACCATTACCAGCTCTTAAAACTCCACGGTGTCCTCCAACTTGCCTCTGGCTAGGGGTAAGGCGCCCAGCCCAAAGCTAATGGATGCTACGAAACATAAAATTGTGTTCGCTAGATAAACAATAAAACCACGGAGAAACAAAAAAAATAACAACTATATATCACGTAAATAATACTCACATTTTGCGTTGATTTGTGGTTTGTAGATGCAGTGCGTTCAGAAAAATATCTAATTAAAATGTCACTAAATGTGTAAAAACGGAGTAATGGTTTACTCCTCGCACTTCCGGAACTGAAATATCGAAAAAATTGTTACAAGATATGGAGTTGTGAAATTCGATTGTAGTGGGTGCGTTTACAGACATAAATTCCACACACAAGGCTCCATAGTATTGGGGATAAAACCCCTCCTTGTGGGCATCCTTTCGTCGCTTTTACAGCTACCTTATCTCCCAATAGATTGGCTTGGATAATCCTGCCCTGCCTATGCAGCCTAGCATAGTGTTTGTCCAATTTATTATTGTGGGTTATATGCCATGTCTCTCTGCGGCAGCCCTTATTGACTCAAAGGTCGTCCTATCGAACGCACCTTCAATATCAAGAAATGCTGCTGCTGAGATCTCTTTAGTTGCCAGAGCCCTTACAGCTCTGTCTACTACATAATGTAGTGCTGTTTCAGAAGATTTACCTTGTTGATACGCACATTGCATGTTGTGTAGTGGCCTACGCTTAAGCACTCCATCTGTAATATGCCTGTCGATCATCTTCTCAAGTGCTTTTTAGGAAGAAGGATGTCAAGCTTATCGGCCGGTATGATTTAGCATCTTCATAATCTGCTTTTTCCGGTTTGGGGATAAAAAAAAACTTTTCTGGTGTCCTGCCTTAGATGTTCTAGGTCAGGGGACCACCATGGTTCCCATTGCGATTTCACCTCTTTTCCCGTACAGTTATTTATCCAGCAGGTTTCTACTGCTTGTGATATTTTATCCGCCTCAAATTCTATATCTATAATAGAGTTTAGCTTAGTTGTGGGATCCCTAAGTTCTACTTTGATAGCCTCCTTGAAGGATGCCCAGTTCGTATTCCTGGGGTTTCTTCTGAGTACCTTGCCAAAGTTTTGGGTAGTTTTATACCTAAAGCAAATATAATTGTGGTCAGATAAGCTAATTTCATCAGACACATGCCAATTTTTTATTGCCTTGCTAGCTCCTTTAGTTGCTCCTTATATCAATGACCTCTGCCCTACGTTTATTTACAAAAGTTCGTCTATTGCCTTTGTTAATTATGAATAAGGGAAACTTACCAGATAGTCCATAAGCACTTCACCTCTTTTATTGTTGTCTGTACTGCCCCATGCAACGTGGTGCGCATTTGCATCGCATCCTATGATGAGATTCTTGTTTGCACAGTTATTAACCAGGGTATGTTACAGGCGTCAACCGGGTCTGCTTCTTCATATGGTAGATGGGCAGAGGATAGGATGATGCTTTTCCTTTTCCCCCCTTCCCCTTCATCAATCTTCACCGTGGTGAGATCCAGTAAGTAAATTCACAATACAAATAAATAAAATCTGTGCATGATAAGCACAATTTCTTTTTATTACGGTGGGTGATAGTAGAAAATCTACTAATTACGAAAAAATAATGCTAACATTTATTATCATTTGCAAGAACGATAGGAATCCAGTATCTCTTGTAGAATTTTTAATTGCAAATAAATACCGACAGAGAGCGACCGCCATTTTACCTCGTGTGTACGTATTAACAACAATTAAATACGAGCGCCGCTCACGGCACGAAATGTCAACAATAAATATCAATTTAACGCACACTAACATCACAAAGCAACACAATTAATTACCTAAAGTTTTTATAACCGCCTAATTACATGGTTTGGTCGAACAGCCACGCTTAAGCTGCCAGTAACAAAAACGAAATCTCCCCTAAATTTACTATTAAAAAACATAAAATAAATAAAAGTAAGTGTTTTATTTTTACTGTGCTTTCTACGGAGTAATTACAGTGTATTTACCAAGAGTTCTGATTTAAACGAGTATTCTTTATCTACGTTATTCGCCTCGATTGTGAATTTAATCGATTATGAGCCGTGTTTTGAAGGTATTCATATTTTTTTTCATATCACATACAGGTAAAGTACAGTAATACGCTACAGGCTAGACTCGAATCTAGTGCAGAAAGGGATATTCAGATGATGATATACAGTATTTGAGCAGACCTTGGCAATGAGCTGTGGCAGGGATAGTTAATGCTAGCAACATAAATGTTATGTTAGAACCAGATGGATTTTGTTTATGAATAAATTACTTACTTAATTTTTTTTATATCATTATAAACATTGTACATTTTCAATTCAATTATGTTTAAACACACGCTATCACAAACACACACACACTAATACACACATATACACGAACATTTACTCTGTAATTTAATTGTTAAAGTTTACCTGTCAATAATATTTAGCAGTAAGAACAAAACATGAATGAAACATAATATTGTAGAGTTTAAAAATGGTAAAATACTGAAAAGGGGATCGGAACTGTTACTCCTTATTACAGGTTATTTTATAACCTACCTAGGAAAACTGATGTCCCCTGTATATCTTTATTTTAATGAATTAAATATTAATATTATTTCAAGAAAGTTTCACGCAGACTGCAAGGAGATGCATGAATTTTCGTGAAGTTACTTGCCGGCTCTTCTTTCCAGAACCAACTAATTAGTAACATGCAACTTATTACTGGCTTTTCATATAAGTTTATTTAAAACTGACTATTGACCGGAGGCAAACAAAAATTCCCCCAATGAGCACACAACACACCCATATCGATCGTTGTGGTGATCTTTGGGGGAGGCCTGTGTCTAGCAATGGACATCATTCGGCCGAAAAATTATGAAAAAAAAAAATGAAACAAAAAACGAGCAATACATAGTTTAATGCACACGACTATTTATGTTTGGGTACCTACTCTATTGGCAAGTAAGTAATGCTAATTTATTAATATAATATATATTGCCGTGTGGTGCCGGCTCAGAATGCCACCACCCCTTCTCCTCCCATGGGTGTCGCAAAAGTCGACTAAGGGATTAGCCGGAGAATGGGCAGCAGCGTCCTTCGAGTACATTAACAACTCAACTGCGATCGCCAACCCGCCTGCCAAGCGTGGCGATTATGGCAAAACCCCCCAATGAGCGAGAACAAATCCATATCGGTGGTTGTGGTGATCTTTGGGGGAGGCCTGTGTCCAGCAGTGGACTTCACTCGGCCGAAATGATGATGAATATATAATTGTTATGAGTGAGTCCACGTGTGTGGTTGAGAACAGACAGAGAGCTACTATGGTTTTTACGCGGTTTTTTACTGTTGCTTAATTTATTCAAATATTCCCAACTTTGCGGTAAAACTTCCCCCACGCCGAACAGGCATTTACAATGGCCGGCGGGCTGGCGATAAAAAAAAACAAATACGCTCCGTTTCACCTAGCAATACATCAACGTCCCTAGTTGAAGATAAGTCCACTAAATACCTACTTTCAACGAGTGAGTTACGTCTTAGTTAAAAGTAATTAAGAATAAGTAGTTAGAATTGGTACTGTGGCGTTTCTATGTTTATATTTCGAATAATAATTGACTGTTTCAAACTGGCCGTGAGTAATTAACGGGCAGAAAGCTGGGGATGTTGAATGCGTTATTTATATACAGCCTAGAGGTGCGGGCGTATTTTAATGAGAGTTTCGATGTTATTGTTTGGTTTGAGTTTCCGAACGCTATAAAAAATGAAATTAACACTTTTTTTATATATACGTTAACGTATGATGTTAGTTAATTATTGGTAATTTATTTGATTGGTTGGTGTAGTTAATAAACCATGTCTAATTTGTACTAGTCATGTTCAGGAATAGTTAATAAACACTTGCAATTTGAGTTTATGGTCGCAGAAGACTTGAGAAATAGACCTCGTAATATAAATTGGGGTCACAATGGTCGACTTACCAGTTTCATTTTAACTACGTTATAAAACAAAGCTACGAACTGAAATTATACAGAATTAGAAAAACTGCCTTTTTGGCATTAATTATCTTTTTCGTGTGGCGTTAAAAATATAGCACCACTTCATATCCTCCCGCGGGTGTCGGATAGGCTCCTGCTTCGCTTCTGTGGAATGACAGGCATTCGGCGCTCACCGACCCGCATGCCAAGCGTGGTGGTACAGGAAAAAACCCCCAAAAATGACAACACATGGCATGTAACCAGTCGATTATGGGGGAGGCCCCTGTACAGCAGTGGGCATCTTCTATCTAAAATGATGATGATGATGATGATTAAAGATGATAAATCGAACTCTACTTAGGTACATAGGTTAAGTGTGATCTGAACACAAAAACAGATCAAGTTCAAAATCTTAAATCTGATGATTTTGGATTAGATTCATTAATAATTTCGACCGTTACTCGCGCTCGCGAGTCAGTTTTCCGAGCTGCGTGGATATTATTAAAAGTGGGGATTGACAGTCTAAGGTACTTACTAATAAAATTAGCACTTAAACATTATTTTATGTCTATAACATTACACGTTAAGAATAAAGGAATGACGCTGTAGCCACGTCGTAACTGACGCGGTGACGTCATGGCTACGCGAGCTACGCTCTTGGAACAGATACCGTAACCGATCCGCTACGCATCAATCGACTCTGTATTCTCGGAACTTTGTTGTGCTAAAATGCGGGGGAAATTTGATACTTAATTACTTAAATATAAATAAAGCTAGGCTGGAGGTTATTTAATGCTTCGCCAATTTGTCCGGTTAAGCATCTAGAAAAAAAGGGAAATTTGAATAATAACGGTTTGAAGGTAGCAAAAGATCTCATCGTCTAGCAGGTTTATGCTAGACGATGAGATAGGTTGGTGCAGTGGCTGATACAGTCGGCTGCTGCGCTCAAATATTTGTATAATCTGCAGGTAGTTGTTCCGGGTCTGGGTGTATTGTATGTGTAATGTCTGTAAACGCACCCACGACACAGGAGAAATCCTAGTGTGGGGCAACATTAAAAAAAAGGATTTATTTTATTTTATTTTATTGTATTGTTTAAAGATCCATTAAAGTAATTTACATGCAAAATAAAGGTACACGTAGGTAATGTTCATCATCTGGATGACAACACAATGCTATAGTTACATAGTACAACTAGATGTCACCCGCGGTTTCACCCGCGTTACAAAAACACTGAAACATTAATGTATTTCTTTATTTTCCACCAAAAAGCAAATAAACTATTTTCATAAACCTAACTTCAAAAATAATGGTTATTCCATACAAATTTTCACTCTCTTTTTTACCCGATTAAGGGTACAATATATAAAAACACTAAACACGTATTTCTTGATTTTGGACCAAAAAGACAAATACCAATTTTCATAGATCTAACTTATACAATGACGGAGTTTCATACAACCTTTCAATCCCTATTTTGCACCTTAGGGGTAGATTTAAAAAATACTTTCCTTAGTGGATGCCTTCGTTGTAAAAGGCATCAACTGCCAAAATTTCAAGTTTGTAGACCCAGTGGTTTATGCTCTGCGTTGATGAATCAGTCAGACAGGACAAGTAATTCATCATTTCAGCCGAACGAAGTCCACCGCTGGACACAGGCCTCCCACACTGGACAAGACCACCACAACGACCGATATGGGTATGCTGTGGGCTCAGTGGAGCGATTTGCCATAATCGCCAAACTTGGCAGAAGGATTGGCGATCGCAGTTGAGTTGTTAATGCACTCGAAGGAAGCTGCTGCCCATGTTCCGGCCAGTCCCTTAGTCGACTTTCGACTTCAAAGACAACCACGGGAGGAGATGGGGTGGTGGTATTCTGAGCCGGCACCACACAGCTACAAGTTATTATATATGTATAAATATCGATTACAATATCAATAATAATTAATTGTATCGTGATTTTGGGGGGAATTTGCTGGTAAATGAAATGATAACAAAATAGACAAAAAAAAAATATTTTTGTATGTCACCATATGTAAGACAGCACCCATATATACGCCCACCTTTCACCACTTTCTAGTGTTTAAGCTGAGCAGAAGAAACGGCGCAACAAACTCCCCAGCAACACGTTAGTCTGTTATGCTCAATACATACATGTCGGCTAGCACACACCATTACGTAGGTACTTACTACGTGGTGAGCGCAGAATTGCTGCCGTTCCACAGACGCTGTTGCCAATCCCGCTGGATTAAAATTCTTTAGTAGCCTTTACGACACCCATGGGTAAAGCGTGGTCTATTCTTTGCCGAAGATGAGGCATCAAAAGGACTAGAGCAGCATCCTCCCTTTAATAACAACATACCGCGACCATTAACCCGAGTGCCAAGCCTGGTGATTATGGACGTGCATTTGTGTGAACATTGGGAGGCCAGTGTCCAGCAGTGGGCGTTTACACGCTGATATGTGCGCATCTTTTAAGGTACTATACACAATGATGTAATTTCTTTTTATCTTTTTAAGTTTCATTGAAGAAGCAAACTAAGTCAATATCCAGTTACCTAAATAAACACTTTTTAATACGCCAACAAACAAACTTTTCTGTAGGCACTATGTTCCTTTTACGGTATGGAAATCTTCGGAAATCATTTCGAAATTTTGGTTACTAATGCTTTTATCTGTGTGGGGTCCGGTTTAAGTATATAGCACCACTCCATTTCCTCCCGTGAATATTGTACAAGGCGATTTAGGGACTCTTAATCATAGGAATACCATTCCTATGATTTAGAGTAGTGTAGCGTCTCTTCTGTGGAACAGCAGCCATTTTGTGCTCACCAACCCGCCTGCCAAGCGTGGCAAGTGCTGGAAAATTCCCCCCAAAATGACGACACTCGGCATATAACCGGACGTTTATGTGGGAGACCTTTGTTCAGGATTGATCGTCCTTTGGTTATATGACGGTGATGATAGAATACTTTTGACTGTCATTAAAGTTATAGTTAAGTAGGTGTGTCCAGGACAGATTTTCAACAGTCTAGGTGTTTGTACATGTGATATTTATGTCTGTGAATTACTGTACTCTAAGTGAGTAAAAAAAGAATGTCGTCGAGATAAAATGTTTGTCTACTGCCAATGAAAATGCTTTTTCAAACGGCCTTCCGTCACCATCATATGTTAGGGGATAAGAACTATGCTTGCATAATGTAGAAATTCAGTACGTCACACATTTAAGTAAGTGCATAGCTCTACAGAATAAAAGCCATGTTGACATTAACATTTAAAATTATTTACACCGTTAGAGCTAGCGCGCACAGGTTGATTTTTGTCACCGTGACAATTTCGTCACTCTATGGATATGTATGGAAATGTCACGTCACGTCACATCGTAACGTGCGCGCACCTCCATACATACCCAAGAACTCTATATGAGTAACGAAATTGTCACGGTGACAAAAGTCACCCGTGCGCGCTAAGCCTTAGAGGAAAAAGCTCTATAACAACACGTACATAAATAAGCGCAGGACACAGTAAAACAAGTTTTATTGCATTTTACCGTAAAATAAACGACAATTATTCTAAATTGATGGTCGCTATATCATCGAATACCCGTTTGTCATTCTAATTCGATAATTACGAAAAAAGCAAAATGATAATTGATTCCCGCCAATTCACCATTTTGACATCTGTCATGTAAACAGTTCGGATGCACGCAGAGCATAATGCCCGGTACTTATTATAATAACTAGTGACTGACGGACGTACTACACCTGCTTTAAGCGATGGGTAATTGAAACAATAAATGTAACATGCTTTAATATTGCAAGTTATAATAATATGTTAATGGCAACGAACGACACGAAATTGAAAGAAAAATTCAAACACCAACTTTGCAGGCGTATATAATTTGTAAAATGTTTAATAATTTACGTAACACGCTATAAATCTTATATCCTTTTGTCTATGTCCACTTACACTTAATAATAATTGGCGCCGTGATTGTTTTGCGCTACACGTCGAATTCTTCACGGAACAAATAATTGTATCATTTCAGCCATTTATACGTCCACTGCTGAACAAAGACCTCCCCCACTGATTTCCAAGGGCAGGCGGGGTTGGTAAGCGCAGTATGGCTACTGATCCACAGAAAGGACGCTGCTGTCCATCCCTTTGGTTTAGAGCCCCTTGGCCTAAGATGTTTTCATAAGTGTAGATGCGTTGCCCGCGCTCAACGATTCTCACATGAAAGCCTGGAGTACACATAGTCCCGCGCCGACCAGTGTCGCGGCTCGACGTGAATCAAAAGCGCAATTCAGTAACATTTGCGAAAAAATAATGCCATCCTGCGTTTATAGACGATGCACGAGGTATACTGGTATTGTGAGAGAAAAACACGTATTATTTCATAAATAAACAAATACGTAACGTAAATCGATATTGTAGATAAAACAATGTTTTATTGAAGTGAAAACTTCTTATAGCGCGGTACGCATATTTTTAGTAAGTAAATAAATAAAAAATCTGGAATCGCGACACCGTTACGAGACGCAGCTTAAGTGTGTGCATATATGCATGTACATATAGCAGACCGCGAACGCGTCAAGATAAATAAAAAAAAATAAGTTTTCACTTCGGCACTCCCGGAGTGCAATCCGTATTACTTTTTTATTTTTTATTACGGCATCTAATGGCCACCCGAGCGTCGTTTTGTAGTGCAATAATATTCGTGTATGGCGCGTCTATATGTAAAATGTCATTGCCCTTTAAGATATCTACGGGACGAGATGGAGTGTTGCCATATTCTTAATCCGTGTGGTGTCCACACAGAATATTATAATTAACTCGTCACTTTTTATTAAATAAACTGCGAGAGGTTTTAGCTGATGCATAATAAAAATAAAGAGAACCGATTAAAGTACTATTGCTGGTTATAATATTTGTTTTAATTCATGGTTTATCAATCTAAATCTCATTTAAATACAAAACATGTAATAAACTATAATAAAACAATTTTAAACGGATTAAATCGCGTGTATTGGTCGCGACCACGAACCCTGCAGTGTTCGAAACGTCAGGAAAATCAAAAATCAATAATACACGCGATTTAATCCGTTTAAAATTGTTTTATTATAATGTGTAATAATCGCGAAAACCTCAGACAATACTATGTAATAAACTGTTGGAGTTTTAACTGGGATTAAAATTGCATTCGTCTTTATTAATCCTTAATTAATTTAATTCCTGTTGTTGTGTTCAAGATTGGGCCTGGGGTTATACTTAAAATAAAAACTGTTCCGTTTAACAGTGTTTTAGCATTTCCGCTATCTGACATAGCTAAATTGTTATACAAAATCGTTGAAGTTGGCATGCGTCGACGACGTTTACAGTGATATCTATTGTATTGTATTCTAAGAGAAAGTCCAATGGAGCGACGTAGTCGTATTTGACTAAGCTCCTAAAATAAAAAATAAAAAAAAGAACTGTTCCGTTATTGACCTATCATTGCAGCGGTGTGTGTGTGATAAGTAGTTGCACTGACACCTGTGCTTAAAATGAGCTTTAATTGCCAATCAGTTGCCGGGTGGACGGTGTAATTTTATATGAAAATGTCAGTTTAAGACTAGCAACTAACTGGCAATTAGTCTTTTAATTAGGCTTCCCAACCTTTGGGCCTTGAATATAATTAGCCCGTTAATGTCCCACAGCTGGGCACGGGCTTTTTCTTTAAAAGTTTGGCCTTATTCCACCGCGCTGGCCTAGTGCGGGTTGGTGGACTACACACATCATTGAGAATATTATGGAGCCTCCCCAGGTGTGCAGGTTTCCTCACGATGATTTCCTTCACCGTTAATGCAAGTGATAATCAAATTCTGAAGGCCAATTCTCGTAATTTAAAAATGTTCAAAATATAGTTCCGATCTAGTCTCAGTGTCATAAATGTCACAAATGGTATTCTGCTAAACTAACAACGTGAAACGTGAACTTACACTGTGATGAGATCGAAAACGGATCGAAAGTTGATCGAAGTCAAAACGGTATTCTGCTAACATTTCGAACTTTCACATGTACAAAATTGTCATTAAATAAACGTCAAAATTGAGATTGAAATGAGACTAGATCGAGATTATACTGAAATCCAACTGAACTTTAAGAGTAGCAGAATACCATTTTTTCGGTCAATTCATAATCTAATCTCAGTTCGGTCAAGTTTCAGTCATAGTGTAAATGAATTACGAAAATTGGCCCTCCGATACTCACGTGAATCTGTATTCTCAGGTGCGGGCCGGGGTCGTTCAACCACTAGGCTATCACTGCGCGCTTTGGTGCTCAACTTAGACTAAATTCTGTGTCTCTCAAGGTTTTCTCTCACTATCGAAATGCGATGTTATGTATCGGCGTGTGTGTATGAAGGTCATCATCATCATCATATCAGCCAAAGGACGTCTACTGCTGAACAAAGGCCTCCCCCTTAGATTTACACAATTATGCCATCATTTTAAGGGGAATTAGCAACTTCACACCACGCTTGGCACGCCTGTCGGTGAGCGCAGTATGGCTACTGTACCACAGAAGGCAGGCTGCTGCATATCACTCTGGTTTCTGTCTGGCCTGTAAATGGTTTTACATGAATAAAAATATCGTATAACTAAACACATTATTATTATTAATAGCCACTATTGTGTTTATTCAAATGGGATCCATATTATATGTATTAATTTCTCTTTTTTTTATTCATGTAAACCATATACAGGCACTTATGAATCGTCGAGACTTTAATTGCCGCGTTCCAAGATGTGGATTTCCTATGGAGAAGAACGGGCAAGAAACTCCATTGTTCATCATTTCGGCCGAATGAAGTCCACTACTGGACACAGGCCTCCCCCAAAGATCACCACAACCACCGATGTGGATGTGTTGTGGGCTCATTGGGGGGTTTTGCCATAATCGCCACGCTTAGCAGGCGGGTTGGCGATCGCAGTTGAGTTGTTAATGTACTCGAAGGACGCTGCTGCCCATCCTCCAGCTAATCCCTTAGTCGACTTTTACGACACCCATGGGAGGGGATGGGGTGGTGGCATTCTGAGCCGGCACCACACGGCTTCCACTCCATGGTTACTCTTTTTAAATCATATTAAATGTTACAATATTTTATGAGCACATTTTTCTAAAAAGTTCTCGTTATATTACCAATGTTTGTATCATGGTATCGTAGGTATTGTCGTGCTTCGCCAAGTGTCAGCCATTTGGCGCCAGTGCTTTGTGTATCCCACTTGTTATGTACTTAATTTTACATTTAAATTACTTGCGGTACTTAAGTTATTTATGAACTAAGTAATTGTATATTATGTACACCGTATAACATTTATTGTAAACGTGTGTTGAAACGGAATTGTTTTATTATGTGGAACATGTCAAGGGGCTCTGACTTGTCTTATGTTTTATAAAATACAAGTAATTATATGTATAGATTTGTATTCGTAGGTTTGTTAAAAATAAATAAAGCTCCCGCCCGCTCTCTACAATCATCCATTTTTAAAAAGATATGTTTTTCTACGTCTGTGACACGCGCAGCACACCACTCCTGGTCTGTGCCAAAGTTAGATGAGCATTTTTCCTTAGCTCCCTAACTTTATTTATGTTGATTTTTCTTTAGAATCGCACAAGGCCTATAAAATTAAAAATGCTTTAAATTAGAATTAGTACTTACTCCACGATTGAACTAATTTACGGCCGAATACTGTAGCGCCAGTTACTCCCGCTTTAACTATTTGAACCGCCCGGTTTGTACTGAAAACGAGTTTCTCGAATATTTCAAACGGGATTTAATATTAACGGGCGTTTTCGTATCCAGCCGTTAGTGTCCTAATTATTTGACTGGTGGTAGATCTCTTTTTGTCAGAAGCCGGCTAGGTAGCTACCACCCCAGTGCCAGATATTCGCCGCTAAGCAGTAGTGTTAAAACTTTTACTGTAGCTAGTGAAGTTAAAAAAAAGAACTTAACGGAAACGAAATAGTAACTGAAATTAATATCCAGCTTCTGGAATCACGAATATATGAAATGTAAAGTCAATTCAAATAAATTAAAGGAGTATTGCCAGGAACACAATACTTAATAACTACTACTAACATAATAAGGTACATTACAAAAACCTTATCTCAAACCAGTTAATTTCCTTCTGCATTACATGAAACCTATACCTATAGCGCATACGTAGGTCATAGTAAGTAGGACTTACTTATACATAGGTATATACAAATTATTACACAAACGACCACACCTGGTGCTACATAAAACACTATTACACCAAACCCACACTTCGTTAAACACCAATAAAATAAAATCAAAACATTTTCTCATTAAAACCTGAACGGAAGTAAAAACAGCAATTACGAATTATTAAATTAATCTCGAACGCATTTGTTGCGCGAACAGTCCGATCGTAAATGGTGTGTTTTACAAAATGGCCGATGTTGTTCGCTGTTTAAAATATGTCGATGTCGATGAATGTGGGCGCAACACTATTTCAAAACACTTTTTAAAAAGTTATTCTCCCAGCAAAGAGGGTCTAGCCACATCTGGTTGTAATGGAATCCCGCCCCCCCCCCCCCCCCCCCCCCCCCTAATATAGTTGGAGTTGGAAGAAAACCTTTGCCACTGCACTTCTGTTCTAGCCAAGATCGAAAATTGGCATCTGTCCAAGTCAAACGTTCAGTCAAAGTTAGTTCAAAACACGTGTATTGATTAATCTGCACAGTAGCCAAGAGTCCATTAATAAGTGCATCATAGTTAAGAATTAAATTAGGTACTCATTGAAATCAAAATTGGAAGCCCGAGAACACCATTTATTAAATTAAGGCCCCCATTCGTTGTCTGAAGCAAAACATGCACCTAAATATCCATAAATCAAAAACAACAAATGCAATTTCCAAAGTAGAAACAAATGAACAAACAATTTGTTAACCATTGTTATTCTCTTGTGGCATCCGTTTTGCAGTAAAGTGTTATATTTAAAGAGTAATTAAATGTACTACAGGTTAAATTCTTCCCACATTCTCTCACAATTTACGTAAACTGATTAGCTGGCAACACAAGAAATTTTAGTTAATGTTCTTTGGACGTAAATAGCTCAGTTTAAAAAAAGCTAGACCACGCCATCCCTTCTTGTGTCAGTAAGTATGGTTAGTCTCAGTCTTGGATGAGCTGTGGGAAGTAGATACATCCATAGATTCGGCGTTCGCGGTGCGAGTACCGAACTGTTTCTGCCTCTCGTCGTTGAATGGAAGAAGCCTTTTGGCCGCAGTATTCTTTCACTTCCACGGATAAGTGCCACAGGAAGGCACAAAGACAATATAAGTGAAGTGGTATTAACACATAACGTCTTATTCAGTAGCGCAATTTTTCTATTTGCTTTATATAGTTTGTAAGAAAACCATGGGCCATGGAAGCCTGAATAAATGATTTACTATAATTAGTTTCTAAAAACTTGCTACGAAGCGAAGTGGAATTCTTTCGTACTCGTCCTTTTTCTTTTCTGATTGTTTACGTTGCGCGTTCTAAGACAGTTGTTCATTTTCCTGGGGTACACCGAGGACACATTGATCGGTATTTTTTCAGGTGGTTTTTCAGGTGCATTATTGTCCTACTTACCAACAGAAGTTCCAATGGTTGGGAGGGCGTGGCGAGCTTATTCCACAAAATTTTAAATGTTTTGTTTATGATGTAATGTCGCTGGACTTCTTTTGTCCTGGGGGAAGGGGAGGGGCGTTCCGGACAATTACCGACTAAAACCCCACGGTGTTCCTTCAATCGACCCATCGCTAGGGGTTCGGGATAAAGCTCACGCATTCCGCACTTCCAGATAATTCCGTGTAGAAAGTGGACCTACTATACTCAAAAGCTTATGGATGCAAATGATTATATTGATTGAAGTAGTACCTAGGTAATTTGTCAATCGATATTGAATTTAAGCGACTGCACAACGCGAAATTTATATAAATGGAAGCGTTAGTAAGTTTTTTTATACAACCTTGTGAGGAGACGGGTAATTCGTTCGCCTGGTAAGTGTCATGCTTGCCCATACCAATTGTCATGCTATGCAGGACTAGTCCTGCGTTCACTTCGAAGTATTAGTTATTTAGGCCCGTAGGTAAGAAAATATCTCTGCAGACTTGCAAAGGCAGTGCAGATCGAGAATGAAAACTCGAGTGGATCTTGAGTCGAGTAAATCAATTGAATATAAATACTGGACCAATTACGTAGGGTTCATGTTTGATTAACGGGATCTCGACTCAAGTTCTACTTGAGTTTTGATTTTCGAACTGTAATTTTTTTATTTATTTTAAGGGAAATCAAACAGTAGTATGTTAAGTCTTAAACAATGGTTTTAAAACTAGACTAAATGAATTCACTACCCACTAGATTTTCCACAAATTCTTTTATACAATTTAAGCTGTTAGCAGAAGTTAGCTGTTGTCACAGCTATTTTACTTTATGAAGCAAAATCTTATATCTTTAAATGAGCAATTCTTGTATATATATAATTGGAATCTCGGAATCGGCTCCAACGATTTTCATAAAATTTAGTATAAAGGGGGTTTCGGGGGCGATAAATCTATCTAGCTAGGAATCATTTTTAGAAAAAGTCATTTTATAGGCGTTTTAGTAGTCTCAACTGAAAAACTAACCGTGTGGCGCCGGCTAAGAATGCCACCACCCCATCTCCTCCCATGGGTGTCGTAAAAGCCGACTAAGGGATCAGCCGGAGGATGGGCAGCAGTGTCCTTCGAGTACATTAACAACTCAACTGCGATCGTCAACCCGCCTGCCAAGCGTGGCGATTATGGCAAATCCCCCCAATGAACCCACAACACATCCATATCGGTGGTTGTGGTGATCTTTGGGGGAGGCCTGTGTCCAGCAGTGGACTTCATTCGGCCGAAATTATTATTATTATTAACTGAAAAATATGACTCTTCCTGACATCTATCGGCGAATAATAATACAATTTTTTGTGAGCAACTAATTGCTTTAACGACACAACAGCAGATGGCGTTGTTAAGTAACACGAAAATACCGAGCAAAGCTCAGTCATCCAGGTACTGAAAGGTAAATAGAAACAAAAGTTTTCAACTAAAAGAAAAAAAGCATATCATAAGAATAACCACACATTCATGCATGTGTGATGTATCATACAAGTATCATGGAACTTACAGAGCCTACTGCTGATCTTATAGAATTTTAATTATATTATTTTTAAATTTATTTTTGTAATACGGGCTTTAGTCTCTTATGCCCAGTAATTTCACTAGCTACAATGCCCTTCTAAACGAAACACAGTAATGTTCAAAGTTAAAACTTGGCGGTGAATATCTGGCACTGCGATGGTACCTATCTAGCTGGACTTTAGGACCCACCACCATTTTGGGTACTTTTTAATTTTGGATATAAAATTTACCTTACTGTTACAATGTAGACAAGTCTACGTAAGACCAGTCCGTATCCAAACTGATGGCGTGTTTAGATAATTATCTAATTGCAGTCGTATACAAGCTGGCCCTTCAAAAGGTTAATGTTGTCTGCGCCCTTTTATATCAACGGCTATTTAGATAAAATTGTGGATTTTACGCTATCTGGATTAAAACGAACGTAGTTTATGTGTCTACCTACTTAAAGTAATTTAATTACGCTGGTACTTATATAACTCTGTACTATGTTGTGCTACTTGAGCGTTTGTTCAAATCAAAATATTTTAGAAATAAAAGTATTTTAATAATTACCAAACATTTCACCCGTTGTTATGAAATTAATTACTTTATATGAAATTAATTACTTTATAGGGCTGTGCAACCATCGACATTCTATCGGTTATAGTATCGAAGTGTCGCTAAAGTGTCGGCCGCCCGCGACGCCGCGCGCCCACCCGCCGCCATTGTTTACCAGCCACGTTTTTATGATTGATGCTATTAGTGATGGAGAGATGGATACCGCTAAGAAAGTCGATAGATTAATCTACCGATAGTTTAGTAAAGTTTTGAATATTGGTTGTTAAAATGAGTAATGTTTAAAGATTGATTGATACTTTTAGTGATGTAATTATAGGATCGTTATATAAATGGCGATTTACTTAGAAAGTCGATAGAGTTTAATGAAATTAGTTATAAGATAAATATCGGACGTTTTACATTTTTATTACGTTCATATAATTGGTGTTGTGCTTATCATGATGAAATAAGAAAATTTATCGATTTAATCATAATCACATTAATTGCCAAGTAATTTCCGGCAAATAATAGACCGACTCCATCTTTTTGTGGTCTACGGGCGGGATAGTATGATGTGATATTTCACTTATTGTGAGGAAGGAATTGTCTCCAGTACGAGGTGGGTTGGCCTCCTGTTGTCCCATTCGGTGCAATATGGCTTTATGCTGATAAAGCTAATACGAAAACTAATACTATGAAGAATGTCTACGTTCATTTTGTATCCAGTGTATCTGCTATAAATAAGCTTGTCGCACTTTCCACGTAGCCCCACTACACTTAATACTCCGCCGAAGTTTGATGCTTTTCGCGTAACCTATTTCGGTCTGAACTTCGATTGATCGCAGACGGGGTCAACCTTTACACTGGGTATTTTTTGTTGCGGACTTCTTCGCCTATTACGTATCTATTATAAACTAGTTTCGGATTATAATTGTACAGGTGCAAGGTTGCTGGCGGGCAGTCTAATTTATTTTAATATTCTCGTAATTACTTCCGTTTTTTCAATATTTAAAGTTGAATAATAATGATTAATATTTTTAATAATTAATTAGATGTATAATAACTGTTAAAGACCTGAATTTTGCAGATTGCCAAAGTTCCTCATGTAAATAATTTAACATAATCAGGATTCACCGATATCGACACCTCTCATCCCTTCTGCATCGACAATCGGCAACCACTGAAGCGCAACACTACACAACGTATTTATGCGCGTACGCTTTTAACTGGGCTTCGCTGTTTTAGCGTTCATTACATCGCTGTAGGTCGCTTAAGCGGCCTCAATTATAACTTATGTATTTTTATATTGCATGGCGCCTTTTGTTTTAGAGGGTTCAACATCAAAAAGTTAATCATAAGGTCATCAAGTCAATCCTACCTGCTCTTACCAACGAGGTTCTGATGAGCAATGTCCAGCCATTGGATCCAGGAATTGGTTTAGTAAGACTAGAAATAAGATAGGAGAGTTGATAGTGGGCGTTTTGATGGCGGCAATTTGATTTGAATTTTGACTACCGGCGTATAGAATAGGATAGAAAACGTTTTATCCGGCACAGAACATAGCTGCTAAAGACCTGAATTTTTTATCTGTAATTGCTGTCGGCAACGCGCGTTTGAGTACTCTGGTGTTGCAAGCATTCATAGGTTACGGCAACCACTTGCCATCAGGCAGACTGTATGCCTGTTTGCCACCTTAGTGGCATAAATCAAATCATCATCAAAAAGAACCTCCATTGCTGACACAATTGTGGAAATCTATGGGGGAGGCCTTTTCCCCATAGATTTGCACAATTGTGTCGTCGTTTTAAGAAGTTACGTTATGATAAAAAAATAGGTATAAATGTAGAGTTATTAAAACGTACATTTCAAGCTGAAATTGTAATTGTAAAAATATATTGTTCACATAATATGCTGATAAATACGAATAGTTGGTCTCTAAAATAATGGGTCCGTGTGGTGTCCGGATTAAGAATATAGCACCACTGCATCTCATCATGTGGATGTCGTAAAAGGCGACTAAGGGAATTTAAACCAGAAAACCAGAGGGATGGGCAGCAGCGTCCCTTCTGTGAAACGGTAGCTATACTGCGCTCACCAACCCTGCTAAGCGTGGTGAGTATTGGAAAATTCCCTCCAAAATGATTGTGGAAATCTATGGGGGAGGCCTTTGTTCAGCAGTGGACGTATAAATGGCCGATATGATGATGATGAAAATAATGGGTGTCCGGATTAAGAATATAGCACCAATCCAACTCCTCCCATGGATGTCGTAAAAGGCGATAAAGGTACTCTTAACCAGAGGGCTATGCAGAAGTGCAATTCTTTAAGCTCAGACATCCGTACATCCTTGAAAACAAAATTGAGATATCGGTGAAAAACCAATTTGGTACTCGCTAATACATGGACACGTTGCAGACAGTAAGCCATGAGGACGAGTCTTCGCAAATACCAAACTGGTTTTTCACCGTTCTTTTAATTATATATTGAAGGATGTATGAATGTTTGAGCTTAGATAATTGCACTACAGCAGCGTCACATTCATTGAACTGTGCCAATTCTGCGCTCGCCAACCCGCCTTTTTTTTTTTATTGGTGCCCAGTGGAAATTCTTCATGAACTTCCTTCGCCCCGGGGAAGGGCGAAGGGGTATGCCGGACTCCTACCGGCTAAAACCACTGGAGCGGTCATCTTCGGCACCTAAGGGAGGCTCCAGATCCTCGTATGATCACACTAGAGCCGCCCATTGTTGCCACGCCTATAGGCACATCCCTGAGAGGGTGATTGTAAAGCGGTCACCCCCTCGGGGGGATTGTAAAGGATCCCCCAAAGCGTCCCACGGCAGCGCGTGACCACATGCGTGCTGCCGTCTTCTCTTGGGTAGCTCGGTGTGGGCACGCAGATTCCCCAATCTACGCACCCGCGAACCCAGAGGTCCCCTGCCTCACAGCAACGGCAGGGGGTTTCAGGCATGTGGGAATTAGGCGCCAGGGCGGTTGTTACCCTGGCGCCGTCTCCTCCTTCTTCGAGCGGGGTCGGCCCTCTCCCGATCCCGCTCTGCGGTCTCCTTCTGGAGCATGACGCTCTCACAGAAGGAGACCACTGCATTCCAGTTTTCGTGCTCTGCCAACATAGCCGACACTACTGCTGGCAGAGAGAGATCTTGCCCGATCCGATCGGCCAGGATTCGCCGGTCGGCGGCCCACGCGGGGCACTCACCAACCCGCCTGCCAAGCGTGGTGTGTACTAGTAAGTTTCCCCCGAATTGAGGACCCACAGTATGTGACCGGTCGTCTATGGGGAAGGGCTTTGTTCAGTAGTGCTATTTTCTAAGCAACGCGGCAGCGGCGAGTTACATTTTTGTTTTCACTTACTTTGCCCACGTAGCCACGAGAATTTATGGATATTGGTGACACTAATTAAGGTTGAATAGTTTGTCAGTTTTTGCTGTCAAATTGCTGCCTGAGCATAGTAGTTGGTGTGATTTATATTTATATTATAGTGTGGTGCCGGCTACGAATAACATCAACCCATCTCATCCCGTGGGTGTCGTAAAAGCCGACTAAGGGATTAGACGGAGGATGGGCAGCAGCGTCCTTCGAATACATTAACAACTCAACTGCGATCGCCAACCCGCCTGCCAAGCGTGGCGATTATGGCAAAACCCCACAATTAGCACACAATACACCGACATCGGTCGTTGTGGTGATCTGTGAGGGAGGCCTATGTCCAGCAGTGGACTTTATTGGGCCGAAATGATGATATTTATAGTGATTACGAAAATCACTCGCCGCTGCCGCAGCATCGAGTTGGAGGTCGTTTTGTTAAGAGAATAGCAGTACAGCAGTGGATGTCTTTTGACTAATGATGATGATGAAAATAATTAAAAATTTCCATCGCAGCTTAAAGAGAAGATCTGTTAAATTTCGCTACCTGTATACATTACTGTGTTAATGACGACGACCTGGAGCCCCCCTTCGGTGCCGAAGATGACCGCTTCAGTGGTTTTAGCCGGTAGGAGTCCGGCATACCCCTTCGTCCTTCCCCGGGGCGAAGGAAGTTCATGAAGAATTTCCACTGGACATCAATAAAATAAAAAAAAATAGATAGCGCGGTTGCACACTGTGAGGCTCTTGTGGATACAAGCAAGAAACTCTATAGGCCGTTTTAAAATAATAGGGTATTAAAATATTTTTCTGTATAAATGTCGTGAAATTTAAATATTTAATTTAAAATTTGACGGCACGGTTGGTGCAGTGGTTAATACAGTCGACTGATGCGCTCCGGGTCGTGGGTTCGATTCCCGCACGGAACAAATATTTGTACGATCTGCAGGTAGTTGTTCCGGGTCTGGGTGTATTGTGTGTGGAATTCATGTCTGTAAACGCACCCACGACACAGGAGAAATCCTAGTGTGGGGCAACGTTTTTTAAAAAAAGAGAAAAAGAGAAAGAGAAAGAGAATTTTAGCTTTAAATTTTCTTCTCTCTTCTTTTCGACTCTTAAAGTTCAGTCCGATTTCAGTATGATCTCAATCTAGTCTCATTCAGTCTCAGTTATGACAACGACGTGGACAGACGACCCGGTGAAGTTCTCTGGGAGTCGTTGGATGAGGGCGTCATGTACCCGCTCGTTGGCGAAATCCATGGGGGAGGCCTTTGTTCACCAGTGGACGTCCTTTGGCTGACAGGATGAAAACACAGGAGGATGCTGCTGCTCATCCTCTTAATCTTTTTACGACATCCATGAGTGGCAAGGGGTGGTCTATTCTTTCCGGGAACCACTTGTAACGACAAGCTTTTACAGCGAAAGCAATAGGAGCTGCTTGCGGCAGCTGTTGAACTGTGGTTGGTTCTGGGGTTTACCACCCCCACTCCTGGCAGGTGGGTGCTGATAACAGTGGTTATATTGTTACTATTGATACAAGGGTCAATGTTGCCCTAACACCTGCTAATATTACCTCCTGGGACATCCTCAAAAAGTAATGGGTCTATTGTGGCAACGGCATGTGTGGCGCATTTGTTAATGGCTTGGATTCCTGCGCTGTGTGGCGGGTGCGAACTCCTCATGGAACAAATACTTATATGGATGACAAATAATTGTTTCTGCGGGGTCTGAGCAACTACATTTCCAGGAAACGTCTGCGAGAAACATAAATATTAAAAAAAGGTACAGCGGGATTACGTATGTCGGCGTAAACCGCGCAGACAAACGCCATTTTGGTATTTCGTATTTGCCGATAGCAATTAAACAGGCGAAGATTTCTGATGCACATTCTGCCGGACGATCAATGGACCAAAAATTGCGTTCTCGCCATTCAGTTTCAGGCGATTTTGTCTAATGGTTATCAAATCACCCTGGGATTGTCACAGAAAATCAAATACTTAACTATAAAGGCCTAACCCGTGTGATGCCGGCTAAAAATACCACCGCCCCATCTCATCCCGTGGGTTTCGTTAAAGGCGACCGTAAGATTATCTAGAGGATAGGCAGCAACGTCCTCAAAGTATATTTACAACTCACCTGCGACTGCCAACCCGCCTCCCAAGTGTGGCGATTATGGCGAAATCCCCTAAAGAACACACAACACAAACCCATACCGGTCATTGTAGTGATCTTTGGGGGAGGCCTATATCCAGCAGCAGACGTCTTGCGGCTGTAATGATGAAAGGCCTGACAATCACTGCTTATAGTCATTAATAGTCATTTTACATGTGTAGCCCGTGTAGCCTGTGGGTTACATACTAGTATACGCAGAAGGCATACAGGACCCTGCGAGTTCAGAACAGCAATAGGCTCAGGATGTTGTTGGGGTTGCCACGTTTTTGTAGTGCTTCTAGAATGTTTGCTGGGGCAATGGTTGATGGTTTTTATGCTATCATCCGCAAACGATGTTCTGGCTCCATCGCAGAATGCATGCCAGCACCCATAGCATCCTGAGTGCACTGTGTATACATGGGATTGTCCGATGCTTGGTCACTGGATACATCTTCACACGTAGTTAGTGCCCCGTTGAGGTGCCAAATTATTAATTTAATTAGTCTTGT